>JARYHS010013630.1:145420930-146151980 GCA_031002005.1 Vandiemenella viatica
TGTCTCCGATCGCTTGTATCGATTCTAAGATGGCAGTCGTTTTTGTAGGGCCTTCTACATCTCAGACGAATATTTTCTTTTTTATTAATTTCGTGCGACTTTCTACAACGGAGAGAAGCATAAACGGCAAAAAAACATTACAATAAAGGATTTAACCAACATTTCAATAGATTTTCATTAATTTTGCAGTGCCGTCTAATAGCTGGGCGTCTCTCTCATATTTTGGCATTTTTAATTTAATTTTTGGGAACTTTTCCGAAAAAGGAGTGTGCAAAACCTGAAGAGAATATTATAGCGAAACAGTTAATCCAAATTTCAAATGGTTAGTACCAGTAGTAGGCAGCCTTCCACCCCCCTCCCCCCCTAGAAAAATGTTTAACCCTTTTTATTTTAGTGTCAAATATTAATGCAGAGAAGCAAAATATATAGATTTCATTTTTAAAAATCCTTTCTTTAGTTATTACCTTAGATGCGGTTTTCATACTGATGTTCAAAAGGTTATTTTTTAAGGCAGTTCTATCATTACCGTGGTGCCACAATCTGATGATGGATTCTTATAGAACTCTGCAAAACAAATCGGAAATAAATATATATATTTTTGGATATCTCGCTTGGTTTTCGAAATATAGCATGTCAAAATCAGTTATAGGTATAGTTTCTTGTGCTTTTGGTGGCGTTTCTTCTGGTCCAGGCCGTATTTCAACCTAACAACAATCACTAGGAAGAAAATAAAACACCTATAGTGCATTTCCACCGTGTAGATATAGTGGTTTCGGTGAATTTTTTTCCATGCAGGATTTCACTCTAACCTCCTCACTTTTGAGATACAATATCTCGAGAACTAAGCGAGATACCAAAAAAATTTATTCTTTACTTTCAATTTGTCTCGTCGAGTTACATAAGAATCAATCATCAAATTGCAGCGCCACGGTAATCGTAGAATCCCTTTTTTTAATAACATATAAATACATACATTCCTAATCCATGAGTAATAACATGTATTTTTTTCTTAATGGCTTTTATACAACTACCCACATTTCGAACCATTTTCCTTTACGGTAGTTCAGAACTGAAGTAGTTAGATTGAAATGTAGTATAAACTTTGGTAATGATGTATCTCTGGTGGTAATGAAAAATATTAACTTATTTATATTAATTTAACTTAGCTAAAAAGTGAAGGACTGCACGATATTCGGATCCGCAAATTTATTTCGACATAAATAGTTAACACAGCTGAAATTATAAGCACTAAGTGTAAACTTTGGTGAGAATGTAGCTATGGACATAACCAAAATATTATTTCTGTAATATTTAACTTAGCTAAAAGAAATATCTTATTTTCAAATTCGGATACGAAGAATTTCACGAGAACTGTGGTGCCGTAAATTTATTTAGAGCAGTTTTCTTTATTAATAGTAATAACAGCATCTTTTTTCTGATTGGATATTGGTTTTATTCTGACGATATGTTGATTCGATCAATTATTTGTTTTAAAAAAGCACGTACTAAAACTAATCTTACACTTTACGAATTATTTTTAATTTCCTTCGTTTTCAGTGACACCAAATTACTAATGTCGTTATTTCACCTGCATGTCAGTAATTCCAAAGTTTCAAAAATCGATGAAGAATGTATTAATGTGGTTGTGACAGAAGCTATGATTTACAAAAAGAATCAATTGCCAGATTTGTGGTTAGGTTAAAATGTAGCCTGGACCAGAATGACAATTGACTCTCTTTGTTAGATCATAAGGCATGATGGATTTAGTTTTATTGTTATTTACGTGGTGTGGCATAACGTTTTAAGATGCTTAATTGATTTTTGGTTTCACTCGTTCCATGTTGCTGTCGTCATTAACCCAAAACAGATTGCAGATTCTGGGTTATGAGACTTATTTAACAGAAATAACAGTTTATTTTACTGGCCGTGGTTTGAATAGCAGCAAAAATTTGTACACACGTTCTTTGGGCGATATCAGTGACGAATACTTGCACTTTATAGTCACAAAATATATATTTACCGAGTAAGGTACGTAGAAATATGGAAAGTTCCGCACAAGTCATTGTGGGGAAAATGTATTGTTACCTGTTGATATTTATGGTAGCTGTTTTTCATACATCTTTTTTCGAGGAAAAAACTGATTTTCTTAACCATAATGATATGTAAAGAAGAAATATTGGCTTATTAATGTACAAAGTTTAGCGACTATTGTTCCAGAGACAAACTGTTATCTGTCTACCAGAGGTAATACCACCATATAGTAATTAATTTAACGATTTCGCATATTAACTTACCTGTTGTGATGCAAGTCAATGCTTATTACGTTTAAATCACGTATTCCGTTTATTTTAAGCCCTGCGGTCCAGAAAACTGAGTAACAAAAGTAAAAAAATAAAACTGAATCGAAAGTTTTGTGAGATTATTGCGAAAGGAGTGCGCGTCTGAAGTACACTATGATCGGCAGCCCACAATTTTCCAAATATAAAGGTTTTTGTTTGCTCCTTTCCATGGTACATATAAGTTATTAGCTATTTTCCCAGATTTTGACTGGCACCATTAGTTCTAAAAACGTGAAAACCACATCCGTATTACTGCAGTACTTATTGCGCGATACCCGTTACAGTAAAGAGACAAACGCAGCTTGCTTACAGATATAGAAGGGGTGGCCAACCTGTGGCTCGCGAGCCGCATGCGGCTCTTTGAAGGATTATTTGTGGCTCTCGATAAATGTACCCGAGTTCCCTTTTCATTTTTGTGTTATTATATTTTAAAAAGTTGTTATCGTTCCGTATGTGTTTCAAAATGTCTTTTAAATTACTGATAGCAAATACGAAACACTAAATACAAATTGTAACAAATTTCATTTCCGTCCAAATTAAGAATGACATGACTCATCGAAAACTGCGCGAAAGAATATAAACAGTGGCGTAATAAAACATTTTGTCATTTTCCTCGAATTAAAAAAAATTGTTCCAATATTAAACAAGAAAAACTCAACGAGTATATAAAAAACCTAGAAGGAATATTGACGGAATTCCAAAATAGATTTCAAGACTTGAAATATTCTAAATCGTCTCTTGATTTTTTACTAAATCCATTTGAAATTAACATAATTCAAGGTGAATTTTCCATTTCCAGTATAATTATGACCCAAAAAACATCTGGAGAGTTAGAATTAATAAAGATGCAAGAAGATCAAACTCTACAATTAAAATATAAGTCGACGCCGATTACTGAATTTTGGAAATTTGTACTAGAATCGAAGTATCCTGAATTAAAAAAGGCTGCTTGTCGAATTATTTCAATATTGGGAACAACCTACTTACGTGAATCATGTCATTCCACTTTAAAATTCGTGAAATCCAAACACCTATCAGTATTAACTAACCAGTATCTCAAAGAATTACTGAGAAGTATTGTCACCAATTATTCACCAAATTTTAAAAAATTATCAAGAGAAGTAAAATAAATTATGTTTAATTTTTAATATTAAAATTCAATACACATATTTTTTACCATTATTCATATGTTTTCAATAAATATAATTTCTGTAAAATAATTTTAATACCTTTTTTGCATACCTTTTAAATACGTATTTAATTGCGGCTCGCGGAAATTTCAAATTTTGAAAAATGGCTCGCACTATCAAGGAGCTTGGCCACCCCTGAGATATAGAATAGTATAGATATAGATTTTCAATTTGTTTCGGCGAGTTCTACAAGAATTCATCAGATTGTGGCGCCACGGTAATGATAGAACTGCCAGATAAAGTATAGCAGTGGAGTAACGGGAACCCTTTCATTATATTCATTGTAATAATTTTATGACTTCGGAACCACAGTATATATCAGTTCTGTTGTCATGATCAAAGCGAAGCATTGCTACAGTTGAAAAATCTTTTTAGAGAGCGTAATAGTTCCATTCAAAACAAAGATTCAGAGTAAAGACTTCTCGCTCTATTGTCAGGACCATTCCGTCGCTGTCTTTTACGAAGTTTAATTGCGGTAACCGCTATCTTACTGCTCCTTTACTTTTGGCTTTTGTCAATTGTCATTACGCCGGAGGCATGTTACGTTACAACGCACATGACCCAATAGTCTGGCCGAAGCGTTAAAGCACCGCCACACTGGATATGGCAAGGTACACACTTTGACAATAAATTTGGTCGCCGCTGAAAAATTCAAACACTCTTATTTTGCACAATCTGACATCAATGTCATCCCAGGAAACAGTAATGCAATACTGGCAAGCCAGTTACCGCTCGAAACTTTGGTTTTTCCATTTTTCTCAATGAACAACAGTTGCTTGCTTCAATCGACAATAACATTGAAACCACGTGACATAGGAAACTGAGATTTTATCTGCCATTTAATGAGCAATGATGCTTACCAATAAGAAAATAGTTTTCGACCCTGCGCACGCCATCTCTTGGATTTTCTAAGAACTTATTGAACGACCTTCTTATTTCCTCTCCATTGTTTATTTTCTCCATGAACTCTTCCCACCATGACTCTACTGTACGTCTGCTCTCCTTCCGTTTGTTGAAACTTTCTCTGAAATATCTCGTAAAGTTTGAAGTCTAAGCCTTTTTATAATTGTACCTGTTTCCCACTTCAGTTTTGGCCCCTGGTTATCGAATCATCTCATATCCATCAGAATAGCTTCATAATCATTTATTCATTCAGTTATTTGACACCACACAAGGTTATCATCGGGTTATATTAGGAAGATATCCAACATGTTTTGTCTCCTAGTATTCTGCTATAGAGCTTTGTAACTTCAATATGGCCAACGAAATGTGGTGTACTCAAGTTCCGGTTGCGCTCTAGCACTGTGTTTACACGTACTATCGTCGTTACTCGGCTTATTAAAAACGGAATTGCGCCGGTTAATGGTTGCAACTACGGGTGTTTGGCGATTTCGGTGAAAAATAAGGGTCTTAGTTATCATGTTTTTTCCAAAGATAAAGTCCGGTGAGAACGCTAGGTTATACAATTGGGACATGTAAAAACTCCATCGGTGTGGACCCGAGCTCATGATTGTCATTTTGCTACATCGGAGTTTTATTCATCGCTTGACAGCTGTGGTAAGTGGCTGCTTGATTTTCACGCTTGGAAATAAGAGTATGAAGTGATTGTATAAACTTCGTATGCGCCTTTGCTGGAAATTATTTATGTTGTAGTTTGTGCTTAGATTATGGCAACATAGCCTTGATTTGCTGTGGATTGTTTACATTTTTCTGTTACATTATGGGAAAATTAATTTTAAAAATACTTAAGATCGACTGAAAATCTATTTAACTGACAAAAAAGTATTAAATAGTTTTGTGAAGATAATCGTTTTCGCGCGATTTTTTAAAAATACATGTAGATGACAAAAATATGCTGCAGTTAAGATTTTTCTCGGAATTTGAACAGTCCATAATGTGAACAGCATTTTACAGGAAGGTAAAAAAAAAAAAAAAAAAACAAGTATTTAAAACGTCAAGCGGTTCTAAGACTAAATTTGCCGTTAATCGACGCACATTTTGCGGATGGCCAGCAACAAAAGGAGTAAAAAATCTAATGGCTAATATTACTTATCTTCGTGAAAAATCAAAAATTTATTTTCAGGGGCGGTACGAAACTCGTTTGGGAAATTAGCATACAGAAGAACAAGTTCAACTTCAAACAATGTTTGACAGATGTTCAGGAGTTCTTCTCTCCTATATTATCTGTAAATACAACGTAAAAACTATTCTAAAAACAGTGTTTAAAAAAAACTTTGGCATAAAATCAGACATTTATAATTTTAAAATGATTTCAAGCAGCTCAAAAGCAGGAATGAAACGCCGGCATGACGCCCAAATTAAACGATAAATTCAAGGTTTATTTGGCTTTGGTGTTTTGAATTCTTATCTATTAATCAATTCTTCCTTAGTATACTTCTACAGATTACTTGCTATGGCTTTAAAAAGTAATTACTTCATGTTTTTAACTGTTAAATTCTTGTACACAGACTGCTTCTCTAACGAAAACAAACGCACAGTAGTCAACCTGAAGTTAACAATACTACACTTTGCGTGGTGGCGCAGCAGGTGACGAAAAAATAAACTAAGTTACAGAGCTCTACAAGTTCTATAAATCCTTCTCCCCGACCCCCGTATTAAGGTAATTGCAAATCTCTGTTCCCTTGTGTTATTAATCCTATTTCCTACCCAGTTTACACCTGGTAAACTTAAATCCCCACCAATAATGACCATTCTATTCTCACTTCTTAACTCTGAGAATGAATTTAATTTTTCCTCAGGAGCCTTATCTTCATCAATATCATTCTTTATTACACCAGGAACCTACCCCAAATAACTCATGGTCATGATCTTTGAACACCAGTGAACTGTAGCAGTTTCTGCTAACCAGTACGAAAACTCCTCAACCAATTGCTCCTCTGTCTCTGTACTACACTCTGTAACCATCGGGGAAAAAGCCTGATTGTTTATTACGTCTTCTTTTAAACAAGACTCTACCCCTATAATCACTTGTGGTTTGTATATCATTCTTAACTTTACAAATTCTATTACTTTGTTCATTATACCTCTACAGTTCACCAGTAACGCCCTTATTACTGGCTTTGTGATGTTTCAGCATTAACCTCCGCCTTTCCGATTCTGCCCTAATCAGTTATTGCTTCAGTAACTTCATCCATTTTTCTAGCATTTGTGATTTCTCCCATAGCGGATCTATAATCAGTATCCCTTTGATCATCTACTTCGATCCCCTCACCAGCAGCTCCTAATCTAAAAAAAAATAAAGGCACTGTTCTGACCCCACCATGACTTGAAATGGGTTCCTTTAAAGCTTTAGCTGACAAATCAGAAGTGCCCCGTTGCCCCTTCTATTTAAGTGTAGGCAAAAACGCTCCACTAGCAGTACCGGTAAAGGTAACCTCAGCTCCAATTCCACCACGTGCATCGGTAGCAATAAAGGCACATTATGATTTATCTTTTGAATGATGTGATGTGCGTTTATCTAAACGCCACTTCAGAAATATAATGTCAAAATTGACAAGGTCAAACAAATGTTAGCTCGTGCATCTGTCTTTGCTTCATTTTTGTCAATTATTTTACCTTGGAAGCTATTTTTAGTGTAGGGGAGGATTAGTGTTGTAAAAAAACGTTTTTTTTCTGACTGAAAAAAAAAACATGGAAAAAACTATGAAAAAAGAAACATTTTTTCTGGGATACGTTTTTATTTTCACAACTACTAAATCTCAAATTTGTAAGGCATTTATCGTTTAATAGTACTGTTTTAAAGTTTATACTAAGTACTTATCTTAATTTTTAAATCTACTATATTTTTCTGGTTCAGTAGAAAAGAAAATTACGAAAATATTGGCAATATTGACTGAAGTTTTCTTTTACGAACGGGGTTGCGCGAGAAGGAATCCCCATTGTCCGTTATTTGGATTGATACTCGCTATTTGAATTAATGCTGCCAGCCCTGCGAATTTATCTGTAGACCTACGGATCTTTTAAAAAAATTAGGAATTTTAGATTTATCTACGATTTTTGCCTCTTTTTATTACTTATTGTGCTTTCTTTATATTCGTATACTTGTTAAACTCTCAGCTAATGATACTGAGTCATTAAATTGTCAGTAATTATGAATCGTTTCCTTGCGACCGTTGGCGTAAACCAACGATTGAAAAAGAAATAAAGCTCCTATTTTGTATGATAATAGATTTAAATTCAAACTTACAGAATTATCGGCGCAGTCTCTATGCACAGTGTGTACTTTGCTCACAATTTAAAATTGCAATCTCAAAACCTTTTGTGTACAATACAAGAACCAACAGTAATAGAAAATGTAACTATTTCTGAAGTTATGGATTTAGAGGAGACAGAAGAAGAAACAGAAAATTCTGACATAGACCGAACTAGTGTTGGTAGTGCTGATACTAGTGAATGTGGTACTGACATAAAATTATGTTACCTATATAGATACATTTATGAATCATTATGTAAGTCATTATATGATTCAGTAAGATTTAAAACACACATGTAAAATCTAAGTTCCGTAAATAAAACTATAATTTATCAAATATACTGTTTTCTGAAAGAAAGAAAACGAATTTAGAAAAAAAAAATAAGGGTGCTAGGTTTTTTTCATGTTTTTTTTTTTTTTTTTACTAAGCTGAAAAAATACATTCAAAATATTTTGACGACGAATGAAACTGATGAAGACACAAAAGTTAAAATCTTTTTGAATTTCGTGAGCCATTCCTCTACATACTGTAACTTTCACAAACCTGTTGAATAACTGGAAGGTAATAACGTAACAATCTGAGATAAGTATTATGTTATGTCAACTTTAAAATCAGCGCAATAAAAATCTTAAGGGGACTGTTTCGTTGGCTAAGAAAACAAGAAAAAGTCCTTAGAAGCCAAATTCTCGACATAAAGTGATAATATTAAAAATAATTTTCTAGTATTCGTTAATAAATGTCTGGAGTATCTAATAAATGGTTAGATCTTAATAACTGAAATTGGCTATACAAAATCCAAAAATTAAATTTAAAACTCGAGGTTTCATTTGATGAATGTCAGACAATTTTAGAAGTTCTAAATTTACAAAAAAAAAAAAAAAAGAGTATCAAAGTGAACGAACTTTACTCTGAAATCACAATACTGCACCAGATCTAGGTAAAAGTAAGAGAAGTATTTCATTAATAAAAAATGAGCTTTTTATCGACATTAATTTAACAACCGAATACAATAAGGCATATGACAACTTAACTGTAGAAAAAAAATTGTTAAAGATGCAAGAAGTGCAAAAAATATAGCTTAAAAAATATGGCTTTTGTCCTTTTCTACTCTTTAGTAAAATATTATATTTTTGAAGTGTACTATATTTTTATAGCTTATTCTAAAAAAATACTATTCTCAAGCGAAAAAATGTCGGTAACCATAGCGGCGAATGGTGATGACCAAGAGTTTCTTATTATAAGTATAGATACCGCAGGATACGCAGGGCACATGGAAGCATTGGGTCCATCCATGTTTAAGAAACCTTTTTTCTTGAATACCCTGGAAGTTTATAGTTGTAAAGTATTTCATGTTTCTCCACCTCTCCTAAGAATTTTAAATTAAATTCTTTATCATTTATGTTGTCTTTGAAAAAATATATTATGGTAACTAGAATACTTGCACATAATAGTTCGCGACCGGGAGCGCTCAGTTTAGTTCGCAGCTCCTAGGGAACTAGGTCGCTTCCCTCTCGAATTCCAGAAATACAGATTGTTCGCTCGCTTTGCTACGGCTACTGCATGCTCTCTTTCGTTTGTTATGGTAGTTGTGGTTATTGGTGGTTGACTTTTAATTGTTAGTGGAATCAAAGCCTGTTTTGTTTTCACATTCATCGTTAAATTCCCGTTTGTGACTTCTGCAATAATTATTAATGTTGAATAATTTTATTTTATTTTTTAAATTAATTTTTTATTTCGGAGTCTTCAGTGAAATATGTTCACAGCGAACTGTGTTTCTTTTTAGATTACATAGTAACAAATAACCTAAAACAAATGTCGGAATCTAACGAACTAAGGAGCGAAAGATTTGGGAACTAGTTCGCGTAGTTCACTTGTGGGAGCGCTCTTCCGAACTAGTTCGTTCGCGAACTACACAAGACTTCTAGCAAGCAGCAGGAAGAAAAAGGGAAATAGGCCGAGAAAGAAAAACAGGGATTGTTTCTAGGCGTTCACGGAGTTGGAGATGTCTGTCGCTTCAGAGCCAGAAGAAACTGAAATGCTGGTGGACGCTACTGGTCCGTTCCTCAGCAAACAGTGACCGAAGACCCACCCTAACTGGGGCGGGAGAGGATTAACAGGAAGGTTGGCTCCCATACTTCAATGGAACACTAATAGTTTATGGCTCACAAAGAGGAGTTACAACTCTCAGCACGGTCTGATCATTTGTGTCTCTGTCTCCAAGAGGCACATATTAGACTCACACACCAGCCTGTGCTACGAGGATATAACGTTTATCGTAAGGATGATACCCAGCGTGATCGAGCGAAGGGTGGAGTGGCAGTGTTTGTATGAAACACTCCGAACCTGTTGCTCTCACCTCTACCCTACAGGCAGTAGCTGTCAGAATTCACGAACCAATACAATTGGAGGTATGCTCCTTATATCTACCACCGGAGTCACCAATTGATTTCGGTCATTTGGCTGACTTATTGCGGCAACTTTCTCTGCCTTTTCTCCTGTTGGAAGACATCAACGTGCGAAGTGCGTTGTGGGAGTCTACCATCGATTGCCCGAGAGGTCGGGAAATGTTCTGATTATTGGAGCGAGGGGATGTATGCATCCTTAATACCGGCCAAATGACGCACTACACTACTGCTTCCGGTACATCCTCTGCCGTTGATCTTTCTCTTTACTCTCCTCCAATTGCGAACTCCGTACATTGGGAGGTGGATCGTGATCTTAATGGAAACGACCACCTCCAAATATGGTTGCATGTAGAATTCGAACGAAGGGGAAGAACTACACTACGAAAATGGAATATCAGCAGAGCTGGTTAGCAGGTCTACAGCTGCTCCGTCATTATTGAACTGCGCCAGAATACTGAAGAGAAGGTGAAACACTTGACAGAAGTGATTCACCGGGCAGCTGACATTTACATGCCTAGCAGCTCCGCAGCACTTCGCAGAACGCCCGTTCCTTGGTGGAACGGAAGATTTCGTTCTGCTATACAGGGTCGTAGACGAGCCCTGCGTTGGTATAGGTTACACCCGACACCCTCGCAGCGTTCCGAGTTGCTAGAGCAAAGGCGCGTCGTGTGATCAAGAACAAAAGAAGGTCATGACAGAACTTTGTGTGCACCATTAATCTTTCCACAACGTCGACAAAGGTATGGGGTGCACCATTAATCTTTCCACAACGTCGACAAAGGTATGGGAGGTACTCCCGACCCGTAGTAACTGGGTTATTGGATGAGGGACATTTAGTCACTGACGAACGATACATCTACATCTACACTCTGCAATTCACAATTACTGTGGGTTGCAGAGGGTGCTAAGCACCAATCCTAATTCAGTGCATTCCAATCCCGAACAGAACAAGGAAAGAAAGAATACCTAAATGTATCAGTACGGCATCATATTTCTCGAATCTTATCCCTCCTGTCATTGCGACCTTAATAGGCTGGCGGAAGAAGTATTTCGTTGCACTCGTAAATTAAAGACTTTCGCATATTCTCCAACAAATTCAACCGAAAACGACGTCATCTGTCCGCCAAACAATCCTAGCCCAACCCACGTATCAGCTCTGTGACACTTAAATAAGGACTGTAACTATCATGCACGAATCGAGCGGCTCTCCTCTGTACTTTCTCTAACGTGTCAATCAATCTCTTGCGATACGGATCCCAAATTCCACAACAGTATTCCAAATGGGGATGCACTAGTGTTTTGTACGCTATTTCCTTTGTATGAGCATTACAACTTCTCAAAATACGACCTATAAAACGTAGTTTAGAATTAGCTTTGCCTATGATGGAAGTTAAGTGCAAGTCTCATTACATGTTGCTTTGTACTGTTACGCCTAGATACTTCAGGGAATCAACCGTTTCAACAACTGAATTGTTAACTTTGTACTCGTGAGCAAACGGGGTCTTTTTATTACTTATTTGCATTTCCTTGCACTTTTTGCAGTTAAGTGTAAGCTGCCATTTACGGCACCATTCCGAAATAACATCCAGCTCGCGCTGAATTTCTAAGCAATCGTCAGAGCACTTCACTTCCCTATAAATAACTGCATCACCAGCAAAAAAATCGCATCCTGCAATTAAAGTTATCACTAAGATCGTTTATAAAAATTAAGAAAAGAAGTGGTCCTATTACACTTCCTTGCGGAACCCCCAAAGTAACATCTAGCTTTGAAGAAGCTTCCCCGTCAACAACGGCATACTGCGACCGACCAGTTAGAAAATCTCGTATCCATTCGCAAATCTGATCAGATATAGCGTACGCTTGAATCTTCGCCAAAAGCCGGTTATTTGGTACAGAGTCAAAAGTTTATGGGAAATCCAAGAAAATAGCATCAACTTGTGATCCTGCATCAATAACCTTCATTACATGATGCGAAAATAGCCAGTTGCGTTTCACACGATCGGTTCTTCCAAAATCCGTGTTGGTTTGCTGCAAATAACTCGTTTCCATCTAGAAACTTCATAACGTTAGAGCATATGACATGCTCCAGAATTCTACTGCAAACATGTTAGAGATATGGGTCGATAATTCCTAGGATCTCTCCGATCTCCTTTCTGGAAAACGGGAATCACCTGCGCTATTTTCCAGTCAGAAGGTACTTTTCTTTCTTCTAACGATTTACGAAATATATCTGACAGAAATGATTCTATTTCTTCCGCGTATTCCGAAAATACTCTTACTGGTATACTATCAGGACCAGGATCCTTCCCCCACTTCAGGAGCTTTAATTGCTTTATGAGATCTACACTCTCAATTTGAACTGGATCCATCTCAATATTTTCCATATTTTCGTCAGAGAAAGAATTTTTAAAATCGGTGTTAAATACGGTAGCCTTGTCGCAGCTGTCATCAACTCCCCGACCGTCTTGTAGTATAACTGACATATTGTTGTTACTACCACTAACTTTTTTTTTATACATACGACCAAAATTTCTTTGGGGTTTTTGTTGAGACTCTTGTAAAGTGAGTTGCATCTAAAGTCATTAAAGGCCTCGCGCATCGCATTCTTAACATGGTCTCTTGTCTCAGCTAACTTTTCTAAATCACTCCTATACTTCGTCCTCCTTGAGCGTGCATGTATCTTCCTTTGCTTTTTAAGTAACCGCTTAACTTCACGTGTACACCACGGGGGATCGTTCCCATCCCTGATTGCCCTTTTCGGTATATATAAGTCAATATCGTCCCTGACTATATGCATGAATCGAAGCCTCATCTCTTCAACCGAGCTTCTCCCTTCTATATAGGTAATGTAATTATCCCTCAAAAACGTTCTTAAACTCTCCTTTGGGGCCTTTTCGAGCCTGTAAATGACCCTTTCTTTTTTCTTTTTGCGCGCGGCTATTAATTTTTATCTTTATGATCACTTATTCCCATGGTCGTAGAAATGTCTGTGAATAATTCAGGCCTATTCGTAACGAGAATATCTAAAATGTTTTCGTTATCGTTGTGGCACCGCGTCGGTTCAGTGACGAGCTGCTCAAGATTAAGATCTGAGAAAAGTTCAAGAATAATCTCACAGGATGTTTTATCCCTGCCACCAGTAACGTGGACGTAATTAGTCCAGTCGATATACGGAAAGTTGAAGTCGCCTCATAGTGCAGCTGCTGGCAGAGTACTTCACTGCCATCACTTCGTCTGGCGGATTGGACCGTCAGATCCAGCAACGAACAATTTCTGCCGAAAGGCAAACTTTTAGCTTCGACTCGTCGTATTTACAGACATACAATAGGTCATTTTCATCTTGGGAGCTGGGGTCGGCACTAAACAGCGCCATAGACACGGCTCCATGGCCTGACCTGATCCATTACTAGATGCTGAGTTATCTCAGCAAAGATGCTAAAGAGTATCTCCTGCGTATTTATAATGATAATTGGACCGGAGGACACTTCCCTGACTTGTGGAAAGAAGCAACGGTGGTCCCTATTTTAAAACCTGGAATAGACAAGTTGTTGCCAGGTAGTTTCCAGCATCGCCTTATCGAGCTGCGTCGGGAAGACACTAGAGCGGATGGTCAACCGCTGCCGCGTCTGGTGTCTGGAGTCCTGTAATCTGCTGAGCCATTTTCAATGTTATTCCACCACAGATAACCTCATCCTACTGGAAGCGGAAATACAGGGCGCATTTATCCGCAGCCAACACCTTGTGGGTGTATTTTTTTGACATCAAAAAGGCATACGATACTACCTGGCGGCATGTTATTTTAAAAACAGTTATATACATGGGATTTCAGGGGAAATCTACCCCGTTTTTTTAAATAATTTTTATCACGGCTTTGCTTCGGTACCGAATCGGTAGTGAATTGTCGACCTTTTTATTCAAGAAATCGGTGTTTCTCAAGGGTCAGTTTTAAGCGTAACCCTTTTCGCTATAGCCATTAAGAGCATTTCAGCTGTTATAAGGAGACCCATTCGATACTTCTTATATTTCTTAATTTTTTGTACTTAAACTAGCCTGCGAGTCGTGGAACTGCAACTTTGGCTAAACAGGCTTGATGAATGGTCAGTACGAACCGGCTTTCGTTTCTCAGCCGAGAATACTCGGTGTGTACTTTTTACTCGTCGCAGAAGCCTTTTACCAGAGCCTCGTCTTACCTTGAGGTACTCTGTTTTAAGTTTTAGTGAAAGTATTCGGTTTCTTGGCCTCATTTTTGACAGTAGATTCAGTTTGCTCCAACATATGAAATATGTGAAAGCCAGAGCCCTAAAAGCTCTGAATGTTTTAAAATGTTTGTGTGGCAGGTTATGGGGCGCCGACCGCTCCTGCCTGCTACAATTTTGTAGAGTGGAGCTGTAAAAGTAACGATGTATTCGTAACTGAGTGACGGCTTCTTCGCCTGACTCGAAGTACCGAATAGTTACTCACAAATTCATTTCGTTACTCGCATGTCTCGTTACTCGCATTTGTCGTGTAGATGGCAGTTTGATTCGATAAACGTACGACTCTAAGTATCATGCGTCATGCGGGAGTTGGAACGGTTCGCCCAGCTATTGAATGAGCAGATGTTTGTTTTGAAATTAGTTGTTCTAAGTGTGCTGCGATTGTGATATTAGGTATTATTCTGAGGTATGTAATACTCAGTGCAATAAATCAAATGTACAAACAATTTATTTAAATTTACTCAATGAATAATTTACTTGAACTTTACAAAGTACTAACGAAGTCATTCATGTGATGTTTCATGCTAGTGCTCAATTGTATCAGAAGCAATGTGGCATGGCAATCAATGCATTTTAAAAATAAAAAAAATAAAATCATTAATCAGAAACGAGGATGAGTAGGGAAATTATCACAGGTGCTTGTGCTTTATCGCAATTAAAAAACATATTTTGAATGTGAACGAAAGAATGAAGTTTGAACATCGTACGCGCGTATTTGTGGGAATTTTGATTCGAATTCGTTTCGTTACAAATAAAAAATGATTGTGTACGATCACATACCGAGCGTGGTGGTGTAACGGATAGCGTTCTGGCCTCGCATTCGGGAGGACGGCGGTTCGAATCCCCGTCCGGGCATCCAGATTTGGGTTTTCCATGGTTTCCCCAAATCACTCCAGGTGAATGCCGGGATGCTTCCTTCAAAAGGCCATGGCCGAATTCCTTCCCATTCCTTGCCCCCATCCTTTCCCGTCTCTAAAAACCACGTTGTTAAAAAGGGACGTTAAACTGTTACAAAAAAAAAAAAAAAAAAAAAAAAAAAAAAAAAAAAAAAAAAAAACAATCACATTGTGCGAACATTATTTCAACGTAATTAATATTGTTTACTGTTAAGTTTTGATATTTTTAGCAAGGTAACTAATTTTGACAACGCGGAGACTAATTTTGTAGTTTTTATTTTGTTTAACATCAAAATTTACTGTGCATAATTTTTAAATAGAAAATTTGTATTGATAATTTCAGACAGTAACTGTTTTTTCAATGATCGTTCATTAGTGAGGTTTATTGATTTCAAACATTTATGAAATTTGTTTATTTTAAGATTTGATACCTTGTATCTTATTGTACAGTGTAATTATAATATACAAAAGTCTAATAGTTTGTGATATACATCTCTGCACTTGTTATGTTCTAATAATAATTAATTTAATTATAATGGAGCACAGGCTCCGGTGGCAATTTCTCTACACACCCATCTTCCCCCTATCCTGCACCCACCTAAATTTGCCCTCTACAAATTTTATCTTTAAATTCTTTCAAAGTTTTCGGTAAATTATTCATAATTTCTCTTAGTAACTTATTCCAATCCCTGACACCCTTACCTAAAAAAGAAAATCTTCCCACACCCTTGTGCCTGAAATCGAGTGCCAGCTTGTGGTCATGGTCATCTTTTCCCTTCCAAGCATTATTTTTAATTTTTACACCAATATCTTTCCATGCTTCATCATCAATATACGCCTTGTACACTCCCATGGCCCTCTTAACCCTCCTCCTTTCTTCCAATGAATCCCATGCCAGCTCTTTTATCATATCTGTTATTGATTGCGTTCTGCGATAATTTCCAGAAACAAATATAGCGGCCCTTTTTTGCAATTCCAGAATTCCATAAACAAAGAACAAGGTACAATGACTTTATTCCTTTTGCCTGGTGTTATTGTAGTATCACCGCTGGATCCATGTGATCAGTGCGGTACTGGCTTTGATGTTGAATGTTTGTTTAACCGTGACGCAACAGCAATTACGAATCTAATCGCATGTTTCTCCTGTACCTTTGTTATTGTTTATAAGTTTTGAATATTGATATTTTTAAAATTAAAAATTAAAGCGGGAGTCAGTAGCACACTGCCTGCAGGCCCGATTTGATTGTATGTCCACATTGATTTGAACAAATCGATCACAAAAAGATGAAAACAGTAAAGGAAGACAGTGGTGAATCCTTTTATTTAAAAACGAAATGCTTTGATGAGATTATAATATTTGTTAAATACATGTCCCGTTATCATATCAGGCTTCTATGCAGGTTTTTGAGTAGGCTACATTAAAAAACAACAGTCATTAGTTATTGTCACTAGATGCGTTACAGTCAGGTGAAAGGCCAGGTCCTTTTTGTATGCAAACAGGTGTTTGTTTTGAAATTAGATTATTCTTTTGCATATAATATTCATTACAGTAAATCAGGTGTACATTCAGAAGTTTTCCGTAAGATCCATGTGCTAATTACTTTAAGTTTTATCCAAACGAACACTTACCTAAACTTATTTTATTAAATAAACAATTTACTTAAACTTTACCAAGTACGAACGACGTCATCCCGTATGCGACCCGACTCAAAGCGATTGCAATGTTTCATGCTAGTTTGTATCGTATCAAAAGTAACGAGTAACGAAACGATACGATAATAACGAAGTTATCCCGTACGCGACTCGATGCGATGCAACATGCTAGTGTTCGATTGTATCAAAAGTAACGAGTAACGGTACGAAAGTAACGGCTACTGATTGGTTTAGTAACGAATACATACGGGTACATAATTTCTCGTTACTTTTACAGGTCTGTTATAGAGCCTTTGTACGGTTGCATTGTGTACGTTTCGGCACGGGACAGTTATCTTCGTATATTGGATAGTATCCACCATGCAGGAATTCGCCTCAGGTGCCTACCGCACCAGCCCGATACCCAGTATTTGTCCTGAGTCTGGCGAGCCTCCGCTTTCCATCCGTCGGCGTCTCTTCATGGTGCGACACTATATAAATATTGCCGCAACTCCTAGCAGTCCCGTGTAAGACGTAGTTATTCATCCTAACCAACCGCCATAGAATAATCAAACCGTTCAGCTAACGTACAAGGGCTGTTTTAGAGGAACATAGGTTTGAGCTGCCCTGTTTTTATCACCAGGGTTGGAGTAAATTTCTTCCCTGGCTTTTAAAGAGGCTCAGAACGATCTTAGAACTGCTACGCTACATCAAGCTGTTACCACTAACAATGTTTTTATAGAATTTTTATCGATGTTTTAAACCAGCATCACGATTTCACCCCGGATGGTTCTAGGCAGGTTAATGGAGTAGGTTGCTCCATTGTGTTTCCTCGAGCGACTTACGCATACAAGCTGAATAGCATGTGCAGCGTATACACTGCTGAGTGTTACACTTTGTTAAAGTCGCACCAGCATATGAAAGTAAGCCGCGTTATTAAGTACATCATATGTTTTGATTCCCTCAGCTGTATTCAAGCTTTAGGAAGTATATACCCAACAGATCCTCTTGTCCAGGATTTACAGGACACCTTCCAGTCCCTCCTCCCTCAGGAAAGAAGGTCATATTCTACTGGGTTCCGGGCCATGTGGGAATCAGCGGAAATGAGGCAACTGACGAAGCTGCCAAGGAAGCCTGAAACAAGGTCAGAAGTGACTTTGATCCCGTCCCAAAGTCAGACCTTGCCTTGGCGGTGAAAAGATTTGTTTTTGATGTTTGGCAGTGGCTGGAGGTAGAGCATAAGCTCCGATCGATCAGCTATGGAGCAGCTCCTTCAGGCAGGCCAGGAGGGATGAGGTTCACCGTGCCCGCCTCCGTATGGACACTGCCCTCCGACACATGGTTTCCTTCTCCGCTTGAGGCGCACCTCTGACGGTGCACAGCATTTTCACTGATTGTGTACTGTTTTTAGACTTAAGAACAGACGTTGGCCTGGCCAACGATTTGTCGCATATCTATACTAATATTATAAACGCGAAAGTAACTCTGTCTGTTTTTTACGTTTCTTGGCTAAACGGCTAAACCGATCGTGATAAAATTTCACAAGGAGATGCGATTTGGCATTAAGATGGACGTAGGATACTTTTTCTGTATAAATAGTATAAATTGTCATGTAATTTTGCGTAAGACTCTGTAGTACATTACAGTAATGCGGGCTGGTAGCTCAGTGGCTAACGCGGTTGCTTACTAATGTTTGGACCGTAGTCCCCGGTTCAAATCCTGTTGAAGGCAAAGATTTTTAAGAATTGCTCTGGATCGTATGAGCCATGCCTGGACAGTCAGTTTTTGGGATCCAATATTAAACTGTAGATACCACAAATTTAGGGGTGAAATGATTCGAAAATCGTACGCGGTGTAACAGTGCTGAAGGTGTACACTTTTTACGCTATATTGATCACTCAGCCATTGTTTCTCTCGCAGTCAGTGTGTGTGTTTTCTGCACTACTAATATTATGTATGCGAAAGTAAGTCTCGGTCTTTTTGTTACGTTTTGTCGTCTAAATGGCTCTACCGATATTGATGGAATTTGACAAGGAAATACTTTGTATCTTTAGGAAAAACACACATTTTTTTCCGGTATGTATAACAGTTTTAGTTACGAAGTTTTGAGAACTTATCGAATGGTGGCAGACGGACGGATGTGTGTGTTTGTCTGCAATATTACGGTTGCTCAAGCTGTGCTTCTCACGCAGTCTGTTAGTTTATGATTTGTTAGTAAATTTCGTTTAGACGCAAAACGTATTATTTAGTATAGATGTCGATTTGCTCTGCACTTTACCATTACTTTGTGTTTGCCTAAATGTTTCTGGCACCAGTTTATTTTGTCTTCTTTTTTTACATGAATTGCGGGCGTAAACCGGGCCTAAGGTGTAGCTCTAGCAGAGCATGTGCAGCTAAAGTTGTTAGAACCCAAGAATCAGATGCTCATATTGAAGATGAAAAGACCAAGCTGAAATGAAACTGTCCTTAGCTAACCCCTCCCCTTTCCCACATCCCCGCATCTTCATTTCTTTTTCTGTTTTTAAATATGTTGGAAACTGATTCTCTTTATGAGTCAGGTTCGACGGTAGAATGATATAGTGTTGGCTTTCCTGTCATATTATGCTGACTCGGTGTTGTTTGAGATCAATCATTAGTTACTAATGAGACCGGAAACGTGGCCAATGTTTCAAAATTGAGTGTATTGGCCTGTCTAGTCACTAAAAGTTTAGGCAGATCGGCCTAGTTTTTAGATGGATGGGTGGCCCGTTTACAGCTACCCGCCCATGTGCAGTGTTTTATTTTTTTATAGTGTTAAAATGTTCTTCTCGTTGGCCATTATACTGCCAGGAGACGTTAAGTGTTTTTAATTTCTCTGTAAACCTGGTTGGCCCCATTACAGCCACTCCTTTTTTGTAATTTATTTTAATTTGCTGTCTGTATGACCGATCCCCCAGTCGACTATGCAGACAGTAGTTTAGTTTATTTTTAAGTCACACTGCAAGCTGGTTATTGCTAGGGCGCTAATGACCTCGCTGACGACGCGCCCTAAAGCCACAAAAACATCGTCATCATCATCATCATCATCAACAACAACAAAACCCGGCTTGCGAACGGTGTTCACAGCCATAACCCTCAATACAGAACTAATGCCTTTCCCAAGTGGTACCTCCGTTTCCACATTTACCCGCCTCACAGCGTGGTTCAACTGTGGCCAATGATGGCGACTTAGGACCTGCATGAGTTCAACCCTGGTATGCTGCACCTCCTTCACCACCTTCCTCGAGTCACTCTCTTAGAACCCAAGAATCAGATGCTCATATTGAAGATGAAAAGACCAAGGTGAAATAAAACTGTCCTTAGTTAACCCCCCCCCCCCTTTCCCACATCCCCGCACTCGCGTTTGTATCAATACTATTCCCCACACCTCCCACTATCACTATTCTTTCGTTCTTAGTAAAACTCCTACAAAGTGAATGTATATCTTCTATTACCTGCCCTAATGTTGCACTAGATTTTTTTAAAAAACTAATGGTCTGGTAACCTGTGCTTTACTGATCCTGCAGAAGAGAACCTACACCTGACCTGCTCAGTTAGATGTTTTAATCAGGACATCCGCAGCTGTTCAGTCTTCTCCCGTTTTGATCTTATTATATACCAACATGTCATCGGAAAACAACCTATATTCTGACTATAAACTATCAACATAATCATTCATTACGATGATGGATAGCAATGGTCGCAGTATTCTACTCTGTGGCATTCCCATATTAACCTCCATCTCTTATGATACTGGATTTTCTATTTTAACGCTTTGCTTTCAGCCTTTTCAGAATTCCTCTACGCAGAAAGTAACTTTTTTCTCCACTCCAATAGTTTTTAACTTCCTTAAAACCTTTTTATGGCTCAAACCTAATAGAAACGGGGTTGGTTTCTTGAAAATTCGTGTGGTACCATTTTTTCCTCTATCAGCTAGAATAAATCTTCGAAATCGTCTGGGGTCAACCGCGTGAATTTCGGAATTTCATGACATATTCCTATCTCAATTTATTCAACAGAATTTGATCGGATGAAGGTCCCTCTTATAAAATCTATTGTCATCCAATGTCTTATTTTTTAAACTAAACATGAAAATTAATCACCGAAGCGGCTATAAACCCACAGGCAGCAAAGCAGGGCTGGCGCTAGGAATTTCGAGCCCGGGGAAAAATGGGAGACTTTTTTTTTTAACTTACCCTCCTCCCCCCCCCCCCTAACGCCGGCCCTGTAGCAATGTCTCCTACCATGACGAAGACTGTTCCAGTACTGACTTGAGACATGTATATAGGTATGGACTAGGGTTTTAACGGAAGTCATCTTTGCCGATGCGGATGTTCAGTGCTTGACATTTGCCTGGAGTGATCGCCTGGACGGAGATTCGAACCCGCGTCCTCCCGAATGCGAGGTCAGAGCGTTACCGCTCATCCACCACGCTCGGTTCTGTACCCGCCTTAACACCGCTCTGGTGGCGCATTCACAGTACAACTTGTAGGTCCTACGAAGATTCGATTTTCGATAAAGAACTTTTGATAGGCCGTGAAATAATCTACAGGACTATATGTAGGACATGTTGGGTGTTGTTGGACTCTCAGGCAACCAAAAAGGGTCCTTACTGTCCAACAAGCTATAGATATTGGAGGAAGCTATGGGAAGAAACATCCTACGTGTGTGCAGTAAGGAGACATGGTGGGCCACGAGAAAGTATGAGTGGAAAGGATTGCTTGCAACATTTCGTTGAACCCCTTCTATTAGCGTGAATGGGTGAGCGCATCGTACGGATGTCCTATAAGTTGGACCGTGAATTGGCCGCTTTACTTTATATGCAAGTTCAAACTTGTAAATTCGTCGCTTAGGTAATAACACCGTTCAGACCATTGTTACTTTTATTGCACTGTTACTTTTATTGCATTGTTACTTTTATTGCATTGTTACTTTGTTGTTAGCTAAGCGACGATGGGCAGAATATCGTATAAAAAGAAAAGAATAATATATATTCCAATGTAATCAAAACATCCGCTATAAATCCACATTAAAAATTGTGGATGCGAAAACGGATGTAGGATTTCACGTGAAAGTTCTTCACTTGCGGATTTGGAAATCCGTTACATCCGTAGTACGGACGCGTAACAGTCTACCAACTGCATTGGAACTTGTTCCCAACAGACTACAGACAAAAGTTTTCAGTTGTTTATATACAGTTACGTGACTTTTTGGACAAGTTTTAAGAGCAATTTTATAGTTGGTAAAACTTTTTTTTTTTTTTAAATGAAGAAACTACGTATAAAAGATAATTTTTGTGCTGCTGGTTCCTCACATGATCCATACCAAATGTTAGTAGATTACTGATGATAATTTGCAAGTACACTAAAAGACGACAGAGCTGTCAGAGACAAAAGCTGGTTTTACATAAAAATAAATTACGAAACTTACACAGATACATACACACAATATATTTTCAACTCACGTAAATGAGATTTGCTGAGAGTTTGGTTACTGTATACTATCTAGTTACCTCTCGCACACTGGCTCCTATTAGGTACCACTAAGATCTGATACCTTAGTCTTACCAGTTGTATGTGTTGAAATGGAATGCAAAATATTATCCGTTAATGTCCAGATGTCAGCAGAGGTGACGTTTTCAAAGAGCTTCAAAGTTAAGAATGGGAAAACTATGGTAACTTGTTCACCATAAGCATACACAAAATTGCGGTGAGAACGAAATAAATGTAGCCATTCGTTTAAGAACTATAAAACTGTATATTCAAAGTGAAATTTGTTCCGAGCTCGGTCGTTGGGAGCAATTAGATGGGATTGACGAGGATACAACTCTGCCTTTAAATGATAGCAACTATACTGATGTGAAAATAGGGAGTTCAGCATTGCCCTTGTACTTTCATCCTTCGCCGAAGACAATAATCACCCCACCCAGCTACCGGCAGGCTAAGGAGATTTTGACTGTTCAGCTTCGAGGAGACTTTTTCAGTCTGCTAACCTACTGACACAATATCGATGTTGCCTTAGGTATATTCGTCTGTTAACATGTAAGGTATTAAAATACAAGCATTAAGCATATAGGTTTAAATCAGGGGTCCCCAAAGTGGTCGGTATCGACCCCTGGGGGTCGATAAGAGTTCTCCGGGGGTCGATTAATACCCGGGGGTCGAAAGGGGGTCGATTGATAAAAAAGAGGATCAGTTAAATGGTCTAGGAAAAAATGGGAATATTCCAACAAAAATCCAAAATAACTGACTAGCCCGTTATAACTTGAGTTTTAAGGAAGCCTGCGTCGCTTTAGGTATGTGTTAAGGAGAAAACATACTGGAGCGGAGAGCATAGCAACGACGAGAGCGAAGTACAAAGCAGCGAAAACAAACAAACCAATTGGATTGTTGCGGTGACTCTTACTGCGGCGCAAAGCGGTGAGGTAATAATGGAGCAAAGCTTATCGTTCAAACTGTTTGATTTCGCCGCTTTATTCTTCACTCGCATTGCTGGTTTGTTAGCGGTTGTTCCTGTGAGAAACGAATGTAGACCAATTTACGAATTGTGTCTCTTCTAAGGCCGTCTTTGGGGTAAGAAAGAAGTTCAACATCATAATTATTTTATTTTAGCTAAGCTACGTGATGAACTCAACAAGTATTAAATCTTTATTTTTTATTTACTTTGGGTATTTAAGCATTTTATATTCGGGAGGACGCTGGTTCGAATCACCGTCCAGGCATCCGGATTTGGGTTTTGCATGGTTTCCCCAAATCACTCAAGGCTAATGCCGAGATGCTTCCTCCAAAAAGCCATGGTCGAATTCCTTCCAGTTCCTTCTCCGCAGTTCCATCCCGCCTCTAGTCACCGCGCTGTCGACGAGACGTAAAGCCACAAGGGGGGGGGGGAGAGAGAGAGAGAGAGAGAACGCTGCTGGTTCATTATACACAAGTTGCACTGTTAAATTCTAGTATGGTTTCCACTCTATGTATTGTATATCTAAATGTAGATTTTGTCCTTTACATAGAAGATATCGTAATATACCGAAAACCATTAAATTTAGATACTTCTTTTTTATCTTTTTCCTATCTAATTCTATTGAATAGGTTACTTTTAGATGTAATTATTATTCCTTCAAGTCTAGATATCTATTGTTAGCAAAAAGTAGCAACAATGCACTCTGAGCAAGAACAGGCAGTTCTTTATAGCTCGTGCGGTAATAAGTTGCGTCTCTTACTGCTGCTGTTTTGTTGTGCTGTGAACGTATCGTGTTGTTCATATTATAAATCTGAGTTTAATACCTACGATGTCGTCTACCAGTGCTAAGAAGAAATGCAGACAATATTCACACGAGTATTTGAAATATGGTTTTGTGCCATCTTCTGCTAATGAAACTATTCCTATGTGCTTGTTATGTGAAAAACTTTCAGCAATGATGCTAAGAAGCCGGCGAAAATAAAAGACCACTTGGAAAGGATCCATTCTGATAAGAAAAACAGAGATTTTGAGCATTTCAAAATGCTAAAAGAGAAATTGAGAGTTCGGCCAAATTTAAGTACATATTTGAAGTCATCTGCCAGCGCTGATAGTGAAGGAGGACTGAAGACAACCAACAGCATCTCTCTTAACATAGCAAAGAAAGGCAAACCGTACACAATTGGTGAAGAGATTATAGTACCAGCTATAAAAGATGTAATTGAAAATATTATGAAGAAAGACTCTCAACTATTTTTGAAGTGCATACCATTGAGTGCAAATACTATGCAGCGACGTATAGAGGAAATGGCCGATGATGTGGAAAGAACTTTGACCTCTGAGCTCCAGCATTTTAAGTTTGCTATTCAACTTGACGAATCAACTTTCGGAAGTTCAAATCTTCTCATGGTTTATGTTAGGTTCCATAGTCCATCCCTGAATGATACTGTTGATGAATTTCTGTTTGCTAAATATCTTCAAACTGTTTCAAAAGGTGAAACAATTTTTTTTATGTTTGCAAGATTATTTGAACAAGCACAACATTCCTTTCGGGAATATTACTGCAGTAGCTACTGACGGTGCACCTGCTATGGTAGGCCTTTATAGAGGATTTTTCGTCTTTCTGAAGGAAAAGGTTCCTAATGTACGTACTGTTCACTGTGTCCTACACAGGCAGCATCTTGTAGCCAAAAAATTGAGTGGCGACCTGCATGATACTCTAAAAGTGTGCATTACGTCAATTAATAAAATTAAAGCTCATCCTCTCAATTCCCGATTGTTTGCGAAGTTATGTGAAGAAAATGATGAACCTTTCAATCAATTACTTTTGCACACTGAGGTAAGGTGGTTGACAAGAGGTGATAGTTTGCAGAGGTTTGTTGACTTGTACGACTCGTCTGCAGAGTTTCTTAAGAATGTGGATCCATTACTATGTGACGAGTTAAAACAGTGCAAGAACCATCTTGTTCTATTTGGCAGATCTTTATTCGAAATTTAACGAAGTACAGAAGCGTTTGCAAGGAAAAAATGTTACAATTGTTCAAGCTCGAACAATTATAATGGCCTTTCAACTAATAATAAACCTGTTAAAATCTTCACTGGCACGTAAAAATTTTAAATATTTTTCAAACTTTCGACTACTAAAAGAAAATGAAGAGATACCCGACCGTGATTTGGAGATATATATTAAACATCTCGATAAATTAAGAGAAGATTTCAAAGCACGTTCCTGAATGGTTTGCTTCTCCATTTGATGTTAACATAATGAAGGTAATGAACGTGGGTTAGAAGACGAACTGATTGAAATATGCGAAGATCTGGAAGCTAAAGCGTTGTTTAAAAATAAAAACCTCAGCGAATTTTGGAGCAATAACAATATTGCTACAAAATACCCCAAGCTCAGCAGAAGACGAATCTTTCTTACTTTCATTCCCAATTACGTTGAAGCTGGCTTTAGCCACGCGAACGCTATTTTAACAAAACAGAGAAACAGACTGAACTTGGAAAACCGTGGTGATTTGCGACTAAAACTTAACAATTTTCAACCGAACATCAGTAATCTCGATGCTACCCTTCAGACCCATCCATCTCACTAATATCAGCTACTTTAATAAAAAGGTATGTTAACATGTTTTTAATGTATTCAACAGTAGTCGTAAAATGGCAGATGGTTTTTCATCGAATATAATTTATTTAAATTTTCAATGATTATTTGTGTTTTACATTTTATGACACTTACGGTTATAGGCTAGTTTCCATCTATCTATAATTTTTTAATTATTTTTACGATTATAATAACAGTGTAAAATATCCCTTTTTTCTGTTAGTGTTGTTGGGTGGATTTTTTAAGGTGTGGGAACTATAAATACTTTCTTTGGGTTGTTATCCAAGTCTCCTTATCGCTTAGCATCAAAAATGCTAAAAATGATTTAAAATTTTCATCAGTGGCGGATCCAGGAATTTTTCAAGCCGGGGCAAAAACTGTAGGAATGCCGCCCCTTGCAACATTATTTGCAGCTCCCATTTTTGCCGTCTGGCCCCAAGTGTCGCCACCTCGATTGTCGGCCAAACACACTGTTGTCGCCGCCCGGCGCCCAGTGTACTAGTAGAGCTAAAAAAAGAAAAAAAATTCCGTGACTTAAATCGCCGCCCTTCAAACATGATTTTGCCGCCTCCTTGAAGTTGGCACCCCGGTGTACACCCCCCCCCCCCCAGATCCAGCACTGGTTTTTATTAAACGTTTAATCTGGGGGTCGATGAGAAGACAAATGTTCTGTGAGGGGGTCGACGTGATAAAAAGTTTGGGGACCCCTGGTTTAAATTAAAGAGTTAATTGTTAGGTGAATATTCCGATCGGAGGGTAAAAATTGTTTTTCACCAGTGTCCCTGTGCCTTCTTTCAGCTTTGCTCTCCAAGCTGTGCCTTCGAGCAATGCTGTATCATCTGGACTGTGACCAGGAAATCCGGCGGATGCCTTCCCTGCCCCAAAAAGAGGGGCCTCTATGGGATATCGTTATCTCAGGCGTATTTGGCCGTTAACTAAATGCAGAATGATGCTTCTTTGTTCGAAAGAGCTTTAGTTGGAACGTTGTGGCTCTAAAGTAAAATGCCGTACTGTATAAATGGGGAAGTAAGTTCTCCACAAGATTGTTTTGAGCTGCTAATAGTTTGTATTTTTGCTATCGCTCACCTGAAATATGTTTTGTACTAACGTATAAATCTAATTAAATGTATCAGTGTATACATAATAGAGGAAGTTCGCATGTCATTTACACAAAAATATTCTATTCTCCTTAGGTATAATCTGATAAACAAAAACAAAAAACATTGTTTTGGTATTCATTCATGTTGGGACCGTATATTTTCCCAGCAGTTTGTTTTTAACCTGGCTCTAGCCCCTTTTTTACCCATAATAGTATTATTTTATGGATACGCCTATCAATACATTAGGGAGTAGTACCTGGGTGACCAATCTTCGCTCGACTTCTTTCGATTTCTGCTCAGTATGCAAGAATTTGATTGAAGTTTAACGTTTTTCTTGAAGGCTTCCTAGGCATTTCGAAGTGCACAATACCATTGCCCTAACCAAAGAGAAACTTAACTAACATCAATAGGCTTATTGGTACCTGAAACTTCTACGATATGAGGTTGTAGCCGCTTCAGAGATACCAAATACAAGAATTGCTCTTTTTTGTTGTTGTAAAATCATGTTACAAACTTAAAAAAACAAAACGTTTTCTATGTATGTAATTTCATCCAAATCACTAATCATTTCCGAAATCGCCTGGTTTACCACCTCATAAATTACTTTTAAAGAAAAATGCTATTGTTATGTTAAGTATAAATCTTAATGTTAGTCAGGGATTAATTAATAGTGCAAGATTAGTGGTAATTCACTTAGACGAGTACATCATCAGTGCTAAATTCATTCACTCTGATAAAACTATGCTCATACCTCACACCTTCTGTTCCAACGCCTTTCCAATTGATAAGGAAGCAATTCCCAATAGAAGTAACTTTCGCTATGAATATTAATAAAGCAGAAAGATGCTTCAGAATCCAGGATTGTGTTTATCAGAACCCGTTTTTTCGTATGGTCACCCACACATGGCTTTTTCACGAGTTTGTTTTTCATGAAGGCTTCTTAGGCATTTTAAATGGACAGTTCTTTGCTCTAGCTAAAGAGATTTTTCTGTTAGACACACACCGCCAAAAATTCAACGACGATCACATTATAACTGCTAATATTGTTTTCAAAGAAGTTTTGTAAAGTAAAGAAGATTGGAATAAATGGCATCTGACGAAGTTAGTATTTCTTAAATACCTACTTTTTAAATGTTTTATAGTTAAACATGTAGTACAGGGTGATTCAAAATGATTGTCGGGGTTTCAAAAAATTCCTACACTTAGCACAATTGAGTTACGAATTAGAATCTTATTTTGATGTGTAAAGAAACTCATCAAGTTTTTACATGACAAATGTTTGATATGTGCGCCCTGTGTCATTCAGCACACATCTATGCGATAGTCCATTTCATCCCACACGCGACGCAGCATGTCATCAGAAATGTTTAGAAAGGCTGCCCTGATCCGTTCTCTCAGTTGCGGGGTAGTCGCAGGTAGAGGAAGAAGATAAACTTGATCCTTGACGTAACCCCACAGAAAAAAATCACGTGGAGTTAAATCTGGTGAACGAGGTGGCCAAGCTGAGGCAGCAACCACTCAGAGACCATATCGAGGTAAGTTAGTCCTGTTACTCTCTGTTCATTGAAGAAGAACGGGCCGTACACTTCCGCCTTGGAAACAGCAGAGAACACACACAATTTTGGAGAATCACGCTGGTGTTCAATAAAAGCACTTGGATTTTGTGTCCCCCAAATGCGCACATTATGCTTGTTAACTTTCCCGCACAAGTGAAAGTTCGCTTCATCACTTAATGAGTTTTTCACAAAACCCATCTTCGTCCATTTTTTCTTGCATAATGTTTCAAAACGTGAGACGTTTGCGATGGTCTTCAGGTGTTAAAGCCTGGAGCAGCCCTAGGCGATAGGCTTTCAGTTTTAGGGGTTTTCGTAGCACGCGCCAAACTGTGGTTTGCGGAATGTTCAGTTCTCTGCTGCCTCTTGTTGATTTCCGCGGGCTACGTTGATAAGCTTCTCTGACGCGGTTCACGTCGACTTCCGCCACAGGATGCCCACTGCTTTTCTCTTTGCATAAGCCCTTCTCCACGAACTGCGCATACCAACTCCGAATGGAATTGTCTAAAGGTGCATCCTTCATAAATTTTTTTCGAAAGTGCCGTTGGACAACGGTAACTGACTGGTACACGTGAAAATCTAGAGTGCAAAAAGCCTTCTCCATAGCGTTAGCTGCCATATTGCAAACACTAAAATCTGGCGGAACAAAACGTAACTACAAGATTAGTGGCTACTACAAAACAAAACTTTGAGAGTTTGTCTATTCATCCATGTAATGATAATACTTGTATGTTTAGTACACAGCCGGTAAAAAATTCATGAAACCCCGACAATCATTTTTAATCACCCTGTATTTAAAGACAACTAGTTTTTACAGTAAAAAATGATATTTATTACTACTTTTTAAAATAAAATACCTTTCATTAATAAATACTTGTATTTATTTATTGCCTCATTATTATATTACCATTCGGTGACTCAACACGATACTGTGCTCAACATTCGCATGTGTCAGTAAGTATACATGAACTGTTGGTTTAAAAATATAAGAATTCCTTGCTCGCACCAAAGAGAAACGTAACTAATTTTTTTTTTTTTATTTATTTATGTTGGCTTTTGGCCTGGTCGGCCATACTGCCTGGTTCTTTACATTTAATTTTACATTGGTTTATGTTTAATGTTTCAGTTAAATTACAATTTCTTAACCTTTATTTTACAATGGTTCATAAGTCCCATGTGAGATGGGTTACAATTTCTTTATAAAATATATCAAGTTATTGACTTTTCAATTGCACCGTGTGAGTCGTCGCCAAAAGCCCAGGGACCGCTTTTTGTATCTTTCCACCACAATTGAATATTCATGAAATAGTTCCTGTGATTGCCTTATCTATTTGGATCCTTTGGTGTGAATAATGTTGCGTACTTCTATTTGTAACTATTCTCATTGGGTATTGCTTTAGTGTGTATGTTCTAGATAATGTGGAGTATTTTTGAAAGGTTAGTGTATCTACTTAGTTTATGACTGTTGGTCTAGGATTGGCTTGTCCGCTTTGTCTTATATTTGAATATTTCCTTCTTTAAAAAAGGACATTATGGTTCTGTATATTGAGTGGTTGTTGGAAGAGAGTAGGATGGCTAAATTAGTTGGGAAGGGGATCTTGCACCTTGTGAGTTCCTTCAGCATTTTGTTTTGGATGTTGGTGTATTTTTTGCAGGAGAATAACAGGTGGTTGATGTCCCCTATTGCTCGGTCGGCACAGTCACATCTGGGGCTATCTCTTAGTCCTATATCAGTAAGCTTACTGGTACTTGAAACATCTACGAACTGGCGTTAGAAACGTGTCCGAGATACCAGTTGCAAGAATGATTTTTCGCAAAATCGCTTTTTTGCAGAGAAGGTAAACTTAAAAAAACAAAGCGTTATCGAAATATGAAATTTCATCAAAATCGTTAGAGCCGTTTCCTAGATCCCATATACACGGTGGTCAGAAATTCACTCATCGGCGGGTAAGGGCAGTGATCGAGACATTACACTAACGAAATAAATACAAAAAATCTAGTAAAAGTCTTACCGTTTTTGAGTTATACGCAGTTAACCCTTTCGTGACCAAATTATTTACAGAAGTTGTGGAATTCTTATGAGCACTTTATTGCGCTAAGGAACCACACTTAAAATTATAGGTTCAATCTTGAATGTGAATAATTAGTCTATAATTACAAAAAAATTAGTGGGAACTATTGTTCCCACTGAACTCTGGACTAACTCAATTCGGGAATTTGAAAAAAAAATATTTATTTATTTTTAAGTGCAAAAAACATCAGAAATATTACATTTAAACATGTATTAATTTGTGTTGTCATTTGAGTTCACTATGGTGATGTACTATGGAATATAGAAAACCATGGTGCTACACACAAAGGTACACCACAGCTGCTACACATTACTTTTGTTCTCTTTTCTTTGTCCTTTGTGCTACATAAACGGCATCTTCTGTTTGACATGTTTCCAGTTTCGCTAGCTTCTATTGTCAAATCAAAACCATTATCATCACATTGCACAATAATGTTACCACTAACATCGTTCAAAATTTGTGAAGTATTCGCTGAATCTTCATCAGAATCTGAGTCAGCATTGAAATCTGAATCTTCTGCATCTTCTGGTAGGGAGTTCAAAATTCTCAGAATCTCTTCTGGCCTGAGCCCAGGCATTCTAAACAATGGGAAACGCACAATAAACAAAATGCCGATTTTACAGCTACACAGTTTGCACGTCCCAATCAGTTCAGTGGGATAAATAGTTCCCACTAACTTTCCTTGCTACACAGTTTGCACATCCCAAACAATTCAGTGGGATAAATAGTTCCCACTAACTTTCCTTGCAATATTTCTGTGGTTTTCGGTGAAATTTGCTAAATACAGTCATATACTGTCTCCTTAGTAAATATGAGATTAGACAAATATAAAACAAGTCACTTCACACACAACAGAAAAGCGCAGAATACAAATATAGCTGTTGTGGTCAAATTATTGGGTCCCTTACACTCAGAAACCGCGCCACTGCATTTATTGACTAAGAATGTAGACATACAACAGCCTCTGCCAGCCAGTTGATAAACTACACGTAGTTACCACACTATAACAGAGATGGGTGCACAAGTTAGACGTGGGAACAATGATTACCAGTGAACTTAAGCCGAAAACAAAGAAGTGGGAACTATAGTTCCCACTGGTCACGAAAGGGTTAAAGTTGGCCAATAAGAGCGCTGCGCGGGCGAATTTAAACAGCCTTCCACAGGCGGTGTTGCCAAGCGTAATCGAGACATGGGACCGCCAAAGAAAACGAAAAGAAAAACTCTCTTCGGAAGTGGGGATCGAACCCGCAACCTTCAGATTGAGAGTTTGCCGCCTTACCGACTACGCTGCCAAGCCACTAGAATTTCCTTGTTTTTAGAATCCACTAGGGCGGACTGTTTGTTCGTAATCGGAATTGATCGGTAATCCGCGACATTTTTCTTGAAGTCGGTGATGGGGCTAAAGGACCATGCCACAAGAAGTCTCGCAGTCGAACGCAACTTACCGATAAAGACACTGTCATCATGCAACGTCATCAATTTTCGTTTGAAGAGTACGCCGATATGCATTTGGCGTATGGGGCTGCTGGACAAAACAGGGCCGAAGCAGTTAAGATTTACACGGCTCGATTTCCTAACTGTGTGATTCCATCGGCCAACACTTTTGTGTTGGTTGACAGAAGGTTGTGGGAGACGGGAAGTATTGTTGTCCACAGGCCCGACGCCGGACGAAATCGGTTCAGGCGGAGTGTAGGATTTGAAGACAATGTCTTGGAAATGATTGCTGATAATCCGAGGACAAGCTCTAGGCTCATTGCCAACGCATTGCAGGTACGACCCCTCAACTTCTCCGTTTAAATGCAGCCTTTCAATAGGGTAATTTTTGTTGTTTTTTAATTACCAGGCATCACATGCCACTGTTTTGGACGTCCTTCACGACGAACTATTACATCCCTTTCACTTTAAAAAGGTTCAAGATTTGGAGGAAGACGATTTTCCACTTCGAGTTCAGTTTTCACAGTGGTACCTGCAGCAATGTAACGATTATCCAAACTTTGAAAGGAAGGTGCTGTGGACGGATGAGGCGTGCTTTACCAGGGAGGAGTGTTTTAATAGCCGAAACAGCCACATCTTGGATGTCGAAAATCCGCATGCAATTTTTGTCAAGTCATACCAACCCAAATTTAGTGTTAACATTTGGGCGGGTATTTTGGGCGAGTTTATACTAGGCCCTGTTCTACTTCCGCAACGTTTAAATGGCGCTCCTTATTTAGCATTTCATGAAAACGTCCTTCTGTTGTACTTATAATACGTTCCTTTAGCAATTCGTAATGACATGTGGTTTCAACATGACGGCGCGCCGCCGCATTTTGCAGTACCGGTACGTCAATTAGATGCATTGTATCCTAACAGGTGAATTGGTAGAGGAGGCCCACCAATTCACTGGCCCATTGGATTTTTATCTCTGGGGAGCTGTAAAGGCCATTGTTTGTAAGACTGAAGTAGAAACAGAGGAAGAACTTTTGGCTAGGATAATTCTAGCTTTTGATGAAATTAGAGAAGTTTTGGAAGACTCGCAAATTCAGTAACTCAGCGTTGTCATGCCGGTATTGCAGTTGAGGGAGGACATTTTGAGCAGTTGCTGTAAAATGTAAGCGACCGTATTTTTTTGTTATTTTGTTTATTGAGATACATTTTTACTAAAAACAAGATTTTTAAGAGATTATTTATTTTACGGTTACTGTTGCGGGTTGACGCTTACTGTAAGTAAATCCGTGTTGGGTTTCAATGTTGCGACTGATAACGTCAAGTTGAAAATGAAACTACTGTACAGTAATTTTGTTTTGCATCAGTGTCAAAAGGGCTTTCAACAATGAGTAACAGCTTGTTTACCTTTTGCGGCTTGCCACGCGTCAGCGAGTTGATACACGTTACCAAAATGTTTACAACTTGTTTGAATAAGAACAGAAAGTTATGTTACAAACGATAGAATGGGTTTATTGTTGTTTTTTCCAAAAGTTTATTGTTGCAAAATAGTAGCAAGGATATTCACGTTAATCAATAAAAATGTTGATTGAAATACAGGGCGTTCGCCGGGAAACGCTACCCTCCCAGTCTGTTGCCGTCGGCAACTTGCTGGGACAGTGGGGCCAGCAACTCCCGCCACACGGTGCCGTGAATCACCGCACTGTTTAACACCTCCGCTGCCCCAACAGTGCAGTGACGCAGTATAATGGGACCCTTACATTGTTAAGAACGGTTTCTTTGCATTGTAGCTAGTTTGTGACTTCAGTCTCTTATTAATCAGTGTTGTGAATAAACGTTTCTTTGTGGTTTGGGGCTTCATACGCTTACTAATCTGTACCGTGTTTGAGTGTGAGTAAAATTATGGTACGTTACAGTTTGCAACAAAGAATATTTCTCTATGATACATATGTGAAGAAGAAGTCGTTTAAAAAGTGTCGCAGTAAATTTCGTCGCGAATATCCTGGCGCTTTACTGCCAGCTAAATCAACAATTCTGCGTCTGGTTAAAACAGTAAGAGAAACGGGTTCATTTTTTAACAAAAAGAGACTGTCGGTCAACCGTATTCTCACAGAGGAGAAAATTGACGATATCGCTTTTCGACTAGAACAGTCACCCAAAAAATCATTGTCAGTTAGGGCAGCAGGCAGGCGTATCTAAGACGTCAGCTTGGAAAGTAACAAAGCTAGTTCACTTAAAGCCGTACAAAACAATTGTGGTGCATAAAATTACAGAAATAGACCAGGTTCCTAGGATTAGATTTTGCAACTGGTACCTGCAGGGTGTCCACGATGGCACTGTTGATCCGCAACTGACGTTTTTCTCTGATGAGGCCTGGTTTCATCTGAGTGGTTATGTTAACGCTCAAAACAGTCGACACTGGAGTTCAGAAAAACAAATAATCTACTCCAATTGCCATTGCATGACTTAAAAGTGGGTGTTTGGTGTGCGATTAGTGCTTCGAGAATCATAGGTCCAATTTTCTTCCGTGAAACTCTTACTTCCGCAAGATATATCGAAAATATTGTGAAACCGTTTTTCGAGAAACTTACTGAAGAAGAAAAATTATACGGCTGTTTTCAGCAGGATGGGGCGACAGCTCACACCGCTAGAAATTCGCTTGCTGCACTTGAAGTGTTTTATGATCGTGTAATCAGCCGTGGGTTGTGGCCCGCCAGATCACCGGATTTAAACCCTTGTGACTTCTACCTTTGGGATAAACTTAAGGGTAAAGTGTACGAAGGAAATCCTCACACATTGGAAGAACTTGAGGAAAAAATCTATCAAGTAATAATGTCCCATGACAAAGGTCAAATCCAGCGTGTGTCTCGAAATATGTTCAGAAGATGTGAAATGTGCATTACACAAGAGGGTCAACACTTAAAGCATCTTTTATAAGGTAAGCTAATGAATTACGTCACATTTAAATGCTTAGCACATACAAGTTTATGAAGCGTAATTATTATGAAATAGTCCGCGGCCGACGGTCGAACAATGCCCGAAGCTGACCGCTCGCTCGCCGGGAGCAGTTTCTTCCTTGTAGCGCTAACAGTGGGTAGCGTTTCCCGGCGAACGCCCTGTATAGTGAAATACGATTACACGGAATAAAGGAAGCTTCTTTGCAACGAATAAATTAAGTTTGCAGATTTATTTATTTATTTATTCGTGCCAGTAACTAAACGATTTTTGTACAAAAATTAAAGATTAATCTAGCAAGTGGATCAACTAATTAAAAAACAATTCCCATAAAAAAAAATGTTTAGCCCCACCACCGACTTCCCGAAAAATGTCGCGGATTCCGATTACAAACAAACAGTCCGCCCTAGTGGCTTCTTAAAACAAAGAAATTTTAGTGCCGTGTCAGCGTAGTCGGTAAGACGGCAAACTCTAAATCTGAAGGTTGCGGGTTCGATCCCCACTTCCGAAAAGTATTTCTTTTCGTTTTCTTTGGCGGTCCCATGTCTCGAGTACGCTTGGCAACACCGCCTGTGCAAGGCTGTTTGAATTCGCCCGTGAAGCGTTCTTATTGGCCAACTTTAACTGCGTATAACTCAAAAACGGTACGACTTTTACTAGATTTTTTTTGTATTTATTTCGTTAGTGTAACGTCCCGAACACTGCCCTTACCCGCCGATGAGTGAATTTCTGACCACCCTGTATATAATAATTGCTCGCTTAAAGATATAAGATTTAATCAATATTATTATTTACTGGGTTTTAACAGATCACAAGGAAATTTTCATGATATGGCTTTTCAGGAGAGACTGCCGTGTTGTGTATTTGTGTGATGCGCGCCCTGCCCCGCAAATATTTTGAAATGCAAACTAGCATTTTATAATTATTTTCTAACCAAGATTCTAAAATAAACATTTGAAATTTATTATTTAATTTTAGAATATTTTGCTATATCGTATCTAGAAGAACATAGAATTGTTGAGATAAAATGAAAACAATTGAAAATCATTAAGATATTCAATACAATTTAGTATCATCGCTTTGGACAATTATAGAAGAAAGAGAATGCAAAGTTGAGAGTTATGTCCATGTTGCCTATTTCGCTAAAGACAGCAATCAGTTTTAAACATAAGAAAAAGAAAAAAAACACGATATAAAAAGAATTATAATTTTTTGTTTGTTTTTGTGATGCGGGCTCATAGTGTGCAGTCTAGGTAGCCTATGCATAAATGCGGTCCCGATACGAGTAATATCTCATCGTTTAAGAATATTCCAGTACGAAATTGAAATAATTGTCTTTACTGTACAAATTTTTAATAAAAAAATTATGATAACTGCCTAGACGAACTTGCAATAATTGTCCTTTCCGTAGATATTTTTATTAAAATATTTATAGTTATTGCATACCTCCAGAGTGTATGACAGAGTTTTTAAAAAATACAAATGAAGTTCAAATAAAAGATAAAAAAATGAAGACTTGTTTATTAGGAGTGCAACATGCGTTTGCCATTCGGCCGAATACGTCCAACCTATCCTATTGGTTGATTTAGAAAAAACTTTTGATAATGTTAGATGGGACAGGATGTTCAAAATTTTAAAGAAGTCAGGTTTAAAATATGGAGATTGAAGAATACTTTATAAAATATATAACACTCAAGTGGCTATAATAAAAGTAGAGAATCGTGAGAGACTTACATGAGTTAAAAAAGGTGTGAGACAGGGTTGTAGTCTATTCCTGTTAATATTGAACTTATGCGTAAAGGAAGCAATAGAAGGAATTAAAAGAAAAAATTTATTTTCGCATAAGTGTTCAAGGAGAAAAAAATTAGTATTCTGCGATTTGCTGATGACATTGTCTTGTTAGCGGAACAGGCTGAGGATATTGGCATGAACAAAATACTGAAGGAAGATTTTGGACTGAATATAAATCAAAACAAGACAAAAGTGATGAAATGTAGCAGAAATGACACCAATCACAGCAGATTGAATTTAAAAATAGGATTGAATGCCATAGAAGAATTAAACTCTGCTGCTTGGGAAGCAAAATTACAACCGATGGCCGAAGCGCGAATGATGTTAAAAGCAGAATAGCACTAGCAAAAAGAGCCTTCATGAAAAAGAGAAATCTTTTAGTTTCAAAAATTGTTCTAGGACACAGAAAGAACTTTTTAAAACTCTATGTGTGGAGCGCAGCACTTTATGGTAGCGAAGCATGGACTTTTTAATATGGCCTTCGGTCTTTGCCACCATTTAGCCAGCTCGAATTTGTTTTTGTACCAACTGTTGTATCAGGCATTAATCATGATATTGTAGACACTACAAGACGAACACAACACTTAATTAAAACCACCCATGCCCGCGGCCGGACTCGAACCCGTGACCCTTACAATACGAGGCCATCGAAACCTTGATTGTAAATTCGGAACTGTAAAAATTTCGTGCAGTAACATTCAGTGCGCATTTAAATGTATCTATCAAAATAATTTCGTCATTTTGTGTGTTCGCTATTTAAATTTGGTCTATTATCATTTTGAATTTTACGCAAATAAGTATTCCTTATTAATGGTCTCTCTCTCTCTATCTATCTAATGAAATTGCTGAAATTAAAAAATCAAAAGACACTTAAACAATGTTTAACATTTTAAATAATCAAATGACCATATAGTATCTGACAGAATCGCTACATTCCTTTTCGAGTATTCTTTTTATAACTTCAAACATTAATGTCTACTTATTCCAGTGTTTTGTTTTACCAAAGACTACAGAGTGTATCAATGCTGGGAATACACGTCAGAACGTTGGCTCCGATCCTGTTTCACGCACACACACACGTTCGCAAATTAATTTTTTTATTTGAATAATCTATTTGTAACTTGTATTAACTATGCTTAAAAATATTTTTTCTTTACTGCTGACTAAGATCACAGACATCGGCAGATTCGCTTACCACCAAAAAATGAATGTAAGCAACGAATTTTTTATTTCTGCACTTCTTCTCCATATAAACATTAACTATGCCAAATCTCACACTTTTCCGTGCGCGATGCATTTCTTTAAGTTCCTCCGTTTGTGCAGTATTCTAGCCGCTATCTGCGCCATCTATCAGCTGTCAGCTCAAGCAGCGCCAGAACTCGGCAACAGGTAGAGTGCTTTTGCGGCACTTATTCTTAAAAATGGATCCGAAATTTTCGCTTAGCATATTAATATATAGGATTGTAAAACATATTATATATAATTTTAGCTTTCTGTATTTCTTTAAGTTCCTCCGTTTGTCCGATATTCTGGCCGCTAGCTGCGCTACCAGCCGCCAGGTAAAGCAGCGCCAGAACTGGCGGCATCTGAGCGAACTACGTAAGGGAGCAAGTATTTTATTTTATTTAATGTATTTGTAACGCATATTATATATAGATTTTAGCTTCCTGCACTTATTCTCCATATAAACTTTAACTATGCTAAATCTCACACTTCTCCGTGCGCGCAATATTCTTAAAAATGGATCTTAAGTTTTCGCTTAGCGTATTAATATATAGATAAGTTTCTCCTCGTCTTTTAATGACAAAATTGGCGAATCTTCTAGACGGTGTATTAAGCAACAGATGATTTTTTTTACTATGGGAAGCAACAACAAGGCTCCCACAAGGCTCAACACTAGCTCCCATGCTCCATTACTCCATTGCTGACGTGCCCGCATCTCTAAAATTTGGGTATGCTGACAATTGGGCGCTAACAACGCAGCACAGAGTTATGGAAGAGACCGGACCATTCTCACAAATGGCCTAATAAACATTGGAAACTACTTTCGCCAGTGGAGGCTCCAGCCCGATGCAAGTAAGACGGAGGTTACATGCGGTTGATACCTGGAACAATAAAAACCACTCGTATTTTCTGGTTACCGACTACTAACCACTTTCCTAATCCGCAGTTGCGCTGACAATATGCGCTCATTACTGAATATCGGAAAATCCAAATCAACCAGCAACTCCCGATACTCTCATTCTCTGGGTATCTGTATACCAGTAGGCTTCGCTTCAGAACTCCTCCCATTGGGACAGCCAAAAACCTGATTCATAATCAGCTTGACACCACCCATTATTGGAGAAGGAAATGGGAGGAATCGCCACCTCTGAAAGTCCACATCTTTTGCTTATCTAAAACACCTTCGACTGGTCTAAATAATTTTAGGACCAGTCGTGGCAAAAGCACGGACTCGCTTTAAGAGTGAAATGTGGCTTTATCCCCGGTAAGTGACTGGAGCACAGCGTTAAACTATCCATCACATAATGTCTTTTAAGGTCATACCTACCCCAAACAATTAAAAAAAATATGAAAAAGGCTGCAATTAATTATTTTTGTAGTCTAGATGTAAGGCTATATAACATCCACAGTTATTTGTTTTTACAATTATTTTTTGCTGAGTTGTAATTTATATTAATCCCATTCGCTTAGGAATGATGTTGAAAATTAGATTTTGGTATCCTCATATCCCGTTGTTCGATGCCCGAAAATATAATACAAATGAAAAAATTGTTTTATCCCATGGAGGCCTGCATTTCGCTATCGGAAAATTCAATATTCAGTATTTCATAAATATCTTACACATTTTCCGCGGCGTAGGAAGATTAAACACCGAGGCAACAAAAAAAGGAAACAAGAATTATTTCTAATTAGAACATTACTACAAAACTTGTCGTGGAACAAACGCACGCACATGTTTCAGGATTTCTCCTGAGTATGAGGTGATAATATATAGCGATACAATTTGGGAAAGAATTTTTCATGCCATTTTTCAGTTTAGAAATGTCTGTTTATTTTAGCAAGGTTAAATACTAAAGGTATCAACTATGCAAAACAGCACGTACAAATTTGTACTGCTGACAATATTTTGAACCAAAAATATTTCTAACCAGCAGGACTCTTCTGCCGTTGGGAAGTGTAGTTTCGCGCGACTGGCGAGGGCTGATCTACCTTACCAGTTATCTTGTCCGGATCCTTCTCATGTGGTACGTCAGTTTTTTTGTGAGCGCAGAAACCCATTTTATTTTAAATTTTCATTAAAGTTTAGATGGGTGCTATGTAATTCGCCACTTGCCCAGTGTGCTAGTGACAACTGATATCCACAGAAGTTTGCAGTTTCTGCTTGTGATGTTGGGGGAAACCGTGACTTATGCAGTTACCGGCCGGGGTAGTGCGCGTACGGTATTTAAGGAAAACTTGTTTTAGGAAGGTTCGCCTATTGGCATCGCGACTGGAAACTTTGAGGACATCCGTATTGGTGATGGTATATTAGTGCTTTTTGGTTTAAGTAGGAAGCCAAGCTCGTCATACCGTTCGAATACTTCAAGAGTATTTACAGACGCATTTTTAAATTTCGTTGGCAACTGTAACACCTGCGGATTTAATTTTCCAATTCATTCTTTATCTTCCATGTCAGATATTGTTGTATCCCTCTGCGCTCCTTTACGATGCTGACACGTGACTGTAGGTGTAGTATACATTCTACTGCAGTATTTCTTTCTTCTGCCTAGTTCTTAAGCGCGCTTGTCATAGCTTTTACATCCGTTAATATGGCATGCTTTGGCAGCAAACGAGCTTCTCTCAAATGCAAAACACTTTTTTTCTAGTCTGTTCTTACCCCAATTACAGCTAATGGGTCGAAACCTAAGTCAGAAAACCGATCTCTAATTTGAAACAAATTTATTATTTTTAAAAAAATTACATTGTTTCGTAGGATTAACCCTTGGCCACAAATTGTTGGGGAGATCGGGGCTGGTTGGCCATCAGCATCTAATTTTCTCTGTATAGAGTGTGGAAGTGCCACCCGTTGACCACGCGATCTTCATAGCCTCAACTACTTTCCAAGAAAACAGCAGTGTAGGTTAGGGTTACCAGACGTCCCCGTTTCACGGGGACAGTCCCCGTATTCAGCTTTCTGTCCCCGAACAGGTTTCGTCCCCGCAATGTCCCCGGATTTTTGCTGTTGTCCCCAGAATTTTTTTAATCTAGCGAGAGTTTTTTTAAAAGCCCTGATTTGCTCATTCATTCGTTTAAAGAAAGAAATAGAAAGAGCACTTCCTTCCTTGTACGTGCTATGGACACAACATCTTTGGAAAATCATTTCTTCTTGCTGTTTGCAACAAGTTAGTCTGTGATCCTCTTTGGAATTGGTAGATAAGTTCAATAGAGTACTAACAATATGCACTTTTGCGCTACAACTAACTATTGTTACATTTCATTCAGTAGTGCCAAAAGGTTTTGATTTTCGCGTTACCTCTTTGTATTAAGCTTTATTTTATTGGCGTCCGCTCCATAAATGATAAATTTCTCTATAGGTATTTTGGCAGTTTTAGCACCTGTCTTGTAGTCAAGCTATATTCTAATTGCTGCATTTGGCGACACTACATTTCCCGGCATTGTAAACTTTGCTTGTTGTTGAGGTGAAGCCTAAGTTCGCACAATTTGTTTTGTTTCTATGTTTTTAGTGTTTTAACGATGTCTTCATCTAAGAAAAGAAAATGTGTGGTTAGTGATGGAATGAGTACAGAAACAGTTCAAGTTATTAATATATTTTTCTCGAGCTTCCAGCCGTGTTAATATGTCATATTTGCGGGACGTTTCGAAGGCGTCCATCTCTGCCTTCATTTTCAACCTGATGTCAATGTCCCGCAAATATGACATATTAACACGGCTGGAAGCTCGAGAAAAATATATTAATATTCAACGCCGTGAAAAATTACGATCCTACAGTTCAAGTTATGTTAACTATATTAACAAATTTTTCATGACGTGTCAAGAATTTTCAGTCAGCTTGGATCCAGACAAGATTTTCTCAAGAAGATTCATTCTTCTAAGAAATACCAATGACAACAAGTTGGAGGTAAAATCAGGTACCATATCATTTCGAATACAAAATATATAACAATAATAAATATGATTATTTTAAGTTAACTCCACTTTTAATCCTATAACTTAAAAAGTGCAAAGCGTCATTAGGAAAAATGCCGAAAGCGTCCCCGGATTTTGGTGAAAAAGTTCTGAAGCGTCCCCGGATTCGGAGAAAAAATTCTGGTAACCATAGTGTAGGTTCTTTAGTTGTGAGGGAAGGAGGGGCGATTGTCACAAATTTCATTCAGTAAGTAATTTTTCTAAACTATCTAGTTTAATACAAAATGCATGAGATAGACATAACTAGTGTAGTACATTTGAATCATTGAATTAAGGGCTTTGTTTTCCATTGTTAAAGCATTCATTGTAAGTATGGTAGTTGTTACAACTGCCATCTTTGTTATAAAAATGCTTTCGTGGCAGTTTGGCTATCTGTGTTCGGAGTTGGTTGGCACATAGCCAAAAGTGGGGAAAACGAAGAAATTAAGTGCAAAGAGCAAAATGATTTCAAGTGAGGAGGAGAGCCTAACTGTGAGTTACGCTGACAGAGGTGATAGCTTTGATGAACGTCTACTTTTACTTGTGTGCCAGACCTCAAGCACCCCGTGGGCTGGTGGTCGGGCTATCTATCCCAGTTAAGGCCGTGTTTACATGATGCTTTTACTCTGGAACGAGTGTACTGTCGTGGGTGCGCGCGCAGCGCTTGATAGTCACTCTCCCCGTGCCTACAGGCTCAAGACAGTCAGCTGACTGAGGATAGTGGATTCGGTTCTCGACCAACTTTTGGCGTGCGAGTTCATTAGACAAGATGGCAACAACTAACAAGTCGAGTAAGCGGAGTGAAGCAGAGGCATTAAAATCATCAGAACTACATGATTTGAGGAAATTCTGTGGAATTTTGAGAATAAAACTTATAAGAACAAGGATTTTAGAGACTCTGCTATTAAAAAAAACTGCTTCATAACGGTGTCATTTTTTATGTATAGGCAAAAATATTTCACAACAGCTCTTCAAATTGATATACAGTTAGTCCTAAATGATGCAACTTCATTAAAAAAAATTCACTGAGGCATTTAAAGCGTTTCTTTTTTTATATCCACTCTTTTAACCATTTTCTAAGTTTTATTTTGTTATTCTTCATATCATTCAACATTATAATCAATAAATTAGCTACGACGTTAATACCTTCTTGTAATGTGAACATTCTTTTAAGAGGATCACAACATAGGACTAGAGAACTGTCTTACAATAGACTATCTTCAAATTGTTACTAGTGTGCTTGTTCACTCTCTTTCCCCCACGCTCCCCGACGCTCCAGCTAACTGTCGTTCAAGTCAGCTCGCATCGTGTTTCGTATAAATGCGACCTAACATCTCCGTAGAAGATGATGATGGTGAAATCAAAACCCAAAGAGCTAAAGTAGCTCAGCTCAAGAATAACTGGTAGTGGTCACCTACGGTGGTGCTTAGTGTACAGAAACCGTAACATCATTGGATGAAACTGATGTTCTACTTCTAGCTAAAATTGTGGTAAAGTGTGGTAAGTTTTGGATGTAGTCTAAAAAAGTAGATGAAATTTGATGCAAGTACGAAAATGTGGGAACATCTCGTGGGCCAGACCTAATGAGTCAAGTTCAACAACTCTACCCCGTCGACATTGTGGCGGTGGGTTTCTGCTGATTGTTGAATATTAAGATGATTGAGTTTTGATAATTTGGATAGCAAGAATTTTTGATTGCTATAGGATTACAGGTAAACAAAGATTAAGTTTTATTCGGTTTTCTTGGATTTACATTGCTGGGTACATTTAACGTCACTTCTAACACAAGATAATACAACATTATAAGCAGGCAATACCCAGACCTTACAATTTGCCGAATTAGAGGAAACAATAATTTAACTAGTTATCAAAGTGATTAATGAAACATCGTGGCGACACAGGCCAACAGTTAGATGTTATGCATATAGACATATAAATATTCCCAGCGCGCCATTAAAACAAAATGAACATTATCTGAATCATGTTAAAAACAAGGAGCTTTCAGGATTTAATGTTCGGTGAAAAAGTTACCAGCTAGCTCAGAGGATCCTACACAGTTAGAGCTGAAATTCCAGTCTCATGTGGCGTTTACGGGTCACTAAAGCCTCGTTATAGCGTGAACATTTGCCTGGCGTGAGAACACATTACCATATGTATATCGATCTCAAAGCTGCGCCCAGTGCCGCGTCGCTCGTCTTGTTCAAGTGCCTTCGATGACTGAATCAGGCTACTCCCGGCCAAGAAGTGTGTCGATGTAGCTTCCTTTAGCCACCAAGAAGACGATGGCTCCACCTTTCGCAGTCCAGCGACCATGTCACGTGACAAAAAAGAAGCTGTGTCTTAACTTTTGTAACCCCCGACGCTACACAGCATTGGTGAAATAGCATACGCGAAAATCACGTGATGTCCAGAGCACTCGCTATTAGCTTTTCGCTTCTCGCCCACTTGGGGCAGCGCGGGTCGTTAGACCACCGAGTGCTACGCCTTGGTCTTGGGCTAAGGGAGCGTGCATAAACCACGTAGCTTAATTTTGGCCTCCTGTGAACTCCCCCTTCCCCCCCCACGTAGCCCTACGTGGCTTTTGCCTCTACCTCCCCCCCCCCATGTAGCACGTAGCTTTTTTCCCTTTTGATTCTAGAAGACAATTTTTACCGTTTTCTCTTGTCAGACGATTGTAATTTACACAAGGAAATAATTAATTGAGGGAAATAAATATTCACATGCTTTTGTGAATTCTGTTCGTCATTTTAACTGTGAAAAATGTTATGAAAGGAAAGCTACGTGGCCTGGCTCGGAACCCCCCCTCCCCCCACGTAGCCCAGCGTAGCCTACCAGCCAACCCCTCCCCCCCTGGAACGAGCCACGTGGTTTGTGCACACTCCTTAACGGCACTCGCCCGTCGCATCCGGCACCCCTATTGTCCTCAAGGCGACTCCTTGTTGCCAGCCAAAGGTTTTCTCTGGCCACGCAGACGTTCAGAAATTTGCCCTGACCATCAGCATATTTCATTATTTCACAATTTATTTGCTCCTTTAAATCAGCAACCTTGCATTAGCAAAAGTTATTTATAAATCTTTGGCCGCCCGGGTGTAGTATGAATAAATTAACCTAGGACTAAACAAAAATAATTTGCACTGAATAAATAATCCGAATATAGTAAGTCGAAAACTATATATTTTCATTGAACGTGGCATGAACCATACACTACAAAATGAAGCCTATTTTATTTAATTCCAATATTTAGGGGGCATCCATAAATTACGTGAGGTGAAATAGGGGGAGGGGGTCCGGCGAAATCTCACCAAGGGGGGGGGGGTCTACGGAAATCTCATGTGAGGTTTTGCGAAAAATTGTTTGTACTGTAGAGCTAAAAAAGTAAATAAAAAAAGTCTACAAATGGTGCGAAAGTCGATTTTAGGGGGTATTTCGTATAAAAGTAAGGCTGTGACCTTAAAAAAAAGTCTCCAAAAGTTTCGAGGGCGATTACTATGGGGGGGGGGGGGGGTTCTCACGGACCAAATCTCACCAGAGGGTAGGGGGGGGGGGGTCCGGAAATCCGAAAAAACACCTCACGTAATTTATGGATGTCCCCTTATGGTCTCTTGTTTCTTTTAGTTTCTCTCAGGCTTGCTTACTGCCTTATATTTTCTAGGGTTTTTTGTTTTGTTTTAAAATTAAAATGCGCATATGCAGATAAGTTACAATAACCTACTTTTATTTACTTAAAACATTTACACGTTTATTTTCTCTCCTTTTCTTCTCTCTCTCAACTCATTTTTTTTTAAACGCTTAACGAGGACTACGTCAAGTAGCCCTATTCTGCGTGCCAACCTACCCTGTGTATGGGGTTCGTATCAAGCGCAACGAGGCGTTGAAGTTACAGTAGTACGAAGCGCGTTATAATTCTAGAAGTTCTATAGTTCCGAATATTCATATACTAAATTTTGGAATTAACTTGGATACGTTCGACTTGTTTAGGTAAATTATTTAGATTTTCGATATTTCGTGGTTATTCCAAACATTTGGGGCCACCGAACGAATTGATCTATTTTTTACACGTAATAATATATTTTTTTCATCATACAAACTGAAATAATTTGTGATAAATCGAACAGTGAGTACTTTTAACACAGACGCAGACATCCAGATTCTCATCGGATACAATATCAAATTTAACAAGAACTTTAAATTAAAACAAAACTGCAAGAGTACAGAGATGGTACAAAAAACTGGCAATTATCATTACCTGTTGACCACGACTCAATAGTCAGACATCTGCAGCAATTTATGGTAGGGTGGGAATTCCTTAGGGAAATATATATATATTTTTTCTGTTTTAGACTGTTTATTGGAGTTTTTCCTTTTTAAAAATATTCTTCAATGAAAAAGAAATTCACTTAATAACTACAAAAATTACAGCATACTATTTACTGTCTTGTAAGCATTTAATACAGTTTATCAGTGATTGGAATTATTGATTACGATGAGATTTCTGCAGCTAAGTGAATTGTACCACTTTTGTACCGAAGATATTTTGCGTTTGGAGCTAGCCGAGGTCATCAATTTGTTGAAAATATTTTTGCTTTCTTCACTGTAAGAGAGTTGCATTGTTATTTTGTTGTTGGTTTGACTTCAGGTCGTCGTGGAGGGTGCAGCCACAGAGGCGGGTCAGGCCCGGTGCCCTTCGGCGCCCAGCAGCCCGCAGTCGAAGCCGTCACAGCGGAGTCCAGACATGGACGACCCCTCCAGCAAGCGGCAGGCCACAAGGTAACAGTTGAAATTGGCTTGTAAGAGGAAGAGCAGAAGTGTGTATCACCGATTTTTATCAAATATTGCACTGTTTGAAGATCTCTCGGGCGTGCAGCCGGGTCATTTGGTCGTAGATGTACGAATTTTCGATGGCGTACCGTGCCATCATCTTCAGGCACCTGATCATCAGATCCGCCGGGAAAACTTACGATTACACAAATATTGCACTGTTCTCGATTTTTAAGACTTTTTTTTGTGAAGCCTGAGACTGTAAGTTTTCTCGAAAGGTTTTAACTACTTGTGACTATGAGCTCCACCCCTCCGAAAAGTAAAGAAACGCGTAATTCATTAATGTATGTATGTATTGTCCAGAAATTAAAAATTTCCACCCCCCCCCCCCCCCCGCCTCATCTGAGCTGCTGCGATCTAAAAAGTTTCAACCATCTGCTGCGGTCGGTGTCGGTGTGATGCTAAATGCGTTTGCCAACCAAATCTTGAATTGATTTCAAAATATCGACTTTTCGTTCAGATTTCTTTTTAGACATCAATTTATTGAAATTTGTTTTTCGGTTAAAATTGCTATGAGTTGTTTTACGATTTTATTTTTAGGTGGAATATTAATTGAGCAGTTTCTAGGAGTGTGAAAGCAGTGAAGTCTCTACAGTATCGCATTCCAATTTCAGTCTGTAAACTGGAAGTAATCCTTCGCATCTTGGAGTCTCGAACTATACACGCTAATATGCCCACTCTTAAAAACAAACATTCCTGAACATCAGTGACATTTGTTCAAAGGATAACTGCAGACGATGTAAATGCTGAGTCCCTCTGACGTTTGCATGTTCTTGGTGTCATAAATTATCTTGCTTTTTAAAATCGCTGGGCATGCGACTAAAGCAGCATAGGTGACGGTGAGAACTGAGTATTATATAACTGACGATAAATAAATCTGTGGAAATTATTTCCCAGAATTACAATTATTCATTGGTTTCAAACAACTAGAAACTGTTTAGAAATTTATATTTCAGTTGAATATAACAATATTACAGTAGACACAACAATATTGTCAAAATACATATTTTAAAAATATATAACTTAAAACAACTTCAAAGTCTAAATCGGAGCCACGTGCACAGAATTCGTTTACCGTCTCAAATTAAAATTATTTAATTTTTAGTTATGAGGAGCAGAAAGATTGTTTTGGAAAAGTGCTGGTTTCTGTACCATACATATTAAAGAAAATAACTAGTTTCTTCACACGATGTCGATATGGCACAAAAGTTCTCCACAGTCAAAAAATTAAAAAATCTGAACACGTAGATTCGCTACTTTACATTAATTCATTTCTTAATTTTCAATAATGGTGTGAATTGTAATCAAAATCGGTGGTACGCTCTCCTTTTCAGGATAAAACACTAGTTTGGTTCCCTTTTTCCTGCTATACAGAAGCGAAACAGATGGCTGCATCTCTTGTACTACTTCTCAATATTTACATTGAACTAACTCAAGGCTGCCCAACCAATTTTGGAGTTGGGCCACATAATTCTTCTCTATAGTTACAGTATATATTTAAATATAACAAAGAGATAAGTAACACAGTTTAATTACAATGAAAAAGTAAAAACCATCAGTGAGACATTTGCAGATTTTTTAACTACAGTAAAAATGTACCTTTGCAGAGGTATTCGGGCTAGCATATTCTAGACCAGGGGTCTCCAAACTTTTCAGCCTTAGGGCCATACTGATTACTCCAGTAAGTTCCGAGGGCCAAAACCAACATAAAATTAGAAAACTTCAGTAAACTAAAACTTAATTTGCTAGGGGGCGTCCGTAAATTACAGTAGAGCTAAAAAAAAAAAAAAAAAAAAAAAAAAAAAAAAAAAAAAAAAAAGTCTACAATTCGCGCCAGGGTGGGACCTTAAAAAAAAAAAAAGGTCTCCAAAAGTTTCGAGATCTCACGAAATTTGTGGATGCCCCCCTAGCTCTCCGCGGGCCGGACAAAATCGGCCCGCGGCCCTCCTCGGCTTCGCACGAGCAGCATTAGTTATCTACTTGTCTGGCGTAACCGTGTTTTGTTTGCGGAAACTGTGTAGAATTGTGATTAAAGTCGGGGCCACTTGCTGGCGTTCCGCCGCGCTCAGAGGCGTGAGCGCACTGCTAGCCAACAATGTAAGCCGTGCATCAAACGCGCCGCGCCCCTACGACCGCTCATTTGTCGGCTGGTTTGTCCCGGCAGCCGCCTCTGTGTTAGCTTTGTCGTGTCAATCGTGCAGTAAGTTTCGGTGCTCCTGAGCGTTCGTCTCGTCTTGAGTGTATTTGTGCTCATATTTTGTGCTATCATTAGTAGTGGAATAAATAATGTCTGGTGTACCCTCAAAAAACAGTGACTAAGAGGAAAATAAGTGAAGAGAAAAGAAGTTTCCAAGAAATATGGGAAGAAGAGTTTTGTTTTATAAGTGGGCACAACGAAGGTACTGCTACTTGCTTAATATGCCGGGATACCATCGTGGGACTGAAGAGATACACCACTACACAAGTAAGCACAGTTCATTTACAGTAGCTTTTCCTTTGAATTCAAATGAAAGAAAGGAAAAAAATGCTCATCTAAAATCTACCATTCGTCGTCAACAAAACGTTATGTTAGCAGCAGTTGGGCAAAGTGAGGCTGTCACAAAAGCATCATACCAAGTATGTAATATTCTAGCAAAAAATATGAAACCTTTCACTGATGCTGAATTAGTGAAGAAATGTATGATGACTGTTTCTGACACTTTGTTTCAAAATTTCTCTAACAGTAAGCAAATATTAGCTGAAATAAATAAGCTCACACTTTCAGAATCTACCTGTCGACGCCGTATAGAAGATATTTCAAAATATATGTTTGAGCAATTAATTAATAAAGTAAAACTATGCAAATACTTCAGTCTTGCATGTGATTGCAGTACAGATTTAGCTTCAATGGCTCAGTTTTCATTATTTGTGCGTTACTGCACATATGATGGGGTAATAGAGGAAGATTTTTGTAGCAATTATAACCATGAAAGGTCACACAAAAGGTTCTGATTTTATGGATGCAATTAAAGAGTTTGTAGAAAAAAATGACTTACCTATGAGCAAATTAATATCAGTATGTACAGATGGCTGTCCATCAATGATGGGCGTCAACAATGGTTTGGTAGCACTGATTAAGAAGGAATGGAATTTGCCACATTTACTCTCCATTCACTGCTTACTGCATCAAGAAAGTCTGGCATGTCAAATTTCAAATACCAAATTGAAGAATAAGCGTTATAAATTTCATTCGTGCCCGTGAACTTAATCACCGGAAATTTAAAGAACTACTGGAGGAATTGCAGGCTTGTTACAGTGATGTTATCCTACATACTGCTGTCAGATGGTTAAGCAAAGGAAAAGTGCTGGAACGATTTGTCAATTTGAAATCAGAAATTATTTTATTCTTACAGCAAAGTGGCAAAAATTATCCTGAACTTGATGATGATGAATGGTGGATACTTACAGCTTTCTTGACCGATATTACACAAAAATTCAACACACTTACCTTGGAATTACCAGGACCAAACAAGATAATTGGGCAAATGACTAACAAAATATTAGCATTTGAAGCCAAACTGCAATTATACAGGGTGAGTTTTTTATCTTGAGACAACTAAATATCTCGAAAACTACAAATCCGATCAAAAAAAGTGGGTAATAAAAATTGTTCGTCTCGACGGGGGGACATCCGATGATACCAAATTTGACTCCCCACCCCCACCCCCTAGGGGTGGGGGAAGGGGGAGAAAAAAAACTTAAATAGGAACCCCCATTTTTTATTGCAGATTCTGATTCCCCGGAAAAAACTACCCCTATTTGACCCCCAATTCGAGTCATTTTGGTCGATAGATGGCGCTGCATTTCTCAGAGTTTTCTCATTACTTGATGTACTTCCATTGCGTTCACATCGTCGCTCATTTCTCAGAGTTTTCTCATTACTTGATGTACTTTCATAGCGTTCATAACATCTCTGATTTATTTACTTCGTTCTGTTGCACGTGTCAATGAGAATGCAGGCTATAACGTTGCAAGAAAAAATTGAAATGGTCTACATTTATGGAGAATGTCGCAAGAATATCGATAATGCTGTTGATCTTTATGCTCATCGTTTTCCAGACCAGCCTCGATCGCGCGCTTCTTTTTACCGTATTATCCAACAGTTCACTCAGGAGGGAAGTGTGCACACAAACAAACGAAACCATCCGTTCCATGTTTCGTTGCATCAAGAACTTCACGGCAATGATTTCGATAATCGATTGACATTTTGCCGATGGTCGCTACAGAAAATACAAGAAGAACCCCATTTCTTTGCTCGAGTACTGTTTTCGGATGAATCCACTTTTACTAACCACGGCACCATTAATCGACACAACATGCATTATTGGAGTGTGGAAAACCCGCATTGGTTACGCCAAGTTGAACATCAGCGTCCGTGGAATGTAAATGTTTGGTGTGGGATAATTGGGGACAAACTTATTGGTCCACATTTTATCCATGGACATTTCAATGGGGAGAAATATCAACAACTCTTAGAGGACGTACTGCCAACATTGCTTGAAGACGTACCCTTAGACGTGCGACAAACAATGTGGTTTCAACATGACGGTTGTCCAGCACATTTTGCTGTAAGATCGCGGGAAGTGTTAGATCGTCTGTACAATCGTCGATGGATCGGAAGAGGAGGTCCAGTGCCGTGGCCTGCAAGATCACCAGATCTCACTTCGCCTGATTTTTTTTTATGGGGATACTTGAAGAATGAAGTTTACAGTGAAGTGCCAACAACGCCTGAAAACATGATTGAACGAATTACCAACGCTTGTCAAAAAATCACGCCGGATATGCTTCTTAGTTGCGTCGAATCATTCCAAGAGCGGGTAAATAAATGCATCGATGTCGGCGGTGATATTTTCGAGCACTTGCTTTAGAATTGTTGTTAGAAACAAACACGTGAGAGGCGAGGGGACTCACCAAAAACAAGCACCCCGATGGTGAGAGGCGAGGGGACTCACCAAAAACAAGCACCCCGATGGTGAGAGGCGAGGGGACTCACCAAAAACAAGCACCCCGATGGTGAGAGGCGAGGGGACTCACCAAAAACAAGCACCCCGATGGTGAGAGGCGAGGGGACTCACCAAAAACAAGCACCCCGATGGTGAGAGGCGAGGGGACTCACCTAAATCTAGCACCCCAAAGGGAACAGAAAATTACTACGTCCACGTCGTTGTTCCTGGGTAACGCAAAAAGTAATGTTTGACTTTCGCTATCTGCTAAAGAATTTGCATCAGTGCATTTTGAAATAATGTCCATTCCCATCCCTCAAGTTTGGAGGTGGGTGGTGTTATTGAATAGTTTTTGAAAAATATCAATCACATTAACTTGTATTTTGCTGATCTGATGTGTATTTCACGAGATATCCTCATTTTTAAATGAATTTTTGCTTATTTTGATTTTTGTCGATTGCAGCGCCATCTATCGACCAAAATGACTCGAATTGGGGGTGAAATAGGGGTAGTTTTTTCCGGGGAATCAGAATCTGCAATAAAAAATGGGGGTTCCTATTTAAGTTTTTTTTCTCCCCCTTCCCCCACCCCTAGGGGGTGGGGGTGGGGAGTCAAATTTGGTATCATCGGATGTCCCCCGTCGAGACGAACAATTTTTATTACCCACTTTTTTTGATCGGATTTGTAGTTTTCGAGATATTTAGTTGTCTCAAGATAAAAAACTCACCCTGTATATAAATGAACTCTGAGAAAAAGATCTGTCTAATTTTCCAACTGTTGCTATGCTCAGATCAGACTTAGCTATCGCCGAAACTATTTACCAAGACATGAAAGAACATTTGGAAGCCTATTTGGAAGGTATACAAAACAGATTTGCAGATGTTAGAAATATTCGAAGCTGTTTCATTCTCGTAGAGAACCCTTGGCATGTTGAACATGATGATCTCAAATTATTCTGCCAATTTGGATTTCCTAAAACTAACTTGCTAAATGAAATAATCGAACTTCAACATGACACACAGCTTAAAGCTCTGTTTATAGAACATCGTGAAACCCAACAGTACACTCAATTTTGGAAATGTGTGCCTAACAATTATAAAAATTTACGAGACTGTGCACAGTTCATTTTAACACTATTTCCTTCAACTTACCTTTGTGAAGCTTCATTTTCAAAAATGAAGTACTTGAAAAATAAATATCATAATCGGTTGTCCAGTCATTTAGAAGACGCAATGAGGATTGCATGCAGCCCAAACGACGCAGATATAGATGAGATAGCCAAAAACGTTCAACATCACAAATCACATTAATGAAAATTTTTATATTTGTACTTTGTTTTGCAATTTTAATGAATAAAAAACCACATTCAAGAACAGACCTGTAGCTTTCTTATATAGCCCTTTGCATGTGCAGTGTATATGTCGTTTTCTTATTTTTTAAATTAGTTATTTATTTATATATTCTTTTAAAAGTTTGAGATTAACTAAATTATAATAAAGTTTTTGTGGCCATTTGAATAATGTAATATAATATTTTTAAAATACGTCTAGTTCATCTTGCGTGAAAGTACTTTAAAATCAATTTAAGGAACAAAACACACTGATCCCAGACTTGTTTTTGGTAGTGACAAAATTACTAATGATTCTCTTCCTTGCCTTCACCCTTCTTATGCTCCTGCTTAGCTACATGAATATTGTAACATTACCCGTACGCAAGTCATGTGAATTTTCACAGGGATAATTAGACTGGAATCAATTAGTCAGGTGCACTGTATGCTTTTTTTCAGTTTATTGAAAATTGATCAGCAGCATTTTATGCTATTTTAAACGCTTGTAAAATGGTGACAGCCATTTTGTGAAAATCTGAATGGCGCATGTCATCAATGACTCGTGCTACAATGAATATTCCAGTCGGTCTCAACACTTGACTCTTGTGAAGACTTACTAAAAATGTAATTGTTGTCAACATGACAACTATCGCCTCCCACAAATACGTCCCTCAAAATCTAATAGTTGTCAAACTGGTGGATGGGGATTTAAAAATATTATTCCCTGTGTTGCAGGATTTCAGTGTCATAAACATGGCTTATAGTTGTCAGCAACTGCACAGCAGTGTTATTTGGCGAAGGAGTCACATACATCCAACAGTTGCAATGGTCTGTTTTCGAAAGTAGGCTACTATTTCATTTTAACAGGTGCTAAAGTTCACAGCTTCTGAAGAATGATAAATGATGTATATCCTAATCCGATAAAGAATAAATGGTTTGCAGCTGTCGGCTTTACCTGTCTCCTTCGTCAAATGAAAAATATAATGGAAGAATTATAAGTAGGAGCGCGTAAAGTTGTTCAGTCGCCTTTACAGGTGCCACTCGGTATAGGGGCAGATAGATTTGTCGTTGCTGTGTGAGGGGACGTAATAATGGAAACGTTTTGTTGTTTGTTTCTCAGTGCTGACAACTCATGGGCGTGTGTGCCTCGTACAAATTATCTGCTGTTGTATAAATCTTAAATGAAAGTGCCTTGGATTCATGAATGCGCTTATAGAGGCGGTCAGCTTCATATGTGGTAAATATTTGGAAAAAGGAATCATTAGTCATTAGCTCTTAAAAAATGTGTATGTGTGTGTGTGTGTTTTGGTGTGTGTTTATCCTCCACACCTGTGAAGAAATATTGTGGGGTAAGCAAAGGCAACGTCTTATTGGGATTGGGGGGGAGGGGGGTGGTAAAGTGGATGGAGAATGGGAAGGAGGAGATGGACACATACAGGGGGAAGTGCGAAATGGACAGAGAAATGGATGAAGAGATGGTGAGTGAGGAGAAGGACGACATGGGCGACAGAGAGTGAGGTGAGGAAGATACAAAATAACATTAGATTGAAATAAATACATATCTAGTCAATGCCAGCTAGTATGAAAGAAATTAAGGCTGTTGTAGTTTAGTCCACTGAGTTGAAGAAATATGACTTTCAAAACATGTAGTAAACAGTTGTGATTGTGTCTCATGTTACATAATACATTTAAATGTAAGTACAGTTGTCGTTATTAACCATCTGCTCACCAAGACAACGCAGCAATATTTCGTTGGGCAATTACAGTGTTACTGTTTAGGGGTCGCTGAGGGTGGCAGCAATCTGAAACAGAACATTCTACACAAAGTGTTCCGAATGGTCTCGACTTTAACGATTAGTGCTAGAAAGTCAGTGGTAAACCTCTCGCTTCTTTACTATAGCTAGTCTACTGGAGGTTCAAAACACACCATTTACATGCGTTGCCAATTAATAAAGATACATGTAAATCTGTGGCCCGTGGTGCCAAATCATACTGTTAGTTTTGGCCCTTGAGCAGAAAAGTTTGACGACCGCTGTTCTAGACCGCTTGTAGAACTCTACGAAACAAAACGAAAATAAAGAACAAAAGTTTTTGATATCTTGCTTGGTTTTCGAGATATAGCATGTTAAAAATCAGTTATAGGTGTGCTTTTTGGCGGTGTTCTGGTTCAGGCCGTATTTCCACCTCAGGGGGCGTCCATTAATTATGTGAGGTGAATCAGGGGAAGGGGGTCAGGCGAAATCTCACGAAACATCACCAAGGGGGATTGGGGGGGGGGGTTTGAAATTCTTGTAGTAGTTAAGCCAGCCTTAGGAGGGTATAACCGCCCTTGGAAGCATGAGACCTTAAAAGAAGGAGGTCTCAAAAAGTAACGAGGTCTCCATCAAACTCTCACGTCAGTTTTTAGAGGGGACGGGGATCCAACCAGATCTCACGAAGCCTCGCCAAAGAGGAGGGGGGGGGGTGTTCCGGAATTCCGAAAAAACACCTCACCTAAATAATGAACGCCCCCTAACAACAACCACTGGGAACAAAATAAAACACCTGTAGTGCATATCTACCGTGCAGATATAGTGGTTTTCATTAAATTTTTTTCTGGTCGAGGCCAGATCTCGCCCTAATCTACTTACTTTTGGGATACAATATCTCGAGAACTAAGCGGGATATCAAAAACATTTATTCTCTTTTTTCGATTTATCTCGTCGAGTTACATAAGAATTCATTACCAAATTGCGGCCCCACGGTTATCGTAGAATCCCCGTATCCGGCATTAAAGGGGATAATTTGGTTGATTTATCACTATAGAATCTTTAGTCGCCCAGTGAGAAACATGTATACAAAGTTTCATTAAAGTCACCTGAGCTGTTTTTGAAACGCAATAAAAAGTAGACTCACTCTCTTTCAACCCAGTAGGTGGCGCGTTGGGGTTTGATTTACTCCTACATTATATTTAGGCTTATATTTTACTAAAAATAAATTTTAAATATTGTCAACAGTGAATAGTAACAAAAAAAGAAACAAATAAAAAATATTTCTCTGAATGGGGATCCGCCGGCTTCAAATAAATTGTTACATATTATCTTGGTTCTCCGCGTGGAGCCCGGAATCAAATTGTTACCTATTACTACGAATTAGCTGAAATACCTGAAGTGTCACACTATCCCATGTCCGCAGCTGACGACTTCTTGCGAACCTACTGAAAGGAAAAAAATCAACTTGAGTTTACTCATCTTCAAGATAAATCTGGAAAATGTTTGGGGCATTATATGGCGTGGGTAATAAATATCCGATCAGATGGTACACTTATCCTTGCATCTTAAATGTTGTTAAGAAATTTCTTCCAAGATAATTTGTAATTATTGTTATCGTACTAAATGAAGTCGTTTGAAAGTATGAGTTAAATTTTCGTATTATGCTGGAAACAATTTAGATTCTTGGCTCACACCCAACATGAACGATACTAAAGGTTCAGGCGATGCATTCAATTCGGGCAACACAACTTTTCCATCTGCACAAATTTCACTAATTGTACATTTAATTAATATTTAAAATGTGAGTGTAACGCTACCGACAGAAATTGAAACCACTATGACCCAACACATCAAATGTGAAATCACACACTTCTGCCGTTTTAATATTTTTAATACTCTTATTTAATAAATTACAACCTGACTACGATAGAAACAAGCTGCATTAATTTTTTATTTAGCATTTACGACACAGAAAGGCGTAGTAACAATCTCATATGTTGAAAACAGAGAATTTCGTGAACTACGCGCTAGTATATTCTCTAGTCCAGAGTCCATAACTGATATAATTTTTTTTTTTTTACCTCAATGGCTTTCGGCATCTAGGCCATACAGCCGGCTCGATAGTAATTTTTCCAGCTAATTGGACACACCTCAGGACGGACATGACATCCCCAGACACAACACTTAAACACCCATGCCCGCGGCTGGACTCGAACCGGCGACCTTCGGCACGTGGAGCTAGTACTATAGTCACTGCGCTACTGAGGCCGGCTGACTGATATCATGTAACTACCGCTTATGAAAAGGTTTCTGCGCTATTGTCATGTTTAAGTAAATAAAATATTACTTATACTTGTTACGTTTAATTAACGTATTCCGTATTATTTTACTGCACCTTCTACATTTAACAAAACTTATAAACTTGTACTCAAAAAAACAAAACTGAATCAAATAGTGATAGTGTAAGCTTTGATGAGCAATGCTTCCTAAATACAGAGTTATCTGCGGAATCGCGGCAGTATAACTTAATTTTAAATATGGGAATTATGCTTTAGCGTCCCCTATCGGAATGTATTATAGGCATATACAGGGTAGTCAGAAATTCACTCATCGGCGGGTAAGGGCAGTGTTCGGGACGTTGCACTAACGAAATAAATAGTAAAAGTCATACCGTTTTTTAGTTATATGCAGCTAAAGTTGGCCAATAAGAGCGCTGCGCGGGCGAATTCAAACAGCCTTCCACAGGCGCTGTTGCCAAGCGTACTCGAGGAATGCGACCGCCAAAGAAAACGAAAAGAAAAACTCCCTTCGGACGTGGGAATCGAACCCGCTACCGTGAGAGTTTACCGTCTTACTGACTACGCTGCCGAGTCACTAGAATTTCCTTGTTTTTAGAAACCACTAGGGCGAACTGTTTGTTCGCAATCGGAATTGATCGGTAATCCGCGACATTTTTCGGGAAGTCGGTGGTGGGGCTAGAGTATTCTTTTTTATGGGAATTGTTTTTTAATTAGTTGATCTGTTTGTTAGATTAATCTTTAATTTTTGTACAAAAATCGTTTAATTACTGGCACAAAAAAAAATCCTGCAAACTTAATTTATTCGTTGCAAAGAAGCTTCTTTTATTCCATGTAATCGTATTTCACTAGATTTCGATGACAACATTTTTATTGATTAACGTGAATATCCTTGCTACTATTTTGCAACAATAAAACAATAAACTTTTGGAAGAAAGAACATTAAACCCATTCTATCGTTTGTAACGTAACTTTCTCTGCTGCAAAAATTCTGTTCTTATTCAAACAAGTTGTACAATTTTGGTAACGTGCATCAACTCGCTAACGCGCGGCAAGCCGCAAAAGGTAAACAAGCTGTTACTTATTGAAAGCCCTTTTGTCACTGATACAAAACAAAATTACTGTACAGTAGTTTCATTTCCAACTTGACGTTATCAGTCGCAACATTGAAAGCCAACACGGATTTACTTAGAATAAGCGTCAAATCGCAACAGTAACCGTAGTAAAAATGTATCCCAATAAACAACAAAATACGGGTCCTTACATTTTACAGCAACTGCTCAAAATGTCCTCCCTCAACTGCAATACCGGCACGACAACGCTGAGTTACTGAATTTGCGAGTCTTCCAAAATTATAACTTTCTCTAATTTCATCAAAAGCTAGAATTATCCTAGCCAAAAGTTCTTCCTCTGTTTCTACTTCAGTCTCATAAACAATGGCCTTGACAGCTCCCCAGAGATAAAAATCCAATGGTTTGTAGTCTGGTGACCGAGCTGGCCAGTGAATTGGGCCTCCTCGACCAATCCACCTGTTAGGATACAATGCATCTAAGTGTTGACGTACCGGTACGGCAAAATATGGCGGCGCGCCGTCAAGTTGAAACCACATGTCATTACTAATTGACAAAGGAACGTCTTCTAAGTACAACAGAAGGACGTTTTCATGAAATGCTAAATAAGAAGCGCCATTTAAACATTGTGGAAGTAGAACAGGGCCTAGTATAAACTCGCCCAAAATACCCGCCCAAATGTTAACACTAAATTTGGGTTGGTATGACTTGACAAAAATTGCATGCGGATTTTCGACATCCCAGATGTGGCTGTTTCGGCTATTAAAACACTTCTCCCTGGTATAGCACGCCTCGTCCGTCCACGGGCACCTTCCTTTCAAAGTTAAGATAATCGTTACATTGCTGCAGGTACCACTGTGAACACTGAACTCGAAGTGGAAAATCGTCTTCCTCCAAATCTTGAACCTTTTTAAAGTGAAAGGGATGTAATAGTTCGTCGTGAAGGACGTCCAAAACCGTGGCATGTGAAGCCTGGTAATTAAAAAACAACAAAAATGACCCTATTGAAAGGCTGTATTTAAACGGAGAATTTGAGGGATCACTTAGATTGGACGTATCTGCAATGCGTTGGCAATGAGCCTAGAGCTTGTCCTCGGATTATCAGCAATCATTTCCAAGACATTGTCTTCAAATCCTACACTCCGCCTGAACCGATTTCGTCCGGCGTCGGGCCTGTGGACAACAATACTTCCCGTCTCCCACAACCTTCTGTCAACCAACACAAAAGTGTTGGCCGATGGAATCACATAGTTAGGAAATCGAGTCGTGTAAATCTTAACTGCTTCGGCCCTGTTTTGTCCAGCAGTGCCATACGCCAAATGCATATCGGCGTACTCTTCAAACGAAAATTGATGACGTTGCTTGATGACAGTGTCTTTATCAGTAAGTTGCGTTCGACTGCGAAAGTTCTTGTGGCATGGTCCTTTAGCCCCACCACGGACTTCCCGCCCTAGTGGCTTCGAAAAACAAGGAAATTCTAGTGCCTTGGCAGCGTAGTCGGTAAGACGGCAAACTCTCAATCTGAAGGTTGCGGGTTCGATCCCCACTTCCGAAGAGAGTTTTTCTTTTCGTTTTCTTTGGCGGTCCCATGTCTCGATTACGCTTGGCAACACCGCCTGTGGAAGGCTGTTTGAATTCGCCCGCGCAGCGCTCTTATTGGCCAACTTTAACTGCGTATAACTCAAAAACGGTACGACTTTTACTAGATTTTTTTGTATTTATTTCGTTAGTGTAACGTCCCGAACACTGCCCTTACCCGCCAATGAGTGAATTTCTGACCACCCTGTATATCTATATCTATAAGTAAACCTTTCGCTCCACCTTAATAAAATTTCTTGTGAATATGGCGGTTTACTTCTAGGATTTTATATATAAAGATAGGCAAATGGTATAAAGCTTACACGAGTAGAGTCGTGCAAACGCTGCCTCTCAGTTTGTCGCTGCTAGCACGACCTCTGCCGACCAAATGTCTGAAATACAGCATAGAAGACCGAGCCTGACAGTAGGCTCGGTCTGTTATTCACGTGCTGCATGGCGACGAAGGGACGCTGGTACTTGCTCCGTACAATCGGAGCAGCCACGAACTGCATAGTAGTCTTAAAATCGCTAAATCGGATGAAACAACTGAAAAATTAAACAGTGCAGAGTATATATATGTCTTCCTGTTATTTTCTACGTGCTGTTGTGTCATTCTATAAGACTGTGTACGTTTGCTTTCGGAAAAATTCGTATACTTAAAGACTGGGCACAATTCTATGTTAATGAAAAAGTAAAAATCGGCAGATTGCATCACATTTTAATATTTCTTTGACGATGTTCCGGCATTTCATAAAAGTGGAACAATTTTTCTCTTGAACATGTGAATGATCTTTTGGTTATTTACAATCACTTATGATTGTGATATCAGTTAGGTCATTAAAGTGAATTCAATATAGTGCATTAATAGGTACGAATCCTTACAAGACGTAACATATATTTGAAGGTTCCGTGAAAATCATAACGCACTAAATGTGCGTTCAGGGTATACTTTATGTATTTATGTAAGTAACTATAGATAACTTATTTATGTTATGGCTCTCGTTGCACTGTGTTCTGATCTCATTGTTTCTAATATTTCCGTTACATATGTTTATCAAACATATATACGTTACACTTCATGTCTGCGACGATTCATTGATAGAACTTACACAAAATGTTGGTAGTAGTCACTGGTATATTGTAGATTCGAGAATGCCCTTTCTGTAAAATCTTGTCCAGTTTTTATGATGTACTATCCTTGTTACACGGTTCGGGCGAGGAAGCCACTATGCGCTGTTCCTGCATTGCCGAACCTTCGTTTGTCCGCCGAGCCTTCGTTTGTCCACCGAGCCTGCGGAAGTTCGCCCGGTATATAGGACCAGTCACAGGAATAACCGAACGAGTTCCAGCGTGAGTAGTCGGCAAGATACGCACTAGTATGAAGCTATCTGGAAACGATATTGGGCTATCTGCTAATTACCTTGTTGAAACTTCTTTGTGCTATTATTTTTCAAATTATTGTGGGTAAGAGGTGTATCTAGATTGTTTTAGTATTAAAGTTTTTGTGAACCAAGATATTTAAACATCCTCTTATATAAAATGCTAATCCGGAGACTGCGCACGTCGTCTATAACTATTGGTAGAGAACGGTCACGTGCCAGCCTTCACTCGCCAATCGACAGCCACCATATTACATTCATTCCTTCATGTTGCTTTTTGTTTATTTACAACAACTAGATGCAGAAATTCATGTATGGTAACGAGAATGGTATTCAATATTTACTCTATTTTATCTGTATCGGTTATAAGAACTATTTTAAACCATAACCTAAGAATATTTTTGGCAGACGATAAGAAACAATGAATTTTATTAAAAACTCAGAGAACCGTACGTAATCGCAAAATGTATCAGTCAAATAAATAAGTTATCCGTTTTCGAAATTATAGTCTCCGTCATTTAAAGTAAAATGCATTTCTTTATGTAAAATCCTAACCATATGCTCTGATAATCTAACCAGAGAAACGTATTCATATAACGAAAGCAATAGTTAAAAAAGATTCTTATTCGTTTTTCCTTACAAGCTTTTCCAGAATAAATTCCTACTACCATACATGATACCCTTAGTATTTGATAAACGAGTTAGCTATTAAATGAGATTTAAGTTTATCTTTTGATCAACTCAGTTTATAAATCGCAATTCAACAACGATGTTCTTGCAGCCAAATAGTGGCGAGCTTAGATATTAGAAATTATTTACACAGTTTAATAAATACGCAACCGTTATGAAATTAATTGCCTTAATACAGGCATTAAGTCTGATTTTTGTAACATTTTCTTCTTAAAAAATGTGGACAAACATTTCGGCTGAAAAAATGTGGAACAAAGAGTATTTTTCAGTAACATATCGCTAATGAAAGTAAACTTTAATTTCTCATGGTCTCTGCTATAACGTAACTGCGTTACCAGATAAAACGTAATATTCTGTTTTGAAAGTAACTGCATAAACATACGAAGAGCAGCGATAAAAGAAATTAATGAGAAGGAATCATACGTTACAAATGCAGAAATTCATGCAAGGAGAAGATAGTTCCAGGTTTGCGTTTTATTATCTGTATCAGTTATGAAAATTAGGTTAAAACCTAACCTAGGAATGTTTTTGGCAGAAGATAAATAATGAAGTTTATTAAAAACTCAAAGTTTACACGAAATGTGCGAATCGCGATTGTATCACTCAGACATTATACTTTCCGACATATGAGTAAAATGCATTTATTTAAACAAATCATAGTAAAATACTCCGATTATCTAACCACAGCATGGTATTCATGTCACGAAAATATCATTAAAAATTATATTTGTTTTTCCATACAATCTTTTCCAGAATAAATTGCAGACTACCACCATAGGTGATGCCCGTCGCGTCTTTATTTATATGAGGGTAACAGAAGCTATGATTTTCGAATGCAGTATTAGTGGAGGTTGTGGCTAAGTTGACCAGAATCACAACTGACACATTTTGTTACAGCATAATTTGCTCTGAAATCAGTTTTACAAACCATTTAAACTGGTTTCATAAGCGCCATGTTACTAAAGGTATTAATTAATGCGGGTGAAAGTAGTTCCATACGTATCGTGCTAAATTGTGCCTAGACCAGGAATAAAACTGATATTACATGGATAGTAAAAGTTGGGATATATATATATATATATATATATATATATATATATAAGCGATATCTTCGCCAATTTTGGACCGATTTCAATGAAATTTTTTTAGTGGATGAGGTATAGCTCCAAAGTGGTCCCAGAGTAACTACCCCTTCTACCCCTTTACACCCCTTCATTTTAATACAAACCCACATTTTTTATCCGATTTCGATGGAACTTCGGACATATATAGTCAAAAATAAAGAGAAAAATACTGTCAACTTTTGGTTTGAAAAAACTGAACCCCTCTCCCCCTATCCACCCCCATAATTTATGTCAATGTTCTTTATACAAAGCTACAGTCGACACCATTTAACTGACCTCGATTAAAGTTGACATATACATGAAATTTTTTACGGAAAAAGTTTCTGACCAAAAAAAAAATAAATAAAAACCACCCTTTATGCCCCTTAATTTTATACGAACCTACATTTCTTATCTGATTATGACTGAAATTTGCACATGTATAGTTTAAAATAAAGAGAAATCTCCTGTCAACATTTGGTCTGCCTTCTCCCTTCTACCACCAACTTAATTTTTGTCAATGTTCTTTGTAAAAAGCTACAGTCGACACCGTTTGACCGATTATTATGATAGTTGGCGCTTATATGTATTCTCACGAAGAAGGATTCTGACCAAAAAATCCAAAATTTACCCTAGCTCCCCTTCTACACCCCTTATTTTTTGTATATACCCACATTTTAAACTAATTTCGGAGGAACTTCGCATGCTTATACTTTAAAAGAAAGAGAAAAAGAAAAATATTGTCCGCATTACTTTCACAAAAAACCAAACCCTATCCCCATTTCTACCCCTTTAATGACTGTCAATGCTCTTTATATAAAGCTACAGTTTCTATCTGATTTTGAAGGAAGTATTCACATGCATATTTCAAAACAAACAGAAAAATACCGTCTACATTTGGTTTAGAGAAGTCTCCCCCTTTCCATCTCCTTAATCTACACAAAGCTATAGTTTCTATCCGACTCTGAAGAAAATTTGCTCATGTATACTTTGAAATATACAGAACAATTATGTTTAAATTTGGTTGCAGTAGCCCGATCCCTATTCTCTTCTACCCCCACCCCTCCTAATTTCCAATGTTCTAGAAACTGTTGGGGTATATAAAGAGAGAATTTTTTTGAAAGCAAGCGCTAAAACCACTGAGCTACCGGGAAGTTTGCAAAATGAGAACTGCTGCGGCATTTATAAAATACAAAACGATCTATGATACCACTGAAAATTTAAAAATAAAGTAACTTAAACTCATAAAAACCTCCTTAAAAAAACACACTAAAAATTTTAAAATAACTTTATACCTTGCTTAGAAGAAAGGAAATCTAACTGGACAATATTTTACATTACCACTATTAAATTTTTTACATTAATTAGTTATTTTTGGAGTCGGTGCCAGCCAAAGAAAAAAACCAAAAAGATAAAAACAATAATGGTTAACAATAATACATAAAAAATCATGTTACTTCTTACCTACAATTAATGCTAGAAACATGTTTCAACAAAACTGAAACATACAGATGATACGCCGATTTTATACTAAGAGTTTACTGCATGATGCAGCCTACCAACTGACACTGTAGCGCCAGAGATATGCCAGGACGACGAACGAGGCCAAGCCACATATTAAAATACTGTCTAATTTGTTTCCCTAAACTGTCTCCCGCAATGACAATATCTGTCTCACTACATGCTGTAAAATATTCGGAATTTTTACTCGTAGTCACCGTTTCACCTCGAACACCAAATAAAGTTCAGTAATTCGATCTTTGTGATGTGACAGCTGGCACCTACTCCAAAAATAACTAATTAATGTAAAAATCTGAATAGACTCAGCGCTGAATGTTTCTTAAATATGTAAGTTGTAACATACTTTGTTCCCCTTTTTAATTCTCTAATAACAAGCATATACAAAAACAGCAAACCCTCGATTTTAATTGACACCAAAAGAAATAAAACCTTAGTTTCACGTAGGCATCTTGTTGAATCTAATTTTCGTTTTTATTCGCTGCTTCGGGTTTGTCGAATGGTGAAAAACTATTTTTAAACGTAAAAATAACATATTTTTATTCATAATTTATTTAGAAGAATTAGAGTTCATTAACTAGTGGAAAGTGCCTAATGGTGCGTGAAATACAATCTTCTTGATTTGTCTGTTGAAGAGCTGTATTTGTTTCCCAAATTCCACGAGTCTGCTAAAATGGTTGAAGAACGAAGTATTGTTTCTGTGAGGAGTGGTTGCTGGTTTGTTGCGTGACTACTGCGGTAATCTGATAGACCGGTACCGAGGACACAGGGAAGCAGTCCGGCACGGCGAAACAGGATGCACTCCTCGCGACAAGGCACAGCGCTGCTTGGGTTTCAGCCCTAGCTGCCACTCTTTGGCGGTGAACAGGTGTTTTGAAACTGTGTGCCTACATTCGAGTATTGTATCTGCAGAAATATTTAACATCAGCGTGAAAATTTTCCGATAAAATTGTAGTCCTGTGGAGAAGCTTTATGTAATGGTATAGATAATTATGCTTGGTAAGAAAAGCGGATTATATTTATCTTAAGGATTTGGGGGAGACTGAACTTGCGTTTCTTTCCCTTTGCGCACCCTCTAAACACGAGCAGTGTTCTGCAGACTGAATGATTCCCACTACTAGCCAACCAGTGATTGTTAAGGATCTCTTGGTGTTGGAAAGATCTCTTTGCGTTGGAAACGGGCCACTCCCTCCAATGGGCGCGTGCATCAGAAATCAACGGTATCGGGATGCAGAAACAAACATCATATTAAAGACCCAAAATGGACTCCTCAAATTACTGGACTACGCGGTTAAAATATAACGGATGTAAAACAGATCTACCGAGCGTGGTGGTGTAACGGCTAGCGTTCTGGCCTCGCATTCGGGAGGACGGCGGTTCGAATCCCCGTCCGGGCATCCAGATTTGGGTTTTCCATGGTTTCCCCAAATAATTCCAGGTGAATGCCGGGATGCTTCCTTCAAAAAGGCCATGGCCAAATTCCTTCCCATTCCTTGCCTCCCATCCTTTCCCGTCTGTAAAGACCTAGTTGTTATAGGAGACGTTAAGCAGTTAAAAAAAACAGACCTCCAGTTTCAAAGTGGACACTGCTATTTGTATGCTAAATAAGACCCATAAGAATAAAACAAATTGTATTTTTTAATTATTCAACCATAATTGCCGAGATGTATACTTAAACGTTTTGAACTAAAGTAGTAAACATTTTAACAGTTCTTCAGAAACGTTATTGTCCGTTGTTGTTAATCAGTTGCTGGGATGGAACTTCTAATGAACATAATAACTTGTGTAAATGGTCAAAGATTCAGTTTCTTAAGTATTAATTTTGATTGAAAACTGTGGAGCAAATTAAACCGTTCCAGGACCGGGCGTGGTTGATCTCATTAAATGCTACTCGTATGTAAATGGATCCTGGTGGACTAGCGCGTATAAAGGACCACGTTATTACTTCGCCCTTATTACTTCGCGACTTGGGAGAATAACAGCAGGTGGAAGAGGGTGCTACGATGGCAGTACGATACAACAACCTATTATTTCTTTACATACTATTGTTAATAATATACATATAAACTGAACAGCCAAAGTAACTGGTACACCTGCCTAATATCGTGTAGCGCCCCCCCCCCCCCCGGCGCACGCAGAATTGCCCCAACACGACGTGGCATGGACTCGACTAATGTCTGAAGTAGTGTTGGAGGGAATTGACACCATTCATCCTGCAGGGTTGTGCATAAATCCTTAAGAGTACGAGGGGGTGGAGGAACGGCACGTTGCAAGGCATCCCATATACAGGGTGAGTCAAAAGTCGCAGTACACCCTTTTATTTCAAAACTCTGCAGGAATTGGGAAACCTGAATATTCCAGTAAGGTATTGGTGAGGTGGTCTATCTTTTACGGTATGTACCGAACATGGGCGCCATCTTGAAATCGGCCATCTTGAATCTAAGTCAATTTTTTTAAATGGAAAGGGGGTCGTGTGACACATCAAATAACATCAGAATTTTCTCACAAGTTCATTCCTGTAAACAGATTTGAAATAGCAGTTGCGGTTCAAAAGATACATAGCTTTTTTGTTGCAGATAACTGAAGATGGCTTTGACCAAGGAGAAGAGAATTGAAATCATTTTGATGTCTGGAAAACGAAGTTTCCGTGTCATAGCTGCAGATTTTAACAACCGGCACGCAGAAAGACCTCCAATTTCACACAACACTGTCAGGTGCTTAATTTCCAAATTCCGAAAAAACTGGGACTGTGGCTGACAAGACACGGAGTGGCCGTCCAAAAAGTGCTACTGACGAGACAACCTCAACAATGGTTTTGGCGTCCTTCGTGAAGCGCCCACGACGTTTGTCAGCAGAATGTGGAATCAGCCAGTCATCGATCATACGAATCCTTCATGCCCATCGATGGCATCCATTCAAGATTCAGTTACTCCAGCACCTAGCAGAGGATGACCCAGACAGTTTTGCACGTGGGCCTTAGAGGATCCCTCTTTTGCACAAAGCATCTTGTTCAGTGATGAGGCAAACTTTTATGTCAGTGGTGAAGTTAACCGTCACAACCACGGTTGTTAAAATCTGCAGCTATGCACGGAAACTTCGTTCTCCAGACATCAAAATGATTTCAATTCTCTCCTCCTTGGTCAAAACCATCTTCAGTTATCTGCAACAAAAAAGTTACGTAACTTTTGAACCGCAACTGCTATTTCAAATCTGTTTACAGGAATGAACTTGTGAGAAAATTCTGATGTTATTTGATGTGTCACACGACCCCCTTTCCATTTAAAAAATTGACTTAGATTCAAGATGGCCGATTTCAAGATGGCGCCCATGTTCGGTACATACCGTAAAAGATAGACCACCTCACCAATACCTTACTGGAATATTCAGGTTTCCCAATTCCTGCAGAGTTTTTGAAATAAAAGGGTGTACTGCGACTTTTGACTCACCCTGTATGATCAATAATGTTCATTTCTGGGGACTTTGGTGGCCAGCGGAGGTGTTTAAACTCAGAACAGTGTTACTGGAGCCACTCTGTAGCAATTCTAGACGTGTGGGGTGTCGCATTGTCCTGCTGGAATGCACAATGGATATGAATGGATGCAAGTGGTCAGCCAGGATGAGTACGCGTCAGAGTCGTATCTAGAGATCCTATGTCACTCACTCCAACTGCACAGCCCCACACTATTACAGAGCCTCCACCAGCTTGAACAGTCCCCTGCTGACTTGCAGAATCCATGAATTCATGAGGTCTCCATACACGTACACGTCGATCCACTCGATACAATTGGAAACGAGACTCGTTAGACCAGACAATATGTTTCCAGTCTTCAACAGGTTTTTAGTCTTCAACAGTTCAATGTCGGTGTTGACGGGCCCAGGCGAGGTGTAAAGCTTTGTTTCGTGGACTTGGCAAGGGTACATCAGTGGGCCTTCGGCTCCGAAAGCCTATATCGATGATGTTTCTTTGAATGGTTCGCACGCTGACACTGTTGATGGCCCTACATTGAAACCCGCAGCAATTTGCGGAAGGGTTGCACTTCTGTCACGTTGAACGATTCTCTTCAGTCGTCGTTGGTCCCGTTCTTGCAGGATCTTTTTTCCGGCCCCAGCGATTTCGGAGATTTTATGTTTTACCGGATTCGGTGCACTCGTGAAATGGTCGTACGGGAAAACCCCCACCTCATCGCTACCTTGGAGATGCTGTGTCCCATCTCTCGTGCGCCGACTATAACACCACGTTCAAATTCACTTTAATCGTGATAACCTGCCATTGTAGCCGATGTGGGCTGTTTGTAAGACATTAACGATTTCGTAATTTCAACTTACAACGTCGTCTTCATTATAAGTTCGTGATCGTAAATTCTGCTAGTAAAGACCGAGAAACAAGTTTAGAACGGAAATATGTGTGCCATACAATGAATAGGGTTTCGTCATGAATATTTTTTATCTATGGCTTATTTTTTTGTATTATAATATTCTCGATAAACACGTATAAGCAGAAGAGATTTGGGCTGTAGAGTTCAACAGGAGTTTATGACAGCAGGGTACTTTGCTGATCAGATATTTCTAAGTCTAACAAAAATCACTGATCAGGGCGAAGCGAAGATCAAGAAGGAAAAGAAGAATGTGATAAATATGCGCAATATTCCGCTATTGAATTGTGAATGTCCGTCTACATTTCTGCTTTTTCTGGCGGTTAAATACGAAAATTTACATGGCGCTAAATATTTGCCCCAGCTCTCCTAGTCACGATAAGCCTCACTAATTGGAAGGAGAAGCGCGATCGATTCAGCCTGAGTGCCTTATAGTTGGCAGTGTTAAGTGAATACGGACATAGCGAGTTTGGCAGCAGTGTTCGCAAACAGGAAACAATAAAAGCCAGCCAGATCGATACCGCCCGACGAACCCCGCCCCGCCCTTTCGCAGACGCCCCTTACAGAGGCACAGGTAGCAAGAGAAGTTCTCAGAATAATTTACCAGTCGTATTTATTTCTGTGCTAACTAGGAAATATAGATGGATTACTTTGGAACTTCTCCGTTATTCAGCGATTCCGAGTGCTGGTTACTAAGTGTATATATAATTATGTGTTAATTATAAATGTTCCCCAACTATGTTTCTCTATCGGGCGGGAATACCGCATGTTTTGGTACCTATTATGAGACATACATTCAGTGCTAATAAAATCCGTCAGGTAGGAATTACTATCGCGCTCAATATGTTCCATGCCCAGATTGTTTATTTAGTAGAATTCACAAAAATTATTCTTTTAACAATTGTGTTGGCAGGTCTACTTAAAAAAATGAGAATTTTTACCCTAACTTTATTTTTCAATTAGAAAAAATCTCGATCAAGTGATGTATATATCAATTTTTATCAAAATCTATTGGAGGTAAAATTCCTAAAATTACTCATTAATTTTTTAAGCGAAAAGAAGAAACTCCAGGTCGATCTCTGTAGGTTTCCTTTAATCTTTAGGAAACTACTTATCGCTGTAAATTATGAAAGAATTTCTGAATCAGTTCCGAACATAAAGTGGGAAAATATATTTGAGTTTTCTCCAAAATTTCGCACAAATTATGTAATAGAAAACAAAAGTACAATCATTTTCAGAGTCGTCAGGATGCTGGGTATCGTTTAATACTCGTGAAGATTAAAGAATTTCCTTCAATCCCCTCTATACACTTTTATAATCATTTTCATCCCAATGATGTTTTCAAATTTTCATTACAGGCGTGTTTGGGGCTGTAGCAACTAAAACTTGTTGAGAATTGGGAGGAAATTGGACTTTTTCTGACGATTTAGTTTTCTCACATTTTACACAGTGCGATTTTTCTACTTTGCCTGACTTTAAGAATAAAAGAAGATTACGTAAACCACTACTTCACTTCTGGCGGTGTCACGAATCGGATTATTTTGATAAGCTTCTGGAATTGTTTCTATTAGGCTGAGCCATTTCCTGTCCTGTAGCCGGACGTTGTTATGAGATGTAAGCTGTTTATTGTATGTATCGTACTCCAACATTCTCGTTATTCTTTGTGCAGCATGAATGCACTATAGAATGAGAGAAATTTATTTTTCGATCTGCCAGAAGTGCATTGTACAATCTTTGCATGATCAATAGCCAGGTCAGAAGATGGATTTTTTCCTGAACTTGCAAAATTAAGTGATATACTAATAACACCTGCACAAGTGCTAAAATCAGACACAAAATGCCACGTTATCACTGATCTGGTAAAAGTGCCAGTCGATCCGCATCAGTACACCTCACACCGCAACGTAAACTGTTAGCAACGCTGTTGCTTGGAATATCACAGCTTCTGCAGCCTTTTGGTAACTGGAGTAGTGAGCAGACGTGTATTCTGCCGTCTCTGGATTAAGCGCACATGTTCACATTTACAGCATAAACAAATTCATGTTTACATCGCGTCTTGAAGACCTCTGTAAAGTAGAAAACATAGTTAGTTTTAACAGTTTAACTTAGAGATTTATAAGATACAGTTTGTTACAGAAATGTATACATTTTGATGAAACTGATGTACTGTTGAAATGATTATGGCCGATTAAAGATAATTAAAAACTTACATGACTTTATATCTAGAGGGGAAATAACGTGATACGTGTTAGATAAGTAAAAAGCTTTAAACACAGAAAATGTTTTTATTGGGCGTCCGCGTAACTCAGACGGTAGAGCGCCTGACTGCGGGCCGGGAGACCGGGGTTCGATCACCGACGAGGCCGAGGATCTTTATCGAAATTAAGACGTCTGTAATGACCCCCCGGGCCCACTAAGCCTGTTCCACGGGTAAAAGATTGGTCGCAGCGTGGCGCCAACCCCGTCACTTCCATCTCTGGTGCCTCCGTGAAGCCTGCTTGGAAACAGCTGCATAGTTGAATAACACCGCAGTGGGGAAAACGTGTTTTTATTCCATTATTAAAAGAAGAAAATTATTTAAAACAATCAATTTTTCATCAACTGCCGATTTTCTCTTTAAGACTTCTAATGTTTATTTGATTTTTAAACTGACCAACATGTTATACAGAAATATCCTAGAAAAGACCTTCAAGAGTTGATGCAATATGCCTAGAGTGCACTAAACCCTATTCAATCAGTGTTCATGGTAAAGAATGGGTTCATTGTACTGTGGGTCCATGCTGCATCTACCAAAGGCAATACCATGTTTTATACTGTAAAAATTGCCCTTTTGATTTATAAGACCGAATCAGTAGTCTTGGTATTTAAAGTTCATATAAAAACAAAGATTTTATAACTATTAAAATGATGAGAATGATTGAATATCTACTAAAAAAATCTTAATATTAAAACTAATAAATCAATAAAGAGAGTAATTATTTTTGTTTTACCAAGAAAAGGCAAACATTATGTTGAATAAAGTATTCAATTTAAGGATTTTTATTTAACGTTACCAGTTGGAGTGTTAATTACTTAGGGGGCATCCACAAATTACGTGAGGTCTTTTTCCGGATTTCTAGACCCCCCCCCTCCCCCCTGGTGAGATTTCGTGAGATCTGGCCGGACCCCCCCCTCCCCCTCTGGTGAGATCTGGTCCGTGAGAACCCCCCCCTAGAAATCGCCCTCGAAACTTTTGTAGACTTTTTTTTTACGAAATACCCTCCTAAAATCGACTTTGGCGCAAATTGTAGACCTTTTTTATGGCTCTACTGTCCCCAAATTTTTCGCAAAATCTCACGTGAGATTTCCGTAGACCCCCCCCCCCTCCCCCCCTGGTGAGATCTGGTGAGATTTCGCCGGACCCCCCCTCCCCCTATTTCACCTCACGTAATTTATGGATGCCCCCTTAAGAATACTAGTTATTTTTTAATATAAAAGCTGAAAACCATAATATATGATTAAAGTTTTTGACAAACAAAATCATATTGTTTTATTTTTTTAATATTAAACACAATTGTAGTTTATACATTTTCTTTATCATGAGTATCCTACATCAGGATTTTACACTTATTAATATATTGGTGAACTTACCCCAACCAACCCTAGAGTTGGAGTGTGATAACCAAGACGACTTATCCTACAAAATCAAGAAAAATGTTCTATTCGATGGTTAATTTAGACATACATGTAACCTTAATAATGCTTCTATCAATTCTAGTGGTTTTGTTACACATTGGTATTGAAACGGGAAAAAATTTACACATTTATTTGAAAACTAAGGAAACTATTACATATGATTTTTTGACGAAATAATGATCTACTGAAGTATAAAATTTGTTAAAATTACTCATTTTGTTATAACCCCAGACAGATCACTGCAGTTTTCCTGTAAACTTTAGAAGTCTGTACATTTTAATAGACTTTATCGATCAATAATTTCATAAATTAAAAGAGGAGCTGAAATTAGATTTTTTATGGGTATTTTTCAAAAGCTAGTTTAAATCATGAAAGTGGCAAACAAATAATTTTATATTCGGCAGGTTGCCAGCTTCCATTTGATATCGATGAAGTTTTTCCAAAGAAATTTTTCACCAAGCCCCTCGCTAAATTCCCTACAGTTATCTTCATTCGTATGATTTTTTATGTTTTGATTTATGATCGTGTTAAGACTAGTGAGAATTACCACAGTTACAAATATCTGTGAGAGATAAACGAATGAGTTAATCCATAAAAGTTCCATGAGTTGCTGAATCCTAGAAACAGATATAATCACTTCCCTGCTTGAGAAACCGCCTTGGCCTACTTTGGAGAGGGGTGGATGGGGGAGGGTCTGGAGTAATCACTCCTGATACTAAAGTGATAGTCCCAGGTCTCATCCACAGTCAACAAATTGTTCCGGGTTTGCTTCATCCCCACTGCCTCCTAATCTGCTGTCAAAAATTTTGCACCGAACGGAATAAACCTCTGTAATGCCCACGTAATCTGTCAGAATTTTTCTTGGAGTGACTAATATCTTGTCAACATTGCAGTGATGAAGTCTCTCCATGCGTGAGTGTGGTGGAGAACGCCTTCGGCGATTGTTCTCATTTGTTTACATTTAGATACCCTATTTTGTACTGTGCTGCCTGTTAGCACTTACTCCGCTTATGTTTCCACCATATCCTCATGAATGTCCTTTGGTGACAGCTCTTTATCGTACCATATTTAATCTTCTATATTTAATGTTATCCGCTTACAACCATAGCAAAAGACAGGTTCATTCCATAATTTTGTAACTTGGAACGATAGGAGTAAAGAATTATATACAGTTTTCTCGAAATTTCTGGTTTTCATTTTCTTGGTGACTTCACGAACTTGTGGAAAAACTCTCTTAGAATGGCAAATGTTCTATTTGTACTGATTCATGTTCGTGAATAGGCTTAATTAACTTCTCATTTCTTCTGTTGTGACAATAGTTCGTGGAACTATAATTCACATTAAAGATGTGTGGGTAATGTTTATCAGAGAGCATTTTGGAAAGGCTCGAATTAAATTCACCATTCTTATTTTGATGTACAAAACAGTCCATTCAAGTTAATACATGTATCTTTTCAAGGTAGTAACATTTGTTGATGATTCAGTAGTAAAACATTTGTCTGAGCTTTATAACACTATTGAAACGTACGCTAACTTATTGAAAATATACCAACTTAGTTGAGTCTTTCCTTTGCTCTTGCGTTTCGCTTGGAGGCCTAATAGATGATGCCAGCAATCGATCCAGTGGAATGGTGTTTGCCAGCGCTGACGTGCCACACTAATCTCCACGTCCGCTCTTATCAGCTTCACGGAGTGTTAATAGTAACGAGTATGTTTTATGAATTATTGTTCCCAACATACGTTAATAAATAAAATGTACAGTAAAGGAACACTTTTCAGAAATTCATGAAAGAAGTCGCTGGCAAATAAATACGTAAAGAAGAAAACTGCAGTTGCGGAACGGAATAGCTGTATTTAAGTTTTCACGTCTATATCAATATAAATCTTTAAACGAACTGTTTGTGTCTGAAAGTTTGAAATGGGTTCACGCAAAAACTATCGCGGCATTTTGGATGATGTTTTTAAATTTTTAGAGCTTTTGGTTTAGCTTAAAATTTGCGAGCGACGGAGCAAGAAATAACATTTCGAAATGGGACAAATATGCTCCACAGAACGCCCTGTAATTACGATGAACACTCCTTTCAAGAAATGCTGACAAAAACTTGCATTACTGCTATTTGAATTCTGCTTTATTTTTAGACTTTCGTTATTTATTTATTCAGTTTTCTGAAATGTACTAAATTAAGAAAATCAATACGTTAGACAAACCGCTACATAACACTTCTATAAGTGTGACAGTATTGTGATATTTATTTTACGATAAATGTACTTGTGCCTAGTGTCGATATTAAAACCTGGTAACGAGTTATTAATCAAACCATCTTTGTGCCTAGCAAAAACTGATAGCGTTTTGCTGTTTTATTCCGTATCAGCATATAAAAAATGCTATTTTTTTAGTTACCTATTACGGAAATCATATTTTTCGTTGTGACCACATATGTAACCCTAACCAATGTTTATGCTAATTGATATTCTTTATTTAATCCTTTATGCCTCGTTGACGTCGGGGTCATTAGAGGGGAGAAAGAATCGGTGCAAGGAACAGGAATAAATCCGCCCATGGCCTTTTATAGAACCCTCCCGGTATTCGCCTGGAGTTATTTGGGAAATCGCGGAAAAACCCAAATCTGAATGGTCGGACGGGGATTGGATCCCGCGTCTTCCCGAATGCGAGGTCAGAAGGTTACCGCTCACCCACCACACTCGGTGATATTATTCTATGGTTCTTTGTTATACAATAATCATCTGTACCTACTAATATAATAATTTCTTGTATTTCATATATTATCCTCTAAAAATTAAGTAAAACAAACACTTTACAAATATCAGTATGAAAATCGAATCTAGGGGAATAACTAAAAAAAGGGGATGTTTTTAGATGACTTTTACATTTTTTTTGTTACTCCACGTTAATATTTCGTACTCAATTAGAATGGTAAAGCATTTGTACACACACCAGAATCCGAGCGAGCAAATCTGGGGGCTAGAGACAGTACGTACAGAAGAGTATTGTACGAGCATGTTGTTAGTCTTGGAGAAAGTAGGCGCTTTGTTGTCCTTTCAAGTAGTGACTGGATACTTTCCATCGAACTGGGCATTTCAAATCTGTTATAATATTGTTTAACGTAACTACGGGAAACCTGGAAGATGCTAATACAGTAATATAAAAAACTGGCCAGATATTTGGCTGATTTTTTAAGACTCTGGAACCGTCAAAACCTAATTAAACTATTTTCCACTTTTATTTGATGTTAAGTTAACCATTAAGTTATACTACTAAGTTAACTGTGCATCGAGTTAAAAGTAGGCGTTGATATTTTTGGATCCACGAACATTATCTCGGTTCTCTCCATACCTTCATTCATAAACGCCCGCTGCTTCACAGTGATGTACTTCAGCGTCATTATTGTCTAATTCCAGTTTTTTTGTGTTGCGATTTCATGGTTGCCTCTGATTTTTTCCTTATTGTAGCCCCATGAATCCGTCTTGTGTATATGTTACGCTCAGATACCGAAAACGCTCACTGAGCGGTAAAAATATCCACAACGCGTTGTGGCTAACTCAACAACGCCACAACGCGAAAATTCGCGTCTGATCCAGTCGCATTCTCCACACATGACGACTCACATTTTTATTATTTAAAAAATGTGTTCATATACTCCCCAGGTATTTCGGAAGGTAAAAAAAAACTTTTTTAGAAAGTTCTACAGACATAGAAGATAGTTGTTATTCTGAGAGTTAATTAGAGAAGCGTTTACTATTTGTAACTTTTTTTCCATGAAATAAATTCTAATATGATGAAGGCCATCAGAACGAGAAACCTGACGTGTCATACTATTTCCATGTCCACGTTGAGGACGTCCCTTGTGATCTTACAGAAGTGAGTGTAAAATGCCATTTCAAAAATTTAATATAATGTTCGGATTTTCATACTGCAGATTCTAAATAAGTTCCTAAGGTTCTAAATTGTGAAAACCCCATTGCCATTTGTTCATCAGTGTGTGTAACATACAAACGTTCACTTGCATGCTAAAAGATATTAAAGACTTAATAAGCAGATCACTTCCTTAATAATATCAAAACACATGAAACATGCATTCGTTACTGATCACATATCAATACTGTAGTATGTAGAGATGAGAAATGTAATTTCTCTTTCAAACACCTGTGATTTTAACTGTGCGGCTTGAGATAATACCCTAAAGAGGCAACTAAGCTTCGGGCTTTTAGTCATAGAATTGTAAATTAATCATCAGCAGTCATTTACGTATTTTCTCTCATGCCATTATCATTTTATACGACCATCTTTGCTGTTTAAAGAGCGAACTCCCCCCCCCCCCCCCCCCTATGTTTGGTAAGAACCGGGCGCGCCACATATTTCGTTGTTAAAGTTCTTTCTGTTTTCAATTTTTTTTATCCTTCTCCAATTAAGGTAGCGTGACGTCATGGAAAACATACTTGAATTCCGGCCTTACTATTTTAAAATGTTAAAAACCATTTCAAAATACATTAAGCAGTTATTAGGTTATGCGCGATTGTAGGTGAGAAGCTTTATTGTTCGGAATACATTTTAACTTTGAGCACCGGAATTATGAGATACACCTCGGATTTTAATTCAGAATATGTCCCTTTTTTTTTTTTTTTTTTTTTTTTTTTTTTTTAGGTTTCTAAACCCTGTCAAAATAAATTCGACAATTTTCAAGTTTACCAAACTATTCGTAAAAATGATTATGTTCAGAACAGATTTTATTTTCCTGCACCAGCGTTAGTATTCGTAGAATCTTAATAGAAACGTCAAATTTTAAAGTCAGGACCACAAGCGTTTAATTGTAAAACTACCTGTACAGTATTTTTGCACAATACCGGAGCAAACAGACGCAGCTCAGTTACAGATTTAAATATGAGGAATGAAATACCACGCGTACGGTAGATGTTTGGATTTTCGAGCAGCAATGTTAGCGTAGGTTGAAATACAGTGTGCACCAGATTGACAATTGATAGTACGTATTCCAATATACGGCACGAAGAATTAACTGCTTACGTTGCTTTGAGGAACGCCCTTACACTGACCTCTTATTTCATGTTGATGGAAGTAGTTGTACATGTATCGCAATCGCTATGGCTGGACCACACTTGTAAGGGAGCTCCCATAAAGCACGTAACTCCATTTTGGCCTCCTGTGGAACACCCCCCCCCCAAATCCCACGTAGCACGTAGCTTTTTCCCCTAATGATTCCAGAAGATATTTTGTACTGTTCTCTCGTCAGCCTATCGTAAATTACATACGGAGATAGTTGAATGACAGAAATAAATATTAACAAGCTGTTGTGTGTTCTGTGCTTTATTTTAACTGTGAAAAATAGTATGAATAAGAAGCTTCGTGGCTTGGCTTGGAATCCCCCCACCCCCTCCACATAGCCCCAGCAAACGCATCCAGTTTTAGACGGAGCCACGTAGTTTATGGACGCTCACAATACGCAGTAATCAATATTTGTTAATACTGATCAAATTTAATTAAAAACACCTTTTAAAATTTAAAACCAAAAAGCTTATTTTGAATAACAAGTATACAGAATTATTTTCATAAACTGCCTTTATTGCCAACTCAGTTCACTTTCATGTTAAAATCCATTAGATATGCATTATTAGGTGTGAAGAGAGAATGTTTTCACTTCCAAAATTTAAAGATTGTTGCTGTGACCGAGCGTGGTGGGTAAATGGTTAACGTTCTGGCCTCGCATTCTGGAGGACGCGGGTTCGAATCCCCGTCCGGACATCCAAATTTGGGTTTACCATGGTTTCGTCAAATCACTCCAGGCGAATTTCGGGATGCTTCCTTCAAAAAGGCCATGGCCAAATTCATTCCTGTCCCTTGTTCCCAGTCCCATCCCGCCTTTAATGGCCTTAGCCGTCGACGAGGCGTAAAGCTATAGACCTTAAGTAAAAACAAAAAAAAAAATGTTGCTGTGTGGGCTGATGTACATTTATATAGTAAGCATGAAATAATAGGCGCTAAGTTGCGGACAGGAATTATAAATGAGGATAGGTTCCATAATATTACTGATTTACGTAGTTTCATTGTGTGCCATTCGCATTCAGTACGGGAATTATTGGGTTTGAAGACTGAATTTAAGGATAACCCGGTATACGCCATAACATTTTGACGAAATATATAAGTCTGTCGCTGTGCGAAGTATTCAACATATAACGATTGCGTCTTTGGTGTTTCTGCCCATACATTATTTAGAATTTAATTTACAGTTCCTGCGTCATGTAACGTATAATGTAGCCTATAAGTTGGAAAGTAAACAGATTTAGAATAGAATGAGCAATGTTTGTTTGTTTATTGATGTCGCAGTTTAATGTTCAGTTGTATATAGTATCACCTTTTAAACCAAGATAGCACCTACTACTTTATTATTTTGATTCTCCGAGTAGAGCCGTTTCGAGTTATTAAAACCTGGAGAACCAAGATAATACTAACAGTGACCGCTACTGTGTATGAATACGTATTTAAACATCGAAAAATCTTTTGTGGAATGTATCAGACTTAACTAATGACTAGCCATTTCTTACATAAATCAGGTATTTAAGTATGTTAATAACGAGACGAGACGAAAGGCAGAATTGATTCGTATGTTTTGGCTGAAGAGAGAACGCGGCAACTGCCAGTATCAACGCATTAAAAAGCGGGGTGGGTGTACTAAACCGTCTGCTGACTACTTTTAAATATTAGTCTGATTGCATGTTTTCAGCGCTGCATAAGAATATATTTTCTTATCAGAACGTGAATGTGCGCGCGTTAAACATGCAACGCACACCGTTTTGAGTATGTTGGGTCTTGCAGTTGCGCAGCAGTGTACGTATTTGGGTCACTGCGTCCTGGTTGAGGCGTTGGGACCGTAGCAACCGTTTTCGGACCTTCACGAAACACAGAACTTAAAAGTTTGTCATCCACCACTGAACGCGGTTATTATGTCTTCTGTTAATATCTTTAAGGCAAGCAGTTTATTATTCTTTATTCCTGACGGTATCTAATGAAGTTGATAAAAGATTGGTTACAACCTTTTTCAAAATTTGAGATAGTTTATTTTCTTCTTGTTTGATTAATGATAGGAGAGCAAGTGAGGGGGGGGGGGCTAGAAATATCTGTAATCAAACTAGGGTCTTTATTTTGGTCTTTTTAAATTATTTCTTACAACATTCATGACAGCAGAACATACGGCATTGTCAAATTGCATTTTATATTTGTGAGTGAAAACTCAGTTGGAAATCAACGGCGGACTGAGCGTGTAGGGTGTGCGGTGATGCTTGGACCTGGAATTCGGTAGGACAACGGTTCGAATCTCCGTTCGGACCTAGATTTCGGTTTCGGTGGTTTCTCGAAATAGCTCCAAGCGAATGTCTGCATAGTTCCTTCAAAAGACCATGACGTAATTTCTTTCAGTTATTGTTCCCCAATTATCTCTTGTCTTTAATGACCTCGACGTCGACGAGGCGAAGAGGGGGGAAAAACGAGCACGTCGTTGATTTCGTTTACGTTCAACACATAGCTCTTTTTCGTTGGTATGGTTTTCGCAAAGAACACATTACAGGAAAAAAAAAAATCCTATTCCGTGTTTCGGATGTACGCTCAAAACCAAAGATATTATTTTCTGCATCCAAGGTGAAAGCGAATACGTTTCCGTCTTTTCTTATTCAGCTGCTGCGCAGGCTGAGGGCAAAGTTCTCGGACTATTTTTACATCTGCGTCCTCATCGTACTGCAGATGGCAAAGATTGGTTTGCATCAAATTCATATGCTCACTTTACAAGATAATGACTTCAAGGAAAGACGGAAGGAAGAATACCTACATACATTAAGACGGTACCTTATCTGCTATTACTGAGACGCAAATTGTTGGCGGAAAAAGTGTTTCTTCGCAATCTGAATTCTTTGCAGATAATAAAATTTTATTCGGTGAATTCTAAGGAATTTCATTCACTGGAAGATATAGCAATGTTGGCCCTTTTCTGCATCTATCCTATAATATTACCGTTTTTCAAAATTCCACATACTAATCTCATTTGGAATTAGCTTTTGCTATTGTCAATGTGTTACGGCCATTTCGATGTACCCAAATATTTAACACACACACAAAACAGTTTTGCGTGTTGAATTGCATACTTTAAGCTGTTGTAGTTGGTATTACCTTGTCCTATCACAGTTGTTCTTGCCATTCATAAGGTCCTCTTCAAGTACTATCAACGTTTCGTTGAATCTTAAAACCATTAACAAAATTTTTACCTCCCTGCTGAAGTGATCGAAATTTTACAATGTTTATTTTTTATTTACTTAGTTACTTAAGTAATGTATCGTGGTACGAAGAACTTTTTTACGTGTAGTAATTCAACAATCAGAGGTTAATCAAATTTGTGAAAGAAAGAAATACGAAAAAAATAAAAATATTTCTAAAAGCAGAAAAATGATACCGAAACATAAATTTAGTAGAATGTTTATGTAGGTCATCACGCTGCGTCAGTTAACCACTTTCCCAGTCTGGACGTTAGCATTCTACATAGAGTTCAGACCATTGGGTTTTCCGGAGACACGACTCATCGTCCTGAAACTTATCGGGGTATATGAAGTATCCATAATGAACTAAAATGCTCACTGAATAGTTGAGCTTAAGAGGTTTCCTTTCATGGACTGCTTATGTTTGACTATCAAATGATCCAATTATATTTCCGTAAACACGTCCCACGCCGTTATTTAAAACCACGACAAACTTGCACAATACCATGTCTCCAAAACAGGTCGAAGGCATCATGCAATTTTCACTTTACCGGAAACCGACCATCACAGGAACCAACTGTAAACTTGACTCATCACATCAAGCTTCGTTATGAAAGGAGCGGCGCAAGTATTCGCGGAATCCTAGGCGAATCACTCGTGCAGATGATGCTTATAGGCACGGTGAGGCAGTTTCCTTAACTCCCACCCTCCATAATCTTCTTCTGTTGACGTAGGGTGAAGACACGAAAATTACTATGAGTGTGTGTGTTCACGCCACGTAGCCATCATCTAACATAAATGGTGGTTCATTTCGCTATCCCAATATCTAATATTATCTAATATTATAATATGTTAGCTATGACGTCGTCTGTCACGGCACGACGTAACTTTAAGACGTCGCGCAATGACGTCACGCTTTCCGCCATTATTCTTGGTAATATGCCTTATTTAATAACATTTCCAAGCATCCGCGAATAAATTTAGTGACAGAACACTGAAATAGAAGTATGTATTGCGTTAAAATTGACAAATCAATCATTAGATGCTTATGGGTACATAATATTCTTTTGATATATAGAAGTATTCCTTAAATTCTTTGTCCATAGATATGTGAGATAAAAGCTTTGTATTTCGAGCATCTTTGCAGCCAAAGTTTTGGTTAGATTGTTACTTAGCATTGATCAGAATTATAACTGGCATTTTACGTTACGGCATAAATAATTTAGTTTTTTTATTTCAAAATAATTTAAACTTTGTGCTATTATTAATTCCTTTGAACGGAAATAGTTGCATGCTGATTGCGATCTGTGCATCTTATACTACACTTAAAACAAATATTGCGTGGCATAATGTAAGTTTATAAGATTTTATAGCTGTTACCCGCGACGACGTACGCGTTGACGTAGAATTTGATAGCTAAAATTGGATATACAATGCTGAAAGGTACCTAAACTTTGTCCCAATGAACACCGAGTCGGCATAATATGACGGGAACGCCATCTATATACCTTTCTACCGTCGAACCTGTCTCATGACTAAAACTGTTTCTCATATCGGAAAAAATTATACTATTTCCTTGTCATCGGTATACACATATAGTCGTCAAAACGTAAAAAAAAAAAAAAAAAAAAAAAAAAAAAAAAAAAAAAAAAAACATAGACGTACTTTCGCATATATAATATATATCATACAAAAACTGCCTGTGGAACCAGTATAGCGTGAATAAAGTAATCGCTTAGGGCACTATTCTACCGCCTACGATTTGCCAGAACATGGTATCCTTACTACAAAATCCCAGGCGTGGTTCAAACTATGAAAAACAATTCTTAAAAATTTTTGCTCCATGTGGAGTTTGAACCCGAAGCCACACGGGAGTTTTCTTATGAAGCAAGGCAAGCACCGTGCCATTGCTCTCTGTCGCTACGCCTTGCAGAGACACATTTGGTACATATTATGTGTTTGTCTTTCACAGTTCAGATAGTTTTCTTAATTTTATGACAATATGTTATTATCTATGCAGAAAATAGTATCCTATGTCGATCCTAATGTCAAATAGCATCCCCTTGTCAAATTTCATCACGATCGGAGTAGCCGTTTAGGCCAAGAAAAACAGACTGACGGACGGACGGGACGGACTGAGTTACTTTCGCATTTATAATATTTTGGTATAGGTTTTAATTTCCTTTGCTTTCACTGTGTTAGAGGATATCTATTTATATTTCTGGCTTTATAATGAAAAAAATAAATATTTATGATCGAAATAGGTTTTATTGTTTCTCAAAATATTCTCCGTGAAGATCAATACACTTTTGAATGCGTTTGAACCAATTTACGAAGCACTTTTTCCAATCCGATGGAGGTAACTCCAGACCCGTCCCTAAAGACCTCGCTGTTGAGAGACGTAAATACAATAATAATAATAATAATAAAAAAAAGTAACTCCAGAACATGCGTCTTGAAAGCATCAACCGCTTCTTCTGGTGTCGAAAATCGTTGACCACGTAATTTGTTTTTGATGTGCTGGAATAAAAAGAAGTCAAATCAGGGCTGTACGGAGGATGACTCACCAATTCGATGTTTTGACTGGTCAAAAATTCCATTGTTTGAGCCGATGTGCGTCAGTTCGCATTGTCGTGATGAAGAATTATTCGCCTCTTCGACTTTTTCCGAATTTCTCCAAAGACTTTTGGTAAACAAATGGTCGTGTACCATTCAGAGTTGACAGCCCTACGTTGCTCTAACGCAACTAGGGTTGCCACCCGTACTTTATAATAAAGTATTGTATGTTATTTCTGGTAATTATACACTATACTTTGTGAAAACAATAAAGTACGCGAAAATACTTTATTTCGCATGATTTGATTTCTCTGGGATTTAAAAAAGTTTGCTCGTAAGCGTTTTGCGTAAAATGGTACGTTATCTATTGGTGCCAAATCGATAAGTCTCCAGCGCCCCTAGGACGCTCATTTTTGATAATTTTTGGACGCAACCTAACCTCTAATGTCAACATTATCAATGTTATTTTTGTGTCAAAACTTGGTTTGTTTTGTGTAAAGCGGTTTGAGAGCAATAAGTATACGATTTATCAGTTTTATAGATTTATGTTATAGTAAATCATGGGCAAGGACGACTTCAGTAAACAAAGTACTCCATGTACATCCACAAAACATAATTTTGATAGTGAAACGGATCAAATAGATAGTGAATATGTTACGCTGAAATGAATGGTTTAATTTTAATGACACAAACTGCTTATTTACACTGAGCAATATAAATTTAAAGAGCAATGCTGAATTTGATAATATTGTTAACATAATAGAAAATTTAAAACTGCAAAACTTTAATACAGATATGGATTATCTTTATGGAGAAATTTCTTTACTAAACAAACTTTGTGATATGATATATAGTTCTAAAGGTTTGCCGGAATTATTTACTGCACAAAAATAGCAGCAAATATTTAATAAGACTGAAGATAATTTTGCAAACTTGTATAAAGCAATTTCATTTTTACTTCTATTCCCACCACGTCAGCATTCACAGAGAGAGTTTTTTCTGTAATGAATTGCAAATGGCGAGATGATAGAAACACAGCGTCTCCGAATCTGATTAAAAACGAATTACTTATTTACTTTAAATTAATATGGACTGTAAAGATGTTGTGCAATTGTTTAGCAGTGATAATAATTTTATAAAACTTTCGAAAAGCAATAAAAATATGTTTTGAAACATAATAATAAAAAACTGTACTTTATTTTCCCACTATGTATTTTTTTCCTTACCTTTAACAACCAATGTACTTTATTTTCAATAAAAAAAAGGTGGCAATCCTAAACGCAACTGTCGCCATGTGACCGTTAATGCCCAAGAATCAGGCAACTGTTTGCTTCGATGTGCTTCTTCCGCGAACAACTTTTGTCGGATTTGGTTCATCTTGGAAGAATCATACAATCTATTGCTGTTTTGTTTCGGGCTCATTTGCATATATCCATGATTCGTCACCTATGTAGATGTTATACACTGCCTTTGATTCACCTTGAACTTATTTTTTTAACATTTCCTTGCATCAATCAACACGAGCTTCCTTTTGAGCGTTTGTCAGATTATGCGGGATCCAACGCGAACAAATCTTTTTTACGGCCAAATGATCATGCAATATTTTATTCATGCTTGTCATACTAATGCCCAAAGATGCCTCAATCTCACAGTATGTCACATGACGATCTTGCTTTATCAGTTCACGCACAGCATCGATGTTTTCTGGCACAACAACCGATTTTGGACGACCCTGACGGAATTCGTCCTGAAGCGAACTTCAACCACTATTGAATTCGCTATACCAGTTTTTTTACCGTGCCATTTGATGGTGTTTTATCGCCGTATAAAGAATTAAGTTCATTGATGCACTCTTGTCTTGATGATCCACGTCGAAAGTTGTGAAAAATAATCGCACGAAAATGTTCAGGAGTTAATTCCATTTTTCTCCCGAGGTTAATTTTTAAAGTTACTGTAAACAACAAATCACGCTCAAGTGACACATTGTTATGCATAAGGCTATGTTCAACAATGTCAATGTTTCCAATGGAAACGTCAGATGGCGCCTGGCAACACTTATTGTTGCCAAGGCCAGAAATATAAATACCACTTCACGTAATATTATTTCAGCAACTATGTCAGCCATCCAGACGTTTTAATATCGGTCTGAATCACGGATAGCAAAAAAGAAATGTGTAAAAACCCTTGAATATTTTTGATCAAATTTATATCGCTATGCATTATTGCCACTAGAACACGATACAGTTCATGTATTAATATGCGTGAGATTAAAGTATTGTTCTTCTGGCGGCAAGTTTATCGTAGTACGTGGTTAGGTTGAAATGCAACCTGGACCCGGATGGAAACGGAAACCTTTTGCTATAGCGCAAGACACGAGGAGTTACATTGAATTTTATAACACTTCTATTAAGTTAAGCAATTGTTAAGACATGAATTGTCAGAACACTGAAAGAAAAGTATGTATTTCGTTTAAATTTGCATATTAATTATCAGTTTTTTTTGCTGTAATCATTACATGGTTTGAATGAAAGTAGTTCCAAATTGATCGCGATATACGTGGCCTAATCCACAATTAAATATTATGTGGCATAACGTAAGTTGTTAAGATTTATTTTTAGAATCATTCGTTTTAACTGGGTTCATTATTTCAGCCGATGTAAGCTCAGCCGTTAAGATGTCGATCTTCATCACAGGTATTAAGAAAGTATAGTGTAAGAACCTGTGAAGATTTGGGATCAAGTTTATATCGCGGTGCATTGTGACACTGACATGCGATACAGGGAATGTATTAATTCGCGCGTGATTGAAACCTTGGTTTTCCAGCTGCAATGTTAGTGGAGATTTTAGTTCGGCTGAAATGCAACCTGGCTGGACTAAGTTGACAACTGAAGCTTTTTGCTACAGCACAAGGTATAATAAATTACAATGAGCTTTATTTTATAATAATTCTATTTAATTAAGCAACTGCAGAGAAATAAATTACCATAGCACTCCGTTAAACCCGTCATTTTGACGGACTTTGGGGCTAGTATATATATAAACTAGCTGATACCCGCTACTTCGTACGCGTGGATTAAGAATTTCTTTTCCAGAATTGAATATAGAAAGTTGGTAGCGAAGGATTGGTCCCAAACAACACCGAGTCTGCATAATATGTCCGGAAAGCCATCACTATATTATTCTACCATCGAACCTGCCTCTTGAAGAGAATCAATTTCCAACACAATTAAAAACAGAAAAACAAACGAATGTGACGGGGGAGGAGGAGTTAACTAAGGGCAGCTTTATTTCAGCTTGGACTTTTCTTCTTTCTTCAGCATGAGCATCCGATTCTTGGGTTCTAATAGCTGCTCCTGCTCTGCTAGAGCTACTCCTTAGGCCAGTTTACGCCCGCAAGGCATGTACACACACACACACACACACACACACACACACACTGCCTGCGAATCACCCCTGAGGGATCAATATAACATAATACACCTACAGCATTGCAAGACTACCTATGATTTGCCTCGCATTGCACCCCTAAATTTGTGATATCTACAGTTTAACATTCAATCAGAATAACCGACGGCCCAGGCGTGACTCTAAAGATCAAAAACAATTTTTAAAAATCTTAGCCTCCACGTAGATTTGAACCGGAGACCACTACCCAAACATTAGTAAGCAAGCGCTTTAACCACTAAGCTACCTGACCGCTACACGGAAAAACAGCACAGAGAACTCCATATTCAACGCGTCTGTCTATCGCTGTTCAGTAATTTTTCGAAATTATAAGACAACATGAATTATTTAAACAGATAATTTTTCAACCAAATGTAGACAGCATTTTTCTCCTTTTTTCAAAGGATAAGTGTGCAAAGTTTCACCGAGATCGGATGAAAACTGAGGATTTGTATGAAGAACAAACAAACCAACATACAAACATACATACATTCATCTTTATATATATACTAGCCTCGTACCCGCGACTTCGTACGCGTGGATTAAGAATTTTTTTGCCAGAATTAAATATAGTAAGTTGTTGGTAACGAAGGATTAGTCCCAAACAATATCGAGTCGGCATAATATGACAGGAAAGCTATCGCTATATCATTCTACCGTCGAACCTGCCTCTTGAAGAGAATTAATTTCCAATATATTTCTGTCACTATTCGATAAGATCTCAAAATTTCGTGACTACAACTGTTAATCATACTGGAAAAAATATTCTGTGCCCTTCATACACATTTCCTTATAAAATTACATCACAACGATATAGCCATTTAGTCGTCAAAACGTAACAAAAAGACAGAGACTTACTTCCGTATTTATAATAATATTACTGTGGTTCACACTCACACACTGACTGTGAACAACACCTGAGGGATCATTATAACGTAAAAAAGTGAACGCCTACAACATTGCAAGACTACCTACGATTTGCCTCGCATTGCGCCCCTAACTTTCTAATATCTACAGTTTAACATTCAATCCGAATAACCTACGACCCAGGCGTGACTCTTACGATGAAAAACAATTTTTAAAAATCTGATCCCCGACGGAGATTTCAACCAAAGACCACGACGTTCGTAAGCAAGCTCTTTAGCCACTGAGCTTCCAGCTCACTACACGGAAACACGGACTGAAGACGTGCATATCCAACGTGTCTGTCTATCGCCGTATTTCCAAGTTATGAGAATCAATTGCCAACATATTTCTTTCACCATTCGATAAGGTCTCAAAATTTCGTGACTACAACTGTTAATCACACTGCAAACAATATCCTGTGCCCTTCATACAGATTTCCTTATAAAATTCCATCACAACGATATAGCCAATTGGGAGTCATAACGTATCAAAAAGACAGAGACTTACATCCCTAATTATAATAATATTACTGTGGTTCACACTTACACACTGACTGCGAACAAAACCTTAGGGATCATTATAATGTAAAAGAGTATACACCTACAACATTGCAAGAATACCTACGATTTGCCTCGCATTGCACCCCTAACTTTCTAATATCTACGGTTTAACATTCAATCCGAATAACCTACGGCCCAGGCCTGACTCTTACGATGAAAAACAATTTTTAAAAATCTTATCCCCGACGGAGATTCGAACCGGAGACCATGACGTTCGTAATCCAGCGCTTTAGCCACTCAGCTGCCAGGCCACTACGCCGAAACTCGGTACGGAGTCTTCCACATCCAAAGTGTCTGTCTACCGCCATATTTCGAAGTTATGAGACAAATGTGTTATTTATACAGATAATTTTTCAACCAAATGTAGACAGTATTTTTCTCCTTGTTTCAAAGGATAAGTGTGCAAAGTTTCATCGAGAACGGATAAAAACTGTGGATTTGTATGAAGAACAAACAAACAAACATACATTCATCTTTATATATAAAGATAATTGTATGTGACCCGGATGTCGGAGTTTTCTAATTGAAAGTTTTTAGAAGTATTTCTTTTGCTGTGGTTTTTCTCTTAGAGCTTTCATGTTTGGTACTCCAGTGAGTAATGAACAATTGTGAGATTACGTATAGGATTAGAAGAGACGAAACGAAAGAGCTGGAACATAATAAAAGGCTCTGCTACAAAGAAATGAGACGGCGCCGTTTTAGTGCACGCTTCATAAGAACAAAGAATTCTCGACCGGCACTGTAATTACCTTCTCTTTCTGTAGGCTACGTTCAGCGGAATGCTAAGCTCTCCGTATGATGCACCGCGAATGTTAAAAAATCTGTGCCAAAGCAACAGTTCGTAGTGTTCACTATTCAATTTATCAGCTTTTTCATAAATCTAAAAATCACAGCATGCGGTGACTATATTAGAAGAAATGATGAAGTATAACATCAGGAAACTGAGAACATAGATCTACTTCATAATTTTGTAAGGTCACTCACCTCGACAGCTATTGGCTGGAAAACGTTTTCACGTGTCAGCCTTCGCTCGCAAAACAGCGATCAAAGATATCATTAGAAGAAATTGGTGGTTATGTCCACATTTTAATAGCTAAGCAACTGCTACCAAATTAATTGCAATAATCCCCGTTAATATTCATCTTGTATGTAGAAGAAGCAATAAAGGAAATAAAAGAAAAATTTTCATGTGGCATAAGTGTTCAGGGAGAAAAAATGAGTATGCTACGATTTTCTGATGACATTGTCTTGTTAGCAGAACGAGCTGAGGATATTGAGAAGTTACTGAGTATCATGAACAAAATTCTGAAGGATGATTTTGGACTGAATATAAATAAAAGCAAGAAAAATGTGATGAAATGTAGCAGAAATAATATCAATCACAGTAGATTAAATATAAAAATAGGATCGGATGCGATAGAAGTAAATGAATTCTGCTACTTGGGAAGCAAAATTACAACCGATGGCCTAAGCAAGAATGATGTTAAAAGCAGAATAGTACTAGCAAAAAGTGCCGTCATGATAAAGAGAAATCTTTTAGTTTCTAATATTGATCTAGGAATTAGAAAGAACTTTTTAAAACTCTACTTGTGGAGCACAGCACTTTATGGTAGCGAAACATGGACGCTAGGAATACCAGAAAGAAAGAAAATTGAAGCATTTGAAATGAGGTGCTACAGAAGAGTGGAGAAAGGAGTGGGAAGCCAACAGCCCGCACAATTGTGAGCTTATAAAACCTTGTTCCAGGTTTTGACTTGCCTATGCGTCTTTGGTGTCGATTGAACAGATTTCGCACAGGTCACGGAGTGTGCAATGCAGCATTGCATAAATGGGGTCTCTGTGAAGATGCGTTGTGTGACTGTGGTGGTATACAAACTGCTGACCACATTGTGATGGACTGTCCAGCAAGATGATTATCTGGAGTCCTTCTCACACTGTATCAAACTGGACCATCCGCCAGAAGATGGCTTGAATCTATAGTCATTTGATTGTACATGTCTTTTGTTGTACATGTCTTTTGTTGTACTTGGCATACGATAATAATAATAATAATAATGGACAGACAAAGTACGAATCGAACGTGTTTTGGAAATAATGGGTGAGGAAATAAGTTTGTGGAAGAAGCTTACAGAAAGAAGAGACAGGTTGATAGACCATATTTTGAGACATGCTGGATTGGTTAATTTGTTAGTGGAGGGAACAGGCGAACTGTAGAGGAACACATAGATTAGAATATATGAAGCAGATAATTGAGGATGTGGGTTGTAAGGGATATGTAGAGATGAAGAGATCAGCATAAGATAGCAAGGGATGGAGGATTGCAGAAATAATATCAATCACAGTAGATTAAATATAAAAATAGGATCTGATGACAGTAAAAAAAAATGAATTCATTAACTTTGATTTTCGTAGCGTTTCATATTTAAAAAATATGGATAAACGTGAAAAAACGTGGATCTGCTTTTGATTAACTTGCTGCTAATGAAAGCAACTTAATAAAAACTTTTTAAAAAAATTACTCACGGTCTCTGCTGTAACCACGAATGTCAATTGCCATTCCGGTTTGGGATAAATTTCAATTTAATTAAAACTTTCTTGACCAAAGTTTACGCATTACGGTTTATTTACTTTTTAGTTATTTATCTGATAACTTTCGTTAAAGGTCTTTCTTCATGTTCGCTGTACGTAAGTTATTAGGTTATATTAAGTGGACATCAGACCAAATATGTTACCGAATAAACTATTCTGGCAATTAATTTCTTCGGAGTTGTTCAAAAGTTTAATAATATGGAATGTGTATTATGTTCTCTGGCAGTTACAGATACTGTGACCAATGATTACATTATGAGTTTTCGCCCCGTCTCAGTAAAAAACAATTTGATGCTATCGAAGCAAACAGGAAATTTTTAAATTTTGTAGAGTGAACTTCAGGGGTCAAATACAAGTCATGTTTGTATTTAAGCAACTTCGAGTCTACTACCTTTGAAACAATTACACGATTGCACGATCTTACCTGTCCGTGTTTAATACCTAATACTTCTTAGTTCTTCAGGGTCAAGAGATTTTATTCACCCTAAGGGTGAAACACAGGTCAAGTTAATATTTTGTCGGATCAGGTCAACCTTTTATAATCTTCGACCCTAAAAACTGGATGTATTCTAGACCCGTGACGATACGCAAAAAACGGTCACGGGCTTACACTACTTAAAAATAATTTTGATGTAGTTTTCTACCAGTTTCAATTTTTTGATTGCTTCCAAATACCGTCATCGCGATTGTGTTTACTGAGCAAAAATTATTTTACGTTGTGAGGACTGGAAGGTGTTATCCGTAAGAAATTTTTTTCCGCTTTAAATTCCCGGTGTGATCTGGATTCCACGTTATATGTCAACGCAAATTGGCTCGGCGAACTGTCGATAAATTATAACGATGTGCTGCTTAAGCTTGCGCTAACGATTGAAACGATTCTTCCGTTGTTGCCGAGTATGTTAAATCCGACATAGGAGCTCTCACGGCACCACTATCGAACAAGATTTTCCACTGTGTCCTTTATATGAATCTGTTAAGCTGGGGGAATAAAGTTTTCGTTGTATCGAGGAAAGTGTTATTCACTAAATTAGTAGCATGAATATATAGATTTTTTTAAATAATTTTCTGCAGCCTCTATCTGTTTAACATTAGACTCCACCTACCAGAGATGAAAGTGTAAAGAATCTAAACTATATCTACAAGATACAATCGAGCTTGATGGATGAATAAAGACGTTTTAATGTGTCATTCGGGAGGGTTCAATTTCGATTCCCTCTTTGGGCATCCAGGTTCCTGTTTCCCCTGGTTTTGATTACTCTAGGCAAGTGTCAGGATGATTCTTTCAGAAAGGCGATGGCGTATTCGATTCTCGTTCTTTGTCGAAAATTTTTTCTGGCTGTAATCAAGCTATATAGAGATAATATGTAACCATATATTAAAACACATTTAAATTTTTTTGCGCTATAATTTAGAAGTTTGCTGTATGGGGTCTTTAAGGACCATTATCACATTCTTTTTTTTCCATTACCGTATTGGCAAACTTTAGAGTTTTCAATTACCTTGTCATCTCATATCATTTAAGTTTAGTCGACACTGGCAGACAGAATCGCTCCACTGCCTATCTACAATTAAAAACTTTATAGACTGTTCAGAACAAGTTGCAAAGCAGTTGGTAGACTTTGTCATGCCACATACACGTCTCAGTGAGTATTGGTAAAATCCTCGTTATGGCCGGAGACATTGTTGCTTGTGGATTGACAGCCGTTTAGGTCATTCTGTGAGTCAATACAGAAAAATAAGACTTCGGTGGACACGTCAGGTTTTATTAGAGGGGCTTCCCATTCGTTAATAATCTTTTGGATAAACTGAGTTTGGAAAATGAGATGGCATACCGAAATTTCAAATGGTTGAACTAAAATGATTTCGAAGATTTACTTCAGATGGTTGGGGAAAAAAAAAATCGGCTAGCAGCTCACGAATTTCCCGGGAAGCATCCAAGTTGACAGGAACGGGCGATTGGGGGGTCCTGCACCAGCCTCACGATATCCAAACAAATGATATGGCAAATCTATTTTTTCATCTCTGTTTTTATAGTTATTAGAAGTCACGTCCTTTAGAAACAACATCCTATGCAAATATTCGAATAAAGTTTTCTCCGCTGAACACATTTAGCACTAGGGGCGGAGACTACATGCGGCGAGGAGAGGCTGAAGTTTTTGTGCAAACAATACCTCCACATTAAAAAGTGTCGCAAGTCTTCCATTCGAGACGGGAGACGTTTAGACATTTTTGTCTACGTGTAGTTACAGAAGACCATAAATGTTCCCGACTGTTTTTCGGCAATCGAAGAAATATATTCTTAGACACGAGTCGAACGATTTTGTATACCAGTGTAGACTATGCTTTAGAGCGATAGCGTTTTCTGCTTCATTAATTTTCTCTTGCAGCCATTTTTCTTTAACGTTCATACATTCCCAGTTTATTTGAATCCAAAAATACTTACACTGCTGTCTATAATGACATTTATATATTGTTGTTATAGTTATAACATAGACATACCAAAGTACCATAGTGAAAGAAACTAAGAATGCTGTTGTTCAGCAAATCACTTAAAGGTGTTGCATGTCCCAGCTCAACAAGTTCCAAACAGGACCACTGTCCATTTTATATATTTTTAAAAAAATTAAATGGCTTTACGCCTCGTCGACGTTGAGGTCATTAGGGGCGGGAACATAGTTATATTTTTAGTATTTTTCCTAAATTGGCTTATAATATAAAAGTTGTCGGTACAAATCAAATGTATTGAAAACTTGTGCGGATATTTCATTTATTGGTTTAATTATAATGGCTAGAAAAATATCTCTTTCAAACACACACACACACACACACACACGGACTTACGCGCGCGCGAATCATTATTTTAATACGAACGTATCCGCTGTTGTAACTAATTTCAAAGTTTTCAGTATTTTAATCTTTTTTTTTTTTTGTTCTCAGCAGTGTCAAAGTTTAGAGTGATAAAAATACGATTATTAGTTGTTCATTTTTCAGTTTTTGATACTTTTAGGTTGATTTATTTCTCGTTTAAACATACATGTAGATGTAGATGACAAAGCATTTTGTTTTCTAAAATCGTAAATCGTGACGTTTCTTTTATAATACGATTTATCTCTGTTTATGTGGCAAAATGCTAACTTTAAGTTTACATGCTATTTTCTTCAGCCGTAATATTCCTATTCTTAGTTCGCATACAGAACTCGCGTAACATGTGTTGACATTATTGTGTGACAGGTGTCCTCACCTGTACGAATCGTTTCGTTAATGAGACACTTGCCACTTCAAGTCTTCTACTTGATCCGCCACCCCCCTCTCCATCGATTATACAAATCTCACTTAATAGAATCTACTCAAAACCTTCGCGTGTGCGTTGTGCTATTTGTACTTGTGTTGATATTCGTAGTAATGTCATAGTCTCCTTCAACTTGTATAAAGGACATAAGTCTTCTTATCTACTCCTTGAAACACATCAAATTTTATTGAGTGGTGAATTTTGTTAAATTTTAGCATGCATTTGTAGATGATTCTAGAAAAAGTTCCTAAAATTTCTTGTAAGACTTATGCAGACAATTTGAAAATTTATAGAAGCTGGTATGAATCTAGGATTGTATTCTTCTTTCTCGGCTATTTCTATCCCATTTGCCCATCGATAAGCGATTGAAAGCAACATGAAGAAGTTAAAAAATAAGTTATAAATATAAATGTTCTATTCTTTCTCAATCTCTTCTTTGTTTCCTCCACGCTACTCATCAGATAGCAGGCTGAGTCGAGCTGGAGGTGCCATTGCAAACGTTCAGCTTCCATGAAAATCCTCGGCCTCGTCGGTGGTCGAATCCAGGCGCACTACGTGGTCGCTCCATTCTTTTTCTGAAGCTATACATATTCTAGGTGTCTAGTTTCAGACTTAAGGGGTTCGTTAAAAATCATTTCTCTCATTTGCGGCATGGACAACTTCCGGTCGCAGTCGATGGATACCGCGGCCGGAATAATATACAAGTTTGTGTGAGAAAAGTATGAGTCTGATTTTTTACTTGCCAGAGTTTTTATTTTTTTTCGAACAACAATATTATCCCCTTCAAAGTAGTTCCCTTGGGCAGCTATACACCGGCGAAGTCGTTGTTTCCACTTTTGGTAGCAGTGCTGGTAGGCTTCAGCTGTTAGGGCTGTTAACTGGTCGGTCACAGTCTTTTGAATGTTCTCCAGAGTTCCAAAATGACCTCCTTTTGAGACATGTTTCAATAGCGGAAAAGGGAAAACGACATAAGAACTTAAATCAGGTGAATAGGGGGTGAGGAACAACAGGAATGCGTTTTTAGGTCAAAAATTCACTGATTGAAAAAGCCATGTTATACGGGGCATTGTCTTGATGAAGCATTCACTTGTCTGCAATGTCTGGTCTCACATGAATCACTCTTTTTCCTGAGCCTTTTAAGGACACCTTTGTAAAACGCTTGGTTCACAATTTGTCCGGGAGGAACAAATTCCTTATGCCCGATACCCCTACAGTCAGAAACGCAAATTAGCATTGTTTTGATCTTTGATTTGCTCATTCGACATTTTCTCGGTCGAGGAAATGACAGAGTGTGCCACTCTTCGCTTTGCCGCTTTGTTTCAGGATTCAACTCAAATGTCCAGGATTCATCACGTTTTGAAGAATTCTTGGTCATTGTCAATCCTCTCAAGGTGATCAACGCACATGTTTCTTTATTTGTCCTTCTGTTCAGTTGTGAGGTTTTTTGGCACAAACCTTTCGCATGTCCAAATCGTCTGTCAGAATTTGACGTACGGTGAAAGGGCAAGAGGGTGCCCTGGACCCCTCCCCGCTCTTCCGCCCTCCTTTTGGAGGCCGTTGACAAGCAGTGGGTGACTCCTTATACCGGGAATCTTTCAGTCGCCAGAGCCTCGTGAAGCAACAGGGTGCATGCAGCACATGAAGGGGAGGTTGACATTTGGTTGGGAAAGGCTAATATAGTTTCTCCCAAACCCTTACACTCCATATACAGCATAGATTACAATTAAAACTAACATTACGTGGATTGAAGTAAGTTATTAAGATTTATTTTTAATTTCCATTGCTTTTGCCGCATGTAACTGTCAGCCATTCGTAGTATCCATATTAACCACGAATCAAAAAAGGGAAGTGTCAGAACCAGTGATGTTTTTTGATCAAGCTTATGTCGCCTTGTATTAATATGCGTGTGATTGAAGTATTGTTTTTTCCTGCAATTTCAGTGTAGTTTGTGGTTAGGTTGAAATGCTTACCTGGACCAGGATGATAACAGAAAGTTTTTGGTAAAGTGCAAGGCACGAGGAATTACATTGAACTTTGTTTTGTAACACTTCAATTTCTTTAACCAACTACCAGTAAATGAATCGCCAGAACACTGAAAGAAAAGTATGTATTTCGTTTAAATCAGGATATTAATTATTATTTGCTACTTTTAACTGAAATCATTACTTGATTGGAATGAAATTACTTCCAAATTTAACACTATCTATGCGCCATATACCACAATTGAAACTAATATTAAATGGTTTAAGTTGTAGTTGAGATTTATTTTTAGTAACTTTAGTTTTCACTGACTTCATATTACTGGGGTCATTATTTCAGCCACACGTAAGCTGTATCAGCCGTTAAAACATTGATTTGCATCACAAATAACAAAAAATAAAATCCTGTGAAGACTTTAAATCAAGTTTATATCGCGATGCATGATAACATTAACATACAGGGAATGTATTAATTCATGTGTGATTACAGCTTTGATCTTATAGAAGCAATATTAACGGAGTTTGCGGTTAGGCTCCAATGCAACCTGGACCAAGCTGACAACTATTTTGCTACAGCACAAGGGACATGGAATTACATTGAGCTCTATTTTATAGCAATTCTATTCAACTATACAATTAAAAAAAAAATGAATTGCCCGAACACTTCAGTCAACCCGTAATTTTTGACGGGCTAGTAAAGTATATTGCACAGAAAATGAGTCAGTTTCTGTTTGAATACATATTTTGCATTACTTCTAAATTTGGTCTGATGTCTCAGATGGTTATGGCATGGGATTGGAATACGGAAGGCCCCCGGTCTCGGTTGCAATTTTTAAAGGCCTTAAAATTAATCTTCACCTATGGCAATGTTTGATTTGGTAATGTGGTCTATAAGTATTACGGTTTGTTAAGAAAGCGTTTGGATACTATTTTTGTACGAAAGAGATCAAGCAGCGAGGTGATAGCACGAGTCAGGTATATATAAAAAAAAGCTTTTTTATTGTACTTTTTTGCTTTCGTAGATTATAAAGTATGCTTCCGAAAAATAAAGAACAATATTCTATAATATAGTAAGGGTGGCAACCCCGTGTCCCCAGGGATACAGTTCATTTGATGTATATGTTTATTTTTAATTTCATAATTATATATTTTTTAAATTTTATCTGTGTATATAAATCATTAAAATAGTCTGGTCTGTTGTCACTGAAGTCGAAAATTTGTGATGTGATATGAAAGAGTAATGTGTTTTAACACACAATTTACTGAAGTATCAAAACAAGTCATAATACGCGTGTATAGCTGAAGCTAAATTTCTACTCTTTCGCTTTGGTGCGGCGAAATGGCTAAATACGAACGCACAAATGGCGCTACACAGGCGCGTTCGGCCGAATAAAACGAAATTGTTTGATCAGTGAAAGAAGTCTGCAGAGTCTGTCTGAGTTCGGCCGAGTAGGTCGGTAGTAGTGTAATCGGAATCCATACTGTTGCGTACTTTTGTTTGTTTGGCCGATATCGACCGTACTCGGTGGAGTGACAATCGGCCGAAGTCAGTTCCAGTGTAAACGTACCCTTAGGTTAAGCTTACAAAGGAACCGATTTCGGCCGATTTTCACTCTGCCGAACAACCAACCGAGGGCTTAGGTTACACAATACGAGTTGCTGACCTGACAGTGGACAGCTACTGCCCCTGTGCACTCGCACGACAGTAGCTCGACTCGTCTCGCCCGGACACTCAAGTGCGAGTTGCTGGCGTGAAAGTAGACAGCTACTGCACGCGTGTAGTGGCATCTTTTCAGTAGCTATTCATAGGTTTCGTGCAATATGGTTGCAAAATACACGACTGATCACAGTTCATACCGTAATAAAAGCGGTTACAAAATTCCTTTCCGGTGAAATACTTTGAGCTGAAAGTACTGTGCAAAAAAAGAAGAAAAACAGAACGATATGGGTCAGGAATTGGATGCAAAGGAAAGAGGCAACGCAGATAATATATAAAGAACTATATAATGAAGATCACCGAGAATATAAAGCAGTTATGAGAGTGGCACCTACACAAGTGGAAATACTCTTAAATTTAATTGCTCCAAAAATTCAACGTCAAGATACACATGAGGGATGCAATACCTGCAAGAGTGAAGTTGGAGATAACCCTGGTATACCTTTCTTCTGGAATATCGTGCAGATTGTTGTCGATATTTTTCAGAATTTCAGAAGCATCCATAATTAATATAATACCAGAAGTGCGTGATGCTATAAATGAAAGTCTAAAAGATTATAGCAAGGTAAGTAATTTTTATTATTCTAATCTAATTGACAGCTGATATGTTAACTTTTTTATGTATTAGAAATTAACCATGCATAGTAACACAATACTACATAGCTCAGTTTATTATATGAGACTATGCCATTGCTGCACCAAGTACATCATTTGTGACTATTGTTTGCGAGGATTGTTCCAGTTGTGTAGAATGTGTAGACACTGAAGGTTCAGCAGTCTGATAGAGGTTAGTAGCAAGCTTAGTGGGAACCCTACAGTCGGCTGTGGTTATGGAGTAGATTCGGAACTGTAATTAAGTGAATACGCATTTGTAGCACTGGGGGCTTTCTTACGGTATCTAGACAGTTTTGCCCGTATTTCATCCGTCGCATCAATGTTATCAATTGGCGGTAATTGTTTGAGCTACAGTGCTACATGTTTTCCAATTACATCACATTTATCTTCTGATTCTCTTTGACTCACGGCAGACATTGTTAAAGAGTTATTTAGTTCCTTAAGTTCATTCACGGCTGCTTGTATTTCAGACCATTCTGTTGACTATCTCATCTTTGATCTTGGTCTTTTTGGAAGCTTCATTGGTTGTTTTTCAAGGTGGTGTTGCTATTGCTATTGTATCAAGGCCCTCGTTATTAGTTTCTAAAGATTCTTTAGGCAACTCATTCCCTGATGTTGATGCATGATGTGGTTCCTGAAAGTAATAGTATTTCATTTTGGAATTTAACAATACTATTTTAACTGAAATCACAACAATAATATTTCATTTTTCAGATATCGAATATGGAGGAATGGCAAGATATAAAAGTAGGATTTCATTCGAGGTGGAATTTACCAAATTGCTTTGGGGCTATTGATGGGGAACATATAACAATTCAAGCACCACCAAATTGTGGTAGTGAGTACTATAATTACAAAGGAACAAATAGTATAGTGCTTATGGCCGTCGTGGATCACGATTATTGTTTTAGATATGTAGATATAGGCTCATATGGTCTTAATGCAGATGGTGGGGTATTCCAAAACTGCTCTTTGTACCCTTATCTAGAAAACAACTTATTAATGCCTGAAAATGGCGTTTTAGTTTGAGATGATGCCTTTCCTTTAAAGACGCACTTACTAAAGCCCTGCAAACATACACCAACTAAGAGAGAAAAGATTTGTAATGATTGATTGAGCAGAGCAAGAAGAATTGTTGAGAATGGATTTGGCATCTTAGCATCTCGTTTTCGCGTGTTGGGAAAACCAGTTCAAGTTAAAGAGGACACTGCGATAAAGATCGTCATATGTACATGTATGTTACACAACTGGTTACGTATCACTGCATTACACCACCAGGAACGACACATCTGGACAGGATATCTAGTTGGGTTGGTAAACATGGGATGAAGATAAATGCAAAGAAGAGTCAGCTTATTAGATACACAAATAAAAAACAAAAGGTTAAGTATGAATATAAGGTGGGGAAAGAATTGCTTGCTGAAGACTTGAAATGTAAATATCTTGGCATTACTTTTGATAACAAGCTTAACTGGGCTGGACACATTGGACAGGTGGTAGGAAAGTTTTCAAAGTTCTGCTCTTGTTGGAGAGAGTGATGAGGGGATGCACGAGAGAAGTAAAGGAATTGGGTTACAAAACTTTGGTGAGACCATTGCTCGAATATGGTAGTGTAGTATGGGACCCTCATTTTACGTATCAAATACAGGAGTTGGAGAGGGTGCAAAGAAGGGCTGCTAGATTTGTTTCTGGAAATTATCGCAGAATGCAATCAGTGACTGGTATGATAAAGGAACTGGAATGGTATTCATTGCAAGACAGGAGGAGGATGAGGAGGGTCATGGGAGTGTACAGGGCATATACTGGCGATGAGGCATGGAAAGATATTGCAATAGGTATGAAAAGTAGTGCATGGAAGGGAAAAGATGACCATGACCACAAGCTGGCACTCGATTTCAGGCACAAGGGTGTGGGATGATTCTCTTTTTTAGGTAAGGGTGTCAGGGATTGGAATGAGTTACCAAGAGAAATGATGAATAATTTACCGAAAACTTTGAAAGAATTTAAAGATAAAATTTGTAAAGGGCAAATGTAGGTGGCTGCAAGATAGGGGGAAGATGGGTGTGTAGGGAAATTGCCACCGGAGCCTGTGCTCCATTGCAATTAAATTAAATTAATTAATTAATTATGAAGACATCATGAACTTTCAAATCAATTTTGGGCAGTGTAGGTCAGAAATTCATGAATTACAAAGCATCCATTGCTCGCGGATCAATAACAGATCGAAAGCAATAGCAGAGAAAATGCGAGATAAATATAAAAATTACTTCAGCGCCTAGGGAGCGGTTACTTGGTAAAATAATATGATTGTGTGATTATAAAATAATAAAATACTTACCAGATTACTTATTGTTTGTTTTCCTTTTAGATTAATTATTTTCATAATGTAATTCATAGCATCGAACCATTTGATGGATGGTTTATATATCTCATCAGTGCCACATCCACTTTTTTTGGCTTTTGTCAATTTTCAATAACTCCTGGTTATACGTAATTTTTTTTTTTATCTTTGTTGTTACTCCATTCGTGTTTTGTAAACCCAATTCCACGTCAATGTGTTCAAGCGAGGCTTTGCGCAAATCTCTGTTCTTATAATTAGGATCAAAACAATTCGATAAGTTGGTGTGATCCTTGTAAAGCTCCACAAACTTTATATTTTGTTCGGAAGTCCATCTATCCGCCATTCTTTGTTTTTAACCACTACAGGAAAAACAAAAAACACATGAAGCGACGAATAACGCACCTGGCGTGGTCGCGGGCTTACGAGCTACTGTCATTTCGTAAAAACCGTGCAAGTTGACGTCCGAGTCGCATGCGAGCTGCTGCTTGTGGCGTGGATGGGAAGGGCGAGTGGCGAGTAAAATAAAAAAATGTTGTACGAGTAACTCGGATGCGAGCTGCTGACGACTCGCACGTGACAGTAACTCGTAGCATACGGTCACACGGCGAGAGTAGATGCACTATAGGCCAGCTCGCATGTTAGCTCGCACTGTGTAACCAGGCCTGAACTCTGCCAACCGATTCTGCCGACTGAAGTGACTACAGTGACCTAGACTTGGAGCGTTTTGGTGCTAAGGATTGCAATCCCGCAGTGTTTTCAGTCCCGCGGAATCCGCGCGGGATTTGCGCCAATCCCGCGGGATCCGTGCAAACAGTTTTTTAACGCTTATATTTAAAACATAGTTACTTAAAACGTTATTAAATTAAATAATAATTAAATTAAATAATAATTAAATAATAATTAAATTAATAAATCAATTTTAATGTTAAATGATAAAAATTAATAGTTAACAATATTTTAATTGGCAAAATGATATTAAAAGTTTTTAGCATGTCTTAAGTACATTTCGAGGTTTAACATTTTTGTTATTTAATCTAAACCAATTTTTAAATAAATAATAAAAAACGGAAAATATTCAGTGTTAGGTCATATTATGTTCCTCACAATACATCACATGAATTTAAAAATATGGTTTGCTTAGTGGCCAAGTTACCAGAGTTTTTTTTTTTTTTAATTCTAAATAAACGTTCCATAACACCGAGAGAAAGAATTTAATTTCACAAAGTGAAGTGAATATACTCTGTAAAGTGTAGACTTGGCTCAGAACTAGATCTCATAACTTTTTGTCACTGTACAAGCACAAGACTTGGCTTTTTTTTTTTTACAAAAATTGTTTTTGTGGGATTCATTATTATATCTCCTAATTTCTCGATTGATCTTACAGTTGATTCAATTTTATTAAAGGAAACTACTCACCAACACTTAAACTGTCAAGTATTTCAATTTTACATATATGGCGTAACGACGTTTTAAGAGTGGAAATTATTACTTTTTAGTAAGAAAGGAGACTTTCTCGGCGAATGATTGCAGTGAAGTTTTCATAAGTTGTATCTCCGGATTTCATTGTAAAAACACGAGATTTCACACGTGAGGGAGGCGGCGGAGGCAGCCGTCGAAGTATGGTGTTCCTACAACACAATTCGTCGATACATACGTGAAAACTTAATTGCAATTTTTTTGCCTTTAGTCGAAATAATAACAAGGAGAAGAGGTATTAATCTATAGCCTGAGCGGCACATGTAAACAGGCGGCTTTCGTCAAAGAAACGCATTGAGGCAGCGGCCAAAACAGCAATAAGTCAAGGGATATACAATTGCCTTTTGATAGCTGCTAAATAAATAGGTAGGCTGTTAAAATTACGATAACATTAGTTTCCTATCAACGAATAATCAAATTTTCAGCCGCAAAAAAGGAAATTGTCACAATAACTTTATCTGCAAATACAGAAAATTGAAATAATGAAACCGTGAATAAAAAGCTGTAACTTTGTAGTTCAGATAACATTTGCAACACATAAAAAATAATTATATAGTTACAAAATCGTACTAAATACGAAATATAACTCAAATTACAGAAATGTGTACTCGAAAATAAATACATAAAAATGTATCTATTTGCTTACGAATGACGAAGGTTAACAAAAACAAACGTTTGTTCACACGCGCCAAATGCCAACTGGAAGGGTTTAAGCAAACAGTGCAATACATCCTATAGAGACCGAGTGTGGCAGCGAGTCACGCACTGACACGCGTTTTATCCGCATTTTGCGGATTGCGGATCCGCTTAATTTTGTGCGGGATCCGCCAGACTGTCTAATGATGCGGGATTGCGGGATCCCGCTTTGCTGGATTGCAATCCCTATTTGGTGCTCACTCGATTAGCTGTACTTGTCGAAACCCATACACAAGAAAATCAGTTTCACACATTTGTCGTTCAACTGGCTCGCCGCGCTCAAATTGTTATGTTTATGGTAGTGGTCTACGGATTTATCCATCTTGATTTCCTGGATCGCGGCTCGCTGGCAATTCCAAAACATCGTGAGCCAAGTGCAGTGAGGTTAGTGTTACACGCGAGGTAACAATATTGAACTTAAACATGTTTTTAGGCCGTACACAAAAAAGTATTTATGCAGCAGCTTATATTAGTGCTGTAAAAAAATAAAAACAAACGGTCAGTAAGCCAAAAGAAAGTGGTTGCAGGAAGATTATTAACACGTAGGCCTACTAATCATTTTTGATGACCTTGTTATCGATACATGTTGGAAGAAGGGGGCTCTTTGATATAACCATACATTTTGTGGGGAAAATATTTTTTCCAATAATTTAGATAATTATCTTGAGATTTAACAAAAAAATCTATGTAGTAGTCAATTTTTGAGAATCATCAAATCGACATTTTTTAGCCCTGCTACCCCTGTTAGCTACCACAATCAAGGATTTTCGAAGAGGAAACTGGGCGTCTCATCAAGATGTAGCCACTCACGGAAAATTAGCTTGATAGTAATCAACTGCAAAAATAGACCCTGGATCCTGGACTATAAGAAGACGGAAGTACGCACACACACGTTGTTTTGATGGACGGCAAGTAGGAACACGCACGGAAAGTCAAGAGCACTCTTCATGCCTTCAAGCCAAACAATTGACGGAACACAACAATTAAGTCGATCGACTTGTCCCCACACACACTGCGTCTTGCATTACAACTTGAGACTGTACAAGCAAAACGATCGACAAGCATGAGTGTGTATGCCAGGCTTAACACAGTCTCGCATTAGCTGTGGGTAATGTTGCGGTTCTCAAATAGATCCCTGCTGGCAGGTTGAGGTAAGTTAATGCATGACTTTTGGGACTTGTTAATTATCACGGCAAATGCCAACATGACTGGGAACTGCTTCGCTTCCATTTGGAAAGGAAGGTTGCCATTTATTTTGTGTGGTCGGAGGGTAATGCATGTAATAAATAAAAAATGCTTTACCTTTGCCAGACCCATTCAATGTATATAATCAAGTTGGGGCGTCTTTAGGGACAGAAAATAAATTTTTGGGTCAACGGTCATGATCGCATGGCCTGCCCTGATCTGTCCGAAAAATTATCTTGATGTATGACAGTAAGGATTCCTTCTTCAAAATTTGATGAATTTCTTTTGAGTCTGAACGTACGAAGAGCTATTAAAGACAATCAGAGACGATCTCGCGAAATAGTAGATATTAGAGGTAAAAATTCGTCGTAAAACGTGTAACGAACCGGCTTAATTCAGTCAGAAAGTCTTCCCTTGCGGATGACTTTTACTGTCACCCACACTCCAGGAAATTTATTATTTTATTGGTCGACTCTCTGTTAACGTGTTGAAGAGTGAGGTAACAATCAGTACAATGAAGCGACGCGACGACGACGCACAGTCCGTGGCTTGTAGCGAGGTTAAGGGCGTCGTTATGTCAGTGTCGACGACGCCTCGTTAGACTACTGTTAGCCCCAGGGGGCTCTTGGCTTAACGTCCGCATATTTTCAGATAGCCAGATAGAAATGTTACAGTATAGTTGAGCTGGTGGCTTAGTAGCGTAATGATGTTTAAGCGTAAATTTTTAAATATTTTCCTGTTTAACTATCTGTCCTAATACATGAAAACTGTACTTGGATGTTTCTTAATTAGCGTGTTTGTTACAACTAGCTAATACATTTCCAGAAATTTCCACCGATCTGTTGGTTTTTTATTTCTATTAATCAAACATCGTACGTTTTTTCTTGATTTTTATATTCCATTAGTCGTTCCATATTTTATCCTTTTCGTCAGCAGTCATTTGAAGTTATTTGTATTAAGGTCGTCCTATGAGTTTGTAACGTGACACTGGTACCCCAAGCACAAAAGTATTTCTCAAAGGTGTGAAAAGTCCTATGTCGGCAGATCAGCACACATTCTTCATCACTCTTAAAATGATTCTGGCAAATTTAATATTTGGAAATACGTGGAAGTCTTAGTGCTTTGGAAGTACAGTCCTTTTTTATTCACTTTTCCCCTATAATGATAGCAGTTGTTTCTAAAGTTCAGCATAAAATGCCCTTCTGATGGTTTTACCTTTTTTTCAGGAAACCTTCACATGCATAGTACCATCTCAGAACACCCTTCTCCCCCCCCCCCCAAAAAAAAACCCATCACTTTCCCAGAGGAAGGAATAGCTTTGGCCTTCTTTCTTGAGGGAGATCTATAGTTCTCCTATCGAATTTAGTAGTGGTTTGATTAAGAAGCAAAGTGATGAGCACAGGTCTTATCAAAGACCACAAATCATAAAAAAAGCCTGATGTATTAACTTCAAAGACACCTGTCATTTCATTGCCTTTTGATCTGCTGCCATAAGTTCCGGCACCAAAAGTGTGGAACCCTTGGTCATGTCGAATGTTCTTAGAATGCCTGATATCTCCTCAGTCTGCCTTGTTATTAAATTTCTGCTGCCATCTCTGACTGAAGTACCTTGTTGACATTTTACTAATGGGACTATCTCCGTGCTTGTAGTCATGAGGCTTTTTTTTTTCATATTCGGCAATGTAACCATCACCATATACCTAATGATAATTCACACGATTCCCTATACTCTTAATTATAAAGCTGACTCCTGTTGAGGAATTATTTATATTAATGATTTTAATAGCTAGAACTCTATTGATGGTCTTCTAAAATTGTTTGTTGCATCCTCAATGGTTTCATATCTCATGTCTTCCATAAGTCTCACACCATGCTGCCTGGTATTAATGTACAATTTTCTCGTCCATTTTCGGTTTCTTGTGTACAGTGTGATGCATCACACTGATAGAGATAGCGGCTCGTGCACGGGAAACGTCTATGATTGTTTTACGAAGACTCATCGTGCCTGGAAGGTTTGCCGCGCTGTCATAGCTGGCTGGTCTCTCCGCGCGCTTCAATATTGGGCTCATACCAAGAATGGCTTGCGCGGCAAATCTAGTTTTGCCACGCTCAAACGCGGCTCTCGTGGCATCCGCGCATAATCGATACGCAGATTTAGTCACCCAATGAGAAACATGAGTACCAAATTTCATCACATTCGTACCAGCCATTTCCGGAACTAAATTAAACCTAGATTCACCCGTACCCAACCCAGAATGGAGTGCGTTGGAATTGTTTTACCCCTGTGCTATTTTTATTCGGCTGATAAGAAACGTTTACCAAGTTTCATGAAATGGACACTAGCCATTTTCGAAATTACTCTGTCGATTTACCCACGCACTACCAAGATAGTGGAGGATTGGAGTTTGCTTACCCTTACAGTATTTGTTAGTCTCCCACTGAAAAATATATGTAGCATGTTTCATAAAATTCGTACCAGCCAATGAAATCCTGATGATGCATAAACACGACATTCCGACAGCTAGCTCTGCTGTCTTCTAGCTGTCGCCGCCTAGAAAGGCTTAACCTTCTGTCAACCTTGCTGAAGACAGCAGAGTTAGCTGTCGAAACGTCGTGTTTATACGACACCTTCCGGCTGGACACCAGGGAGGATCATTACACCCGGATAGTCTCCACACACACTTCGAACCAGCCATTTACAGAATTAAACCTGATTTACAGTATTTGAAGACATCCATTGATAAACAAGTGTAGCAAGTTACAGTCAATTCACACCAGCTATTTCCGGAATTAATTCTGTATCTGGATTTGTCTGTTTGCTCCTGTATCACTTAGAAAATACAGATTTTGAAAGGGTTTTCACAATTTGAAAGCTTGCGGTCCTAGTTAAAATCGCGTATGTGTGGGTTTTTTTTTTTAGGTTATCACAGTATTGTACCAAACATTAGGTATGTCTCATTATGCTGTTTCATCTGGCGCTGGAGCTGAAAATTAAAATCTGTTCCGCACCTTTACAATTAAATATCAAGTATCCACAATTGCTTTATCGATATCCAAAAATGTTTATTAAACAGTTCACTTTCACGAAAAAGCAGGAGTAATGCGTAGGTTAATATTAGCAGTCAGAGATTTTAGCTTTGTTGCTGCGTATAACTTCAACGGCAACGAGGTTCTCTGTCGTTTTTTTTCGTAATTATTCATCTTCGTAGTTTCCTCTTTACGTAGTTTCCTCTTTGCATTCAGAACGGCCATCTATGGGGTTTAAATATTGAATAATCGAACTGTAATGCTCTATTTCCACTAAGCGGTTAGTCGCAGGCGGCCGGCCGTGCTCGGTTCCTATTTATTCAGTTAAGACATTAACCATACCCATTGACGCGACCGCGGCCTTAAAAAACACGTGACTGGAGCAGCCGCTTGCGCAAGCCAGTTTGTTCAATTTATTGAAAAACACAAGCCGTTTCCGTGTGATAGAAGTTGATAGTAAAGAATACATCGCTCTCAATGCTAAATCTCATGGGAATAACATTTTGGTATGTCTCATACATAATTTGTTTGTATTTGCGTCAGTTGTCTATTCTTTAAGTTTATAATAAAGTTAACTTTAATAGCGGTGAGGTTAAATATTGGTTCCCATTTCCACAAAATACTGTTGATGGTTCTTTATAGTACTCTTTGTTTTTCTATTCCTTCAATCATCACTCTTTGTAGGCATGCATTCTACGTCATACCAGAAAATATTTGTTCTTAGTTTCAGTACGATTTCTTTCATTACTATTCGAACAATTGAAATTTTGTCACAGATGCGCAGAAATCTTACCGAAAATCGTCTAAATGTTTTAGCCAGATTAAAGAATGCGATATCCATTGAAATGTATCCACTCCTTTGAATATTATGTTGCAGTGTGAAGCATGAAGTAATTACAAAGGTAAATGGGTGTTCGCAACAGGAAATTGGAACACGGGGATTTTGGAACGGAACATATTGGCGCCATATTACCAAGAGGTGATCGAAATTCCCTACGTCAGTTGTAAATGTATTGAGCAAATGGGTGACCACCGAGTGTGGGTTAGCAGCAGACCAGAGCAGAGCAGAGCAGAGCAGGCGGGGCTGCCTGGACGCTCCTATTGATTGACGAGCAACGTCCGCTCTTCTGGTACCCCCCTCTATAAAGTAGCTACCACAACACAACACGTTGCATCCGCAGCAGAGTGCCCACTGAGATTTGAATAACCTATTCCAACTGTTGTGTCGGAACTCCGTCCAGACTCTCTTGTCGAAAGAGACGTAACGTCAAGCATCAGTGTCACCCTCTGGCCGATTTCTAGGCGGTTTTGGTATTCTTACATACTTCACAATCAGAATTTACATTTTTGACTACTGTCGAAACTAAATTTCTCCTTTAATTATTTCGCAATTGAAATAACGTAAATTATGGAAAAAGGGAATATTAATCCACTGTGATATACTAAATCGTTTAGACTTTCACTGCTATGTATAAAAACACAACAAAATATCTACAAGTCATATTAGCATTATTTGAAATTGCAAGAAAGTGATTGTTTTTTTTTTTTTTTTCATGACTGCGGGGCAGTCTAAAAGTCAGCCGGATCAAACTGACTTATATCTATTGGAAAAGAATGTTGTGTCAAACGCTGCTGGGTAAATGTAAGGAAATAGTTTTTATTCGTTATTTTCTGTACACAACTGGAACTGATGCTTCCAAAGGTTTATTCCCGATGCTTCCTTGTGGATGCTATCTTATCTGTGTGCTTTGTTAGTGGGCGTCCATTAATTACGTGAGATGCTATTTTCGGAAAATCTGGAGCCCCCCTCCCCGAGGTACGGACTGTACCCCAATGGTGGGGTGGGATCTTGAGGGACCCTCCACCCTACTGACGACCTCGTAATTTTTGGAGATTTTTTTTTAGCTCCCCTGTTTTCAAGAGTGGTTAGACGCCCCCCCTAACGTTGGGTTCGACGTCTTTTTTTTTTTTTTTAGCTCTTCTGTTCTTAAAGGAATCAAAAAGATTACGTGAGATTTCTATCGACCTGATGAGATTTTGCTGGACTTCCCTCCCCCCTCCCCCCTTATTTCACCTCGCGTAATTTATGATGCTCCCTTAACTGTTCCTTGCCTTCATTAGGAATGCCAGCTGAGAACGATATGCAGGTAATAAAAAGATGTTAGTCGAGGAGTTAATGTTATCATATCCATGTTATTAAGGTATCCCTATTTTTTATTCTCAAACCCAACAATAAGCATTTTTTTTTTTTTTGAGATATACATTGCTGCAAAGCGATTAATAGAGATTTTCCTTCACTACCCGGTGGTGTAGTTCAGTCAGAAATATTTCATTTTCAGGTTTAGAGTAACTAAAATTTATGTTTTAAAAAAAAAAATAATATAATAAGTAGCCTGTTGTTGAGTGCTAAGTGAACTGCAGTCGCAGCTGGACTGGTAATTTTTCCTTAGTATGAGGGTAAACTTATTTTCGTGACATACTTAATTTTAAGACTGTTAAATTCGGTATTTTGATTTAAGTGTTTTTACAGCATTGCTTTTAGGAGGAATTGCAAGCTTGCAGATAGTCTGGAGATGAAAGAAACAATACGATAAAAACTGTATTACTAGATAATTGTATCTGAGGAAAGATTGCAATATTTATGCACATCGCAGGCCCCTTCTTTGACTAGCGGTGAGTTGGTAAAATGACTGCTTTAGTTGGCAGTTGAAGTGTCAGCAGCGGCGGCCTTAGCCATGGCGAGTCCCAGGGTGGCAGATTTTTGCGAGGCCCTCGCCCTTTGTGCAAAGTATTTGAACCGAAATTAGGGTTTTCTGATGATGGACGAAAAATGCAAAAGTCATAAATAAATAAATTTTGAATTTTAAAATATTATTTTAGAATACTGTTCTAGCACATTCGTAGGATGTTTCTTCCAATAACTTCCTCCAATATCCATAGCATTTTGGACAGCAAGGACCCGTTTTGTTGCCTGCGAGTCCAACATCATCCAACACGTCCTACATGTAGCCTTGTAACCCTTTTCACGGCCCAACAAGAGTTCTTTATCGAAAATCAGAACATCGTAGGACCTACAAATTGTACTATGAATGGGCACTATAGTGGTGAGAAGGCACGGAACGAGCGTGGTGGGTGAGTGGTAAAACTCTGGCCTCGCATTCGGGAGGACACGAGTTCGAATCCCCGTCCGGACATCCAGATTTGGGTGTTTCATGGTTTCCCCAAATCACTCCAGGCAGATACTTCCTCTAAAAGGCCATGGCCGAATTCATTCCTGTTCCTAGTCCCTATGCTTTCCAGCCTCCAATGACCTAGACGTCGACAAGGCGTTTAGCCATAAGTAAAAAAGAAAAAAAGGCGAGCACGAAGATGAGCGGTGACTAGGGATTGCAATCCAGCAAAGCGGGATCCCGCATCATTAGACAGTCTGGCGGATCCCGCACAAAATTAAGCGGATCCGCAATCCGCAAAATCCGGCGGAAACGCGTGTCAGTCTGCGTGACTCGCTGCCCCACTCGGTCTCTGTCGGATATTTTGCACTGTTTGCCTGTACCCTTCCAGTTGGCATTTGACTCATGTGAACAAGCGTTTGTTTTTGTCAACGTTCGTCATTCGTAAGTAAATAAATACACTTTTACGTATTCATCAAAACTTACGTTTGTTTCGAGAACACATTTCTGTAATTTGAGTTATGTTGCGTATTTAGTACGATTTTTTAACTATATAATTATTTTTTAAGTGTCGCACACGTTATTTGAACTACACGGTTACAGCTTTTTATTCACGGTTTCATTATTCCCATTTTCTGTATTTGCAGATAAAGTAATTGTGACAATTTCCTTATTTGCGGCTGAAAATTTGGTTATTCGTTGATATGAAACTAATGTTATCGTAATTTTAACGATCGCGTACCTATTTATGTAACACCTACCAAAAGGAAATTGTATATCCTTTGACTTATTGTTGCTTTGGCCGCTGCCTCAATGCGTTTCTTTGACGAAAGCCACCTGCTTATATGTGCCGCTCAGGCTTTCGATTAATCCCTCTTCTCCTTGTTATTATTTCGACTAAAGGTAAAAAAAGTTATAATGAAATTTTCACTGGTGTATCGACGAATTGTGTTGTAGGAACACCATACTTCGACAGCTGCCTCCGCCGTCTTCCTCACGTGTGTAATTTCGTGTGTTTGCAATCCGGAGATACAACATATGAGGACTTCACTGCAATAATTCGCCGAGAAAGTCTCCTTTACTACTAAAAAATAATAATTTCCACTCAAAAAACGTCGTTACAACACATAAGTAAATCTGAAATACTTGACAGTTTACGTGTTGGTGAGTAGTTTCTTTTAATAACATTGAATCAACTGTAATATCAATCAAGGAATCAGGAGATATAATAATGAATAACGCAAAAAAAGGCCAAGTCTCGTGCTTGTGCAGTGACAAAAAGTTATGAGATCTTGTTCTGAGCCAAGTCTACACTTTACAGAGTATATTCACTTCAGTTTGTGAAATGGAATGCTTTTCTCGGTGTTATGGAACGTTTATTTAGAATTAAAAAAAAAAAGAAAGTGGTAACTTGGCCATTAAGCAAACCATATTTTTAAACTTATGTGATGTATTGTAAGGCACTAAGACTCAATATTTTCAATTTTCATTATTTATTTAAAAATTGGTTTAGATTAAAAAACAAAAATGTAAAAGCTCGAAACACACTTAAGACAAGCTAAAATGTTTTAATGTCATTTTGCCAATCAAAATATTATTAACTGTTAATTTTTATCATTTAACATTAAAAAATATTTATTAATTTAATTATAATTTAATTTATTAACGTTTAAAGTAACTATGTTTTAAATATATGCGTTAAAAAACTGTTTGCGCCAATCCCACACGGATCCCGCGGGATCCCGCGGGATTGGCGCAAATCCCGCGCGGATCCCGCGGGATTGAAAACACTGCGGGATTGCAATCCTTAGCGGTGACGTGGCCTTGTGCGCCACGAACTCCACAAAGTTCATATGAGAAAGATTGATTTTTAGACGCGTGTGTAGTTATGTAAATAATTTAATTAACTTGTGAAATCATCCTCCGTTTTTGTTGTTAAAACATGAGACAAAAAGTAAATGAATATGGCTCTATTATGTGGAAATAAACTTTACTTTTGAAAAATGTTTTGGCGTAAAATATATACTTATTTTTATTTTAAATTTATTGTTGATAAAATATAAAAATCTAAATAATTATAAATTTAGTTTTCAACCTCCACATCCACTTCCGAAAAACATCCGCATCTGCGGATGTCAAGCACTGAACATCCGCATCCGCGAACATGACTTCCGTTACAACCCTAGTACCGGTCAAGTGTGACTCAATCTTCCAGCATAAGGTAACAAGAGTTGACGAACGAAATGAAACACGGGGATCGACCGAGAGTAAATCGTAAACACTCTGGAAGTAACAAAACTGAGCGTTCGAGTGGGTTTTCTAATATGCGAGGCGCGAGATTCAAATAGCAATGAATTTTTTGACTATATTTTACAGTTAAATTACAAAAAATATTATTATTCACCGATAAATTATTTAATTTTGATACCATTTATCTTACTTTTCATACGAATGTGGCACTGCATAAACCTAAATGAGAAATTTTGTATTAATACACACTTTAATACCAATTAACCAATTTTTTTTATCGGTAATTGGTAAAGACCCAATATATTTTTTTATATATAAACTTTTTGCAACTTGCGTTGTTGTGTGATTGCCCTTTTCGCCACCCCCTAAGGCCGCCTCTGAGTGTCAGTGACCTTTGTCCTGTATGCTATCCCAAATTGCGACTATTTGCTTCTCGCCGTGGAGCGTACACGCGATAGCGGGTTCAAAATAGACACCGGCTGTCAGCGAGCAGGCACACGTGCTACCAACTGCTCCAAACACAACTTCTCCACACAGATTTTCGTGTGTTGTAATTATGAACGTGATCTCTTTGCTGAAGTATTTAAAAATTGATTTTGGATCTATCATTCATTTTGAAAATTCTAATTATGTCTTAGCTGTCTGTTATTTTTTTGACAACTCTCAGCTTTTATACATATAATTACTTTGCATTTTCGTTCGCAAGGATTCCAATTCTGTTAGCCTCCCGCTAATGTTAATTGAAGAAGTTACAGATCGCTTATTACGTGGTTGTGTTTTTAAACGATAAAGTTTTACTAAAATGAGTTTTTTCCTTGCGCACTTAAGTGGCTCATGATGTTTTGTAATGAACATTGCTTTTTATAAATAAGTACGATAGTTCAGAAAACTTTGTATTTATCTTAATAAAATATTCCTTTTCTTCTAACAAACAAAAATAAGATTAGTTTGGACTGTTATGTGATTCTTTTGCCGCATAAGAAACCATCAAAACATTGTACGAACTACGTCCAAACAATTGGATGATACTGATTGTTTTTACAACCTGTTGCTCTCAATTTATCATGCTGGTCGTTATATTTTCAGGTTTGCAGTAGGAAATGATTGTTCGAAATGTCTGCAAGTTTTATACATATAAATCTCCTAAATGTTTGCTCGTCCTAGTTTCTTATGTCGAGTAAACGGTTGGTATTTAAGTAACTTTTACTCACTCTTCATCAGCCACCCACCAGGGTCTCAGCTGCCTGACAGACATAATCACCTAGAGTTCTTCGCGTCTAGTGTGCAGTTGTTTACAGATTAATTTTTCGTTTGTCCTTACTGTTAACCAGATGTGTTCTTTGGGTCCTAGTGCCCAGTTACTCGCCGCCTACCGCCTGGTTTTCGTTATATTCTACGATGTAAACACTTCAACTGCGGGAAGCAACATGCGTTTCGCTGGCCGAGATAACGTATATTAGGGGCCATCCACAAATTACGTCACACGAATTTCATTATTTTTGGACCCCTCCCTCCCCTCATGTCACAGGTTGTCACATTTGTGGGACCCCCCCCCCCTCCCCTGGTGTGACATCACATATTTTGCAATTTTAAATTTATAAATTAAAACAGCACGTCCAAAATGTTTTATGTATTTCTAGTTAAAAAATCATAACAATAAATCAAACATTTAAGAAAATATAAAAAAAAACATAAAAATCGAATTAATGATACAAAATTGAGTCATCGTGTGTCCATGGATTTTGAACCCATTCCTTGATACCGTTTATATTGGCATAATAGTAACTTCATTCTTGATTTCGATAGTGTTGGGAACATTCGATGTGTCAACACCATCTTCATCTTCCGCCACGAGCCAAAAAGTGATACAAATTATGCATATGATGTCACAAATTTTATGAGACACGTCCGCCCCCCCCCCCTCCTTGTCACACGATGTCACACTTTGTTGACCCCCTTCCCCCCCTTTTTCAAAGTGTGACGTAATTTATGGATGGCCCCTTAGATGAACTGGATATGGGGAAAAAATACCGCTCGGGTTTTGATTTGGGTTCGAAAAATGTACAGGGGTAAAATAGGGAACGTTTCAAGTCAGAAAGCTGAGAAATTTAATACAAAAAAAAAGTGTCCATAAATTCATCAGTTTTTCGTTGAACGCGATTCACCCAAAAACTACCAGTCGGATTTAGTAACGTCTGGCAGTCGAAATGTCTATCGTGATTTCAGCGTACGAGTGGCACTGTATCCCCCCCCCCCTTTCGCTGGCGGTGTGTAATCTGTTTGAGAGAGATGTCCGTTCTCTAATGCTCCGCGTGAACGAAATACCAGGAAGCAGCAGTTTTCATTAGAATGGTCTGCATCTCAAGAGCGCTCACTCTGCTCGGTTGTAGATGCTATTCCGTGGTCTGCCGGTTCGTTTTTACAACCTACGGTCTAATTTAGCAGTATGCTATTTTTAATTCTATACTATTTTCTGCCTGGCGCTTTAATTCTTGTCTACTGGGTTACATATGTGGTGATCGCCGTTGGCTTGGTTGTCGATAAAGTTCGTTTTCCTTGTGGCGGTTCTGTTACCAGCCGACTCATCAGGGCGCTTGTTGCACGCAGTCTTATCTGTGTAGAGCCATTAGTCCTTGTTTGCGTTCTACGGAAAAGCACCTAGCAGCCGTAAATACCAGTCCCCATTGCGGGCCTGGCATCCGAGGAATCAAAATCTCTTCTCAACATCAATTTATTTTACATATATCATGTGATAACTGTAAAACTAATTAGCAGATTTTGAAAAGTTTTCGCACTTGTAAAGCTTATGGCCTAAATTTTGCGTTGTATGACGTCACGTTACCTTAACTGGGGAAGGAGCATAAAATTAAAACAATATCAAGGAAATTTCACATTATCTTAGTGCAACCTTTTTCTCAATATCGGATATTCAGCCGTTTAATTTCACGATCATGCAACTGTATTACATTTCAATAGACGCTGCATTTATTGAAATCGAATTCGTTGGTATTGCGCATCGCGTTTCATTAATCAGGCGAAAACAAATGAAACCAATGAGACAATAATCGTAGAACTTCACAGAAACTTGAACACTTACACAGATTTTAGAACACTTTTCACGTTATTCTATTTGTCCGTGTAAAAGTAAAAGTAATTCACTACAAACGAAATACGTCATCCGACACTCTCGATTGAAATCGTTACACACAATTTTCTCGGTTGTTTCCACTAAGAAACAACGTTACTACCTAACAGATTTTGTGTGTGTGAAACCATGTGGTTGTTTTCTTCGTGACTGCATCAAGTAAGACATTCGGTAACATTTCAGCATCTTTTGACTTCTTACACTAGTACTTGTTATGCCTAATGCCTCCCTGAAGTAGGGTATTAATGTCATCAGAAAGTAAATTGTTTTATTGAAAATGATTATAACCTTTTTCATTCCGAATGCAGTATCTTGGTGGCAGGTATATTTTGCTTAATCCGACCAATAATAGAGACTCGCCTTTGGAAAAAGTTCAGCTCCAGCTCTAGATAACGTGCATCACTACGAGTTGTCATACTTGTCAAACAAAAGCGCGTCTCCTCGACATGTTGATATCAACCTAAGTTTGTTCGCTCTCAAGACTGTGAGAGTGGCACCAATTAAGAAACTCAGGAAACGAAATAGTAGCAACTTTACACACACACCAGTCACCTTTTTATAGTCTGTTTATAATACACTGGCAGTTACCCGCCACTTCGTATGCTTGGCGGTATGTTATAGTATGAGTGTTTCTTACTTTTCAAAGTGTGACCAGAAGAAAATTTTTGGGTTGGAAATATGGTAAATTACTTCCTTGGCTTTTACTCTTCAAAGAAAAGTGTTCATCAAAGCCGGGAAATAGATAACAATGGTGCACCACGTGCCGAAAGATACGGTTACGCAAATTACTCAGCTGAAATAGACTTCTCAAGCCGATGGTGACGACATTATAGTCAGAATTCGGCTTGGCAACCTCCTTCTTCACTCCAAATGCACTATGCACCATGGAATATTAGTAGTCATTCTGGTCCAGGCTTCATTTCAACGTTAATACGCTTCCTTAAAAATGGGCAAGTTTCGTTTCAAACTATGATATTTCACATATGACACTTATATTATGAACGGAATTACGGAGTGATACCGGAGGTGCCATACTGTTTTATGTCCGCAACTGAATACAATTACATGATAACTTACCGATAGTACGAATTTAAAATTTTTAGGGTTAAGTGACTAATATTACAGATCTTTTGATACAATTTTGGTACAACGCGATACATAACGTCACTAAAATGGCGCTCATAAAAGCAATTTAAATAATAATTACAGTCAGGCATATGAACTCTGGCGTAAGCATCATGCAAATATACTAGTAACTTACGCTGTACAACGGAAAGTTTGGAATTCGTTAAAACTCTTAACACAACTTTCGTAAATACTGTGGGTCAAGTTTAATTTAATTTAATTGCAATGGAGCACAGGCTCCGGTGGCAATTTCCCTACACACCCAACTTCCCCCTATCCTGCACCTACCTACATTTGCCCTCTACAAATTTTATCTTTAAATTCTTTCAAAGTTATCGGTAAATTATTCATCATTTCTCTTGGTAACTCATTCCAATCCCTGACACCCTTACCTAAAAAAAGAGAATCTTCCTACACCCTTGTGCCTGAAATCGAGTGCCAGCTTGTGGTCATGGTCATCTTTTCCCTTCCATGCACTACTTTTCATACCTATTGCAATATCTTCCCATGCCTCATCGCCAGTATATGCCCTGTACACTCCCATGACCCTCCTCATTCTCCTCCTCCTGTCTTGCAATTAATCCCATTCCAGCTCCTTTATCATATCCGTCACTGATCGCATTCTGCGATAATTTCCAGAAACAAATCTAGCAGCCCTTTTTTGCACCCTCTCCAACTCCTGTATTTGATACGTAAAATGAGGGTCCCATACTACACTACCATATTCGAGCAATGGTCTGACCAAAGTTTTGTAACCAAATTCCTTTACTTCTCTCGTACATCCCCTCATCACTCTCTCCAACAAGTGCAGAACTTTGAAACCTTTTCCTACCACCTGTCGTATGTGTCCTGCCCAGTTAAGTTTGTTATCAAAAGTAATGCCAAGATATTTACATTTCAGGTCTTCAGCAAGCAATTCTTTTCCCACCTTATATTCATAATTAACCTTTTGTTTTTTATTTGTGTATCTAATTAGCTGACTCTTCTTAGCATTTATCTTCATTCCATGTTTACCAACCCAATTAGATATCCTGTCCAGATCACCCTGCAACTGTTTACAATCCTCTATCGTTTTGATTCTTTTATACAGCATTATGTCATCTGCAAACAATCTAATTTCAGATAGTAAACAATCAACACAATTATTCATTAGAATAATGAATAGCAATGGTCCCAATACGCTACCCTGTGGCACACCCATTTTTACTTCAACTTCTTTGGATACTACATTTCCTACCCTAACTTTTTGTTTTCTACCTTTTAAAAATTCTTCTACCCAGCAAATGACTTTCTTATCCACTCCAATGGTTTTTACCTTATTTACTACCATTTTATGGCTTACTCTGTCAAACGCCTTAGACAGATCTAGTGCTACACTATCAATTTGGCCTCCCTTGTCCATTTCAACCGAAATATCTTGGATATATCCCACCAACTGAGATTCGCATGAATATCCTTGCCTGAAACTATGTTGCCTGCTTGAAAACCACTTACGTTCCTCACATATATTTCTGATGTGGTTGCATATCAATCTTTCCATTAATTTACCTACCACTGATGTCAAACTGATTGGCCTGTAATTCTCAACTCTATTTCTCACCCCTCCCTTATGTACCGGTACTACTATTGCACTTTTCCAGTCCTGTGGTAAGCAGCAAGTGTCTAGACTCAATTTAAATAATATTTCAAGATAAGGTACAATGTCACATCCGGCTATCTTTAAGATATCTGTAGTAATATTATCTTCACCAGCCCCTTTATTGTTTTTCAGCTTTCTTATTTCCTTCTTGATTTCCTCAGGATGGATATCAAATTTTTTACTATCGTCATTTCTAATTGTGTTGTTAAGCTCGTTCTCCGAATTAGACCCTCCTGTTTCTGATTCATTGTCCCTAATGCTTTCACTGAACCAGTTACTTAAAATCTCTGCCTTTTTCAAATCGTCAGTAACTTCTTCTTTACTCCGCAATACAATGACTTTGTTATTGCGCGTTTTGTAGTCCATTTCATACTAGAGATATGTAATGAAATTGTCATAATTGATGCAAATTAGAAATCATGATATAGAAAATGTTGCTACTACTCTAAATATAGTTCCGATGCATTTAATGTGTTAAGGTGCGTCTGTATCGTTTAGTTTTGTAACGGTAATATTAGAGGAAATAGTGGGAAATGCTGCCTGGACCAGAAAGTTCTTGTTACAGCGTAAGGCAGGAGGAATTTAATTATTATTAGTGATAAATAAGCTGCTTTCATAAGCGGCGTGTATAGCGATGGAAACTACTCCCAATAGTGCTTTTTACTTTAGGCCACTGAATACATCCGTTTTAAGTGAAGGATTTAATAGGTATTTGCAGAATATTGAAAAAGCACTTTTGTTAATCGTAGGCTACTATCTATACTGATTTTTAATAAAAAATAAAAAAAAGGTTAGTTATCTTCGGTTAAGATTTAAATTTAGTCAAAAATAATTTCTAATACTACAGAGAGTAAATAACAGCAAAAGAGAAGACGCAGAGGAATTGAACCTAGGTAGAATCGAAACCATTACACATTTGTCATGACCATTCAAATACAACCATATTTAACGCACGACCAGTTTGGCATTTTCAGCGAACCGATTTTTTTTGCTAGTATACTCTTAGTATTTTTTTTTCTCAAGCATTGATATTTCACATATATTATGTCGCATATATTGCAAACGGAATTACGGTGTGATACAATTTTATTTAAGCAACTGAAGACATATGCTTGTCAACTTACCGACAGTACGTTAAAAAATTTTTTTTTAAGGAAAAGTACAGTATATATTTCCTGCTCCCGATCTATTATTTATCAAGTGCATCAGTTTCAGCACTTTTAAAATAAACACATATGTGCATATATCAGAAGGTTCTTGCTTTTATTTCTGGAAAGCAGTATTTGTGATGTATCTAGAAAGTAAATAAACGTGGCACTGCCGTCTACAAAGTAGGAAACTCTTTGGCATTTGCGAATTTCGTAACAGCGATTTTTGAAGGAATTATTCGTTTTTGCGGAATAAAAACTAGCCTATGTCACTACGCATGCGATTTACTAACTACGTGCATATTTTCATTTAGACCTGTTGGGTGGTTATGGCGTGATTGAGGCCAAAAGTACTTCCAAACATACATCCAAACTTTCTCATTTATATAGATACTAGCTGTTACCCGCGACATCGTACGCGTGAACTTAGAATTTGATTGCTAGAATTGGTTATACAAAGCTGAAAGTTACCTAAGATACGTCCCAAACAACACTGAGTCGGCATAATATGACGGGAACGCCATCGATATACCATTCTACCGTCGAACCTGTCTCATGACTAAAACCGTTATTCATATCGAAAAAATTATCAAACAAAAAACATAGACGTACTTTCGCATATATAATATACTAGCTGGTACCCACGACTTCATTCGTGTTTGTAAAGAATTTGTATTGACAGCTACCGACATCTAACAACCATAGTGCACGACAGGAGATACGATTCTACTACCATACACAAACACCAATGCTCTATGTTATGTAGTTTTGGCAGAAAAGTGACATTTGCGGAGGCACATGTCTTTCGTCGAAATACGAAAATATCCTTGACCGGCCACTTTCAACCACCATATCTCCCACACTACCACAGTTACTGAAATTCGGCCGATGTTGTGATCGAAAGGCGACTCTGTGTTACTACCACACACAAACGCCAGTGATCTGCGATAGATAGTTTTAGCTGAAAAGTGATACACCATGACACATGCGTCTTTGGCAGAAATATGAAATTGCCGCAGGTCGACCACTTTCAACCCCCATATCTCCCACACCCCCATAGCTACCGACATCTAACAACCATAGTGCATGACAGGAGACACGATTCTACTACCACACACAAACACCAATGGTCTATGCTATGTAGTTGTGGCAGGAAAGAGAAGTATAAGAAGACACAAATTTTTGATCGAAATATGAAAACGCCATGCATTGGCCAACTTTAATCATCATATTTCCCACATCCCCACAGCTATCGTCATTCGGCCAACGTTGTGCACGACAGGAAACTCCATGTTACTTCCACACACAAAGACCGGTGATCTGTGTTTGGTAGTGGTGGTTGAAAAGTGAAATATATGAAAACACACGTCTATTTATATATATATAAGATTATAAGCAGCAATCCTGGCAAATCCAGTGAGTTAAAAAATTCTGGTGGATAGTTGACGACATCATCTTGGTTAGTTGCGCAATCAACTGATTTGTATATCCTTAATTCACCGGAAATTTCATTTTGAATTTCGAAATTTATTTAATTAACGTCCGTGTTTTTGTCTCTGTAATATAGTTCGGTCGTTCAACCAAAAAATTGACAGGAAATGTAATGCAGCCACTCAAAACGTTTACAGGGATTTTGTCATTACCAATGCCAATGAGATGTTTTGAAACCATTTCTTCCGATCAATCATTTTGCAATTCCAAAGATAATCATAAAGCGCCTTTGTTTTGTTTTGATTGACTGGCAGTAATATTATTTTCGTTGATGACACGCAAACCTTTTTTTTCCTTCGAAATTTATTTTGGGCAGGCATAGATTAATATCCATACAGTCTAATCAACTTGAAGGCATACCAGAGCTAATTTTGATTGGCTGGTTTGTATGGGAAAAGAAAGGTGTTGATTTTACTATTTTCCTCGCAATTTTTACGTTTTTTCTCTCCATAAGAACCTTCCTTGTGGATTAACGAAAATATGAAGGAAAAAATAATTTGCCGAATTGGTCGAGCCGTTCTCGAGTTTTGCACTTAGCTACACATTTGGCGATTCATTTTTATTTATATAGAAGATTTTAAAAGTTAGAAAGTATTATTAGTCGCAACCAATTCAATCACCATGAATTCTACCCGAACATAGTTTAAAACGAATGGAACCCATCACCACAAGGCTTACCAGAACATTGCATTCTTAAAATAATAGGATAAGTGTGGCTCGATCGTCAGACGATAATGCATATCGCTTCTCAACTGAAATACCAGTAATCGATTTTGCTTTTTAGGTATTCTTAATATTGCATCCTTCTAAACTGATGCATTCTATTTTCATAGTCGAAACTTTCGTGGTAGGCGGCATGGGTATAAATGTAAACACACTCAACAAATAAACACACAAATGGTTTTCGAGAGAACGAAAATTTAAAAGCAACCAAGAAAATGCCACGCACGGAGGAAATAATGATAACACGTACGTCAGTGATATTATTTTCGCTGATCACACGCAGGCATAGATTAATATCCATAGAGCCTAATCAACTTGAAGTCATACCAAAGATAATCCTAACGCGCCTTTGTTTTGTTTTGTTTTGTTTTGATTGAAAAGTGTTGTTTTTACTATTTTCCTTCCAGTTTTTGCGTTTTTTCTCTCCATAAGAACCTTCCTTGTGCCTTAACGAAAATATAAAAAAAAAGAATTAGCCGAATTGGTCCAGGCGTTGTTGAGTTATGCGCTTACCAACACATTTTGCGATTCATTTTTATATTATAGATATCATACAAAAACTGCCTGTGAAACCAGTAAAGCGTGAATAAAGTAAACGCTTAGGGCACTATTCTACCGCCTACGATTTGCCAGAACATGGTACCCTTACTACAAAATCCCAGGCGTGGTTCAAACTATGAAAAACAATTCTTAAAAATTTTTGCTCCATGTGGAGTTTGAACCCGAAGCCACACGGGAGTTTTCTTATGAAGCAAGGCAAGCACCGTGCCATTGCTCTCTGTCGCTACGCCTTACAGAGACACATATGGTACATATTATGCGTTTGTCTTTCACAGTTCAGATAGTTTTCTTAATTTTATGACAATATGTTATTATCTATACAGAAAATAGTATCCTATGTCCATCCTAATGTCAAATAGCATCCCCTTGTCAAATTTCATCACGATCGGAGTAGCCGTTTAGCCCAAGAAACGTAACAAACAGAAAGACAGAGTTGCATACGCATTAATAATATTAGTATAGATCGGAGAGTCTGATTAATAGGGTTCGGATCGTTATGACCTAAAAATATAGAAATATGTATACAAATATGACCTTAAAAATGGGCAAATATGACCTAAAATGACGAAATATGACCAAAAATTTAAATTTACTATGTATCAAAACATGCTCAATTATACATCATTTATTTTATCTAGCAGTGTCGCTCTCATGTAGACAGCATAATATGCTTCCGTGCACTCACAGCACCATTGGGAAAAAATTTTTTTTGATCGTTTTGTTGAAGTCACTTCAATTTAAGATAATTTACAAAATAGAACTCTTTCATCTGTACTAAACTACTACTCTCTAAATTCCCTTACGTAACTTCGCACATTCCGAAAATTTTACTTTCGGCATGGCGGTAGGTCTACTCACTGATCCACTGGATATTTAACGATGATTGAGGATATTTCATTGAGATATTGATTGACGCGGATCGACACCGGCATGATTCTGCTGCATTGTCGAGATTAAAAGGCAGGCGGAACATTACGTTTAGGGACTGATAATAATGTATAACTTTAATTCTTGACTAATGAATTGTGACCTCAGTGAAAATTAGTTTTGTTTCCCTCACCTGTATAACAGAAGTTCGGTTCTGTGAACAATTATCTTAATTAAAAAAAATAAAAAAATAAACTACCAGATTTTCCCTCAAAATATGACCATAAGACCATAAATATTATCGAAATATGACGAAAACTACGAAAAAGGTCTGAATATGCATTTATAAGGTATATAAAATACATTTAAATACAATCAGAAACGTTGAATCAGTATTTAATTCACCATTTCAGTTTTAAAAAAAAGACAGGAAAAAATATGACTTGTCCCAAAGATCCGAACCCTAATGATCAGTAACTAGTTGGAATGATAATGCTAGAGTTGAGCTGTCTTTCGGGGAGACCAGACAAGTTTTGAAAGCGGCTAATGGACCTTTATAAAGTTGGAGACTGATATACAATTCTTCCTTAGCGAAAATCAGTATTTACCTTATGTATGTATATACTGACATCGTCATTGAGTTTCAATACCTGTTACATCGTACTGTAAACATTGTGATAGAAAGTGTTGAATTCAGCAACACATGCTGTGAGATATGTTATATGCTTTCAGATGAAAGCGATATACCTCGTCGCATGCTTTCCGAAAATTGGTGAAAAGCGTGAGCTTGCCTAATGTCCTGAATGAAAATGTAATTACGTTTATTTTAAATCGTTATTGATTTTTCAGTTTCTAGGCCGTCTTCGTCTTGAACACCGACTCTGCGTGAGAAATTTTCCATTTGTAGTGGACTGACAAAGTACGAAATGAACGAGTTTTGGATATAATGGGCGAGGAAAGAAGTTTGTGGAAGAAGCTTACAGAAAGAAGAGACAGGCTTATTATATTTTGAGACATGCTGGATTGGTTAATTTGTTAGTGAAGGGAACAATCGAAGGTAAGAACTGTAGAGGAAGACAGAGATTAGAATATATGAAGCAGATAATTGAAGACGTGGGTTGTAAGGGATATGTAGAGATTGAGAGGTTAGCACAAGATATGAAGGGATGGAGGATTGTATCAAACCAGTCGAAAGACTGATAACAGTAAAAAAAAAAAAAGGGGGGGGGGGGTCGTGGTTCCAGGCAGGGTGCGAATGAAAGAAGAAATTTATTTTTTGTATTCTAAATTTGAAAGTTCTTCTGGACTGGGTGCTCTTAGTACAGTTGGTTTAGTAATCTTTCATTACTTGAGTTTTGTGTATTTCAAGGTCAGATATCTGTGAAACATACAAATTTTCAAAAGGATAGGAATTGCCACAGGGTAGTGTATTGGGACCGTCGCTGTTCATTATTCTAGTGAATGCTTGTGTTTTGCGGTTTACTATCAGAAATTAGATTTTTTGCAGGTGACATAATGCTATATAAAAGGATTAAAACGGTAGAGGACTGTAAACAGCCGCAAGTTGATCTGGACAGGGTATCTAGCTGGGTTGGTAAACATGGAACGAAGATAAATGTAAAGAAGAGTCAGCTTATTTGATACAATGATAGAAAACCAAAGGTTGATTATGATTATAAGTTAGGGATAGAATTGCATGTGGATGCCTTGAAATGTAAATATCTTGGTCTAACGTTTGATAACAAGCTCAACTGGGCAGCACAATAGGAAAAGGTTTCAAAATCCTTCACTTGCTGGTGAGAGTTATAAGGGGAGGTACGAGAGAAGTAAAGGAATTGGGTTTTAAAACTTCTGGCGCTTAGGTATCAAATACAGGAGTTGGGTAGGATGAAAAGATGGGCTGCTAGATTTGTCTATGGAAATCGCTGTTGATCACAATCAGTAATCGATATGATAAAAGAGTTGGAATGGGATTCATTGGAAGACAGATGGAGAGTGAAGAGAGTCATGGGAGTATACAAGGCGTGTATTGGAGATGAGGCGTGGAAAGATATTGGTGTAAAAATTAAGAATAATACATGGAAGGGAAGAGATGACCATGACCACAAGCTGGCACTCGATTTCAGGCACAAGGGTGTGGTAAGATTTTCTTTCGTAAGTAAGGGGATCAGGGGTTGGAATAAGTTACTAAGGGAATTGATAATAATTTACAAAAAACGGTGAAACAATTTAAAGTTTAAATTTATAGAGGGCAAAAGTAGATGGGTACAGGAAAGGGGAAAAATGGTTGTGTAAGGAAATTGCCGACAGAGTGTGCGCTCCATCGCAATTAAATTACATATGATGTTAATATTCAGATTTTTTGCTTTCGAACGCATATCTGTTTTATAATTGCCTTTTCGTAATTGGTTATGGTCTATTCTTTTTACTGTTGAAAATGGGAGAATGTAAGCGTCGCGTATTTACCAGTTTAACAGAATATCTCGTTCCCTTCTGATTCGGTGATCCCGTATTATCTCCACTTTTGTACTACACTTCCTTTACGTGAACGAAATGTTTCCTGCTACAGACACAGCGCACTCAACACCTGTAACCTCATTAAGGCTCGTTGTAGTAAGTTCCTTTCTAATAAGTTATAATTTTGGTCTATATTTAATTAAGAATTTTATAATTATTTTTTTTCCGAACACTGTGTGACTATTTATCTCCTCAAGCCTCGAACTTTTTCAACGAGAGTCGTATACCTTTATAATGAAATCTCAGCGAAACACCTACAAAAATATCTCGAGTTTTAAATATTTCGATATTTAAAGTTAAACTTAAGTTATCGAAACGTTTCAAATTCAAAATATTTTTGTTGGTGTTTTGGTGAGATTTTTTTTATAAAGGTTTACGACAAATTCAATACATATTGAAAAACAACTTTAAATTTGACTGAAGTTTAATTGAAATTTAGGAGCTCGTAGTTTAGAGTTGCTGAAAATGGTATTGTCATTAATGAAGAAAAGAATAGTGAAATGCCAAAAAAGTCAATCGAAATGTTTTTATTTCTTTGTTAGCCTCGAATGGCATGAGCTATGAGGTTCATTGTGTGGAACTTCGGCCGGGCCTTGTTTGTATTTGTGCGGCTTTTATCGCTGCCCTTTGTTGAGGTAAAACCGGCGATGGCGACCGAGTTGAGGAGGCAAAAGCTGAAGCCTACTCCACCCTGAAACGAGTTGATACGTAGTTTAAAACCCGTTTTCCCCTTTACCGTTTTTTTATTGTGTTTAGAAACACTAAAGAGCAGGAACACTTAGTTATCAGTGCGCATTATATCGTAATTCTTTCTACATCTGGCATTAATGTGTCGTATGGATGCATTTTGAGACACATTCATGGATAATGATGATTAGATTCCAATTTCGACATCTGAATCGCGGTGTTTCGTTTACACAATACTGCTCGATAAAATTAGTTTTTGCTATTGTCTGGATCTTTAATTCCGGTTTGTATTATAAATCATTAAAAAATTGGACCGAAGTGTGCATCGTGTTGGGCAGGAGCAAGATGTTCGTACAAGGTTAGTATTTTTATTTAATCTACTAGAAAGTATGCATTATACTGGAACAGGCCACTGCGTACCATATCAAGAGCTGATCGGGGACAAGTATTTCTTTTGACGATAAACATTATTATTATTATTATTATTATTATTACTCCGTGATTCACTAAAAGTGGGTGGCGTAGGGTGCTTTGCACTTTTACGAAAGTGTAATAGTTTGGATGAATATACGGGATATGGCAGGAGGCGCCCATGGGCGAACCATTCCGATATTCGGGTGGAGCGATCTGGGAAAACCATGGAAAACCCAAATCAGGATGGCAAGAGTAATTTATGGAAAGCTACTCCTGTCGGATTTTAAGTTTACACCTAGCGTGGTGGTGTAACGGTTAGCGTTATGGCCTCGCATTCGGGAGGACGGTGGTTCGATTCCCCGTCCGGGCATCCAGATTTGGGTTTTCCATGGTTTCCCGAATCACTCCAGGCAAATGCCGGGATGCTTCCTTCAAAAGGCCGTGGCCGAATTCCTTCCCATTCCTTGCCCCCCATCCTTTCCCGTCTCTAAAGACCTCAGACCAAGACGTTAAGCAGTTTTTTTTAAAAAAAAAAAAAAAAAAAATAAGTTTACTCGCCCGGTAAATCCTTCCTATTCCATTCCCTACTCGCTCGTGGAAAAAATGAGTACAAAAATAAATCGGTTCTGCCTTCGATTTCTCTTATTTTCGAGGGTGGTCAGAAAAGTTTCCGACCTAACAAAGATACAAGACATTTTTTCTGATTTTTTTTATTTTTTTTATTTTTATTTTTTTATTTTTTATTTTTTTTCGATATAGTCTCCTTGTAACTCTACACACGTCTCCCAGCGATGCTCCCATCTCTGTAATCCGTCCAAATAGTACTCGGCGTTTTCTCTGCAAAATAATTGTTCACTAAGGTGATTGCCTCTTCATTTGACGAAAATATCTGTTCTCCGAGCGCAATTGTTAGATGAGGGAACAAAAGAAGTCGCCTGGGGCTAGATCTGGTGAGTAAGGCGGATGGTCAAGCAGTTCAAACCGTAATTCGTGAAATTTCGCCATGGCAACCACTGAGGTGTGAGACGGTGCGTTGTCTTGGTGAAACAGGATTTTCTTTTTCTGCAAATGTGGCCGTTTTTCCGCAAGTGATGCTTGTCAAGTAATGATGCGCAGTATGTTCCTGTAATGGTTTTTCCTTTTTGAACGTAATCGATTAAAATAACTCCATGACTGTCCTAAAAAACAGTCGCCAGCACTTTCCCAGCCGAAAACACAGGTTTTGCTCTTTTTTTTTTTTTTGGAGCCTCTTCCCCTTTTGCAGTCCACTGTTTGGACTGTATTTTTGTTTCGGGCGTATAATGGTGTATCCAATTTTCATTTACAGTAATTAATCGGCACCAAAACTCGGATTTATTGCGCCTATACTGCGCCAACAGAGCGTTGGAAATGTTCATTCGAACAGGGTTTTGATCTATTGTGAGCAAACGCGACACCCAACGCGCGGACAGCTTTCTCATACCTAAATGTTGATTTAATATATAACAAACACGTTTTTTTGAAATGTTCATAACCTCTGCTATCTCTCTCACTGTAATTCGGCAGTCGTATAGCACCAATTGGTGAACTTTGGCGACGTGTTCGTCGGTAGTTGCAGTTTTTCGACGTTCCGAACGTTCATCGTCTCCCAAGCTCTTATACTGCCACGTTTAAATTCAGCTGCCCAAAATTTCACTGTGGTAAGTGATGGTGCAGAATCCCCATACACAAAATCCAACTCATCTTTGATTTTCGTAAGGCGTATTGCCTTTCAAAAACAAATATTTAATGACAGCTCGATACTGGATTTTGTCCATTTTCACAAAAACACTCACATCAACTCACTCAAACGACTGTTACATAACAACTGCGCGTCCAAAATGGCTGAAACTTTGGTGAGTAACTGTCAACAGATAAACAACGAAATTCGCTAGCTTTTTTTTTTTACGAGTGCTGCCATCTTCATGTTGAGGTATGAAACTTCTCAGACCACCCTCGTATATACTTGTCACGAATCGGGCGGCTCTTCTTTGTACCGTCTCCAATGCCTTCGTTAATCCCTTTTGACGGAGACCCGATAGAGAACAGCAATGTTCTAAGTGAGGACTCACTAGGTCTCTGTATGCAATCGATTTAACTTCCGGCGTGCACTGTTTTAAATTACGATCTATAAATAGGAACATATGATTTGCTTTCCCAATGACCTTCTCGATATGTTCATTCCACGACAAATTATTACGAATTGTTACCCCTAGGTATTTAGCGGAATCTACCGTTCTAAGGATAGTGCCATTCGTATATTCAGAGCTAAATGGTGTCACATTTTTACTTCTATGCATGATTTTTTTTTTAGCGTTTAACTCCAACTGCCAGTCTTTACACCTCGCGATAATTTTCATAATATCGTCTTGTAACAAAGCGCAGTCTTCGTGGGTTTTGATTTCACGATAAATAATAGTATCATCGGCAAACAGTCTTATCTTCCCCCTTATTACGTCGCACAAATCATTAATGTGAATGAGAAACAACAGAGACCCAATCCTGTCCTGGGTGTCCTGGGGAACCCCGGACCTCACTTCGATGATTGATGAACGCTCACCGTCGAGAACTACACACTGTATTCTGCCCTTCAGAAAGTCTGCAACCCATTCGCATATTTGTCTAGATATGCCATAACCACGAAGTTTTCCAAGTAACCTAGTGTGAGGCACAGTATCGAAAGCTTTTTTAAAAAATCTAATAGAACTAAGTCAACCTGGGATTGCTCATCTATAATACAGCACAAGTCGTGAATGAAAAGTCCAAGTTGTTTCGCAGCATCGGCCTTTTCTGAATCCATGTTGAATTTGGTCTAAAAGCTCCCCGTCATCCAGAAGTGCATGATATTTGAATATATGGTGTGTTCTAAAGTTCTGCAAAAATATGGAGGTTAACAAGATTGGCCTATAAGTTTGAGGATCTTTAACATTCCCGTTTTTAAACACTGGACTTACGATGGCGGTCTTCCATTCAGCTGGTATTTTTCCTTGATCCTAGAAGGTGGTTTATAATTTCATCAAATACGGCGCAATTTCCTTTGCATACATAGAGTATAATCTTGTAGGGATACCGTCTGTTCCGGGAGCCTTATTGGTTTTTACATTCATAAGCGGTTTTGTTATTGCCTCGACATTAAGAACAAGATCTTTAATTATTTTGTTGGTACGATTGTTAAATATCGGAATCTCCTTTACGTTTACTGTTGTGAAAGCTTTTTTAAATATATTATTCAAAATTTCTGATTTCTCTTTGCTATTTTCCTATAATTCTCCATTTTCCTTGATCAGTGGCGGCATAACCTTACGTAAAACCCTTATTACTTTGTCACAAGAGCATTTATTGACCTTCGTCGCGAGATGAGAGTACGAGGTAGGGTGAAAAAATTTCCGGAATTGTCCTGTACAATCAAGCAGTCGTTTGCTGGAAATGAAATTTTTGTTTTGGAAGTTTGCAGCAGGCAGCGTGTAGCAGTCAACTCAGAAAGGTAATGTGAAACTAAGGCGACCGATACAAAACAAGCGTCGGGAAAACTGAGCACTGTCACGGCAATCCACATCCACACGCGGCTAATCTTACCCGTCAGCTCTTGGATTGTTTTGAGTGGGAGCTATTTGATCACTCATCGTACAGTCCGGTTCTGGCGCCGTGCGATTACCACTTCTTTCCAGCGAAGAAGACCTGGCCCGCAACATATCTCCTTACGACACTGACGCAGAACTTCATGCCAGTGTGGCTGAAGTCAAAGGTTTCTGCGGCGATGCGGTCAAGTCGATGCATGGTCCAATGTAATTCAGTGGGACAAAACTCATGACGCCGCGCACGGCGTGTGGTTTCCACGCGGCGCCGCTCCGGCTGTTTTGCACTTGCGAGGTGGAGAGACGGCAGACCGAATAAAATGAATAAAAAATGGCGATTTTTTTTTACATTTTTTGCCATTATAGCTTACATAATTTAATGTTCAGTTGTTCATCAGTTAACATGCAAATATAATTAATAAATCATGAAATTGCAGAATTTAATTATTTAGTTTTAATTGCATTTATTCCATAATTTCATGATGTCTCAATACAATTTTAGAGTCTTGAACTGTAATATTTTTGTGTTGATACATCATTGCTTTTTCTTTTTGAATTTTATTTTAATCGCATTATTATTTGCGTTTTTTATCCATAAAATTTGTTCCAGAGTCTGTTTGGTGACATGTTGAGATAGTATCAACAACACAATAATTCAAATAATCCCTTCTTCCTTATACCAATCACTAGTTTTTTCTTATTGAAGATTGCTGCTTCTCATCATGATGATTTCTCTAATTAACTCTTGTTTTGCAGCTCTAAACAACTCATTAATACAGAATTGAGACATCTTTGTCGCGTTGAAAAAACTTTGCATGTTCTGTCTTCCAATGAGGCCAAAGAGTGTTAAAAAAATCTTTTTTTTATTCCGTTCTGATAATATTCTGAATCCAAAAGCGCCTTGTAACAGCCCACAAACCTAAACTTTAAATGGAATCGTATTTTATGAAGCATTTGTAGCAAGCTAGAGTATGATTGAAAATGGTTTTGTAAATTTGTCTTATATTTTACTGTAAATCAGTCTAAATGGATATGCGTCACGCATATCAATAAAATAAATTAAATAATAATTTATTAAAGTAACTGTGTCGCAGAAAATTATTTGCATACCTTATTATATTAAAACAGTTACAGACTTTCACAAAGTCCATATGTCATGGATAAAGTAAAAAAATAAAAATAAATGGATTTTGTTTTGTGAAAAAGAAATTATGTAAATACCATTCAATATGTTTAAGGACAGAAATAGGCAAGAAAATTACTTAAATGTTTGTAATTGTAAGTATTAAAGTGAGTTACGATGTTTAAAGGACGATTTACTACAGTTAAAAATGATTTATATGGATAATTTTGTGTTTAAGTATCTTTAATTTTCATTTCCAAGCATTTTGTAAGGATTGTAAATGATTATGTATTAATTCTGATTGTTTTTAATATGTTTATGTATTGTTAATGTTCGAGAAATATCAGTCGGAAGCCTTTGTAGTGTTCTAGAACTTTCGATAGAACTTATTTAATGCGATCAGCAGAGACTAAGAGACAGTTTTTCGACAGAGAGTTTTACAGACTCAGTTTACGTCGGCCAAGGACAGTTTTTAACGAACAGTTTTGGTAGTATTGTCTTTGGAAGAAGTGTCGACTGTAATGGTTGGAATGTTGTGTTTACATGTGAACTGTATTTAGAAGTCCGATGGTTTACTAGCAATAAAACAAGTTAAAATTTGAAACTGGATCGTGGACTAGTTATTTATTATATGTAATTAAATCTCAGAACAATCTAATAGCCCAGGGATGGCGAACCTTTATTGATCTGCGTGCCATTTTTTCTAAAGAAATGTTAAATGAAGCAATGATGTGCCATCAAACAATCATGACTTAATAATTAATGGGAAAAAATAAATAAAATTAAACTAGTGCGACTTCTGTTGTTGCAAATTAGATGCCAAATAACTTATACTAGGTTTATACTTTGTTACTTTTAGCAGCATGCAAGTTGAAGTGGAGTCATGACAAACGGTTGGGAAGCGAGTCTTTAATATTATTCTGGTTCCCTTTTTTTACAAAAAGATTTGTGATTTGAAAAAAAATAACACTTCCTTGTTTCTTATTTTTCGGGGTTTGCACTGCGTTTTTTTTTTTTTTTTTTTTTTTTTTTTTTTTTTTTTTTTATATCGGCACCAACTTGAAGGCTTTATCAGGGCTTCTATCTATCTAGCCGCCTGGTCCTTAAACAGTGAATCGAGTGTTCAATTTTATCAAAAAGGACCAGGCGGCTAGACAGATAGAAACCCTGACGAATCCGTCAGGTTGGTGCCGAAACGTTGGCGATATCAACCTTTATTAATGATGCCATATTTCTCAGTCCTCCAAGGTTTAAATTTTCTATTACACTTATCTTACTTCTTTTTTTAACAAATTAGCGATGCTGAATAGTTGTACATATAACTCAAACAAACTCAACAACACACCACAAGAGCTATGCGTAATTGGTAGAAGCAGTCAACTACGTCAACAAAAGTAAACAAATGAATGTTTTAGCGCCCTCCGCTGCCGCGCCGCCTGCTCACTCAGTCGTTGCGTCAGAAATTCGCTCGAAATCTACTTTTTTCACGCAATCTGTAGTCGTTCCGGCATAGGTAGTTTCGTTCAAGATGAATTTTGTGACTATGACCTTAAATTATGTAGACGAAAAAATAAATTACTTATATCGATAAGGTAACTTCTTAATTAATGCCGTGCCCAAATTATTTGGTCGCGTGCCATTGGTTGCCATCCCTGTAATAGCCTGTTTTTTTCACTCCAGTTCCACCTTTGGTACAGTAACCACAGCATTACAAACTTGTCTTCCCATTTTTCCACAAAGAACTGAGTTAAACGCGACACATCAACGGTCCACATATCGGTTGAGGCGGCGGCCTATGCCCCTTACGCCCGGTGCACACAGCGTCATTTCACGTCGCGTGCACGCCGTGTGCACGCGACATCCGATGCACCCGTAGCAGGTGGCAGTAGGCGTCCCACTGACAACGATGGACATGTATAATGAGAAGCGGCTAATTTTTGCGTACTTTATCTTTAAAAATCATTTATTAAGGAGACAGGATAGACGTTACTGGTAGTATAGGACTATTCCAAAGAACTTATTTTTATAAGAAGCTTGAAAACAATTAAATAAACATTCCGAGAGGACAACCTCTGCCGGCACTGCAGGTCCAAAAATGCCCTTCTATTTTGTTGGTGATGAAGCATTTTCCCTTTCGCCAAATATATGAGGCCTTACAGCGGTAAAGTTTTATCAGAAAAAAACAAGGATTTTCAGCTAAAGATTGTCACGTGCCAGGAGAAAAGTAGAAAGTACATTTGGCATTCTGTACAATAAATGGAAAATTTTTCATAAAACAATGTAAAATTTTGATTTATCTATCCTGTTGATAAAGACGTGTTGTTCACTTCACAATTTTTTAAGAACGAGAGATGGGTACAACATTCAAGACGAAATGATTATGAGTATCGGAAAGGACGCCTCAGTTCCAACAAGAGGAACTACAGTACTTCAGTATATCAAAGTAAGGAACATGATAGCAACATATTTTATTTCTGATGTTGCCACCTTACCCCGGTAAAGGAATTTTATTTAAGAACTTTTGTGTTTGCAACAGCAATTTACTATAAATTTTATAGGTATGATACATAAAATCTAGATTGTAAATACTTTACGTAAACCTGTAATTATAATAAACACGAAATATTTTGCTTAAATATTTCATTTTCGCCCTTGTCGTCCTTCTCCTCGAATCCCTTAATGAATATTCAACATATACTGGTCCAAGCTCTCCTCTTGATTCGATCATGATAATTTTTTGACGGATGTCCCAAATTTCTGGATAAGTCTTCATTACACCAATAAAATGTCCGATGTCAATATTTTCTAAAACTAATAACTCTGCCATGCACCGCTCCATTCGACACAATGTAGCAGGAGACCGCACTAGCGTGCGCGGCGACCCTGCGACGTGGTGGGCGAGAAGAGGGAAAAACGACCGCTGGATCGCCGCGGCGTGACCGCGGCGTTACCGCTTGTGCGTGTGCACTGCCGTATCTGTTCCTAGCGCGGCATCTCGGCGTGCACGCGACGTGAAATGACGCTCGTGTGCACCGGGCCTTAAAAGGGCATCACCAACGGGGAGGAGAGGGTCAACGGAAATCTCACGTGAGGTTTCGAAATTCTTGCTGGACTGTAGAGCTAAAAAGAAAATAAAGTCTACAGGACATGAAAGTCGATTTTCGGGGGGAACTTCGTCGAAAAGTGGGGGTGGAAGGGTGACACCTAAAAACGTATCAGATCTCACCAGAGAGGGGGGAGGGGTCGGACCAGATCTCACGAAGTCTCACCAGAGGGGGGGGGGGAAGTCCGGAAAAACATCTCACGTAATTAATGGATGCCCCAAATTGTGTCTTGTGAACAGGTGATGTGGCCGCCACGTGGATTATCGATTTGGCGCGTATAGCTGTTTCTTATTATTATTTATTCATAAATAGCCTGTGGCTAATACATTTAACAAAATTATATGTACACTATATAATAACAAAAACAAATAAAAAATACTACAATATAGCCCTAATAATTTTTACAAAGCCACACAGCTTTCCAGCCATGTGGAACAATGGATACTGAAGAAAAGTTTGCAACGCGTCTATGGTTACTGTACCGAAGATGTAACGGGAGAGAGAGAGAGAGAGAAACAGACACTATTGGATTTATCCAATAGTATCAGAACGGAATAATTAAAAAAAAGGTTTCGTTTTTTAACACTCTTTGGTCTTACTGGAAGAGAGAACATGAAATGTTTTTCGACTTGACAAAGAGATCTCAATACTTTTTGCAATGAGCTGTTTAGCGCTGTAAAACACGAGTTAATTAAAGAACCTTTCATGATAAACATTAGAGAAACTAGTGATTGCAACAACGGAAGAAGGAATTATTACGTTGCTGACACCATTTATTAGTGGTGAAACAAATCACAGGACCGTCGGTGGTAAGGTGGCAACGTATGCGCAAGTGATGAACTTGCCATAACGCCCTCACTTTCATAAGCACTGCAAAAGGTTTCACATCGTCCAGTGAAATAGCCTAATCCTTTGCTGGATGTAAACAGTTGTGCAAAAATATCGTTTATGTTGGAAATATTGTAATTTTTTTTGTAATTTATTGTAAAAAAAAAATCTGTTAATTTAGTGAATGTCAAATTTTTATGAATTAGCACTAAACGATGGAAATATTTGGTGTACACACTACGCACTAGTACTGGTGCAGCAACAAATTAGGTTTCCGGTACATTTGCGCCACGTGTTGATATAATAATTCTTTATTCGACTGCTCGGAACTCTATTTGTCGGTACAAAACACCGTTTTACTACAAGCGATATTATTGCTTTAGAGGTGGATTTCTCTCATTAATATTATACCAGTGTTTAACTGTAATTGTAATATACCAGGTCACAGGATGGAGATTATGCACCGTATACAGTATCAAAACTCTCCATTTTGTCTATGGAACGAGACACCACATGTTACTCAAGTGATGGCAGCATATAAATCGTGCAGTCAAATTATCGAATCCACTGATCGGTATAGAAAGATTAGTGCGAATGTCCTATAAACTTGACAAATGTAGTAGAGAATCGAGAAATTTTTGTGAATTAATATCAGAAATTTGTAAAAATCGGTAATTTTGGTGAATAATAAATGAAAGATTTTTACATAATTTTGTCGCTGGTGAGTTGTTCAGGGACCTTTTCCATGTAAGAATGAAAACTTTCTGGTGTTTTGTTTTATATAAACTTGATGTACATGGTGATTAGATGCACAATTATGGTATCCCTAAATAGTGGGCATACATCCAGTTGTTACGACCCGTACGTAGGAATCAGGTGTATACAATTTGTAATTATACAAACATACTTTGCAAAATAGAGGTTCACTGGAACTTATGCAAGCCTGAAGGTTAACGACATTTTGTAAATAAAAACACATTGTTTATAACTGTAAACATTATCTATTGAAAAATATACATTTTTATAACTTAAATGAATTTTTAACATGATTTGTTATAGCTTATAGCTCCAGTTTAATTCCCCATAATAGAACTTATTCATTTAATACAGCCTGGCGCTGGACTTCTCTGAGTAAAAATGTTTACAACTGAATATAAGGAAGTCAGTGCATTATTTTAGTAGTGCAGGCTTAGATTCATATATCAATGTTATAGAGTTTAAAATTTACGACGTATGTAGTGTACTTATAGAATACAAGTTGTATAAATTTGTAGTCATGAATCATTTAACTATAAAACTTTGCTGACTTCCTTGAACATCAGCTGAAGGAACCAACATGTGCAGTAAGATGCTCAAGCAGTCTATATCTCTTATCTTCGAATATCATGTGAAAGTAATAAAGGATTACGTGGAAAGCGGCGTTACAACGTTTATTACGCCTACTTAGTGTTATATATTTGGGATTAACTGCAGCTTGATGCCGTTTGCTGAATTTCCTTCGTCGTTCAGAATTGAGATTCATACTTATTTTCGGGAAGGTTACGGTGGTGCGTCTGCAAATCGCCGAGCTACACGGCGCGGCGCGCGGCGGCAGTGGTCACAGAGCTGTTGCATTGTTTGCTAATGAGGTGATGTTTGCGAGGCCTTTGTAACGCGCGCGTCCCGCGAGAGTTCTTGACGCGAGCCGAGGTACCTGCCAGACGCAAACAAAACCATATAGTCCAGCCAAATAAGGATTAAACCTCGGAATCAAAGATAACGAGCTGAAAATTTTATAAGTTGGCTCAAAAGTCTCATAGAATCTTGTGTACGATAGTCAAGATATTCAAGGTCAAAGATCACAAAAAACGGTTTTTTACAAATATCTCGCTTCCTTTACTCTAAATGTTATTTTGAGTTATTAGAAAAGTTGCAAAGCATAAAATTATCTACAAATTTCGTTAGAAGCAATACTTGGTAGATTTAACCCTTCTTGAGATAGGGCGTGGAAAATGGGGAGCACTTAGCTGTATTAAGGACGATAACACTACTGTACGATATGTTAACTGTAGAATCCGATTTATAATGTTAATTATTTGTTAGTAATGTTGTAATTATGAATAAACTGTAATTATTTACTAATTAATAAATTGTATTTATGGACATTATATTATTTATAAATCATATATTAGTTTAATGTTAATAATAAGATATTTAAATGAAATAGCTTAAATGCACTTTAATTATTTTTTTTATTTCAGGACAGTTTATCATAAATCTATTACAATTCAAGTTTTATATATATAGAAAATTTTGTTGTTGTTACTGTTATACTTAATGTTCGTCATCGTATTCCTCTTCTTGTCGCTCAATTTGAATTTCTAATTCAGTATCATCGTCGTCGTAATCCATTGAATACGGTTCTAAAACTTCAAGGATTTTAGGTACATATTTACTTTCTTCATCCAGATCATCTGGATATAATCAAGCGTTGAGGCATGCTTGTCCATGACACTGACCACAAACTAAGAATCTTTGCAACTCTACTTTTCTGCAGTTCCAATTAGAACCACAGCCTTCATTGCAATTAGAACTTCATTTTGCAACATCCACCCCCATTCCTGGGGTTCTAAATCATTCCATAATCGAGTTTGGATCTGATAGTAGGCACGATTGATGTGTTGTTGAGCTGCTGCACTTGTAGGTGGAACAGTAGATAACTGAAATGGTTTGTTGAATCTAGTTGATTTGATAAATTGCGTATATCGAAAATCGTCTATGCTGTATTCTGATTTTGGAGCATTATACATTGCTAAAAAGACACGTGATACTCATTTTCAAACAACGTCTCTAGAGGACAGTTGTCTTACTGAAAAACTTGAGCTGATTGATCCAAATCGGAATGTTTCTCGAACATTTTAATAATTGATAGTTTTCCTTTTTTGAAAAGTGCGTATGTTATGTCACATTCACTAAAGGCCTGCATATATAATTCGTTTCTTAGAACAAGGATATTTTTCAAAGGTTTTAGTCGAATATATTTGTGTTTCCACATTAACATTACCGATTAAAAAAAAAAAAAAAATACTGATGTGATTGAGAACATCCTATTAAAAGAAACCGAGCAGGGTGGTGTAATGGTTAGCGTTCTCGCCTCGCATTCGGGAGGACGGCGGTTCGAATCCCCGTCCGGGCATCCAGATTTGGGTTTTCCATGGTTTCCCCAAATCACTCCAGGCAAATGCCGGGATGCTTCCTTCAAAAGGCCATGGCCGAATTCCTTCCCATTCCTTGCCCCCATCCTTGCCCCCCATCCTTTCCCGTCTCTAAAGACCTCGATGTTAAAAAGAGACGTAAAGCAGTTACAAAAAAAAAAAAAAACCTATTAAAAGAACTAGCAGACTGATATCTTCTCCTATGATGTAGACAGTATTTTGTTGTTTAGATTCTACAATGGCTGTTTCGAACATCAGCATCATCTCTGGCTTGTTTTGCAACGATGTTAACAGTTTTAAATTTTTCAATAAAGATTTTTTTATTACATCGGTTCGATAAAAAATTTTCTTGGTTGATTGACACAATAATTGTTTCATCCAAAAAACACTTCGTAAGACCTTGAAAGGCCTACAGTTCTTTTCACTTAAAAACTTGAATCGTAATAGATTTACGATCAACTGTTGGGAGATAAAAATATAATCATGATGCATTTAAACTATTTCATTTAAATACATTATTAATATTATTAAATGAATGTATGATTCATAAATAATATAATATCCATAAATTCAATTTATTAATTAGTAAATAATTAGTTTATTCATATTACAACATTATTAATAAATACATACATTATAAATCGTACTGTCTATTGGATTTTACAGTTAACGTATCGTACAATAGTGTTATTGCCCACACAGTTAAGCGCTCCCCACCCTCCACGTTCTATCTCAAGAAGGGTTAAATCAATCAAGTATTGCCTATAACGAAATTTGTAGAGAATGTTATACTCTAAAGCTTTTCTAATAACTCAAAATAACATTTAGAGTAAATGAAACGAGATATTTGTAAAAAATCGTTTTTTTTGTTACCTTTGGCCTTGAATACCTTGAATATCTTGACTAGCGTAGACGAGATTCTATGAGACTTTTGAGCCAACTTATGAAATTTCAAAACAAAGATTTATGGAAATTTTCAGCTTGTTATCTTTCATTTCGAGGTTTGCCCCTTTTTTCACCTTATTTGACTGTATTAATAGCAACAGCCGCTCACAGAAGGTGAAGCCATTGACTCCCTATCACAGGCAAATATAATTTAATCGCAGGGCAATTCACCAAGACTAATTACACACATTTGTATACATTTTTGTTGACATTTAATGTAACGATCTTTTTTTTTCCCCCACCTTCCTAATCCATTTCTTCATCTGTCGGAGCCTTTTCCAGCACTTTTTGTGCTAGTTTCTTCTCAATTGCTTCCCCATCACACCATCAATTACTTCAGTGTTCGTGGCCGTTAATGAAACCATTAATTGCTCTGTAGAAACTGAAACAAAAATTTTGCGAGTTAATATAGGTGTATGTAAAACTTGGCAGAAATTTAAAGATCATAATAGGGTAATTTTATCGACCTTCGGATTCTGGATTGGCTAACGCGAACTATTTTAGAAAGTCACTTAATAGTATTTTTCAAAAATTTCAGGAACGTATATTGATCGTGGCGATTTTAACTTATCGTCGGGTAAGTGGGACACTGGGCAAGCCAGTATTGCGTTACTATTTCCTAGGATGACATTGATGTCAGATTGTGCAAAATAAGAGCGATATAATTTTTCAGTGGCTGCCAAATTTATTGTCAAAGTGTGTACATTCAAGTCGGGTGGAAGAGAGAGAGATACATAATCGAAAAATTTCTAGAATCAATCGCGGAAAATTCTCTTGAACAGATGGTCGAAGAGCCATCGCGGTGCGACAAAAATACTTTGTCAACTCTGGATCTTTTACTTATAAGCAATCTGGATATTGTAGATACAGATTGTATAGATCACGGTATGAGCGATCACGAGGCGGTTGTAGTACCTTTAAAATCTAGTCTAACGTTGAAATATGACAAACATGAAGTCGTATATTTTTAGATAAGGTAATCGATGCGGGTATGGTTGATCACTTGACTAAAAATTTTGAAACATACCTGCTAAATACTAATATTGAGAAACTTTGGTATAATTTGGAAGCAGTAATATGGACCAGTATAAATCAATTTGTTCCTAATAAATTTCTTAAGGTTAGTAAGAACATTAGGGCTACCTGGTTCAGTTAGGAAGCAAAGGCGTTTATATGCCACAGTATTAAGAAACCAGAGGACTCATTGCGTTAAATTAGTCCAGTTGCGAGTGGAAGTGCGTAAGGCAATGCACGAAGCTTTTAAAGATTTCCAAAATAATTTATCTGAAGATCTGATTACTAATCCAAAAAGTTGTGGTCTTATATCAAAGTAATAAGTAAGTTTATGCAATTATTGATTAAGAAAACGGGGAATTGTAGGTAACGAGCTTAGAGAAATTTGAAATGTTGAATAATATCTTTAATAAAGCTTTCATAACAGAAAACGTAGAGGAGATCCTGATATTTAACAATCGTACCGAAGAAATTATGGAAGATCTCGTTCTTAGCGTCGAGGGAATAACAAAACTACTGAGAAAGGTAAAAACCAATAAAGCTCCCGGACCAGACGGCATTCCTACTAGATTCTACTCTAGTTACGCAAAAGAAATTGCTCCGTATTTGATGAAATTATATACCACCGCTTGTATAAAGGAAACTTAGCAACTGAGTGGAAGACCGCCATCTTAAGTCCAGTGTATTAAAGCGGGATTGTTAACGAGCCTCAAAATTATAGACCGAGCGTGGTGGGTGAGTAGTTAACGCTCTAGCCTCGCATTCCGGAGGACGCCGGTTCGAATCCCCGTCCTAGCATCCAGATTTGGGTTTTCCATGGTTCTCCCAAATCACTCCAGGCGAATGCCGGAATGCTTCCTTCAAACGGCCATGGCTGAATTCCTTCCCGTTTCTTGTCCCCAGTCCCACCCCGCCTCTAATGACCTCGACGTCGACGAGGCATAAAGCCATAAGTAAACAAAAAAAAAATCGTTCACTTCAATATTTTGCAGTATTTTAGAACATGTCGCTCATTTGCTGCAACAACAACATAACTAAAAAACGAGCTGTTTGGATTTATGACCATACGATGAACCTATTTCGTATATATACTTTTAGTTTGTAGAACGACACATTTGAGCTTCAACTATTCGCCGAGAGAGAGAGAGAGAGAGAGCGAAAAGGTTATGTCACTGTTGTATGTCAACAGACCATCCTCTAGTTTATTCACAAGACTGTCATATATCAGTTATGTTTGGGCTGTTGTCAAGTTACATGGCGACAAAGGGGCTTATTTCTGTTTATGGCGGTATTGCATAAATCGTAAGATTATTTGTATTATATTTTCATTTGTTCACTAATGTATTATATCAAATTGTGATATTCTTTTTAAAATTATCTGTAAATGACTTTAGTTTTATTCCTTAATATGTCTCTCTTGCTGCAAACCACCTTGTTTGTCGTTAGATTATTTAAAGTATGACGTTATTACAAAATCCAATATTGATTACACTTAGTCTACACTTTGTAGTTTCAGCCGATATCACGTTCTTTTTTTAAAATGTTCTTCTCAAACATAATATTAGTCTTCCACTATTCATACATATATCACTTTTGTTTTTAACTTTCTACTCTTAATACTAAATGGGACACTTATTTATAAATTTTTGAAAGAATGCTCACATTTAATTAATAATGTGCGATTAATAATAGTGAGATGCGGTCAATAATAAAAAACAGTTTTCGTATTCAATTTCAACCTTTCAAATTTTTTTAGGTCCTTTGTTTTAAGACAAACATTAAAATCAAGCCGAATAAAAGAGGAGGAAAAACCGTAATATATTATGAAAGCTACAGATGTAGCTATCAAGATGAAATGACATGACAATTTAGTGACTCCTCGAGCAGTTCTTCACCCAGTTAATCATCGGATGAAGATTCTTTAAACGATTGTGCCGACGAAATAAATGACCACACACACATATAATTGCATAGGCTTCCACGGTCGTCGTACATGTGCCTATTATCTTGTTTTCCGGGTGCAGCCACATAGTTTTATTAAAACCTAAAGTTTCAGCCATTGTGTTGTGGCTTTCATCAGAGGACGATGACTGAAACGTTAGGTTTTAATAAACCGATGCAACTGCACTCGGAGAACCAAGACAATGACCGTGGAAGCATTTATATTAGCTTACTACTGTGGAGAAACTCAACTCAAGATCAGTTTTTTGTTTCCGACAAACAACGTTGAAGAAAAATCACTCTGCGGACAAAGATAACCTTTCCAGATATTATCGCCGAAAGAGAATTGTTTCCCCTCTTCTTAGCGTATACTGAATGTTTCCCTCGAGTTACTAATTCGAATCAAGCAGTGACAAGCTAAGAATATTCCGAGTGCACTAATGATCAAATATCATAATCACAGGAGGCAGTTGTACTTGTTACAAAATTTATTAAGTTTTGTGAGGGAAAAGTTGTAGGCGTTACTGAATTTTGACAATACACGCACCCCACCGATTTAAGTCATAGCTTTATCTAACGTGGATATCCATTTTAGTTCCATGTTACAATTTTCAGCCATGATCTATCAAAAGCTAGCAAAAAGCAGATTTATTATTCCAATTTTTTTGTGTACTTTAGCGTGGATTCCATTTTTTCTGGAACATTACTCACCTTTTGCGGCTGAATTATTGGAGGCAAAAAGAGATACTTTAGTTATTTCAGTTTCACACCGTAGATGTTTTGAAAGATTGGGCAGGTAAATATCGAGATTTTAATAGCCGAAATAGTGGCTAAGATAAGCAGATTCCTTCAGCCGAATTTATCAGGCGTTTGCTTGGAGTAATTGGGAAAACACTTAAAAACTAAATCTATAAGATCAATTTCAAATTGGAAGAAGTTACCCAGAATGCGCCGTATCGTCATGACAAGGATATCCTGAAATGCTCTAAAGCAGCGTATATCAACCTTTTTCAACTTGAAGACCAGTAAATTGTCAAAAATAATGTTGCGGACGACTAACTTATATCGGTATAATTTTTTACCAATGTATATATTATTAACATATTAACATCTGGGAGATATTGTATTGTACCATTATAACATAATAAATCTAAAAGCCTGTTTTGAATTCCTATTGAAATACGGTTATAAAACTGGACGTGAAATATTCAAAGTTAATTACATATTGACTAGAGAGTTAATATTTAACAACCAAATGAATAATAATGTTACTGCAGGTTGGATGATACACTATTCCGCCCACTTACATCCACAAAATAAAAGAAACGAGATCTGAGAACCTTAATTTTCGTTTACTTCACCACCCTATTACCTACTCTACCACATTCCGCGATCTCCGATATCTGCTATAAGACCCTCAGAAAACTGTCATTTACATAATGACGCTCTCTTTGAAGCTGACTGGAAACGTATGTAGTGAATAGGCTATTGTAGGAACGATACTGTCCTTTCCCCATATCCTGAAAATGTCAGATTTTTTCCTGGTCATTGAAATATTCATGGATTTTAAAATAGATGTGCTTATAGCTTATAGTCGCATACAAAAAGCGTATGTTATCAGAGTTTCCAACATTCTGCCTGTGGACTACCTGTACCACTGGTGGTCCGGGACCACAGTTTGAGAATCACTGCTCTAAGGGGAACAGGAACACAGTAGATTTGGTTACAAGATAGCACACTGAAAAGAAAAATATCTTGATAAGTTTTCTAATATTGAAAAAAATGGCAAGGAAGAATTACGTGATGAGGAAGAAGATGTTGTACTGCCGTTACTATCAAGAGAAGCGATTGATAGAATAAATTAGACAGCAGTCTGGCTAGTTTCAGAAGGCTAAGGTATTTATACACGTTTCATGGCCCAATACTTCCGACTAAAATTAATTTAATCTATGTTTATTCTTGTTTAAATCTTTTTTTTTTTGGCTTTACGCCTCGTTGACGTCGAGGTCGGGGTGTAAAGGTTTTTGGGAGAGACTATGCTAGCCTTTTCCAACCAAATTTCAACCTCTCCTTCACGTGGTGCACCCTGTTTGCAAGGACGAGGCTCTGGCGACTGAAAGATTCCCGGTGTAAGGAGTCACCCACTGCTTGCAAACGGTCTCCGAAAGGAAGGCGGGTAGCGGTACAGAGCACCCTCTTGCCCTTGGGGCTAACCCCTAAAGGCGGATGCATCAGAAATGATCAACGGCATGGGAATGCAAAAGGCAACGGCAAACCACTGCATTAAAGACCCAAAGAACATGTAAGCCTCTCAAATTACATATATCATGATGACTTCTTCCCGAGTAAAATATTCCGGAGGTAAAATAGTCCCCCAATCGAATCTCCGGGTGGGGTCTGCTCAGGGAGGAGTCATCAGAATGGATAGAAACATTCTACGAGTCACAGCGTGGAATGTTAGAAGTCTGAATAGGGCAGGCAGGTTAGAAAACTTAAAAAGGGAGATGTAACACCTTAAGTTAGATGTTGTTGGGATTAGTGAGATTAAATGTAAGGACGCATAGGATTTCTGGTCTGGGGAGCACAGGATAATTAGCACACAAGTTGCCAATGGAGTCACTGGTGTAGGATTTGTAATTAATAAAAGAGTAAGGAAACGGATGAGTTAGTGACAGGATTATTTTGATGAGCTTAGAAACTAAGCCTGCCCCAACCACGTTAGTCCAAGTGTATATGCCAACGTCACAGGAAGATGACGAAGAAATAGAGAAAATATACACCGAAATTGAAGAATTAACCCAATATGGGAAGGGGGAGGAAAATCTAATAATCATGGGTGGTTGGAATGCGATGTTGGGAGAACGAAAAGGGTGGAATACTGTAGGAAGTTTTGGTCTAGAAGAAAGAAATGAGCGAGGAAGCAGATTGTTAGAATTTTGTGAAAGATATAAGCTAGTTGCGGCAAACACACTGTTTAAGAACCATGCAAGAAGGATACACACCTGGAAACGTCCTGCGGACACAGGCAGATATCAGCTAGATTATATCATGGTCAAACAGAGATTCTGGAATCAAGTTCTAGACTATAAAGCGTGCCCAGGAGCATACATAGACCCTGACCTTAATTTGATAGTAATGAAGTGCGGGCTGAAATTCAAGAGAATATGGAAGCAATATAAGGAGAAGAGACTGGAAGTGAATAAACTGAAACAATCTACCACGCGAGAATAATTTGCAGAAATGATAGGTCTAAGAAGTAACTCTGAAAGGAGCTCAACCGAGGACGAATGGAATGCTTTAAAGATCAAAATAATGAAAGCTGGTTAGGCTTTAGGGAATAAGCCATCCGAAAACCTTGGATCAGAGAAGGAATTTTAGAGCTGATGGATCAGAGGAGAAGGCACAAAAATGTTTAGGATGAAGCAGGAAAAGAGCAATACAGGCAATTCAGAAACCAAATAAACAGGAAACGGAAAAAAACGAAAAATGACTAGAAGAAAAGTGCAAAGAAGTAGAAAAGGAAGTGGTCATAGGTGAAGTAGCCGGCCTCGGTAGCGTAGGGGCTAGAGTGCTAGATCCGCGTGCCGAAGGCCGCGTTTCGAATCCGGCCGCGGGCATGGATGTTTAAGTGTTGTGCTGTGTGAATGTCCTGTCCGTCCTGTGGCCTCCATACATTGGAAAAATACAATATATATACTGGATGACTACTTATACACTGAAAGCTTTAATAATTACATTCAGCTGGCGGTATGGCCTCCGTTGCCAAATGCCATTTCAAAAAAAAAAAAAAAAGGTGGTGAAGTAGATGTTGCAGACAGGAAGATCAAACAGAATTTTGGAGAAATGAAGAAAATAGGCGGTAACATTAAAGCTGCCGATGGGAAACCTTTTTTAAGCTCAAACGGTAGAGCTAACCGATAGAAATAATACAGGGCGTTCGCCGGAAAACGCTACCCTCCCAGTCTGTTGCCTTCGGCAACTTGCTCGGTCAGTGGAGCCAGCAGTTCCCGCCACACGGCACCGTGAATCACCGCACTGTTTAACACCTCCGCTGCCCCAACAGTGCAGTGCAGTGACCCTTACATTGTTAAGAACGGTTTCTTTGCATTGTAGCTAGTTTGTGACTTCAGTCTCTTATTAATCAGTGTTGTGAATAAACGTTTCTTTGCGGTTTGGCTGGTTTGGGGCTTCATACTCTTATTAATCTGTACCGTGTTTGAGTGTGAGTAAAATTATGGTACGTTACAGTTTGCAACAAAGAATATTTCTCTACGATACATATGTGAAGAAGAAGTCGTTTAAAAAGTGTCGCAGTAAATTTCGTCGCGAATTTCCTGGCGCTTTACTGCCAGCTAAATCAACAATTCTGCGTCTGGTTAAAAAAGTAAGAGAAACGGGTTCATTTTTTAACAAAAAGAGACTGTCGGTCAACCGTATTCTCACAGAGGAGAAAATTGACGATATCGCTTTTCGACTAGAACAGTCACCCAAAAAATCATTAAGTCAGTTAGGGCAGCGTGTGTCTCGAAATATGTTCAGAAGATGTGAAATGTGCATTACACAAGAGGGTCAACACTTCCAGCATCTTTTATAAGGTAAGCTAATGAATTACGTCACATTTAAATGCTTAGCACACAAGTTTATGAAGTGTAATTATTATGAAATAGTCCGCGGCCGACGGTCGAACAATGCCGGAAGCTGACCGCTCGCTCGCCGGGAGCAGTTTCTTCCTTGTAGCGCTAACAGTGGGTTGCGTTTCCCGGCGAACGCCCTGTACATTGAGAAACTGTATGATGGGGACGACTTGAACAATAGCGCAATGGAAAAGGAAAGCGATGTCGATATTGATGACTTAGGAGATCCTGTTTTGAGGGTAGAATTTAATAAAGCTCTGAATGACTTGAAAGCAAATAAGGCAGTTGGAATTGATGAAATCCCTACAGAAATTCTTAAATCCCTAGGAGAAGAAAGAATCAAAAGATTATTCAAGCTGTAATCAAAAAGTTATGAAACAGGAGAAATTCCAACCTATTTTAATAAAAATATCATCTTCATACTTCCAAAGAAAGCACAAGCCGACAAATGTGAGAATTATCTCACAGTTAGTCTAAAATCACATGTTTCAAAATTACTGATCAGAATAATATACAGAATTATGGAAAGGGTAGTAGAAGAGATAGTAGATCAGTTTGGGTTTAGGAAAAATCGCGGTATAAAGGAAACAATTGAAGAAAGTGATGAAACACAAAAGGGAAGATAAATGGAAGAGAAATATACTGAAAACATCTAGAAATAGTGCATTCAAAAAATAAGATAATTCGAGATAAACGAATGGTAAAACCTCTGTGAAGAGAAAAATGGAAGTTACAATGTGCATTGAAATTCTGTGAAGATGAAAGGAAGGTACTATTTTCATCGTATTGGAATTTGGGTGCACTGAAAAAACGGAAAATTTATTGCGAATTCGATGCAATCCGTCAATCCCAGATACCGGTATATTCGTGTAGGAGCGATGAGAAGTCAACGTTAAAACAATAAGACCTTTTACTTTCGTAAAAACAACCAATGAACTTGAGTACATAAATTGTTCTTTAAAACAAGCTTAGATATAAACGACCGTCATATTTGTACCGTGTTGAAAAAAAAATAAAATAAACTTGCAGATCTTCTATTGGAACCTGACAGAAGAGGTAAACATTGTAACAAAAATCTTTAGATCGAATGAGAAGGGAATGAGTGAGTCAGCACGCAGATTCGATACCGAAAATTGAAAGCCATTACGAAAGGGCAGATATAACGAGGCTCTTCATTTTGGAAGCATATCAATTGCGGGCATCCACAAGAACTGTGTGGCCATCTGTAAAGAAAAGGAGTTTTTTGCCAGTTTCACTACATTTTATAGAATATTCACAAAATAATATAGTATTTCATTTATCGTTCCAAAGAAAAGTTTGCGTGAAACTTGCGAAGCTTTTGAAAATGCAGACGTAGAAGAAAAACAGACTACAAGAGAAATATAATCAACATCTTATCTAAAAACAACTGTCAAGAGAGGAGAAAAAAAATATAAAAAAATATTGAAATGCTGTTTTGGTTGTTTATGATCTACAGGCAGTAATGCAACTTCCTAAATGAGCTGTAAAAATGTAGGTTTTCACAACATTGTAAATAAATGAACTGTTCTCGGGCTTCCAGTCGCGGATAAATATCACAGTCATGCAACCAAAGGTATAACTTTAATAACAACTTATTTTAACAAGCAGCTATTAAAGTGTTTTACTTATGGCTTTACGCCTTGTCTACGTCGAGGTCATTAGAGGTGGGATCGGATTTGGGACAAGGAACGGGAAGGAATTCGGCCAAAGTCTTTTTTTGAAGGAAGCATCCCGGCATTCGCCTGGCGTGATTTGGGGAAACCATTGACCGAGAGCAGTTTATTTCCTGAAAGGAATGTTTCTCTATTCTTCTATACATTCAGATTAAATGTTTTCAGTTTCGCTATGTATGGCTTGGAGAGTATGACATGCGATTGTTTTGTATAGGATGAAGCAAACGGCCACCGTGGTGGAAATGAATTGAGTACATGCTTCCTTCATCTTCTGAAAATGATTGCTGCCACACAACAAGATGCAGATTTTACATTTTATGCAGACAATTGTGTAGGGCAGCAGAAATTTAAATTTATGCCAAACATTATTTAGACTTCAAATCAATTACGCATAAATTTTTAGTTAAAGGCCACAGAAAGGAGGTGATTCTGTTCATTCTCGGACAGAGAGGATGATTATGCGCATTATCAAAAGTGGACAATTGTACGCATATTCCTGATTCCGTTAAAAAAAAAAAAATTCGTTTTCTGTATATATAAACATTTGTATGTGTAAGAGGTAGTAATAATCAAAAGGAAGAAGAAAAGTTTTGATTCAGATATTACGTTAAACCCAGCATCAAATTCAAGACCAAGATTTTCTCAAAAGAAGAAGTAAGGTCTGCTTAGCTAAGTTTCTATGAATGCTACACCAGGCTCTTGTTATAAGGTTTGTGTAGCTAATTTACTAAATGTTACAAGACTGAATCAACATTACGTGTATGTAATAAAGCTTGATACTGAGTTAACATTTCCTGAAGTTGGTAATTATTATAACAGCATAAGCGTTCAGAATAATTTTATAATCTGACGGCATAAAAAGCTTGTGTAAAAAAAGTGAAGAGTTTTAATGTTGGCGCTTAATGTTGCAAGATTGCTAAATAATTTTGTTCAAGATTAACCATTTTTAAACTTTTTTTAATAAATGGATTAATTTTTTATACAAATTGTCATTATTATTATTTTAAAACAATCTGTTCTCGTGTCTTAAATTTATATTTTTTCCTTAGTTTTATTACAAATTTTGGCAAATTAAAATAAATCTTCTTTTTGATGAAATTGTTACTCAGCAACGCAAAATCCCCATTGTTTTGGAGTACTGTGAACTTGTGACATGACAACCATAAATTGAAAAAAATTTCAGTCTTGCACTTATTTCTATTACAAAAAGGACGCATTTAATGTTATTACGTTTTAAACACAATAATTGTTGCAAAAATGTCATCATTCAAAATGAGGATGGTTGTGAGGATAAATAGAAAATCTACCTTTTGCATACAACTGATACTGTATTTTTTCCCTTCTTTTATATTGTATTCTTGGTACAGGGGGACTACAGTTTAACGTGGAATCCGAACCACACAAGCTTTCTGGCATCAGAGGCAGGAATGTCAATTCCTTTCCTCAGGGGCCTACAGTTAATGTGGAATCAGAACCAAGGAACTTCCCAGTGTAGTTCAAATAATCAATCCTAAAAATTCTTACCACAGGATTTGAACCCGCGACCGGAGAGAGAAACTTTCGGAAGTAAACGGCTTAACCGCTGAGCTACCAGACCGCCTGTTTTGAAATATACGTGTGCTAAGTACTATCAAAATCGGTTAAAAACTGTGAGTTTATATGAACAACGTTGACAGAAATTGAGGTGAGTGGGGGAAAGGAGGAGAGAGTCTAGGTTTTTGTAAATCAAACATAAACAGTGTTTTTCTACTTGTTTTAAAGTGTACGTATACAATGTTCTATCAAAATCGAATACAAGCTGTGTTTTCTATAAAGCGTCCAACGCCCATATCATACGCGCAGCACGTCATAGCATGTCGGTGACGGGAAGGCGCGAAGTCTTAAGATTTACATCGCCTAACGCGCCTATAGAAGTTTTCACTTCAAAAAGTCTAGCAGTCCGAAATGCAGCTTTAGTATCGGAAACTAGCTTCCGGCAGACCACACGGCGACCACCCTTAAAGTTACTCAATGCCAAGGATCGGCTGATGGATGTTTGTTATGCATTAGATGTGTTGTAAGGAAGATCACGTAAATTACCTCGGGGGTAATTCTTCCAACGCTGCAAGTGGAGCCTTGCCAACAAGAGAACAAAGTGTAATTGATTTGGGGGAAGAGTCTAAGATATCCGCATAGGACAGTCGCTTGAGGTGCCGGGTCCTAGTATCCGTGACAAGCCCTCGCCAGACAGCACGGCTCTTGCCATTAAAATTGCTGGTGGACTACCAAATCCCATGATTCTGGCGTTACCTGCAGCATTAGATATACCGTGGGGGTTCGCCAGTGATTCGACGGTGATTCTTCAAATGTTGCGTGGGTACCCTTGTAAAGAAGTGTACTAAGGGGACCGGGAGCCACACCGACCTGTGTTGGTGGTCCCTCTAGGCGTTGGCCTCTTGTGTTCTTGGTTTGTAGCGTACGTAAGATGGGTCGTAGAAAGGTTAGTAACCCAGGTGCTTCAGATTATGCCCCCTACGTATTTATTAAAATATGTCACTGGACACGACAGAAATACATTGTGTGCCGATTTTCCAAATACTCGTCCACCCCATCCTCCACTGTGAAGCTTTCAAAGCTGGTTATGTAGCTTGGATGTACGTCTTCATCGTGGTTATTATAGCAACCTTTCTAATTCTGTTCTTTCAACTCTATTAAGTTCGTACCGAGTTGCATCACTGAAACTCGATTCATAATATTCACAGCTTATAACAAACTGTAAGTTATGAATTTGTAGGTTCTAACTCTTCAAACTCGAGAAGCCTCTCTAGATAAGCAGGAAGCTTTCACATGGTAATGGGACTATATCTTGGTTCTGAACATAATTTGAATTTCGTCATTGTTATTAAATATGTTTGTTGCATGAGGCTGAAATGTAAAATACTGTTTGCATGTTACCGACTCATCAAATTCTACGCTAGTATGTATGTCTTAGATTTTAACTAAGTCTTTAGTAGCAGTTCGTTGACAGATTTAATTGTTTTTGTTAGCTCGCGGGTAATAACTATTTGTGTAAGTTGCTTTCTATTATATTGCACACGCATTGTGATAATTTCTTTATATGTAGTCTCAGAGTAATGATTTACTTCCTTAAATCCACCAGTTCACCGCCCTGATCGACAACTCTAATAAGGATTTTGTGGTAAGCAGACTAATGACATCAGTGGGTACTGTTGTAAAAACACAAAATTTGTATCCAAATTTATCGTTAACGTAGTTTTTCGTAAATATACTAACGCAGTACATACGTCGTTGACTCTGAAAATCTGTATATAGTCTGGTATAAATTTTGTCCTCGGTTTTGACATGCGTTTCGAAAAGGCTAGCAGTGAACGAATCGTGTTTGATTTAGTGAAATAATTCAGTGAATTATTGTTAGACCCCAGTGATAAGCTCTGTATCTATATCTACTCTATTGGAAATCTGTAAGCAAGCTGCGTGTGTCTGAGAGGTATGAAACGGTATCACGCAAAAATTTCTCCATCAAGTTGGATGGTGTTCTCAAATTTTTAGAGTTAATGGTCCGGATCAAAGTAAGCGGGAACAGCTAATGACTTACATGTACCGAGGGACGGAGCAAGTAATCAGAATCATTTCTATACGGAAAAATTATGGGCCACCGATCGCACTGTAGTTGAGATGTTCACTTCTTTTACGAAAACTGACAAAAAAAAACCACACTACTCTTCTTAGGATTATATTTCTTTTCTTGACTTCGGCTATTTATTTAATCAGTTCTCCGAAATTTAAAACATTAAAATTAACGGAATATGTGAATCAAACGTAATAAGCATGAGTAATATATATTTTACTGTAAGCAAAATCGCCGAGATTATTAACATCTTTGACGTTTACACAATTTGTCTCTGGTACGACATGATTGCGATCAGTGCTAGAAATTCGTTTATAAATCCAGGCGTATTTGTTACTCCTAACTTTCAGACTCAGGCGTAAAATGGAAATGTTCAGGCGTAATTATATTATAATTATGAGAGTACAGATTTTATAGCTTACAGCTTACTCCAACACAATTTAAAATTGTAAATAGGTCTAAATGTTCCAATATATTACGTATATACAAAAATTGTGAAATAGGTTAATATAATTCTTGATTTCATTGTACTTATTACAATAACTTTTGAATTTTACACAATGATCTTCAGTAGGCACAACAGGTGATTTGTTACTAAGTGTTTTTGATCGTTTACTTGCTTGCTGAACCCCTGGATTGAGGCCTACTGGTGGTAGTAGCTGAAGAGCCTGATGATTCGTCAGCAGCTGATGTTTTTAATTTTGTGGCATTCCTCATTTATCAGTACTTGTAACTCTTCTATGACCACTACTTGTGTTTACAACAGGTATAAAGTTAAAGTAAGTAATTTTATGAGACATCTTCACTTACTTTGTTAATCAAAATCCGCACAAACTAGAATTGTCTTTTACTTCGCTATACTTCCCCTACATTATTGCCACATATTCTGAACATCAGAAACGAATTATTTGAACCTCTGAAACATATCAACAATGCAACAAGAATAATAATTGAAATTAATTAGAAGAATTAAATCCTGAACATGCAAAACTGAAAATGAAGTACTGAAATGTAATTGTTTTAAAAAAATTGATGCTTAGGCGTATTTTCTACGCCTTTAACGGAGATTTCAGGCGTAAAATGAAAAAATTGAGGCGTAATTACGCCTAACGCCCGGTCAATTTCGAGCACTGATTGCGATCAATACTCAATGCTGTACAATGTTGGTAGCTGTAAAATAAGAATGGAGAAAGAAGGACTTGTGGTATCCGCTTCAAATTTACCACATACGTTCCTGTGGTCATACCTTTTAAGAAAAAGTGTACATGGAAGCGAAATCACACTTACCTTAGACGTGAAGCAACATAAAAGTTACGAATTAACGCTACAGAAAATCGCCATATCAGTTCATATTGTCGCGCCAAAGATAATATGCGCAATTTGGAGGAAAGACTGTAGAATCACTAGCAACTATGATAAATACAATTTGAATATACTGCTATGGCGTTATGACGATTGTTATGCAGCGTCCAAATTTTACCGTGTACTCAATGTGGTCCAGGCTGCATTTCAACCTAAGTGCATTGACTTCAGGTTGAAAAGAACCATGGACAGCATGAATTCGTTAACGTTTAAGCTTTAATGCAGCCTGGACCACAGTGAAACAACCATCGGGCACGATATTGCGAACACCAAATTTCCATGTCGTGTATCGGTACTACTATGGCCCAGGCAGCATTACAACATAAACTCGAACGACTATTGACGAAATTATATTTTATAAAGATGCGTTTAGTCATAATACAGCCTGGACCATAGTGAAACGTAAACACACGATATTGCGGATTTCCAATTATCATATAGTATTTATGATTATTACTGTGGTCCAGGCTGCATTACAACCTAAACGCGAAAGGTTGTCGACGAAGTCATATTTTATAAATGTTAAATATTTTCGTATGCACGATTGTAATAACAATTTCAGCCACGCGAGGAAATTCTGAAAAACGGAATAGAATAAATCAGATTAATAGAATCAAGAAAAGCTTCTACGACCTTTTGTCATTAAATCGAGTGCGTTTCAAAAGCAATTTTATTATTCAGTAAGTAAACGTATTGTAATACGCGGATTCATACATATCCAATAAGCTACTGATGGCCGCACATCGCGACCAATCGCAAGCGGCCATTTGCCACGAATTGTACTGCTCACCGCTAAATAGTGCCAAAAGAAATTGGTTCTGCTGCTTTAGAAAAAAAATATATTTATCGGCGTGATGTCTGCTTTTTATTGATAGCAAATAAAATCGCAATTCACATGGAAATATCCTCAGTGGCGGATCTAGGATTTTTCCGAACCGGGGCAAAAACTTAACGCTGGCGCCCCCACCCCCCCTAAAGAAAACATCACACTCAGTTGGGTATTATTAAACTAACGTGATAAAAAAGACAAAAGACATAATAGGAAATGAGTTATTTTATTGCTTGCATTATATATAGTACACACAACCAGAATACATAACGCACGAGCCAGACTGTACTCACAATTGCAGTCCTTAGGCCCTAGCAAAATTTGCACTAAATGTTCCTACAACTTCACTCGTCGAGCTTTCATTTCCGCGAAAGAGTCTATAACTTCATCAAAATTCGTTTCATAAGCTGTTCTGTTTTCGATTGATAAGATCGCGAGGCTAGAAAGACGTTCCTGGCTCATTGTTGATCGCAGGTAGGTTTTTATGATTTTTAGTTTACTAAAACTCCGCTCGCAGGTTGCGGACGTCGTTGGTAACGTACAGTATATTCTCAGAGCTATACAAATATTAGGAAAGGCTTCCTGTAAGTCATTTTTACACATGTGTTGAAACAATTGGAATAGACTAGTTGTTTCATAGATTCCAATTAATAATGGATCTTGTTGTTTAAACGCGGCAAGTTCTTGGCAGAAATCAATTGCGTTTAAGTCCTTGGAGTATCTGCTTGCTAGAACGTCTCCATTTTTTTGGAGATCTTCTGTGGACATATTTACTAACGTGTGGCCACCAAGGAAGGCAAATTTTTCGTTTAGTTTTATTGCACTTTCTACCCTTATTCCTATTTCTGTTAAAATTCTGTCAAATACAACTTTTATATCCTTGGAAAACAGCTGTGTGGCGTCTAATGGTTTTGATTCGTCCTCGCAGGTTTCGTTGTGTTGCCGCTTTCGTTTGGAAATTCGTTTACTTTTGAGTATCAGAACGATTCCCAATTTTTGTGCTATAGGTGTAGCTTCTTTGATCCGATACTCTAGTCTCATTTCTTGCAAGCCGATAGAATATTGGATCAAAGAAGCTACACCTATAGCACAAAAATTGGGAATTGTTCCCTTTCATTAGTGACACAGAACGCGAAAGGATTATGTCCTCCTCTTGTATTTCCACGTTTACTCTATTAATTTCTAGAAGAAGGTTAGCCCAAATTGTTAATTTGAGGATAAATTTAAAATCCAATACATCATGTAAGAGATGAGCGGATTCATACTTAGACTCTGCAGCCAGAGAAGATTCTTCAATTTCCTCCACTGCTTTGACAACTTCAGGTAAATTATTACATAGGGTTGCCACAGACAGTGCAAGGGTACAAACAAAGGTTTTTTATGTTGGGCTAAATTCTGAATACCGATTTGGAGCCCACAGTCACTTTCTTAGAAACACAAATAAGTTCATTAAACAGATAAAAAAGGTTCTTATGCCGCGGTCGCCAGGTTTAGGTAAATTTCGAGCGTTGGGTTCACTAAATAAAAAGAACAGTTCAACAGTTTATATTCAACTTCACACAAAGTGACTTTATTGTAATAGTTAAGATGCAGCTATTTCACCCAACGGAAAAATACCACCACCAAATATGAGATTTTAGATAAGTAATCGAACTTCGCCGAAAATTACAAGTTCGTAGGATAAAGAGTTTCTACAACAAAATAATCTACCACATTGATTAAAGTTCCTCTCGCCACATGTAGCCACTTTAAGAAAAATGTTCTCTTCCGAATCACAAATTCTAGTCATCACACGCTTATATAAATCACTTTACTACTTTACTTGAGTCTGCAACAATTTCCAAACTGTTAGACCGAAATGTGCCACCGCGCTAACAATCTCGTCCGGCGGTCAGAGACAGACCATGGAGGAAGGAATTCCTCCATGAGACAGACTGACTCACTATTACTCAAAGATAATACATCGTTAACAAGCGTCGTGTGCTGCAGACGGTGTCGCGAAAACTGCGGCCAGTGAAATTTGCGGCCAGTGAAATCTGCGGCCAGAATTCTCAACAATGCTGTAGCGGCATGTTTATTATAGAATAGGATCAAACTGGTTGTATTGTTAAAAGCCGCCCCACCGGCGCTCTGAGCGGATTGCTGCGTTTGTAGCCAATGTTTCTAAACAGCAGGTTGACAGTACAGATGTTTTATAGTTTATAACTGTTATTAAAATACAAGTTTTTATTCTTGCTTAAAAGACGTAGAAAAGAATTGTAATAACGAGGCAGATACTTACAGAATCGTAGTAGATTTCATGCAAAATCTCCCTTTGCCTCACATTACTAGTGCAGGAGGCTTCGCATTCGGGAGGACGGTGGTTCGAATCCCTGTCCGGGCATCCAGATTTGGGTTTTCCATGGTTTCCCAAATCACTGCAGGCAAATTCCGGGATGCTTCCTTCAAAAGGCCATGGCCGAATTCCTTCCCATTCCTTGCCCCCCCCCCCCCAATCCTTTCCCGTCTCTAAAGACCTCGCTGTTAGAGAGACGTTAAGCAGATAAGAAACTAGTGTAGGAAAAAATATTCTACCATCAGCAGTTGTGGGTTAACGTCATCCACATCAAATTTCCCCACAGACGACACGATAATGGAGTGACATCGCTCCATTTGGACGGATGGAGCGATCGTGTATGGCCGCCTCTAGACGACCTCGGCCACTCCGATCTAGTTAGTACCGCACTGGATTTTCCGAACAGTGTTGCAGATCAGCAAAAAATTCAGCTTTCAGTAACGAGTGCGAAAAAAGTCTAAGTCTAAGAAACATGTGAAACATTTGCGTGTCTATTAAAAAAAAAAAAAAAGACATTAACTTGGCTGTTTCGGGCGTGTAATGTAAAATGATTTGTTCACGTAATAACTTCCAGGCCATGATTTAGTGAGACCAGGTCGGGTCGTCTAAAGGGGCGTTTAGAGTGATTAGGACGGCGCGGCATGACACAAAGAGAAGAGGTATTGGCCGCAGATTTCGCAGATTTTAGGTTGGCCGCAAATTTCACTGGTCGCAGTTTTCACATATCCGCTGCAGACACCTGGCGCAGACGCTTGTTATGTTACAACAGGATTATAATTTCTGGGACATTTTTGGGGTTTTAGTGATACAGGATTATAATTTCCCGGGACATTTCTGGAATTAAAAAGAAATTTTAGTGGTATGTTTAAAGAGTGAACAAAAATTAACCTTAATAACAAAAGTTGTATTTTAAGTAAAAATTATGCTACATAATATATATATATATAAGATTATTAATTCAACTTTGGTTGAAAATCCATATCAAGTAATACCTTTTCCAAAAACTGAATATTTATTTTAGGGTTATTAATCAATCGTCGGTAGAAAATCAACATCAGGTATTACAAACAAAAGAAAAAAATTGACCATGTCTCTTTTGTTAAATCGAAATCTACAACAATCAAAATGAATTTTAATTAGCTACTTTTTAAAAATATTTATCACTACATTTTGCAATTTTCACAAGCTTTTCTCCATCACTGCTTTGTAAAAGTGATAAAATTTCTGAGCAAGACTCTTCAAAATTGATTCGAGTTTGTAGTTCGGACATTCTGTTTAGCTCTTTAGTCCGTAAATTGTCCAACAGGCTAAAAATTCTCTCGCAAAAGGCTTTGCTTGTTTGAATTGACAAAACGAAACCAACTATTTTCTTTAAATTTACAAAATCATTAGAAACGCTTGTTTTAAAGAAATAGGCCCTCATATTATCGTTTTGCAAGTCTTTTGGAAGGACCTCAAAACAGCTTTCAGACATGTTAACCCTGTATAAAGGGAATCAATGTTAACTGCATCTTCAATTTTCAGTATCGCAGGAGATTGAGAGAGTATTTCCCTTGTCAATTTCAATTCCTCTGATTTAAGAGACAAAAGCTCAAATTTTTTGTAAATTCCATCAAACCCAAAATCATTACCTCTCCTCCAAATATTTTATTGCCCTTTGTAGGAAAATGTGTGCCGTTGATTTAAATTTACTTTTCTGGTCTTCGATGAGGTTTCTGAAAACTCCTCTGACTTTACTTCCTAAAAATTATCAGCCAAACTGCTTTTTAATTGGTCAAAAAGACTTCGCCTTGCACGATCGATGCCCAAAATAGTGAAGCTATCACAAAAAAAAATGTATATCGTCTCTGCATAAGACTGTAAGAGAGAATAAGCAAGTAATCCAAACTTTCTAAAAACAATTAATATTTCAACTACCATAAAAAATCTGATATTTTCAGGATATGGCTGTTAAGCAGCCTGTTCCCTATATACGTGTTCGGATAGCGACGTTTTATGAGTGCTTTATTGTAGGTATATGTCTTGAGAAACGGCGGTATATGCTAATAACAATTGATAGGTTTGGTTCATAATATATACAGAGGTAAGAAATAAGGCCCATATAAGTTAATGGCCAGAATTTTTTTGACATTTTACTGGTCCTAGGATTGACAAAGGATGAGAAACGCTATGTGATAACGATAGATTCTTCCCTACCTGTTAATGGTTCGTTTCCAGTAGTAAATATTTAAACTCGTTCAGCACAAAAGTAGGTATTAAAACAAAACTGGGCTAATCACTGGAACGCAGCTGCAATAATGCGAACATCAGATGGCAAAATTTATAAATCCAAGAATATCCGGAGTTCCCGCTAACAATGATGGAATGAATTCCATTCCCTGAAAAGAGCTTTAAGGCCGCTCTGTCACAGAACAATGAATTTTCCGTCCTTTCAAGTTGCCGCCGCGGTCAGTGTACCACGGCGCTTTACCTAAAAAAAGGGTCGGCAGCACATGAATATTTCGCCCTGGCGCTTATAAAAAGATGCCACCAACACATGACTTTGGCGCCCCCCTGAAGCTGTCGCCCGGGGCAAGAGCCCCGGTTTGCCCCCCCATAGATCCGGCACTGAATATCCTTGCATCTGCTCTATTACACACTGCACTGAAACATATTTATATTGTGTCAGAAAAATTCATCAGAGATTTCACAATTATTGTGATCATGTAAAGCCAGAGTTTTTACAATAACATCATCTTTGAAGTGCCAATATGTAGTGCAATGACGGTTTTTCTGAAGTGTTAATTCGTAACTTTTATGTTGCTTCATGTCTAACGTACGTGTGATTTTGCTTTCTTGTACACTTTTTCTTAAAAGGTATGACCACAGGAACGTATGTGGTAAATTTGAAGCGAATACCACAAGTCCTTCTTTCTCCATTCTTATTTTACAGCTACCGGTACCCGAAATTCAATTTTTTTTTTCAAACATGCCTACAATTAACATCAACAAGTAACAATACGTATTTCTTGCATAATAACTTGTGCGAAACTGCCCACATTTCGAAAGATTTTACTTGATGAGTATATATTTGGTGACTATAATGTGCAAATATTCTGGAATAATATCGTCCAACGAACGTGTGCACAAATCTTGGCTGCTGTTCAAACTACGACCATTATAATAAACTGTTCTTTTTATTTGATAACGATCGTAACCCTAATTTTGTAATGTTTGTTTTCGGTTTTAGTTGGAACTTCTTGCACACTATTGAGTTTATGACGACAGCAACAGGGAACAGGTAACTAAGAATCCTAAAATCTTATGCTACACCGCATAAGTTATAAAACTAAATACATCGTGCCTTATGCTTTAACAAAGCGTGTCAGTTGTCATTCTGGTCCAGGCTGCATTTCCACCTAACTACAAACTTCACTGATCTTTCCGTTCGGAAATCACAGTTTCTGTCACATGCGCATTAATACACCATTGTGTCGCAATCGAATTCTGACCCACTGGAAGTACTTATAATGAAATTTGTAATATAAAGGAAATTAAAAAAATCTTGTCTGTATTTCAAACTAACCACAAACTTCGCCAGTGTTTCCGTTCAAAATCATAGCTTCTATCACATTCGTATTAAAACAGTCACTGTTTCGTGATCGAAACTTGGTCCGCTGCGACTACTTATACGCGACTGAAACATTTAGAGCTGTAAAAGTAACGAGAAATTCTGTACCCGTATGTATTCGTTACTAAACCAATCAATACCCGTTACTTTCGAATCGTTACTCGTTACTCGTTACTTTCGGTACAATCGAACAATAGCATGAAGCATGGTACCGAGTCGCGCCGCGTACGGGTTAACTTTGTTACTATAAAGGTTTTAATGTATATCTTTACCGTGTAAAACCAGTTTTGTTTATTTTCTTTGCACCGAAGGTAGTATACAATTTATCATTTTAACCTGTAGAAGGAATCATGTAATTATAACTTTAATGTAAATTTTGTACCTTGTAAACTAGATATTTTAATGTACAGAATGTATTATGCAATTTGTATTTTTAGTGTGTACAATGAACTATGTAACCGGCCACATGTAATCTAATAATGTAAATGGAAAATGGCTAGATGGCCTGCAGGGCTGAAAGCCAAATAATAAAATAAAATAAAACAAAACTTTGTTACTATCGTATCGTTTCGTTACTCGTTACTTTCGGTACAATCGAACACTAGCATGAAGCATTGCATCGCATCGTATCGCATACGGGACGACTTCATTCGTACTTGGTAATGTTAAAGTAAATTGTTTACTTAATAAAATAAGTTTAGATAAGTTGTACATTCGGATAAAACTTATAGTCAAGTAATTAGCACATGGATCTTACGGAAAACCTGTGAATGTACACTTGATTTACTGTAATGAATATTATATACGAAAGAATAATCCAATTTCAAAACAAACACCTGTTTGCTTACAAAAAGAAAAAAACACCTGACAGTGACAATAACTAATGACGATTATTTTTTTAAATATCCTGCTCAAAACCTGCATAGAAGCCTGATGTGATAATGGGACATGTATTAAACAAATATTATAAATGATGTAGCCATGAATGCCAGCTCTGTTAGATGATGGGTTCGTCGTTGTAATGAAGCAGAATGGCAAACATCGTCGGCTGACGAAAGGCGGACAGTAATTTGGATATTGCGAACACCAAACAGTATCGAAAGAATGATCCCCTGTTCCCTGAAATAATTAGAGGAATGATGTTTGGTCCATCGAACAGTGGAAAAAAATCTTATGCTTTCACTGTTGGAACAACGCCATTTGACTGTTTGTTTGTTGAAAACCTGTATTTTCCACTACTGCCTGCTGGAATAGGCTCTTGGTTATTGGGGGGGGGGGGGAAGACGGTAACGCAACGGTTTTGATTCGTTCTTGAATTAATAGTCGACTACTGACATCCAGCCGGCTTTGGTGCGGGCCCCTAGGCTACATACAGCCTAGGTAGCCTATTCTTAAATGCGGCCCTACTGACATGATGAGTATAGACAACCCTGGGGAGGATACTACTACTTCGAAAAAATTTGCATCTCTATATCAATCCGTCCTCCTTCCGATCGAAGGGGGTTTGAATATATGGTATATAAGCTATTTTGCAAAAAATATTATATGACCTTTAAACTATGTACAGTGCACTGAAATACTATAACAAAAATAAACGCTGTATTTATTTTTCATTCCCTCGCGCGTCGACACACCCAAACTTCGGCTCCGGTGTTAAGATTTGTTCTTTTGTCTGTAAGTTGTTGGTAACTAGCATATTTTCGCTAATTTTATAATCATGTGATGTACAACACAGATTTTATAAAATATTGGATGAAAGTTGTCTTTGTTCTTGAGGGTTTATGTTGATAAACAATTCAAGCTTGTGAATAATTGGGTTTACTAACTTTTACTTTTTCTGTTTCAGAGTATTCAAAAAGAGTTCGCCGAATGGGAAGGTAAGTTCAATATTTGTTTGTATATTGGTTTTATGACCTTAGTTTCTGGTGTTCTTTCATTTAGTTCTTGAAACTTTTATTCTGCCATGATTTTTGGGAAAGTTGGAGACAACTCTTAAGATTTTAAGGTGGAGCATTGTCACCATGATACGAATTTGGTATTGCTAGTGCATTTTTTTTTTCGTGTGATGTAATTACGAACGCCAAGTTCGATTTGACTTGTGAAGCGGTTTTATTTATACGAATTTTTGAAGTTTACGTATTGTGTGTGGGCGGTTAAAATGAGTAAAGTGAAATATCGTGCCGTCATATAATTATTTGTTTTGAACAGGTATATGTCCAGTAGAAATTCGTGTACAGCTGGAGAAGTTACCCTGTAAATCTTTACCTTTATTTTTACCATGACTATATTAGTTTAACGTGTATTATATGTTTAAATTCCTGTAATCGATGTGTCATCGACTTTCCAATGTCTGATTGACTCGAAACTGTATATATTCTCGTTTTCAGTGACATATTGAGTGATTATAATTATTAGTTGTTACTAATTAATCAGTTAATGTAAATTAAGTATTTTTAATTGCTTCTAGCAATCGAAATATTTATGGTCAATGTTTCTTCAGCCCTACTTAAATAAGCGTAGTTTTTATTTTTTAAACACCGTATATATATATATGTATTAATAATGAAAACATTTAATTGTTGCCATACGTCTCTCGAAGATAATACTAAAAACATGATGAAAACATCGAGCACGTACATAATACGGTATTTGCCGATCAGCGAATAAAGGTTTTTGACATTGCTGAGGCCATAATCGTGTCAATGAAAGGTATGGTTCATTTTACATATACAATTAAAAATGAGAAATCTTTGTGCAAGAAATGTGTCGAATTTGTTTAATGCTTGCCAAAAACAAATGCATAAACGAATTTCTCGAAAATTTGGACACCGTTTTAAAAAGGATATTAATTTTTTTTCGTTATGGGCAAAGCTTATAATGTTTTGTCTCATCGGTGTATATACAATTGGCAGTATGTACAAGATTAGTGAAATAGGCATGGTATTTAAATAATTGTACCAGTCAACTTGCATAAAATAATATGATTCCAGGTAGAATTCCAGAAACTATAACATGTTAAATGTATTTTTTATCTGTTTGAAAACTGAAATGTACCATTCAGTGTGAAGCTGGAGGACATTTATTTTGTCGTAATCTAGATTTGCTAACCGCGCTGTCGACGCGCCCTAAAGCAACAACAACAACATAGATTTACTAACGCTCACACATGAAATTCCTGTCATAGCCAGATAAATTGTGAAAGATGATTGTACCCTTATTTTGTTGCTCTTCAGTTGTCATTGTGAAAGAGTAAGAAAGAGAAAAAAATTGTTTTACCTTGACATAGGTTCTCCAAGACTCCTTTGGAAGTGCCCATGAACTACGTGGCTCTAGGGGGGCTGGGGGAAGGAGGGGTTTGGTTGAAAACTACGCTGGGCTATGGGGGGAGGGGGCATTTCGGAGCCAAGCCACGTAGCTTTTCATTCATATTATTTTTCACAGTTAAAATAAGATACGGTACAGAACACGCAACAACATGTGAATATTTATTTCCATCATTTAATTATCTCCGTATACAATCTATGATAGTCTGACAAGAGAAAACAGAAAATGTCTTCTGGAATCAACAATGAAAAAAGCTACGTGCACGGTGGGAGGGGGGAGGGGAGTTTGGAGGCAAAAAGCCACGTCACGTCAGGCTGCGTGGGGGGAAGGGGATTCAGAGGAGGCCAAAAATGCTGTTACGTAGTTTATGGACGTTCCCTTTCGAGCTATGTAGTTTTCGAAATGATGAGGTGGGGAAATAAGTTTGTGGAAGAGTCTTACAAAAAGAAGAGACAGTATGGTAGCTCATATTTTGAGACATGCAGGATTCATTAATTTGTCAATGTAGGGAACAGACAAAGGTAAGAGCTGTGTAGGAAGGCAGAGATTAAATATATGAAGCAGATAATTGAGGATGTGGATTGCAAGGGGTATGTTGAGATGAAGTGGTTGGCGCAAGATAGGAAGGGATGGAGGATTGCACCAAACGAAGTCAAGAGACTGATGACAGCAAAAAACAAGGCATAGTTTAATTTAATTGCAATGGAGCACACGCTCCGGTGGCGATTTCCCTACACACCCAACTTCCCCCTATCCTGCACCCACTTACTTTTGCCCTCTACAAATTTTAACTTTAAATTCTTTTAACGTTTTCGGTAAGTTATTCATCATTTCCCTTGGTAACTCATTCACCCTTACCCTTACCTAAAAAAGAAACTCTTCCCACACCCTTGTGCCTGAAATCGAGTGTCAGCTTGTGGTCATAATCATCTTTTCCCTTCCATGCACTACTTTTCATACCTACTGCAATATCTTTCCATGCCTCATCGCCAGTATTAGTGTTGCCCAAATGCAAGAACAAGACAAGACTTGGCCAGTCTTGGTCTTGGTCTTGCATCAATACACCTGGTCTTGGTCTTGGTCTTGGTATTGCACTCCCAGTCTTGGTCTTGGTCTTGGTCTTGCAGCAAGAGTCTCGCAAGTCTTGCAATTACCTATTAGCCTGTCGCTATTTATTAAACGTTACTTTAGATATTAGAACAACGCAACAGAATAGGTACATTTTGAGCTTGAATTAACATAGCCATGGTAAAGACCAACCAAATTAATAAATGTCTAAACATTTCATGAGAAATTCAAAAAATCAACTGACACCGGTTAGGGTTTGAACCCACGACCTAAGCGATCAGTGGCGATGCTCTAACTAACCAACTGAGCTATCAACTGTGTCCCGCGGGAGTCAGTCTGTTTCTTAATAAACGTTTACATTTAATAATCTTCAATGTACTAAAACATGGTTTAAACATATATAAAACAAATTAATGACATTAACTTGACTGTATTTTAAAGAACATTATCTGTCTAGAAAGAGATTGATAGACCCTCACCTTATATGAAATGGAATAAAATAATTATACAATTTACTGAATTTACCATTTATTTCAATAAAAATACAACACAAATGAAATTACAGAACAGTACACAATACCTGACATTACTGTTACTTTATATTAATTCTTTTGACCAAGAATTAATACAAAGTAACCATCTGGCTGACTCATCGCTTAACCTATTTCTATGTTTTCTAATTACTAATGATACTTTAGAAAATAATCTCTCAGCAGGTACTGAAGTTGCAGGTATTGAAAGAAAATCACGGGTCATCTTCGATAAAACCGGATACTCTGTTTCATGCGTCCTCCACCACTCTAAAATGTCCTCTGAGCTGGCGGCTCTGGGTTTACATAGGTACTCCTCCAACTCTTCAATAACTAAGCCTTGAAGACAAGATCCAGATCCACATGACGTCGAGGGACATTGTAAGACTATTGTCTTTCTTGGGTTGACATGATACTTACTGTAGACCGAACTTCGTGCTTACTAAAGTTTTAATTACTAACATACAGCACTGGAAGCCGGATAAATGAGTTCGTAGTCGCCGCCGGTCGCCAGATAGGGTCCAAACCAGTCCGATAAAAGTGTGAGGATAACTAATTAAGAGAAATCTTCAAGTATCAAGTAATGAAAATAGGTTCTCCACACATTTATTAGAATAAAGTACACATCGAACCAGTTGGCCACTATCAGAATTTAGATGATAAGGCTATTGAAACTTCGTAATCCGTCGATTGCAAGATTCTTAGAAAAAAAAGGAAAGTTATTAATCCAAATCAGTCCACACTATATTACTTTCGATGCCACACTTCACTGTTCTGGTATCTCAACCCACTGTTCAAATCAATTTAAAACATACGTCGCAATGGTTAAACAAGTTCATTCTTCTTCTTACTTCTTGCTACACCCGTACAGTTCGTATAGCGTCTCACATTACGCGACGCGAGCCGTCCGCTGCCATACCTCGATAACGACTGACTTTAAACAATGTAGTCATGCGCTCACTTCGGAGCGGCGGAATGCTACTGTTATGTTACATTCCCCAACTACCAATTTGTGATAATTGTTCAGGTTTTTTCCAAAAGAAACTGAAGAATTATCATTACAATAAAAAAAGAAATTTTACAAATACCAAGTTTCAAACTCTCGAGTGTGGCCAACCTACTAACATAAGATACACAAAGCCATTTAACATATTTAAATTAAAAAAAACAGGCACACAAACAACATCAAGAAAACATATAAAAAAAAAAATACAGGAAGGAACCACATGAAATTGTTATAGTTTTCGTGGTCACAGTTCTCAAATAGACTGTCAGCTCTCAATAAAATAAAACTGAAAAGAAAGAACATATATACACAACATGACAAAAATAATTTTTCCGCTTCTACCGTAGGCTCTATGGGTGGAGTCCTCGGTTGCGACACTGGTAGAGGTCATTAACCTCTATACGACTTTTGTCGAAGCACTTCCCGCACTACACTGCACTACACAAAGCCTACTGTTGTTGCTGCTGCTGCTTTGGCATTTTTTCAGGCAGGGTACGAAAGTGGAAATGTGGATTTAGTTTACTGGCTTTAGCCGGAAAAGTCAAGGATTTATTCGCCGAAGCGGTGAAATAATTGGCATACGCCATACAAGGAAAAATTAGGAAAAAGGAAGAATAAAGGGTGTCCCCTATTCGTGACCATTGCGGAGTGAGTAGACATCCTCGTCCAACATCCATAGATGAAGGGCTCATCTCCACCCCTATCACGTTAGCTTTCCACTTCCATTTGATATATTTCCGGTCGATTCTCTTCTTTTCTTTACGTATCTGCGGTTGCTTTAATTTCCAGTCATCTTCTTCATATACTCCGCAGTCCATTGGTATTGACTTATTACCTCCATAATACTCTTCAGTCGATAAAAATGTTCCGCCGTCTTCGTTTATTGCGCCCGTGGCTGCCGCACACTTTAAACTATTTTTGGCACAGGTTACTATAGTGCTTACGCATTGACTGTTGCGCGTGTGTTGGCTGCCGTCGCGCTCGCCGGCTGCGCCGTCATGAAATACATAAGACTTCCGCACAACTTTAATCCCGCCCAGGCTTACCTCGCCTGTATCCATATTTTCCGAACCATCAATTCCTATTAACATCATCTCACCCTCGCGTAATTTCCTTTGTTCTCTCCAAATGTGTTCTTGAATCCTTTCGTTTTCAATTTCAAAAATGTCATCTTCGCCTTCTCCTCTGATTTCAGATTCTTCGACTTCCATGTCCTGATCAAATTTATTTTCATCTTCTACCTCATCCGCCTTCAATTCTTCACTTGTACTGGTTAATAAAAATTTTTTCGTATCTTGTCGGTTCCTCTTCAACTTCGTTATTAAATACTGTATCGTATAGACATATTTCTGGTTGATCCTTTTTCCGCCTCAAGCCTATTTTTTCTTCTTTTACTAATAATATTTTCTCTGTATTCGGCCTCTTTTCTGCCTCCGCCGCTGGCGAAGCCTTCTCAGTGGCAGGCACTAGTTTAAATGTCTGGTATTGTCTTCTGAAACCACTGCTACCCTATGTTCTTCATTTTGCGGTCGGTAGTTATGATTCTGGAACCGCCTATGAGATTTTCCTTCCTCTATGTTTTCCTTTCGAACTCCGTCTTGCCGGCCTGAGTTTTCCGGTTCTTGCCGAAAATTTCTATTCCCTTCTCTTCGGTGGTTTTCCTGTCTGAATCCGTTATTTTGAAAATGATTAGTGTTATGTTGTCCTTGGTATCTTGTTCTGTACATTCTTTGCTCTTGTACATCTAATCTTCCCAGCATATCTACAGCATCCTTTATGGAGCGGATCTTGTGGCTAGTAAGTATTAGCTGTGTCTGTTCCGGTAACCTAGCCGCAATCATTCGTACATACTCTTCTTCACTATGAGGCTGGTCTAAGTATCGGCAAGATGCATAGCACCGCATGAAAAAATCGGTTTGCGATCCTCTTCTCGGATCATAATCGGTCACCGCACATTAATTCTGATTTCACCGCGATCTGCCGTTCTGCCGACCAGTAAAGATTCAAAAAATCTTCTTTGAACTGCTCGAAAGATGAAAATTCCTCCTCTAATTGCTCTGCCCACAGTCGGGGTCCTGCTCTTAAATGTTTTATTACCATATTAATTTTCTTCTCCTCACTAGCAGCCATAAAAGGTGGAAAATTTTCGAAATTTTTAATAAACTTTACAGGATGGATGCCATTTCGGTCAGAAAATTCTTCCCAATCAATCTTTTCGTCGTAGCATTGAACAGGAATTACAGTGCCCTTTCCGGTTTCTTTGTATTTACAGAATTCTTCTCTCACTACACCCGGCACTTGTTTTAATACTTCTTGCTTTATAATTAGCGGCGCCTGTACCTTCATTCTCTCATCCACAAATACGGCAGTTGACACTTTTAATTTCTCCAACTTCTCATCCAGCTGTTCCACCTCCGCAGTTATCTCTTTCATCCAAATTTCACTTCCGCATAGCCCTGTCGGGTACCTTCTTGCAATGTTTGGAACTGTCCTTCGATCGTCTTTATACGGTGGCAGTGACTATCGCTTTTTTCTTGTAACTGCGCATACTGTTCTTGCAAGGCGTCGGTTTCCTGGCGCAAACTATTAGTTTTACCCTTTAACTCTTGTTTTAAATCGGAAAACTGGGTTGCTAAGTCCTCTGCGCGCATATTACACAAAGCACGATACTCTTCCATATCCTTACGTAATTCTGCTATTTGGGATTTGTGTTCATTCAGAGACTTAGAATGTAACATTTCCGCGTCAGACTTTAGCTCAGCTTTTAGATTATCGAGCTTGGAATCAAAGGTTTGAGTGCTTAACTTAAGATCTGAATCTAACTTTTCAAATTTATCATGGAGGATTTCAGTGCTTGACTTAAGGTCTGAATTTAAATGTTCAAATTTATCATGGAGGATTTCAGTACTGGATTTGAGATCCAAATTTAAATTTTCCAACTTGGAATTTTGCCTCTCAGAGTTCGTGTTTAAATTTTTTACTGACTCACTTAACCCTCGTAACATCTCCATTATATCTGCATTGGCGCTTCCCTCGGTTTCCGGCATGATTATAATTTTGCACAGAAAACAGGATCACAAAATATGGCAAACTAACTCCCCGCGAATCAGACAACCAGACCACAACAACGCCGTTATACACGAAGCGCCAGCCGCTGCAAGCTATCTAGCTAAGCATGCCATTTAAAGAAAAAAAGGGAATAAAAGGTTGCACTACAGGCATAACTACAGGTGGAATTTAAATAATTGATGACAAAGGATAAGAAAATGTATTGTCGAGTTAGGAGAGAAAAATCTTGTCCGATTTTCTTCCTCGATATTTCACAGAAAAAAAGGAAAATTGTCAGAAAAAAATTAGGAAAAGGATTTAAGCCTTCAAAAATAGCCAAACAAGCAGCGCACAGCGCGTCCTTAGCTTTCGGAGACTCTGCACGACGATTCTTCTTTCTCCCGCCTTCGTCGTCTCGGCTGCCCAGCTCCGCGCCGAACAATGTAGAATATCTTCCCCGCTGCTCCTTGACCAGCCGCGCTGCCTTCGTCGAGTGGGACTTCTTCCGCAACTTTGGGTATTGTCGACACCTGTTTCGATTGTCGTCGTCTTGATATCACAGTTTTCCTTTTTATTCCTTTGTGTGTTTTCCTAGGATTTGAGAAAAATTGTCTCTCCTCCTAGTACTAATTTCTACCACACAGTCCTGTCACTCGTCGCCATGTAAGACTATTGTCTTTCTTGGGGTTGACATGATACTTACTGTAGACCGAACTTCGTGCTTACTAAAGTTTTAATTACTAACATACAGCACTAGAAGCCGGATAAATGAGTTCGTAGTCGCCGCCGGTCGCCAGATAGGGTCCAAACCAGTCCGATAAAAGTGTGAGGATAACTAATTAAGAGAAATCTTCAAGTATCAAGTAATGAAAATAGGTTCTCCACACATTTATTAGAATAAAGTACACATCGAACCAGTTGGCCACTATCAGAATTTAGATGATAAGGCTATTGAAACTTCGTAATCCGTCGATTGCAAGATTCTTAGAAAAAAAAGGAAAGTTATTAATCCAAATCAGTCCACACTATATTACTTTCGATGCCACACTTCACTGTTCTGGTATCTCAACCCACTGTTCAAATCAATTTAAAACATACGTCGCAATGGTTAAACAAGTTCATTCTTCTTACTTCTTGCTACACCCGCTACAGTTAGTATAGCGTCTCACATTACGCGACGCGAGCCGTCCGCTACCATACCTCGATAACGACTGACTTTAAACAATGTAGTCATGCGCTCACTTCGGAGCGGCGGAATGCTACTGTTATGTTACAACATGCATACAGTTTATCAAAGTCTATTACGTCTTCATCTTCATCATATTCACATACTTTCTTTTCATTTCTTGGTGATTCTAGAGATTTATTCACTAAGTGTAGACTTTTATATTCTTCATAAAGTTCATTAAATTTGTGCAGGCTCTGTTTTAATTTGCTTGCCCCAAAATGTCATGTCAAAAGTCTGAGCCTTATGCCTTGGGTCTAAAATCAAAGAGGTACAATAAATCCAGTTGCTTTTCTTATAATGTTTAAGCATTTTGTCTCTAGCTGCTTGGAAACCCATAATGAGCCTTTCATCCACTTCGGATCGATTTGGTTTCTCATCTAGTTGTTTTACCATGGATTCAATTTTATCGAGCAAGAGATTGAATGATACAATGACTAGCGGTAATGTAACATATTTTTCTCCGCCAAGTTTCGTTGATAGAAGTTTAAAGTTTATTAGAAATATTAAGAAAATAAACATCTTCTCGGTAACATACTACATATAATTTGATTACGCATATTCTATATAGTTCTATATAGTTTATTTTTCGTTTTTATTATTTCGATACTTCAATTAAGTGTCATACTTACTATATTTAATGCATTATTTTTTATTTACTTATTCAGACCGTCAATTCCTTCTTCAACGAAAACGCACTGATAGTCATTTATATTATATCAGTACTTTACGTCTTCCTACATATTTTCTGCCTATTTTCTCCTTCAAAATTCTATGTACTAGTACTTTCTTTAAGATTCGTTTGTTTTCTAGGTGTAAATTTCTTGTATTATATAGGATAAGTATATAATTTAAATTAAGCCTGTCCGGTCCACTGACTCTGGTGTTTACTCCTCGAGTTAAAATTGGGCAAATACTATATATTCTTTACATGTAAATGAATATTTGCATAAATATATTGTAATGCAACAGTCAATATATCAATTTATTTATTTAAACAGTTCTCTCATATATTATTATATTCGGGCTCCTAAACAGTACATAAATCTTATTGCACGCTTTTTATATTATTCGATTACTATTATAGAAAAAACTTTCACGTTTGAAGTGTATTAAAAGTGTCTACAATATTTATTAAATGGGTGACGACATATTTAAGCACTTTGTGTTTTAAAACCACACAGAACAGATCAGCATAATGTATTCGTGCCCATTCTAAGCACCCAAAAACTTATTTTGTATAGAAAGTATATAAAAAAAAGTCCTAACTGCAAGACGCAAGAGTCTCGCAGGCTTGGTCTTGTTCTTGCTTAAATCTTGCACAGTCAGTCTTGCTCTTAGTCTTGCTGAAATTAGGCGGTCTTGGTCTTGGTCTTGGTCTTGCAAAAATGCAAGACCAAGACCAAGACTGCAAGACCAAGACCGATTTTGGGCAACACTAGCCAGTATACGCCCTCTACACTCCCATGGCCCTCCTCACCCTCCTCCTGTCTTCGAATGAATCCCATTCCAGCTCCTTTATCATATGTAACTGATTGCATTGTGCGATAATTTCCAGAAGCAAATCTAGCAGCTCTTTTTTGCGCCCTCTCTAATTCCTGTATTTGATACGCAAAATGAGGGTTGCATACTACACTACCATATTCGAGCAATGGCCTGACCAAAGTTTTGTAACCCAATTCCTTTACTTCTCTCATGCATCCCCTCATCACTCTCTCCGATAAGTGCAGAATTTTAAAACCTTTTCCTACCACCTGTCCAATGTCTCCTGCCCAGTTAAGCTTGTTATCAAATGTAATGCCAAGATATTTACATTTCAAGTCTTCAGCATACAATTCTTTCCCACCTTATATTGATAATTAACCTTTTGTTTTTTATTTGTGTGTCTAATTAGCTGACTCTTCTTTGTATTTATCTTCATCCCACGTTTATCAACACAACTAGATATCCTGTTTAGATCACCCTGCAGCTGTTTACAGTCCTCTACTGTTTTGATCCTTTCATATAGCATTATATCATCTGCTAACAATCTAATTTCAGATAGTAAACAATCAATATAATTATTCATCAGAATAATGAATAGCAATGGTCCCAATACGTTACCCTCCGTCACTCCAATTTTTACTTCCACTTCCTTTGATACCGCATTTCCTACCCTAACTTTTTGTTTTCTATCTTTTAAAAATTCTTCTACCCAGTAAATCACTTTCTGATCCACTCCAATAGTTTTTACCTTATTTACTACCATTTTATGGCTCACTCTGTCAAACGCATTTGAAAGATCTAGTGCTACACTGTCAATTTGGCCTCCCTTGTCCATTTCATCTGAAATATCTTGCATATATCCCACCAACTGAGATTCGCATGAATATCCTTGCCTGAACCCATGTTGCCTACTTGAAAACCACTTACGTTCTTCACATATATTTCTGATGTGGTTCAATATCAATCTTTCCATTAATTTACCTACCACTGAAGTCATACTGATTGGCCTATCACTTTCGACTCTATTTCTCACCCCTCTTTTAAGTACCGGTACTACTATCGCACTTTTCCAGTCCTGTGGTAAGCAGCAAGTATCCAGACTCAATTTAAATAATATTTCAAGATAAGGTACGATGTCACATCCGGCTATCTTTAAGATATCTGTAGTGATATTATCTACACCAGCCCCTTTATATTTTTCAGCTTGCTTATTTCCTTCATGATTTCCTCAACATGAATTTCAAATTTTTTAGTATCTTCATTTCCAATCGTATTGTTAAGCTCGTTCTCCGAATGAGACCCTCCCGTTTCTGTTTCATTGTCCCTAATGCTCTCACTTAACCAGTTACTTAAAATCTTTGCCTTTTATAAATCCTCAGTAACTTCTTCTCCATCCTGACCGAGCGTGGTGGTGTAACGGATAGCGTTCTGGCCCGCATTCGGGAGGACGGCGGTTCGAATCCCGTCCGGGCATCCAGATTTGGGTTTTCCATGGTTTCCCAAATCACTCCAGGCAAATGCCGGGATGCTTGCTTAAAAAGGCCATGGCCGAATTCCTTCCCATTCCTTGCCTCCCTCCCATCCTTTCCCGTCTCTAAAGACCTTGCTGTTGAGAGACGTAAAGCAGTTAAAAATAAAAAAAATTCTTCTCCATCCTTATCTATAAGCGACTCTACATGCTCCCTTCCCCTCAGTTTCCTGATATAGCCATAGAAATTTCTAGATGCATCAGTCAGTGGTCTTCATGCACTGACAAAACTCTTCATCTTTAGCCACTTTCTTTGCTGTTATTAAGTCCTTGTTTAGTCGTTTTAAATATTCCCTACTACCCTCCTGTCTCTTTACTCTGTTATGTTCTCTTCGTACCAACCTCCTTAACCTTCTCACTTCCCTATTATAGTACACAGGTTCTCTACTTATCTTTATTTTCTGCTTTAGAATAAAATTTTCTTCCTTTTTTCTTATTATCTCCTTGAACTCTTTCCACTTTGACTCTATTGTACTTATGCTTTCCTTCCATTTGCTGAATCGTTCTTTGAAATATCTCTTCAAATTTGAAATCTGTGTCTTTTTATAATTGTTCCTATTCCCCCCGTCAATTTTGGCTGCTGGTTCACTGAATCCTCTAATATCCATCTGAACTGCGTCATGATCACTTATTCCTTCCGTTACTTGACATCCCACAAGGTTATCATCGGGATTTATTAGGAATATATCAAAAATATTTTGTGCCCTTGTGTTTTGCTCTACCACTTGTGTAAATCCTCCTTCCCTTATTAAGGTATTTGCAAATCTTTGTTGCAGTGTGTTATTAATCTTATTTCCTTCCCAGTTTACACCTGGTAAATTTAAATCCCCACCAATAATTATCGTTCTATTCTCACCTCTGAAATCTGAGTATGAATTTAATTTCTTCCCAAGAGCCTCATTTTCATCTGCCATTCTTCCACTACGGGAAGCAGCCAACACTCTGATTTTTTCTTTTTTATTACCCCAGAAACCTCACTGTCTAGTACTTCTTCTTTTAACCAACTCTCTACCTCAATTATTACTTGTGGCTCGTGTATCTCTATTAAGTTTGCAAATTCGATTACTTTGTTCATTATACTTCTACAGTTTACCATTAACACCCTTTTTACCGGCTTTATATTTTCAGCACTTATTTCCTCTTTCCCAGTTTTACTCCAGTCAGTTATTGTTTCAGCAACTTCATCTATTTCTTTAACATCTATGATCTTTTCCATCGTGGATCTGCAATCAGTATCACTTTGATCATCTATTTCCGTCCCTTCACCTACAGCCCCTAACCTAAAAAAAAGGTACAGTCCTGACCCCCATCATCACTGGTAATGGGTTCCCTTACTGCTTTAGCTAACAACTCAGAAAGTACTCCCTTCTATTTAGGTGTAGGCCATGCCTAATGAAACCCCACCTACCAATGGTGTTCACAGGCACAACCCCCAACACAGAACTAATGTCTTTCCCAAGTAGCAGTTACAATTCCACATTTACACGTCTCACAGCATAGTTCAATTGTGGCCGGTCATGGCGACTTAGGACCTGCACGAGTTCCACCCTGGTATGCTGCGCCTCCTTCACCACCTTTCTCAGGTCACGCTCTATGCTGTAACTCGCGTTTCTATCAACACTATTCCCCGCCTCTCCCACTTCACTACTATATCTTTCTTAGTGAAACTACTACAAAGTGAACCTATATCCTCCATTACCTGACCTAATGTTGCACTAGGTTTGAAAAAACTTGTGACCTGGTAACCTGCACATAACTGATCCTGCACCTCTCCCATGGCTACTACCTAGCTGCATCTTACTTACTCCTACATCTACATGAGGCTCTTCTCCTCCTGATTCTGGCAACAGGTCAAACCTATTTTTCCCCACAATTACTGAAGTGTCTGGCTTCTTCATCCTGTTAACTATATTTCTCCTACGACCTGTTACCAGTTCCCACCCATCCTTCTCAACCCACTATCTCTACTTTCAGCCTCTGCAGCATGATCCTCGACAAGCTCAGCCCCCACAGGCTGTGCCTGCGCAATCTGAGCCTCCATAGGCTGAGCCTCCACAGGCTTAGCCCCCACAGGCTGAACCTCAACAGGTGGAGCCACCACAGGCCATGGCTACACAGACGGAGCCTCCACAGGATGAGCTTCAAGAACCCTGATCCTTTCACGCAACTCCCTGATCGTTTCGCCCATCTCCCTTATCCTATCATCCCTAAGACAAAGTGAACAAAACCATGTTAGAGCCTCATTTATATCCCCAATTTCCTCTTCCCCACATACCCGGTGAAATCACTTCTTACACCAATTACAACCCATCCCCTTCGCAACGTGCCTACGGCAGACACCACAGTTTCCAGTCATGATTTTCCCAAATACTTCAACCATCTTCTAAACAAACCTTAAATTTATTTGATAAAGTAGTCTAATAAAGTTTATACTATATTTTTAACGTTTTTATGAAATATGATAGGCGCTATACTCGACTAACTGTTGAATTTTTTATATATATATGTAATTAAATTGAAGCTTTATGAATAATAACTAGGTAACAAAGCTACTTAAGAACCAATGATTAAAACTTAAACTTATGAATTTCGAAACGAACTTAAGATGAAGAGCCGATACTATTTAGTGCTAATGTGGATCACAACTAATTAGTTACTTATGAAAGTTTTTTTTAAATAAAAAAAGCTAGGAAGTTGTTATTTTAGTGTATTAGATGGCAATTAAACACAATTATATTTCAGGCGGAACAAGATAATCACTAGAACGTACGTTTTTGTTGTTGTAAACTGATTGCGATATCGATAGTGGAACATAAAATATCGATATTCTATTAACCTAATGTGAACAACCGGATGCTATATATGAATACTTATGGTTTTTATTTATAATTTCTAGTTGTTTTATTACTATTCTGGAACTAATTAATTAACAAACTGTGTTATTTTAAACCGAATAGAGTTTGAATATAGAACGATACAAAAACCTTAACAATCTAATTTCGAACTAGCGATTTGACTTTTTACGGTATATAAGAAATTGAGCACTATATAATAACTTAAACCACTATGTTTACCTATACTATGGTATTATAATCAGTGGCGGCTCTAGACGTAGTGCCACTGTGACATGTCACAACCTCTAATCATGAATAAGTAAATTAAAAAATAAATGCAGTGAAAGAAAAATAAATATTTATAAATGCAGCATTCTCTACTCTACAGCTAGGGAAAGTAATGAACTCCATCTGTTGGCCACATCATTAAACTGTTTCGCTGTCGTGGTGACAAATCTTGGTTGGCACAGATCACGCATGCGCTCTAGCGTTTTCGTGGAAATATTCGAGGAGGTCGGAGGTTCGCTTTGTTAATGGGGAATGGAGACAACTTCGTTCTGTCACACGCTGCAGCTCGATAAAGTTAGTAATACTGCCGGCAGAATGCAGCAGCTGACATTTTTGTAGCATTCAATTAAATATCCACTTGAACAATGCTTCAGCCTGTTCGCTGATTACTGGTGGTCCGCGAACATAGTTCAGGAGTTCCACAGGCAGACTATCATAAACTCTGATACCATATTCGTACTGTTTAAGGCTGTATGCCCAACATTTAAAAGCCTTGAATATTTAAATGACCCGGCAAAAATGTGGCATTTCCAGGATGAGATAGAACAGCATTGTTTCTACAACAGTCTATTCACTTCCATGTGGCGTCTAGAGATTAAGTAAATGACGGTTTACTAAGGGTTTTAAATGGGTATGAGGAACCGCGGTAGTTGATAAGATTGGTAACGCGAGTGGTAAAGTAAATAAAAATAAAAGACATACGGTCTAGCGTCTTTTATTTTGGTTTATGTATGTAGGCACGTGGTATAGTGTAGCGCCCATCCTGTAGTAACATTATTATTTATCTGGTTTGGTCTGATTAACATGTAATTAACTTTTAATAGTTCACATCCAGTTTTATATCTGCGTTTTCATAGGATTCAAAACGTGGTTTTAGATTTATTATGTTATAATGGTACTTTTTAATAACAACAAACTAAAATTAGGCCCAGGGTGGAAGACATTAAAAAAAAAAACAGAGGAAAAATTGCGGAGGTGACTGGCGACGGAGGAAGGAAACTCAGAAGAGGAAAATGAAGTTGCGTAATCGTCGTCCTTAGTCTGCTGAAACGAAAAGGAGAGAAAAAAAAAGAAATAGGCCTGTGTGAGTTAGTGGCCTACAACATTATTTTTGAAAATTTACTGGTCCTCGGGTTGAAAAAGGTTTGGATACGCTGCCCTAGAAGCTTTGTCAATGCGAGCAGGCAATATTGTTTTTTTTTTTTCTTAGATTCTCTGAAGGAGAATTACATAAGTTTATGAATGCACGTAACAGGAAACGATTCTCAAGAGAAATGTGTTACACTGCTGTCGTGGTCATCGAAGACAGTGCCGGATAAGAAAGTATGGGGTCCTAAGCACACTAAAAAATTTTGACTCCCTCTGTTTTTGAAATTAATTATATGTATTTTATAAGTTCAAAGAAAAGGTTTTGTAGATCACTAATATAATTTATCATATTTTTATTCAATTAACAAACGAATTTTACAATTTATCATATTTTGAAAATTACTTTTATTTATCGTACACTACTATGAAACAAAAAAATTAATTTCCATGCTTTTCATATAATTTTGATTGTTTTATTCTGGATGATTTATTTTTTATTATTTTTATTTAGTGAAAAAAGTGAACTTTCAGGGAGCCTTCAAAAATCAGGGAATCCAGGCTACTGCCTAGTCGTGCCTAGTCCTACCTTTGGAGTAATCCAACACTGCTTGTAGATCAACTTGTCGGTTTTTGGTTAATCGGTAAAAGTTTACCGTTTGGTCAATTTTAAAACATTTATCATTGATTAATTTCAAAATCATTTAATTAATCCTGCAGTAATTTCAGGTAGTGAGACTTTCACACGTTACAAATCTTTATATAGCGAGATTCTTACTCTGAGTTGTTTTTCACTTTTCACTTCAATGATGATCAGTAAGCCGCGGAAACATTCAGTGGCGGATCCAGGGAAGGAGAGGGGCTTGGGGGCTTAGGCGCCCCCCACCCCCAAAAGCACCAAGGTCACCCCCGGCGATATGGAATTTGGGAACCTTTTTTTTATGCTGTTCTTATAAGGGCGGCATTCTGGAGTAATGAGGCCCCAAACCAAATCCTAGCCCCCCCCCCCCCAAATCAAACAGAAATCCTGGATCCGCCACTAGAAACATTTTGTTGTCACTACCTGAGGAAATCACTTCGGCCGCCACTGATTATAATTAATCTAACTATCAAAGAGACCTTAACAACAATGACGCGAACTTTCTTTTTAATATTTTATTGACACTTGGCCTGTTGGCCATACAGTCAAGATACATTATATTTAGTGCTGTATCTATACATGCGCCCACATTAACATATACGCATTACAGATACATACAAATCACTGTTCATTAAAACTAAACAATAATGGGGGTTCTACGCGGTTATATTTCTATGTGGTTTCTTGTTATGAAGTGCACCATCCTCTGGTATATTCCGATATTTTCTAGAGCAAGGAGGTGGCCTACTTTAACTGGATAACTTATGTCCCAATGTTTTAGATCTTTCCAGAAAGTGTCTGTTTCTTCTTTGTAATTATTGCATCCGAAGAATAGATGGTTTGTATCGGCCTCGGATTCCCCGTCGCACTGACAAAGTGGGGAGTTTTGTGCAAGTGGCTTCCGAATCTGCCGTGATTGAATTTTAATCTTGATATTATAGTCACAGCTTTTTTGGTGGCATTTTTTTTTTTTTTGAAACCATAGTGTTGTCGGTATTTGCGGTTGTATGCGCCTGTAGTCTCTTCCCTTGTGTTATTCACTGGATTGCCACATATCATTGCAGGCCTCAGTTGTTTTGTGTCGAAATAATGATATTAAGTCACTTCCTATCAGAAGTTCCGCTTGGATTTCTGTTTGTGCAGCTAATTTTGCAAGAGAATCCACTCTCTCATTGACAGGAAGCCCGACATGTGCCTTAACCCAGAGAAAGGAGGTCTCCATTCCTTGTTTATTTATGGTGGTCAACAAGTCTAATATGTTATATGGAAGTGGAGTCCTCCCTCTATCTTTGATTCCATCACCGAGCTTTTGAAGTGCCGATTTGCAATCGGTAAGAATTACAGTATTCGGAATGCGCATCTCTAGCACGTATTCCAATGCTTCAAGTATCGCAAACAGTTCAGCTGTAAAGGAGGAAGTTTCCGCTCGTAGCTTAAACAGCCTTTCCATTCCGTTAGTTCTGTCAAAAAAGGCACTCCCAACCATGTTGCCAGTCTTGGACCCATCTGTGTAAATATGTACGACTCGACCCATGCTGCTTAGATAATCACTTAAAAGATTATTGTTACTTAAGGCATTTTCTGAATAACTAAGATTTTATACGATCTTGCGCCCGATCATAAGGGTTTCATAGTTAAACTCATAGCATGGTAATCTTGTGAGAGAGAGCACTTGTGACTGATATTCACTGAGGTCGGAGATGGCCGCGGTTAGAGGTAGGCTGTTCCTATGAATCCAGTATGTGGAGGCTGATGTTGCCGCCCACAGGGCGCGTATTTTTATTATAAGCGCATTTCCGGTTTTCTGAAACTGTTTTATTATAAACTTTTTACTGAGATATTGGCTCCTCAGTGCGAGTGGCATTTCCTTGGATTCGACCAGCAGTGCATTGGTTGGAGTTGATAGAAAAGCCCCTAAAGTCGAAGAGCCCGAAACTGACATCTATCCAGGCAGATCAACAGTTGATTAGATGCAGAGCCATAAAGTTCACAGCCATAGTCAAAGTCGGGTCGCACCATAGCTTTGTAAAGGGCTATTGAGATTTTGGGATCCGCGTCCCACCATACGCCGTTAGTGGCTCGGAGTATGTTTATTGCTTTCTCGCATTTACCAACTGTTTCAGATATCTGATGCTTCCATCTTAGCTTATATCTAAGTATAATCCTAGATATTTGACACATTTCACAAATGGGAATGAATATGGGCCGAGTCTTATGTGTTCAGCTGCCTGTACCCTATGTCGGGTGAAGGTTATTACTGCGGATTTTCCTGGTGATATTTGGAGTCCCTTGTCCTTTAGCCAAGTCTTGAGTTTAGTTAATGTCTGGCTAAGGCAGACGTAGGTGTCCTTGGAGGTTTTGTAGATACAGAGGTCATCCGCATATTGTATAAACCAGGTGTCTGGTGACAATGCTGTACCTATATCACTACAGTATATGATAAAAAGGAGTGGTGCCAGGATCGAACCTTGTGGGAGACCGAAACTTGTAAGCCGAGGGCCAATTATCAGGATTCTATTCTGCGGAATGTTCCAAAGGTTTAATATAAATGTTTCCGGCAAATTCATTAAAGAGAGCTTTTGTACTAGAATTTCTGGAACTACTTTATCATATGCTCCAGTCAAGTTTGTAAACACACAGGTTGTGTAGTTGTTGGCTGTCAAACTCTCTTGTATCTCAGTAACTAGTTATGCGAGAGCATCAAGCGTGCCAAGGCCTCTGCAAAAACCGTACTGAAATTGGGGAAGTTTTACATAGTGTTCCACGTGCCACTCTAGTCTGAGCCTAATCATGCGCTCCAAGGTTTTATACATGCAAGACATTAGAGAAATCGGCCTATATGATGCTATAAAATAACTTAAACCACTATGTTTACCTATACTATGGTATTAAAATTAATCTATCAAGCTTATGCTAAATTTAATTCAGTGTAGCGTGTAATAACTAGCAAAGAGACATTAACAACAATGACGCGAACTTTAAAACTGTTATTTATGGAGTAATCTTAAATAAGTATTCTCGCTAGAAATAATCCTAAGAGTTTAGATGATATTTAAAGTTTTTAAAGTAATTTAGTCTACAAAGACTTAGCTGATGATGCAAAATCGCCGTTTTGTGAGCAGCTGTCAACACACACAGACAAACGATAGCACAAACAGAGACCTGAAATATGTTTTAGTTATTTGTGGTTGGCCTAAATGTGTGCTTTGAGGCCTGCTATTACTTCACTTATTAAAGATAATCCTCCAGGCTACTTGTATAAAACACTAAACGGAGATATTGATAGACATTTTTCAAAATGACAATACATGGTGTTGCAGAAAAGGATTTCGTGTAAATTTTCTGAGCATCCAACGTGCCTTATGAAAGGAAAGTGCCTTTTAAATGTCGACTCCATAGTAAGCTGAAAATTAGCAAATGTTCTGAGGATATGGTGCTGTTATTTGTTATTGACTTTTGTGTTTTGATGATTGATGTCAGCATGAACTCATTTAGGGCAGGTTTTCTCTGTCACAAAAAATATTTTACTTTTTGTATCTTGAAGTGGTGCACCGGAATCTTTTCAATAACCACCTGCCTTCTGTGTTGCCAAGATGTCATTGCTATTGATATGTACACAAGCACAGTGTTGTAAACAGTCTTGAATTCCTATACTTTTTCACTTAGACCATTATGTATTATTGTTATTATTATTAATTTTAATTGCGATAGAGCTAATACTCCGGTGGCGGATCATACAGGTAATTCTATTCTTAAGGCTTAATTTTCAAGTTTCATAATTATTCATGACAGTTAATTCATCAAGTTGAATCACGAAACATTATGATTTCAAAGTCCCATCTACAACTTACTTCTTTCTATAATTTTTTAATTATTCAAATTAATGAATGTGTTGACCATTTACATTTAAAAGTTATATTGTTTGTAAATGATATAAATTAATGGGATTAAAAAGGGAGAGGACCGAGTTATTGCAAGGAATCTGTATACGATATCTACTGGGATATGTCCGAATGGAATGAATATAAATGGTAAAAAGAGTTACAGATAAAAAAAGTAAAGGTTTTCTGTAATTATTAGATGAAGGAAGAATTGCTCGCTATAAGTACAAAATGTAAGTATTTTGACATATCTTTTGGTAATAGACTCAGTTCTTCAGGACAAACAGCACAAGCGTTAAGTGATGAACGGATGTATGAGTGAAGCATAGGAATTAGGACTCAAAAGCATGGTCAGTATGATGGGGTAGTATGCGACTCAAGTTATGGATATCAAACACAGGAGTTGGAACAGGTGTGAAGCATTACGACTAGATTTGTTTGTTTAAATTACGTCAGAACACAATCTGTTACTTGTATGATAAAGGAGCTGCGTTGGGAGTAATTGGAAGACAGGATGAGTGTGAAGTGTACAAGGCATAAGTTGATGATAAAGCCTGGGTAGATATTGGTAGAAGAATTGGGTATAATATGTATAAGGGAAGAGATGACTGTGATCAATAGTGTCATTTGACCTTGGGCAAAAGGAAGTGGTAAAATTTTCTTTTCTAGATAACAGTCTCAGGGATTGGAATAAATGACGGAGGGAAATTTAAAAATGTTACCTGAAACAATGAAGGAATTTGAAACAGAAATTTGTGAAGTGCTAAAGTAAGGATGCTGGGATATTGTTGCCATGGTTTGTGTGTTCCATCACAATTAAATATTAACGATCATATGGATGGTGGTGTGTGAAAACAATAAACCTGTAGCGTTTTAGTGAATTAAAGACCTCATATGACAATTTAGATGTAAAGCTCTTCCAAGCAACAGAATGTTTTTGTTTCAAAGATTTGAAATACAACTTAGCGGGCATCCATTAATTATGTGAGGTGTTTTTTCTTAAATTGGGACCTTCGCCCTTTCTTCTTGGTGAGATCTGGTTAGACCCCCCCTTTCCCCCAACGTGATATTGATCACGTAAGGTTGACAATCTGAAATAAAAAGTTGACGTGAGATTTATATCAACCCCCCCCCCCCCCCCCCAATTCCCTTTAAATGAGGTCTGGTGAGATTTTTCCATACCCCAACCCCATTTTGAGATCACATAGTTAATGGACGCTGATATCATGGTCGCCTGCGAGTCTCGACAATAATTGGAACAACAAATCCAATGATGAAAAACTTCCTCGATAAATATGGCATGCGACTTAATGTACAGAAAATCTAGTACTTTGAAACCCGTAAGTCATCTGAATTCAAATCACTGGGAACAGTACTCTGTTCAGATGTTCTGACACTCCCAGAGGTCCGAAAAAGAGTCAACGCAGCCTGGATGAAGTGGCGTCAAGTCTCAGGAGTCCTTTTTGATTGGAAGGTGCCACTGTACCTTAAAGGTTTACAGAACCATCGTTCCACCAGTGGCACTGTATGGAACCAAATGTTGGCCAGTCACGAAAAGACGTGAACAACAGCTGCATGTCATGGAAATGAAGATGATTCGCTGGCCACAGGGACTGACTAGATTGGACCATATCAGGAATGAGAACGTTCGAGCAGCATTTGGTGTCTCTCCAATCCCTGAGAAAATGCGTGAGGATTGTCTGCGATGGTATGGCCATGTACTATTTATTTATTTCCATTTACACTTGACACAGCATCTAGAGGCTAAACTGGGCCGCTAATCTTCCCTTAAGACCATGTTTAAAGAACAAATTATGTTAATACTATTAATGTAAATAATCCCACAAATGCGGTACTATACTATAATGAAACCTCGGTGGCGATAACTGCACTCGACATAAGACCGGAGGGCCGAAGACCACAAGGGAGGCCCAGGAAGCGCTGGCTGGATATCCTGCAGGAGGACATTTATCTAGTCAGTGCTTCACCTGAAGATGCACAGGATCGGCACATATGGAAGAAAAATCCAGTAAATGTGGGATTAATGCTAAGAAGAAGAAGATAGTTAATGAACGCCCCTTAAGTAAGATGCTTGGAACAGCTGTTACTGTCTTCATCCTTTTCGTTTGATTTGCCCATATTTTCTCTAGCCATACTGTCTGGCAAAGACTTTGATCAGTTTGTATAACTGCTATTCCGTGACCACAAATTACGAACAAGTTTGAAAGACTGCTTAGTACCTTCTCACAAATTTTTCAAACATACTACACAAAATGGTCATGGTTATAGCTCATTACTAGATTTCAGTATCTTATCGTAATGCCTCACAAACATTTGTCCGTTTGGTTTGTATTGCACATTTCAAAGAATCAACAAATGTTTACATTATTATTACAACATTTAGTATCATTAAATAATTGCGAAGCAGCCTGTGTCCTTAATGGAAACTTTTATACAAATGTGATTTTGTGTGTTGAGAAATTATAGTTCAGAGTTTTTTCTCTGTTTTGGTTGATTGTTCACCCTATCCCACTTCATCGTTTCCATGACGCTTGCTGTTAGTTCTGTCGACCTCGCTGTATGCATGTACAAGTGTGTGTGTGTGTGTGTGTGTGTGTGTGTGTGTGTGTGTGTGTGTGTCTGTCTTCTTCCTCTGTGTGAGTTCTTTCTTGGTGCTTGTTGTTGTGTCGAGCTCGCTGTAGGCACGGAAATGTGCGTGTGTCATTCCTTTGTGGATTTGAGCCTAAAATATATGGTTATAGAATTATGCTCATCATCAATCTGTGCTTCTAACCATTGCTTCAGGGCTTAGGCAATCTCCCATTTCACTGTGCTCTTTACAGCTTACTGTTGTTTGTGTTGGCATACGAATTGTGTTTCTCGCGTTTTTCACTGTATGCACTTCGGGATAAAAATCATTTAATGGAGAGGGTGATGGGATGTACCAGAGAAGCGGAGGACTTGGGTACAAACCCACAGTCAGACCTTTGCTTGTATATAATGGTGTAGTATGGAGTCCACATTTTTTGTACATCAAATGGAAGGTGCAAAGGAGCGCAGCTAGATTTATTAGTGGAAAATATTCAACAAGTGACATAATAAAGGAGCTGGGCTGGATGTAACTGGAAGATAGGAAGAGTGTTGGGGTCTGTATGTGGCAAATAATGCTGTTAGAATGGATATTGGTGGATTAATTCTGAGTGGTTTATGGAGCCTAATTTGACTATGACCACAAGCTGGCACTAGACTTTAGGTTATGAGGCCTGAGTGGGTAAAATATCCAAACACCCACTTTCATATACGAATGACCTACAATTTACGACAGTTCAAATGTGAGCCTATCTTCGGCGTAATAGAACTAATGTCTGCACCTATGTTGACGTTTTGGATACTTGTCGATGTGTGGGGATCTTCTATGAAAATGTGGGCTATGATGTTTGTTTGATGACCATGAAACTATCAGTTAGCTAAGAGAATTATGGTAACTTTATCGTGTGCGCTGGTTACTTGAACATAGCATGCACACACTTGGTCCTGAATCCGAAGTTTGGCGTCAGATGGGAACATTTAAACCGAATGGAGAACTCTCCTGGGTCCTAATTGGTTGAAAAATACTTTAGCAGAAATCTCCTGGACAAAAGGGAGAATTTTCCTGTAAAACTGCAGTAGAACCACCTTAAGTGAACATTTTGGTACCTGGGACCCCTATTAATGATTAGGAGAAGAATTTGCGAATTTTGAATTTTTGGTTTACTTTAACGCACGAACAAAAGGTAACCCTGTCAGTAACTGATCAGGGGTTTGATTGGGAATCATTTTAAAACAGAAGGAGGTTTGAGGAAGTGCTGGGGGGAGTATACGGTGTATGTTGGCGATGAGGCTAGGGGTGGATCTTGGTGAAAGAATTAGGTATAGTGCATAAAAGACTATCAGTAGGAGCCGGCAGTGGATTTGGTAAATTTTCTATATCTCCACCTTGGCCACAGGCGATGGTCTCAGGCATGTTCTGTGCTTAGCACTGCCTTAGCGTGGCTCGATTTTTATCACATAGGACTGGCGTACTCTGCTGCGGACCGATTCCACAGGGGTGGAATTAGTAAGATTAACAGACGGTGTTTCGTTCCTGGAACATACGTGCTGTGCTGTAAAATAGTTAAAGGTGGGTAAGTACATGCCACAGCGTATATCTCTCTCTTTCTAGTCAATCACTGATGTGTCACAAGGGATTGATTGGAATTTTAGACACAGTACAGCTAAGGGCACTCAATTTATGATTGCTTACGAAAGCATAACAGAATTGATACATAGATAGGTCTAGATAGACAGACGATATAGGTTTGAGCTTGATGGCAAAAATTACGAATGCGATGAAATATTTCATACCAGTCACAGCAGAGATAAGATTAGGGAAATAAGGTGTCGTACTGATGCTTATATGAATTCTTTCTTCCCTCGTTGCATTCCATGAGTTTTGCCATAGTCAAACTGGAAACTTTGATTTTTTCTAGCCTTGGTGTGGGAAAGGCTTTGTTAATTATTTCACAAATGTTTTCAAGTGGGTTCTTGTCCAAAGACTGGATCTGTAGGGTTGAGAAATGGGCTTGAAAAAATTACAGGCTGATTGGTTTGATATCAGTGGAGAGATTAACATATATTCACTTCAGAAATGTCTGCAAAGAAAGAAACTGGTTTTCAAATCGACAACTTTGCTTTAGTTTAGGAGCTCTTAATTCATCGAGGTTATACTTACATACATCAGTAAACCCCTTCAATGCCTCTTTGAGTTTAAAAAGTGTCTGTGGTCTCGGCCTGTTACATTACACCTAATTTAATACATCCTTTAAAATACACGGAATGTAGGTGACACTCGTGAGCTATATTATATTGTTCATAACGAATCCAACATGATGTGCAAAAGTGATTTTGTTTCCCGTCTCTTCGTCGGTGAATTAATTATTAATGTATGCCTGCTTCGATGAACGGAATTTATGGTTTTCCCTACCTTCGTCGGTTAATGAATTTTTAATGTCTGTCGGTTTCAGTGAAAGGGTTTCACCCATTGATGGGTTTTTGAGGCTACGAATTTTGAAAGGAATAGCGTATGTGTGGTATTGCTATACTTTATCGCAAGTAATCACAATAATTTCATGAAATCAACACAAAACAGGTACACATAGAAATTTTCCTCGATTTTATACCTTTCCAAGTTTATGACGTTATTTTTCCATTTCGACCGTTAACGTATTTTAAAGGAAAAATTTATGCTTTTCAATCGTCTATAACGTAGTTTTAATTCAATTATAACAAGTCAAGCTGGCGCCTTACTCTCTAGGTGTGGAAACTAAAATTTTGATTTTCGTTTTGAAATTACGTAATGTTGAGGAGTTGGAACGGCTTTTTCAACAATATCACAAAACACTTAAACACCCATGCCCGCGGCCGGACTCGAACCGGCGACCTTCGGCACGCGGAACTAGCACTCTAGCCCCAACGCTACCGAGGTGGCTTTAATATCCACTTAAGTGGGCATTTTTTTGTTTTTAGTAAAAATCGCAATGGTTTACGCTTAATCAAATGCAAGTATATTTCACGAAATCACGACACAGAACCGAAGGAAATATTTTACTGTGTTGAAATATTTGCACCTTGCTGCCGATGGTGTGTACAGAGCTTTCGGAAGAGAAATTGCTTAATATTTCTGAACGCCGGGAATAACTCCATGGTTTCAAAACAGACAATGGCTGGCCGAATACTTATCACATTGATATACCGCTAATGCATTACGATAATAGTAGACAGACACCAGGCAGGAATACCTGAAATATTTCTGCTCCCTTGTCGATTACTAAAGTCCGCCAGCCAACTATGAGCGAAATAAGGGGCCTGCTTTCATGATGGTGGATGAATAGTGTGCTTCCCTTGGCAAACACACACCAGCCAAGCAGTTTCGCACTGTAATGGTGCTATTTCGTAACCTGCATTGCTTGTCGGACTTCCGGGCAAACAATCGCCGCTCACGCAAACATCGACGGGGATACCGAAATATTTCTCCACTCTTAAACGCATATGAAGCATGCCAGGCCATCTAGCGGTAACTATATCCTCTGAGCCATTGGGTGCCGCCACCTGGCGACAGTTATGCAAGTTACCACGCCTCAGCTGAGCAAGTCGACACCTGTCGCAACGTCTAATGGAGAGCAAACAGAGCGTGTTCACGGAGGCCCGCATTTCAGAACAGAAATAGCCCTTGCCTCAGGGGTTTGGTTTTCCCCACCTAGCTCTATCTCTTTCATGGGGAGTGGAATGTCTGTGCACAAAGAAATTAAGTGCTTAGGAGGTGCTGCCATCTGGGCGGCCTGTCAAGGAACTATCTCATGAGCAAACCCGAGCGGTGCTGCCCCTAGCAGTGGAGGAACGATCTAAACGGCAAACAGATTGAGGTTTCTGTCAAACGACCTTGGTCGCCCGCCATGCAAAGAACTTAAAAATGTGACGTCACGCGGACGAGTGTAGTCTCTTCGGGGGCCGGCTTAAGATCTTTGGCACCAGCTCTCTTATTCCCCCACTACTTGCAGACAATGCTGGATCGAACTCCTCTCATAGCTCCGTGCCTGGGCGCTTTTTCTAGCTGCTCTGTTTACTGGAATGTGATGATAGCGTACCTCCATGTGTCTGACACCTTGTCGCCTCTGATGAACCTGACCAACCTCTTCCCTTTAGCCTATACGCCTTAACCAATGTCTCAGCCGACAGCCTATAGTCAACTGTGGGCCGCATAGAAAAATAGAAGAAGCGAAATAAATGAAAAACTCCGTGTTATTCAGAACCCTGTGTGGTGATACTATCCAAGTGAAAAAAAAAAAAAGAAACAGTTTTACTGCTAGCTGCCTGTTGTCGCAATCGCTTACTTCTTGGGTTTTTTTTATTTTTTTTTTATTTATTTATGTTGGCTTTTGGCCTGGTCGGCCATACTGCCAGGTTCTTTACATTTAATTTTACATTAGTTTATGTTTAATGTTTCAGTTAAATTATAATTTCTTAACCTTTATTTTACAATGGTTCATAAGTCCCATGTGAGATGGGTTACAATTTCTTTATAAAATATATCAAGTTATTGACTTTTCAATTGCACCGTGTGAGTCGTCGCCAAAAGCCCAGGGACCGCTTTTTGTATCTTTCCACCACAATTGAATATTCATGAAATAGTTCCTGTGATTCCCTTATCTATTTGGATCCTTTGGTGTGAATAATGTTGCATACTTGTATTTGTAACTATTCTCATTGGGTTTAACAGACCTAACTGCTACTAGAAAATTGTCTTCTATGGTGGCTCAAACAACAGTGTGACTGACTTTAGGGATCGATACCCCACATCTGATACCAAATTATTTGGTCTGTTGTGATCCTGTGCAGCACAGGATTTCAGGCCACCTCTACAGACTATGGCCAACTGGTTTGCCTTAGCATTCCCCCACTGGCAGTATGGTAACTGTAGCGATCTAACCCCGAAAGATGTGGCTTGCTAACGTACCGAGGCTAAAGATAGCAGGCAACCATAGACCCAGGATCCCCGAGCGGTTATAGGATGATGGGTGGATAGATCAGATTGGCTTACTGGAATATTGTTATTCGTGAGGGGTAGGACCCGAGAGGATTAAGCGCTTCTATGGCGCTTATGCTAGAACTACTAATGGAACAGGGATTCACTTAAGGAAGTATATTTGCAGATATTCTCATAGAGAGTAATAGTACATGAATAGGAAGGTAACATGATAGATCCTCACCATAGGTTATGAACTGGATGTTATGCTTACATTAGGCGGTGACAGTGGGTGCAGAGGCTGGCCGGTCCCTGGGCTCGATCCCAGCGAGCCGGGTCGAGAAGACTCCCGACTCGTCGAATGACTGACTCAATGATTGACCAACTGGTTAACTGAATCACTGATCCCTCCTCGGCGGCTTGGTGGGCCTATACACTCGTCTCGCATCTCTGGCATGACTCCATTTGGTAACAAGCTTCAAGCATTACCTAAAAAAGGTCGGCGCGGCCGCTGCTTAACCTAAAATGGCTTCACGCGCGCCCCTCATCCAATGAGTACGGTTACTGGCTCAAGCCCATATGTGGTATTAATTCTAGTCTTAGAATATGGCTTGATCATAACAGTACTGAAAGTAAGATAGGATTGGGAAAAATCACCCGTCACTTGCTAAAGATGAAGGCAGAAGGGCCTGATGAACACACACAAAAAACAAACACCCTTCACAATACGAGGGGATACCCAAAAATAACCGGAATAGCATTGCCGTGGTTGGAGCTTGTTTAGTAGGCGTTTATAGCGCAACTCATTGTTGATTCAGTGCCACCTGTGTTGTCGACTTTGCTTGTTCTGTTAATCTGCAGGAATTGTTTTTGCTAGCGCTGTTTTGTTATTGTTGTGTTTTTGATGATGGCAAGTTTAAGTGAACAACGTGCAGGAGTGAAATTTTGTTTTCTACTCAGTAAAAATGCTGCTGAAACTGTTTAATTTAATTTAATTGCAATGAAGCACACGCTCCGGTGGCAATTTACCTACACACCCAACTTCCCCCTATCCTGCACCCACCTTCATTTGCATTCTACAAATTTTAACTTTAAATTCTTTTAACGTTTTCGGTAAGTTATTCATCATTCCCCTCGGTAACGCATTCCAATCCCTGACAACCTTACCTAAAAAAGAAACTCTTCCCACACCCTTCTGCCTGAAATGGAGTGCCAGCTTGTGGTCATGGTCATCTTTTCCCCTCCATGAACTACTTTTCATACCTACTCGAATATCTTCCCATGCCTCATCGCCGGTAGAAAACAGCTTACAAATATGACGCTATGGGAAAAACTGAAGTGTACAAGTGGTTCGCTCAGTTAAAAAATGGCGACATGTCAATTGATGACAAACCTCGTTCTGGACGTCCATCAACTGCCCAAATCGACGAAAATGTTGAAAAAATTCGAGAGCTTGTGCTCTCAAACTCTCGACAGACAATTGATCAACTGTAAGAGTTTAGTGGATTATCTTGGAGCTTGGTTAACCGAATTTTAACCGAAGATATGGGAATGAAAAGGGTTGCTGCCAAGTTTGTTCCTCGGGCTTCCGTTTTTCCTTTTTTGTTTTTGTGTTACCCCCTCGTACTTCAGTTTGTAATCTTAATCATGTCTGAGGCGAGACGTGTTCACATTTGGACCTACCATATGGTAGGTCCTGATGTGTACACTTCTTCCCGACGTGTTTTTTTTTTGTGTTTGTCTGGCCCTTCTGCATTTATCTGTGGTAAGTGATGGGTGATTTTTTCCTATCCTATCCTCAGTTCTTAATGGCAGTTTCGCTGTCACCATTATCCAGTATTTTGTTGTATTGCAGACTTATTGCAGTCATGTTGGTGAGCCCTGAATTACTCATTTTGCAAAAACTGTTAACTACAAAAAAGACAGTATAGTTTTCCTGTAAGCTTCAAGATGCTTCATATCACAGTAAATTATGAATAAACATCGAATCAATAATTTACAAATTAAGGGCAGGGGGTAAGATTTCTTTTATTGTTTTTCATAAAAAGTAGTGAAAAAACTTGGAATAATTATAAAACGTTTAAACATGTTCAGAGTTGGTGAGTTTCATGCGTTCATTTGATAGTCATGAAGATTGCATAAAGGGATTATTTATGTCCTCTCCCTTCCCTCTCCCCCCCCCCCCCCAACCACTTAGCTCCAAAACATTAGTTTCTTACATAACAGTTTTTTGGAGCAGTAGGAACAAAAAAGTTTACAATTACAGATTTCTAAGTTTAAGGGCTCTTAAGATGTAATGCTGTGACTCTGAAAGATTACTTTTTTTCACCATGAAATTTGGTACATCTAAAAACTTGAAACTTTAGATGTTTCTAACAAAGTTATGTTTGAATATTTAATCAATCAGTGAGAGTAGCTTCACAATAATATTACTGTGTTCACACCTAACAGGTTACCCCACAAGAAAGCAAAGTGTAGGTTGAAGCACAAACACTTTATTTGTTTTAATCAGGATGCCATTATAAACAAATTACTGTCACTAGCTTGTCATACATAACTTCTACTATTCCTCTACACTGACAGCCATCTAATTTCCAGCTGTAGACAATTGGAGTGCTCAGTGCACTCACTGTTGACTCATAGCGGACTCTACATGTTGTTTTTCTGTGGAGTTCTTTGCTGGCAGTGACTTTGGCAGCAGATTAATGGAAAGGCATTATTCCTCTCCCTGAAGGCAGTTCCAGGGCGGCTAGTTGCCTCTGCCACTTGCACTCTATCTGGCAGGTACTGCAGTGCACAGACAAAGTGACATGTTGAAAATAAATCATCTCGGATTTGCAGCCGGATTTTATTAAAAAGCGACAAGCTTTCGGCAGGCCCGCCGCTAGCTGTTAGAGCGCCCGCGTGCAATCCCGATTATACCTCCCCCTGTCTAACTACAGCCAGTGGTGGATCTAGGAAATTTCCGAACCGGGTCAAATAACTGAGATTGCCGCCCCCTTCGAACATTATTTGCCGCCACTATTGTTACCATCCCGAGTGTCGCCGACCGCCCGAAGCAGCTGTTGAGCTAAAAAAAAAAACAACTCGTTTTGCCGCCCCCCTTGATGTGCCGCCCGCGTGCGTTGCACGCCATGCACGCCCGCTTACGGCGGGCCTGGCTTTCGGCAACTAGCTCAGCAGCCATCATCAAGTCAATTATGTTTCGGCGATCTTGCCGCTACGCCTGGTATTCGTAACAGCAAGATCGCTGGTACATAGTTGACCTGATGACAGGGCCGGCGCTAGGAATTTCGGGCCCGGGGTAATTTTTTTTTTTTTAGCTCTACAAAACCAGGCGACAATGGGCGAATTCTAGGCTTCGTGCCCTGAGAGCCCCTACAGTCGGTGATCGGGGCCCCCAATCAGCCAACGGGCCCGGGTACTTTTGACCCGCTTACACCCCCTCTAACGCCGGCCCTGCCTGATGATGGCTGCTGAGCTAGTTGCCGAAAGCTTGTCGCTTTTTAATAAAATCCGGCTGCAAACCCGAGAATATTTGTTATTATTTATTCGTCGGGAAAGTCTACATTCACATAAAGTGACATGTTGTTGTGCATGACAGTAAAGATATCAAATTTAACACTATTATATTCACAAAATGATTCTTTTGTATATATATTTAAGAAAATGATGTATCAATAATTTTTTTTGAAATTTTTATCAAATATTTTTTTTTTTAAATTACTCATTTAGTTATTTTGTGAAAACAGTCTATTGAAAGATGTTTCTCATATAATCTTTAGGATGCTTCGCATTCCCATTAATTATAACAGAGTTTCACATCAGTAGTTTCAGAAATAAATTTGGAGGTTAGATTTCTGTGTGGGGGGAGGAGACTCGTATGAATTAATTTAAAAAAAAAAAATCCTTCAGCTTCCCACCTCTAATTAATTTCATTCCCCTTGATTTTTTTTAAATTTTACTTTAGAAACTTGTTTGGGATAGCAAGAACAATAATAGTCTACAGTCAGGGCCGGCGTAAGGGGGGTGGGGGAGGGTAAAGGAGTCAAATATCCCGGGCCCGCCAGCTGATGGGGGGCCGCCGATCAGCGGCTGCAGGGGCCTCAGGCCTCGAAGCCAAGAATCCGCCTATTGTCGCCCAGCTAGTTTGTAGAGCTAAAAAAAAAAAAAGTCGCCCATTTTACCCGGGGCCCGAAATTCTTAGCGCCGGCCCTGTCTACAGTTACAAATTTCTAAATTAAGTGGTCTAAAAGTTATATTGCTTTGAAAGAAGGACAATTGAATGATTCTGTAAGAGTTCCAGTTTTAACTAATGAAGTATAGAACTCAAAAAAATTGAAACTTCTACAAATGTGGAACAAGTGTACTTGTTTAAATATATTCTCAACAGTTATTTCATTTTCGTTACAGAACTTATTTGAATATTGCCTGATGTTGTGTAATGAGGTTTTTTTCCCTCAAGTGAGTTGTATGTAGTTATGGAAAAAACAAAAATGGATTCAGTTTTCAAGTAGTAGCCCCCTACATTATGATCTTTGTGGATGATATGTTTTTAATTATTAGTATTATATTGACTGACAGTATGCATTCATTTGTACCAACATTGGAAATGTAAGCTTACATTTGGTATTCTTTTACTAGGTTTTGCATGTGAAATGACATTCTGATGTTTTATCATTAATTATTAATTCATAAAATGTTTGTTATGCTTTAGGTTTAATGTTGTTGCTTTGATATTACCTGAAGGACATTTCTTTAGATTTTAGTTTCAAAATAGAAAAAAAGAAGACACTTCATCATGATGCCAGGACATTTTATTTATTTATTTTGTTTAAGGTATAATTATCTTTCTAACATTTCAGTGGTGTGAAAGGTAATAAAACAGACAGTAGAGAAGCTATATTTGCTTACCTTTCTTCACTAAATAATTTGAAACCAGAATATTGCTATTAGAATGCATGCTTGAGTAATGCTAACTTAGATACTGATAATTATTATTATTTGTTGCAGATAACTGTGTACCTGGGGAAAGGGATTTTGTTGACCACATAACACATGTTGATCCCATAGGTAAGAGTATTTACATGCAAATTCCTTGCTTTCTGTAGTTCAAGATAAGCACTTGAACATTATGTACCTTATCTTACAAAATAAAGTGCAGCTCCACCTACTCTTCTGAACAGCTGACTTCATATAAATTCAGTTAATTCTTCCTTCTTCTTTTTAATGTCTTCTTATAATTTTTTCTAAAATTTTCTTTGGGTAGAAGCAGAAATATCAGTGTTATCTTGAAGCAAAAAAAAAAACTTGTGTTCTGATGGGACTTCATGTCAGTAAATGTTATTTGCACTAGGACATTTTGAAATGTGTATTAAAATAATAGAAACAAAACAGGATAGGGGAATAAGCCACTGCTTACCACAGATGACAACAGGATGGTCTCAACACATGTAAAAGATTACAAACACACATGAATTATTGCAGTTGGATATATACCTTTCTTCAGCAGCATATTTTCTGTGTGTCAATGCTGTCATCTGTGTAGTAAGCAGTGGTTTATTCCCAATCCTAATTTTTATTTGGTATCCAGCATCATTTCTTTCCCTGCAATGTATATACATAAATATATAATAATAATGAAAATAAAGAAGGACATGGAAAATAAACCAATCACTCACCACTTGTTTGAGCAGCAATGAACACACAAAGACTAACATACTTTACAACATTTGGGTATAAAGCCTTATTAATGTTTGAAACACTTGGCTGGGGATCAGATATTCTTACGCTAAGACTTTCCATGTGTCTGAAGCTAGAGATAAAAGGGGTTTGCAGGGTGGAGGTAGTGGTGGTAGAGCAAGAAGTTGACATTCAGTAAATAAGCGAAGATATACCTTATTAGAAGGATGGTACAAAGTAGTAAAATAAAATAACAAATATTTAAAAATAATTTGGATTAGATTAAAAATAATAACACAAATACAATAGAGAGCTTCAGTGATTGGTATAATCAATTTCCAAGCTTCCACCCATCCTAGCATTAAATGCTGACATTTTAACTGATTAAGCCTTTCTCTAGGGTGGAATGATGCTGAGATTGATTTAGCATACACTACCAAACACAATTTACTCCTCATCTGGTATTTTTTGTGTTCTGGAAGGTTTCATTGGCCCTGCCAGTCGGGAGAGTGTCAGTGGCCTAGGTCAACAAGGGCCCCAGTGCAAAAATTTATTTTGGGCCCTCAGGCCAGATGGGCGACCTTTTTTTTGCTTTGTGTTGCTGGTAAGGGCCCTCTGAGCTGAGGATGGGGCCTTTGAGTTGTGCTTAGGGGCTCCCTGAGCAGTACTTGGAGGGCCCCCCTCAGCAGTGAGAGGGCCTTTAGTGTGGGGCTTCCTGTGTCTCAGGGACCCCCTTAGAGCTCGCCAGTTTGCCATGAATGCTCGTGGGCCTCTGAACTGCACTTTGGGGCCCCCAGAGGTTCCCTTTTGGGCCCGCAGAGGTATGCTTTGGGGCCCTCAGAGGTATGCTTGGGGGCCCCCTGAGCGTAGGGGCCCCGGTGCACTGCACCGCCTAGCCCCATAGTAGCTACGCCCCTGGAGAGTGTGACTGTCACATGTTTGATGGCTTGGTTGGTGTCACGGCATTGGTTTCTTTACAAGGCATGTCGCACATCAAGAAGAATTAAGTCATTATCCTTTTTCTTGTTATTTAACAATCTCTAGTGCCTCTTTTATCCATCTTGCCTACCACTGATCTTTCAAATGAAGTCTTGTGTTTTTAGAGTCAGTGGCATTACTGGTAATACGAGGGTGGTCCGATAAGTACTTAGCCTACAAAAGAAAAAAACGAAAATTTTGGAAAAGTGGCGATTTATTTCTCAACATAGTCTCCTTTTAGCTCGATACACTTGACCCGGCGATGCTCAGACTTCTTTAACCCGTTTTCTGGAGATCTGCAAAGTAGGCCTCCGTGGCGGCGATAACCTGCTCATTCGACTCAAATTTCTGCCCGGCGAGTGTCTTCTTCAAGTTTGGAAACAAAAAGAAGTCGCACGGGGCCAAATCTGGAGAATATGGTGGATGGGTCATAAGTTCGTAGCCCAATTCGACCCTTTAGGCCGTGGCTATGGCTGAGGTGTGAGCCGGCGCGTTGTCATGGTGGAAGAGCACTTTTTTCTTCGCCAAATGGGGCCGTTTTTTCTGCAATTGGGCATCGAATCGGCACAATAATTCGGCATAGTAAAGCCCTGTGATCGCTTTGCTCTTCTCCAGGTAGTCGGTTATAACGATCATGTTGGCTGGTGGCGGGGAAATTGTTGCGGTTCTGGTTATTACTTGATTGCAGGTTCTTATACTATTGAGTCATAAAGTCGCCATATGAATATTCTTCCGATTTATTATCCAAATACACACATACAAGACCACCACCACCAATGATTATACTTCTTTAACTCGATCGTGTATAAAGGCTATGCGGCACTACTTCTCCTGTTTGCAAGTTAGGAACTACACTATCATCACTTGGTTCGTACACCTTGTTTCAACTCCTACAAATGTAATAATCTTTACGAAGCACTATTTTTTTTATCTGCTTGCAAGTGGCGTTTTTATAAAGTTGCATCTGCTCCACACAAAAGGGCGCGTCGCCAAACTATTACCAGGCGCGCAGACATTCAAGACCAACCTCCCAGACGGATCAGCGGCAGACTGACTCCAACAGTCAGACTCGCACCTCGCGTCTTAGGCCTCGTATCCACTTGAGCACGCTCAGGCGAATGAGCCGCTCAATGAAGCGAGTGGCTCAAGTGTGGACGCCTGAGCACGCTCGCAACGAACGACATCGAGCGCGCTCGGGGCGAGCCGATCGGTTGTCGGTTTTTTTAGAATGCTCAAAGGCGAGCCAGTGTTTGTTCGGCGCTCAGTGTGAACGGTATTTGGCGGTTTCTACAATGAGCGCGAGCACGTGGGACAATGAAACTTGCTTAACTCTAATTGATGCGTATGAATCAAAGAGGGTGTTATGGGATAGCTCCAGTATTATAATCGAACTAAAAAAGAAGGTGCATGGCGTGAAATCAGCGAGATAATAAACTTTAGTATTGATGATGTAAAGAAAAAAATAACAAGCCAGCTAGGGTCATTCAGGCGAGAACGATAAAAACAGAAGAGAACTTCTACAACGGGAAGTGGTAAGTCTTTTTTAATAGTATTTCTCATTTGCACGGATTTTGATTGAATTGGGTGTTACGTAATTCATATCCTAAATGTCTAAAATATATTGATTTTGTGCCAGGCTAATTCATCTAGTATGGCAATATAATTGTTTTACATAATTTTTAATAAAAACTTGAAATTAATGCCATAATAAAAAAACATAAAAGTAACCTTTAAATCTAATTTCTAAACACAAATTAAAAATAGGTACCAGCGTTTATATAATTTTGGTGTGTCTCAATAGTGTCATCAAAGACTACCCGTACTAAACGGCTGATGCTTTGTTTATGCAGGCTTGTGTAGGGACTTCCTGAGGCTAGGAATCTTAAAGTTATTATAAATTTTATCTTCTGGTGGGATCGCCTCACGCATAGGCGTATCGTGCATTTTAATATGAGGTCCAACTAATGACAGCAAATGTTCGAAATCGGTCTCGTAAATTTTTGAAATAGCTCATTGTCTCCTTCTAAAGTCAATTCGTGAATTAAATTATTAAGATAATTTCTTCGCTGACGATGACTTTCTCTAATCCACCAATTTGGTAATTTTCTTCTTTGCTTTGACATCGTATGGATAATAATAAAGGCCACAGCTGCCGCGCGTACACCTGACAACACGTCAATAGCCGAGCGTTTTCTGAGCACTGAAACCAGGCTCTTTCGACCAAAATTTCCTTTTCCTTGAGCACGCTCGAACGAGCGCGCTTAAATGAATGAGCGGCTCATTCCCCTGAGTGTGCTCAAGTGCATACGAGGCTTTACTCTCGACAATTGGTTCGTTCCGATTCATCCGCTTAATACAAATACATACATGGTTTTAATACTGTCTCGACACACGGTGTAGATAACACCTTGTGAATCCCAGAAAACGGTGGCCATCACCTATCCGGCCGATGGGACAGTCTTCGCCTTTTTAGGAGCACGTTCGCCGGGTAAAGTCCACTGTTTTGACTGTTCCTTGGTCTCTGGTGTGTACCAGTAGATCCATGTTTCGTCGACGGTCACGTAACGACGCAGAAACTCCTTCGGATTGCACTTAAACAGCGTGAAGCACTGATGTGAAGTTGTCTCACGGTTGCGCTTGTTGTCCTGTGTGAGCAAACGCGGCACCCATCGCGCCGACAGCTTTCTCATGACCAAAATTTCATGCAAGATATGACCCACGCGGTCTTTTGAGATGCCTACTGTCCCAGCAATCTCGCACACCTTCAATCGGTGGTCTGCCAAAACGAGATCGTGGATTTTTGTCACGTTTTCCTCCATGGTAACCGCTTTCGGGACACATGGGCGTGGCTTATTAAAAACCGACGTGCGACCATGTTGAAACTCGCTAAGCCAATGTTTGACAGTCGCTATCCAAGGAGAAGAGTCACCGTACACGGCATCCAAGCGCTCCTTGATTTCGCTGCGCGATTTTCCTTCCAAAAACAAGAATCGAATCACCGACCGATATTGCTCTTTTTCCATTTTTCTAAAATCCGCGGACACACCCACTTTCACATGCGATCAAAACAAAACTATGAGTCCGATTTGGCTGAAATTTTAACAATAGCCGTCCAAGATAATGTACTACAGTCAAACCTCGTTAGTACGAACCTCGGTAAAACGAATTCCTCGATAAGACGAATTTTTTAAAATCCCCTTGAAACTTCCATAAAGGTCAATGCTAAAAACACCTCTATACAAAGCAGTAATTAGGTTAAAAACCTCGATAAGACGAATTTGTTTGTGACATGGGCTAGGACTGATTAACCTCTATACAACGAATATTCTTAGCACAAGACCTCTACAAGACGAATGTTACCTCTTTAAGACGAATTTCTTATGATCTTAACCTCCATAGTGCGTAGTTTTCAAAACAAACAGAAGCGTGTCTTAACATGAAACTCCCCACCCTACCCTCTTCCTTCATCAGTCATTGTTTGGCACTTGCCTTTGCAGTGTTGAGTAACCCTTCCGGCTGTGTTTTTAAGTGTCCCTTCCGGCTGTGTTTTAAGACTGACCGTTGTGCGTATCTTTATTGTATGAACAGTAATGGCAGGGAAAAAGTCAAAAACGGCGCTAACAGTAGAGTTCAAGCGTAAAGTTTTGAAGCATGTGGAAGAAAACCCGTTGAAGAAGAAAATCACCATTGCTAAGGAGTTTAACATCCCTTCAACAACGTTAGCAACGATTATAAAGAATAGAGACAAGTACGATGAAGCAAGTGGACTTTCTAAGTTTTGCAAACGCGCAAAGACCGGTGAATTTCAGGAAGTAGACAAAGCCACTTTAAAGTGGTTAAAGCAGTGCCGCGATAAAAATTTGTCAATCGGAGGCCCTATTCTCCAAGAAAAGGCACAGCAGTTTGCTGTACAATTGGGACACCCTGATTTTCGTGCCAGTAATGGCTGGCTGGAAAAATTTAAAAAAAGGAATGATATTGTTTTTAAAAATGTGTGTGGTGAATGTGCGTCTGTGGACAGTACAGTATGCGATGATTGGAAAGAAAAACTTGCTGACATTACTCAGGGTTACCACCCAGATGATATATATAATGCAGACGAGACCGGACTTTTTTTCAAGTGCCTACCAGATAAAACAATGACGTTTAAAGGAGACCCTTGCAATGGAGGCAAACACAGCAAAGACCGATTAACTGTGTTGCTTGGAGTCAACGCTTCGGGAAAAAATAAGCTCAAGCCTTTGGTTATTGGCAAGTCACAAAAACCTACATGTTTTAAAAATGTGAACAGTTTACCAACACTGTATAAGGCCAACTCAAAAGCGTGGATGAATGGTGATGAGTTCAGTGCATGGCTGAAAACTGTAAACACAGAAATGAAGAATAAAAAGAAAAAGATCCTGCTGTTTATTGACAATTGTAGTGCACACGGAACTGTTCCAAACTTGTCAAACATCTCAGTCCAATTTCTTCCCCCAAACACCACATCAAAGCTCCAACCACTTGACCAGGGAATTATTAAAAATTTCAAAGTGAACTACAGAAAGGAGGTTGTTCGGCAGTTTTTGACAGATATGGATCAAGACGTACCGACTAAAATCAACGTTTTAAATGCAATGTGGATGATTAACAAGGCCTGGTCAAACGTAACCGACAAAACTGTTTTTAACTGTTTTGCAAAATGTGGATTTCGTGTGACGGACCTCGAAGATGAGGACGATGACCAACCTCGAACTCCAGCACCCCAAAATGCAGAAGTAGGCCCAGATCAAAACTGGAACAAAGTTACCGAAAGACTAGGCGTCCAAGAAATGGAGTTTGAAGAATTTGTTGATTTCGATGATAATGTAGCAGTATGTGGAGAGCTGACGGATGAGGATATCCTGGATTCTGTTCATCCCTCAAATCATAAAGAAGATGACGCAGCTGAAGATGATGAGGAGGATGCAGCCGCGGAGAGTGATCGACCGGAACTGTCAACGAAAGACGCAAGAGAAGCTATTGATGTGCTCAAGTGTTTTTTCTTAAAGAAAAATGCTTTAAGTGATAGTGTAGTGAAAGCCATCATCGATTTGGATTCCACATTGGATATGGTAACCCTTCATGCAAGTAAGCAATCTAAAATTGATGACTTTTTTAAGATTAGTTAGTCCTTATTTATTATATGTACATACTACATATGTATAAGTTTGGTTTCCATTTATATTTACCGTATTTTGGCTCAGATTTGTTTTCATTTTACTATACAGTACATGGTTTTCAAACAGTTTATTGTTTGTTTTGATACTTGAGTGATTTAAATATAAACGAGTATGTATTTTAAAATTGCTACATACATGTTTTTTTTTCTTTTTTTTCTTTTTTTTCTTTTTTCTTTTTAACCTTTTTCCTACATTGAAAAAATAACTTTAGTGTAACGGTAACAATGATTCGTATTATAGAGGTTGGCCATAAAAATCTTCGTTTTATAGAGGTTATCTCAGAGCGAGGAGAAACCTCTATAAGACGAATAACGGCAGTATTAAACCTCGATAAAACGAACCTCTTTATTAAGAATACCTCAGTAGTACGAATTTTTCCCTTACCCCTTGAAATTCGTCTTATAGAGGTTCGACTGTACACGATAATAAATTTCTCTGGCGACAGTGGCACCATCGGGAAGAGAGGCCAAGTACTTATCGGACCTACCTCGTAGTAGATGTATGCAGCACCATGGCTAACTTGGCTTTGTTGTTTGATTTATGATTTCATTGCCTGTCATTACTGTGCATCCAGTCTCTCCAAGATAAATTAACCCACAACTGCAAGGAATCTCATATTGCAGTTTGTAGTGGCAGCTGCTTCTCTTACATTCATTGAGAGATGCTAATCTCTCTATGTCCCTTGTAATATTGACCTGACTCAACGTCTTCCCAATGTGATCCTTGATGCCTTTGATGAATGGTAAAGCAACCTTACTTGGTGTGTTTATGGTTTGCTTGAAAACTGTCACATGGCTTGTTTACATGGCCGTTTTTAGAATCTGAGCAATTTCAGATTTGTTGTAACATTGAATGTTAACATTGAATGTGTGCTCTAGTATATCCAATTCCATGGACAAACTTTCTGGGTCCCACACTCTCACAGTTCTAGTACATACAGTTATAAGAACACCTCTTGTTGTCACTGAAAGGTGGTGTTGTGCAGATGTCTGTTTGTGAGAGTTGATTTTCGATATACGAAATGCTCAAAACTCTTATTCTCCGCCTTTCTTACAAAATAGTCTAGGAATGGCAATTGAATTTATTCCCCATTTCCATTATAAATTTGATTATAAGTTGAGCATTGTTTAAATGCTCAAGGAACTCTTTTTTTAGGGTATCTTGCTCATAAACAAAACTGCAAATGTGATTTCTACATACCAGAGCCACAAGGTTGGTTTGAGCTGAATATTGTCTATGAAGACAGTGGTTATGGGCAAGAGTAATGAACCCATGGCTGCTCCTTCTATCCCACTGTAAGGGAAAAAGGTTGAGTAGAGACAGAACTTAGCTAGCTTTACCTATCCCACCGATTAGTCACAAGCCAAAAAATTTAAGTATCTATCTACCACCATAATCGCCTCATCTACAGTTATTCTTGTGTACAGTTACACGACATCAAACCTGACTAATATGTCTGTTTTTTGGTTCCTGTGATGATTTTGATGAAGGGCAAGCTCATCCATGCTGCTGAAGTGCAGTCTTCAGTTGGTTTTAGTCTGTCAGCCATGTAGTGGGGTATTTATTGAATGAAAAGGAGAATTGACAGCACTCACAATTTACTTTGATGGTATTTCCAGTTTCCAGATGTTTGGTAACCCATAGAATTAAAACATAAGATTGGTTTAATATTCTGTTTGATTACCTAGGAATTGTTTACTTGAATTGTCACTTCAGTCATCAACTTAGTGGTTTTTGCTTCAGGTGGGTGTATATTTTTTCTTCTAGAAGACTCGAAGCTTTGTCATGATAATCTATGGACTTCATTACTACTGCTGTGTCACCCTTGTGTGATTGGACTACCAAGTGTTTCTCTCAGTATAACTCTTTCAGGGCTAATCACTCTCTTTTCTATGGAGATAACTTTGTGTCAGTTTTACACTACAAAATATTCAAGATGTTTCATGATAGACATAGTTTACATATCAGTGCGTCTTTGAACCAGAAGAGGGCCAAAGCAGGTCTGCAGAAGCATTGGTGCCAGCTGAGAAGTGAATGAATTAAATGTTATACATGTTTTATAATCAGAATAAATGATAGTTTCGCTGGTGGTGACTGGAAGAGGAAGGAGTTGCCTGGTGTGAAGGATATATCAGAAGTCTCGTTCACATCTTTGGAGCTCAGAAGGTAGGGGACAGTAAAGGGGAGGGGCTGTATCTAGGAAGTCTCTGGCAGTTCCCACCATAAAATTGTTGGTGAAATTATTATAGTTGTGGTAATTGGCATGGTTCACCATCAGTTGGTTAGTGGTGTGATCTATTTAATTTAATTGCAATGGAGCATATGCTCCTGTGGCAATTTTCCTAAAGACCCATTTCCCCCCTATCCTGCATACAGCTGTATTTGCCCTCTACAAATTTCTACTTTAAATTCTTTCAACGTTTTTGGTAAATTATTCATCATTTTTCTTCGTAAATTATTCCAGTCCCTGACCCCTTTAACTAAAAAAAGAGAATCTTCATACACCCTTGTGCCTGAAATTGAGTGCCAGCTTGTGGTCATGGTCATCTTTTTCCTTCCATACTCTTAATTCATACACCAATATCTTTCCATGCCACATCACCAATATACGCCTTATACACTCCCATGACCCTCTTCACCCTCCTCCTGTCTTCCAATGAATACCATTCCAGTTCTTTCATCATACCTTTTACTGATTGCATTCTGTACTAATTTCCAATAAAAAATCTAGCAGTTCGTTTTTGCCCCCTCTCCAACCAAAAGTACCCAAAATGTAGGTCCCATACTACACCACCATATTCAAGCAATGATCTTACCAATATTTTGTAACGCAATTCTTCTCTCATATATCCCCTTATCACTCTCTCCAACATGAGCAGAATTTTGAAACCTTTTTCTACCACCTGTCCAATTCTTCCTGCTCAGTTAAACTTTTTATCAAATGTAATGTCAAGATATTTACACTCTCTGGCCCCTGTGCAATGTGTCCCATTAATCTAATTTCATTGGCAGCTTAATCTAACCTGGTGTAATGCAAAACACAAATGGACATGTGAATGGCGTACATTTGTGTTTAGAGATGAGTCTCGATTCTGTCTGTGGCAAAGTGATAATCGCAGGAGTAGTGGGGAAACGGCTTATCTGCTGTGATTTCAGAACGTCATGCAAGTGCAGCCACTGGTGTCATGTTTTGGCGGCAATCAGTTTCGACAGCATGACTGAGTCGACTGTTGTTGAAGGCAATGACAGCCCATCACTATGTGGACAGTGTACTGCATCTTATTGTGATACCCTTCATGTTCATCAACAAGATAATGCCCGTCCTCATACTGCTGCCATCGTCACACAATCCTTGCAAGGAGTTTCGATCACAATTTGGACAGCACGGTTCCCAGATTTGTCCCCAATAGAGCATGTCTAGGATACCAGGAGTAGACACACTAGATCACATCGTCACCCAGCACAAACTGTGCAACAACTGATTGCAAAAGACATGCAGGCATAGTGAGACATACACCAAGAAGACATCCCAACAATTGTTGAGTAAATGCCAGCAAGGATCCACGAATGTATAGGTGCTCAAGTTGGGCGCATTTCTCATTGACAACTGTATCTAAAGGTAAGAACTTAGCCTGATCCATTTCCATTTATCATCATTTGTTCTAGGTATGGTCCTAGATATATCTTCAAAGTTTCCTAAAATTCTACCATTCATGTATGCGCCCTGTTGTGATTTTAGTTTCCGCCAGTGTAACTATAGGGCGACTATAAGATTCCGCTATAAATTTAAAAAAAGTCGAAAGCTACCCAATCATTTGTTATTGAAACGTTAACATGGGCTGTATTTTAAAATGACTTCGCAACCTCGGTAACCAAGGGATATTGAGAGGAAAGTTAACAGAAGTGGCTTGATCCAAGTAGAAGCAATTCCAGACCCAGGTGGGGTCTCATTGGTGCAAACCCAGGATCCATGTTCCACAAGTTGTGAGACCCTGGGGCTACTGTATAGTCAGAGAAGCAACTCTACAATAAGTTCCTTCATAAAAATATAAAAACATAATTAAACGTAATTAAAAAAAAAAACAACGGGTCAGATAATAAAAGAACATGCCTTTGCGATATCTGCCGTTTTTACATGAAGTAGGTACTTAACAAATGAAGTATTTTACTACCCGCCTAAGAAACATGTAGCTACAGACTCCTAAATGTGACATTGTATGTATTGAAGACCGTCTCCACGTGAAAATTTTAGATTTCTAGCGCCGCTCTGTAGCGTATAAATAAAGATTTTGTAAATAGCTCGAATGTTCGTTCAGTTTATGATTTAAGCTCAATTTTTGTTCAGGAACAGAAGTTCGACATCCCCGTCGATTTAAGGAACTCGTAAGAATTCAGGTACCTGTATTCGACAGAGATGTTACCCATAATAGAAATCTTCTTCTGTAAATTTATTATGGAAAATTCTTAGAGAATCATACGCTTATTTATTTCATCGCGATCATATCTGCATATTTTCGATTTCTTGATCAGTAAAAAGCTAGCAAACTTCCATGAACCTTACTAATGTTATGATTTCGCTAGCAAGATACGCGGTTCCCACTGTTTTAAACACATGCCTTTTTTGCTGTCGTATTTCGACTGGTATGATGCAATCCTCCATCCCTTCCTATCCTGTGCTAACCTCTTCATTTCTACATATCCCTTACAACCCACGTCCTCAACAATCTGTTTCATATATTCTAATCTCTGTCTTCCTCTACAGTTCTTACCTTCGACTGTTCCCTCCACAAACAAATTAACCAATCCAGCATGTCTCAAAATATGACCTACCAGCCTGTCTCTTCTTTCTGTAAGCTTCTTCCAAAAACTTATTTCCTCACCCATTATTTCCAAAACACGTTCGTTTCGTACTTTGTCTGTCCATTATTATTATTATTATTATTATTATTATTTCTCACCAATCAAGTTACAAAACTAGTTCATTTCTTACTTTGTCATCCACCTAATTTTCAGCATTCTTCTGTAGCACCACATTTCAAATGTTTCAATTTTCTTTCTTTCCGGTATTCCTAAAGTCCATGTTTCGCTACCGTAAAGTGCTGTGCTCCACACATGGTTTTAAAAAGTCCTTTCTGATTCCTAGATCAATATTTGAAACTAAAAGACTCTCTTTTTCATGAAGGCTCTTTTTGCTAGTGCTATTCTGCTTTTAACATCATTCCTGCTTCGGCCATCGGTTGTAATTTTGCTTCCCAAGTAACTAAATTCACTTACTTCTCCTATTGCATCCGATCCTATTTTTATATTTAATATACTAGTATTTGTATCATTTCTGCTACATTTCATCACTTTTTTTTGCTTTGATTTATATTCAGTCCAAAATATTCCCTCAGTATTTTGTTCATGCCATTCAGTAACTTCTCAATATCCTCAGCACTCTCTGCTAACAAGACAATGTCATCAGCAAATCGTAGCATACTGATTTTTTTCTCCCTGAAAACTTATGCCACATGGAAATTTTTCTTTGACTTTCTTCATTGCTTCTTCTACATACAAGTTGAATATTAACGGGGATAGACTGCAACCTTGTCTCACACCCTTTTTAACTGATGCATGTCTCTCGTGATTCTCTACTTTTATTATAGCCACTTGATTCTTATATAGTTAATAGAGTATTCATCTATCTCGATACTTTAGACCTGACTTCTTTAAAATTTTGAACATCTTGTCCCACCTAACATTATCAAAAGCTTTTTCCAAATCAACAAACGCCATAAAAGTATCTTTGTTTTTCTTGATCCGCCCTTCAGGTATTAATCTTTAAGACAGAATTGCTTCCCTTGTACCGCGATTTTTCCTAAACCCAAACTGATCTTCACCTACTATCTCTTCTACTATCCTTTCCATCTTTTTATATATTATTTTGCTCAGTAATTTTGAAGCATGTGATGTTAGACTAATGATGCGGTAATTCTCACATTTGTCAGCTTGTGCTTTCTTTGGAAGTGTAAAGATGATATTTTTATTAAAATCAGTTGGAAGTTCTCCTGTTTCATAACTTTTTGATATCAGCTTGAATAATCTTTCGATTCCTTCCTCTCCTAGAGATTTAAGAAGTTCTGCAGGGATCTCATCAATTCCAGCTGCCTTATTTGCTTTCAAGTCATTCAGAGCTGTATTAAATTCTGTCCTTAAAACAGGATCTCCTAAGTCATCAATGTCTACATCGCCTTCCTTTTCCATTACACTATTGTTTAAGTCGTCCGCCACATACAGTTTCTCAATGTATTCCTTCCATCGGTTAGTCCTGTCTTCTGAGCTTAAAAGAGGTTTCCCATTGGCAGCTTTAATGTTCATACCTCTTTTCTTCATTTCTCCAAAATTCTGTTTGATCTTTCTATATGCAACATCCACTTTTCCTACGACCATTTCCCTTTCTACTTCTTCACACTTTTCTTGTAGCCATTTTTCTTTTGCTATTTTGCATTTCCTATTTATTTGATTTCTAAATGCCCTAAAAAAACTGATTACCATCAACGAACACTTGTACTCGTTCGGATTGACTTGAAACCTGACAGTATTGCTAGTTTAATGCAGCTTTCCTAATCATTTTATTTGCATAAATTCGAACATGATACGATTTCATGTCGAGTATAGGTGCACTGTCGACAATAGGTAGGTACGCAGAGTGTAAATCGGATAACGCGAAATGTACTCAATTTATACATCACGAATCTGTCAGATGATAAATTAAAAAATAACTAAAAAATACTTCAAGGCACTTGTCAAATTTAGCTTGAAAGCCAATCGAATTCTAAATAAGAAAAACAATTTTGAAGCCTAGTCTACACGTATTCCGACATACGCTTGGTAGATTTTTTTTCGTTTTCAAAAGAAAATCTAACATTTTTCTTGAAATAATTTCGAGGATTTACAATTTAACTGTCTAATTACCATGATTTTAACAATTTTCGGTATATGTAATGTAGCCTTTAATTTTAAAATTTCCTCTCTTTATACAAGAAAACTTACATTATGTCCACCGCCGGCGCCGCTTCTTAAAAAAAAAAAAAACAGTGACGGACGGCAAGGACAACGAGTTACTGTAATTGTTGAAGCTACAGAGCGATGCTCCCTTTGTTTAAGCGCGCGGTGTTGCCAACAAATATACTCTACTATAATGAAAGAGCACAGCCCCCTTGATCGTATTTGAAAAAAGCGATAGATCAACTTAAAAACAAATATTCATAACATTAAAGGTAGTCGTGTTTCGACACCAAAGGATAAAAGAAGTCTTATCAAAAAAAAAAAAATTTTTTTTTTTTTTTGTATTACACTAATTTCGATTACTATTTTCGAAATGCGGGTGTCACCCCCAAACGGGTGACACCCGGGGTGGACCGCCCCCACCGCCCCCCCCCTCCTAGCTACGCCACTGATTGTAATTGCATGGTTTCTTCTTGGTATTGTAATTTTCGTAAACTGTATTGCATTTATGACTGGAAATTCTTCCAAGATATCATTTTGCAATAGAATCTTCTAACCTTATAATAATGTCAAAGTGTGTTCTGATCATTCTTGTTGTTGAGGGCACAAAAATGAGGTTAACACCCACACCTCATTTGTAGGCATTCTATCAGAGGTCTTAAAAACTAAATGAGATTGTTTATACATTTTTCTTGAAGTAATATTGCATACAATTTAGCAAGGCTCATGTCTCTTGAAATTCAAAATCTTCTCTTACTTATTTGTTTCTCACATGTGTTAAAACAATTTACATTTACTAAAAAATAATACAATTATAACAATTACAGAGTGATAAGGATGGAATTTATACGTTCTATTACACATTTAGTAACAAAGTGGAAAGCAGTCAGACCATGCAGTAAACATCTGGTGGGACAGTTTAACAAGATGTCCTGAACCATCTGTACTACACCATAGTCCTTCAATCCTTGGACGATACAATGTTCCCCAGCAGAATCTGAACCTGTCTTGAAGTCCTTTAGTTAGCACCAGTACTTCCTTGCCAGGTCAGTGCATGGTAGTCTTTGTATATGATTGATTATCAGATGTTCATTATGTGATACCACTGTTACCTCCATTCCATATTAGGGTTACAGGCAATGAGAACAGCAGATGGTTTTCTTGATTTAATCTGGACTTGATGGAAAGTTCTGCTAGTCAGCCCCTAAAGCCATGTCTGACCTACCTAGTCCTCTACCTTCTGCCACTGATGGACTAATCCTATTTGGCAGTGATGTTGGGAGGACAGATGTTGGAAATGACAAGAGGCCAAAGTAGGAGGTTGGTTCAAAGTACACCACCTACAGTCTTCATTGTGGCGTTTAGGTGAATGTACACCTTCACTATGTACACTGTCAAACTACGCTGCACAGTATTTGACAGTTGTATAAAATATTTTCTCCCTTAAATACTTTGTTCTGCTCCTTCCATAAGTTGCTCACCAGTTCCTTTAATAGATATTCTATGGGCTTGATTTTTTCAGCAATATTTGCCAAATGCTTGTCGTCTGTGAACAATCTATCAATTGTTATGTCAAGGTATTTAGGTTTGGCATTAAAAAGAACTGTTATATCGGTAGTGCCAAAGTGTGGAGAGAGGTATTACCTTGCCTGCTGGCTTGATCAATAAAAACAACATAGCTCTGTTTTCATAATATTTGGTGCGAGGTGCCATTTAGTGAATTTGTACAGGATACCTAAGTCCACTGTCAATATCTCCTCACAATCCACCATACTTCTTCACTGTATGATAATTACAAGGATATTGATCAACAGGAACTTGTGGCTTCTAGTATTACGAAGATTTGCCTGTACATATAGAAAAGAATTGGAAGTAGCACAGATACCTGTGTGCTATTGGATACTTCGATGACTGTGTTGTACTTTAAACTTTTTCATTAACCTGGGGTTTGTGAGGCACTTGCATGTACAAACCTGAGGAGCAAACCATTCTTGCACACCACATAATACACTGTGGAAAACTCCATGGACACCATTCTGCTTTTTAGCTTCTTCAGAAAACCCACCTTCATGTGTGTTGTCAGTGCCATCTCTAGTTAGCAGCATCCTCTGCTCGGTCTGAAGTCTGCTAATGTGATGTTCAATTAGTGAGAGGATCATCCTTTCTAGCAATATGTAAGTGGCACTTAGAAGTGATATTGGGTGTGAATGATCAGGACTTTTCCCTTCCTGTGAGGCTTGTAGGTGTGATAATCTTCAGTTTTTTAAATGCCTTAGGTAACTTAGGACTCATGTTAAATGTATCTAGAACCCAGACTTCTCCTAGATAGTTTGAAGCTGATGCACTACTATAACAAAGTATTTTTCTGCTATAGTGGGAAAGCTAACGTCATGTTAGTTGCTATATATTCATCTCTTTCACTTTAACATGCATTGTGTTACCCATATAAGGGGGTTGAGTAGGAGAGCCTCCACATTGAATCGATTTTAAGGGAACGTATTCAGACTGCAAAGATTTTGTTTTATTGGTGGAAAATTCGTTTTAAACTATCATCTACAATTGCAAAGAATGATGCAGAAGATGACAGAGGATTTTCTCAGCAGCTATGATTCAAAATTAACAATTTCTTCCTTCCATCTTAATAAAGGTTGACTGATTAGCTGTTACCAGTGTGTGTTTTGATTTATATATAAAATTGCTAAAGATCCTTGGTTTATCCCCACCTTTTGCTGCTACTAGTTGTTCTGTTTCAGTTATTGGATTGATTTTAATTGCGATGGAGCATTTGCTCTAGTGGAAATTTCCCTGGTTGTCTAATTACCCATCTCTCATTATCCTTTTATTATTATCTTGTGTACTTTAAGAGTTAAATTTCTTAACCATATACTTTTGCTATTTATGAATCATAATTTTTAAATTACTTCAGCTTTTTGGTAAATCATTCATCATTTACCCACAAAAGAAAAATTCCCCACTCCCTTATACATGAAATTGAGTGCCAGCTTGTGTCCATAGTCATCTTTACCTTTCCAAGCAGTACTCCTAATTATTCTACCAATAACCGTCTAATCCATCATCAACATTGCCTTGTACACACCCAGCATTCTCTTCGCCTTTCTCCTGTCTTCCAGTGATTCCCAATACAGCTCCTTTATCATATCATTTACTAATTGGATCCTGCCATAATGTCCACAAAGAAATCTAGCTGCTCTCCTTTGCACGCCTTCCAACTCCTTTATTTGATACCCAAAATGTGGGTTCTAAACTACAGCACCATACTCAAACAATGGTATGAAAAAGTTTTGTAACACCTGTTATCACCAGCATCATCCTCTCCAATTAATGGAGGATTTTGTAACCTTTTCCTACCAACTACGCAATGTGTCCTGCCCAGTTGAGTTTATTATCAAATGTTATGCCAAAATATTTACAGTCCAAACCTTCAACAAGCATTTCTGTACCCACCCTATAATCATAAACAGCCTTTAGTTTTTTTTTATCTGTATACCTAGCTGATTCCATTTTGCATAGATCTTCATTCCATATTGGCCTACCCAAGTAAATATTCTATCCGGGTCACTCTGCTGCTGTTCAGTCTTTCCCTCTTTGATTCTGTTATATTTAATTGTGTCATCTGCAAACAATCTAAATTTTGACTGTAAACCATTCATTAGAATGATGAATTGCAGAGGTCTCAATACATTATCTTTCCTACTCAACACTTTCTGGTTTTCTGCCTTTTAATCCAGGATGTCACTTTTTCATCCACAGCAGTAGTTTTCAACCCGTTAAACACAATTTTTATGGCCCATTCTGTCAAATGCCTTTGAAAGATCTAGTGTTGCACTTTAAACTTAGCCTCCCTTTACCAATTCATTTGAAGTATCTTGCATATAGCCCACCATCTGAAATTAACATGAATACCCTTGTCTAAGGCCATGTTGTCAATTTGCAAAGCAGTTTCTTTCCTCATAGACATTTCTGATGTAGTTGCATATCATTGTCTACATCATTTTGCCTATCACTGATGTCAAACTAACTGGGCCCTACTTTTCAGCCCTGTTTGTCACCTTGTCTTTTGAACTGATACTACTATCACTCTTTTCCAATCCTCTAGAAAGTAGCAAGATTTCAGACTCATTTTAAATAAAATTTCAAGGTAAGATACTGTATTGTATCCAACTGTCATTAATACATCTGTAGTAATATTATCTACACCGGCCCACTTGCGATTTTTTAACATAGTTTCTTCATAATTTTCTGAGGATCTCTTTCAAATTTTGTAGTTTCCTCATTTGTACTTATATGTAGAAACTCCTCTGATTTATTCCCTCCCATCCCTGAATGATATTACCTAAGTCTCATTAAACTAGTCACTCAATATCTCTGCCATTTTCAAATCCTCACTATCATCTCCATTCTTATCTACAATTGTCTGCATAACTTTCCTTCCCCTCAGTTTTCTAACATAGCCATAGAAATTTCTAGATGTTCATACAGTGGTCCTCCTGCACTTCTTCTTCTTCTTCTTCTTCTTCTTCTTCTTCTTCTTCGATTATTCCCTTTAAAGAGAGCGACTGAACTTGAGTAGTCAAGATGTTTTTTTTCTTCTTCCTTTCTTTCCAAATTCTCTTCATACACTCGCTGTGTTCTCTCTTGCGCTCTTCTGAGGATTTGTTACCTGTTCTTTTTTTGGTTTGTGTTTGTTTAAGTGTATGTTTCTTTTTGATGTTTCTAAATTGTTCTCAGTTGTTTATGTTGTCTTGTGTGATCCCCAATTCTTTAAGGTCCTCTTCTGTTTCAGATATCCATTTAATCTTGTTTTTACTGGTGTTTACTATCTCGAAGATTTGCCTTGTGAGCCTGTTCTTGTTCATCCTGCTAATATGTCCATAAAATTTCATCATTCTTTTTCTACAGTTGTCAGTTATTGTCTCTATCTGTATGTAGAGCTCTTTTGATGGCCTCTTTATCCAAATTCCTTTACGAAAAACTGTTCCGAATATTTTCCTCAGAATTTTCCTTTCCTGCTTTTCAATGTCTCTTATTTTTGTATGACCATGAATCACTGTAGTTTCTGCAGCATAAAGTGCTTCCGGCAGAACTACTGCGCTGTAATGCCTTAGTTTGGCGTTGACAGAAGTAGATTTTTTATTGTAGTGATTCCAAGTAAGCTTATACGCTTTTTGTAATTTTGATATTCTTTCTTGGTTGGCTATTGTGTTCAGTCCTGATGGTTGGATGATCTCTCCCAGATATTTAAAGTGCATTACCTGTGTCACTTTCCCATACCGAGTTGTAATGGGAAGATTATCTGCAGGCTTGTTTTCCATGTATTGAATTTTTTCGTAGGAAATTCATAGGCCAGTTTTCTGTGAAATTTCATGAAGCTTCTCCCGTGCAAGTTTGGCTTCTTCTGTATTGCTGGTTAAAATGGCAAGGTCGTCTGCAAAAGCCAAACACTTTACATTGATTCTCTGCTCTTTTTAAATCCCGAGTTGAATTCCCTTTATTTCCTTTTCCCATGTCCTCACAATTTTTTCCAGAACCATGTTAAATAGAAGTGGTGACAGTCCATCTCCTTGGTGAACACTGGTATGGGTGTGAAATGCCTCTGATATTTCTCCCATGAATTTAACTTTGGAAGTTGTACCTGTTAATGTCTGTTGGATAATCGACCTTGTTTTTCTGTCGATTTTGAATTCCTCTAAAATATGGAATAATGTTTGCCTATCTATTGAGTGATAGGTCTTTTTAAAGTTGACAAAAGTTATCACAGTATTTCTACACCTTCTCATTTGCAAAATTGTTTTTAGGTTCCAAATCTGTTCTATACAAGATCAACCTATGCGAAACCCTGCCTGATACTCTCCTATTAATGGGTCTGCCTGTTCTTCTAGTCAACTTAACAGGGCTTTTGAAAGATTTTTGTATGCTACAGGGAGCAGTGAAATTCCCCTGTAATTATTTGGGTTACTTTTGTCTCCTTTTTTTAGGAGAGGATGAATTAATGCACACTTCCACTCTTCAGGTACTTCTTCAGTTTCCCAAATGTTTGATATATTTCTGTAAATTGCTTGTGTGAGATTTTTGTCATTTAATTTCCATATTTCGGCTATGATTCCGTCTTCTCCCAGAGGTTGTTTTTCACAGAGTTGATTATTTTCTTTAGCTCCTCAAGAGATGGTGGTTTTGAATCAGGGTGGGGTGGGGGTGTCTCAAAATTTAATTGTTCTATCGGTGGCTCGCAATTGAGAAGTGAGTGAAAATACTTGGCTAAAATTTGACAATTGCTTCTTGTGTTGGTTTCCAGTGATCCGTCGGGTCGATGAAAGCACAGATTAGGTGGCTCATAGCCTGTTAGGTTTTCTCTGAACACTTTATAGAAGTTTCTGGTGTTGTTCTTGATAAACTCCTGTTCGATTTCTTTGAGCCGGTTCCTATCATATCTACGTTTTTCTCTTCGTATTGTCTTTGATGATCTTTTCTGTATCTTTAAAAATTCCTGCCATCTTTCTGGGTTTTTGTAGCTATTGAAAATTTTCCATGCTTGTATTCTCTCTTCTATTCCTTTATCACAGACACTGTTCCACCATCTATGTTTTCTCTTTCTTGGGGGTTTTCCTAATCTCATAGTGTTATTCAGTGCTTCTGCAAGTTCTTTCCAATTTGTGGTGTTTGATTGCCCAATTTCCTGAAGAATTTCTCTCTTGTTTAGTTTCAGGTATTCTGGATCAATCCTGAATGTCTTGTTAGTTGGTGGTTTTTTCTATCAGGCTGAAATCTAATCTTTACTTGCAGCAGATGGTGATCTGACTCAAGAAAACCTTTCCTTGTCTTTACATTGAGTATTTCTTTAGTCCTCCTGCACTATTAATATTCTTTGTAAACCCATCTCAAGCTTTTCTCTTTGCTGTTATTAATTGCTTGTTTAGTTATTTTAAGTATTCCCTTCTGACTTTTTGTCTCTTAACTCTGTGTGTTGGTTCTTTATATCTTTTTTTATTTTCAGTTTTTGAATAAATGTTTCCACGCCATTTTTTAAAATTATCTCCTTGAACTCTTCCCACTTCGACTCCACTGTACTTGTCATCCTTTCATTTATTGAACTTTCCCCTGAAATATCTCTTCAGTTATCAAATTTTTGTCTTTTATTAACTGTACCTGTTTTATCTTGCCTCTGGTTTACTGAGTCACCTAAAATCCACCAGAATTGCACTGTGATCTCTTATTCCTTCAGTTACTTGAAATCCCACAAGTTTTTCATTAGGCTAAATTAAGAAGATATCCGACTTGTTATGTCCACTTGTGTTCTGCTCTGCCACTTGTGTAAAGCTTCCTTCCCTAACTAAGGTATTTGAAAATTTCCACTCACTTGTGTTTTTAATCTTATTTCCTATCCAATTGACATGTGGTAAATCTAAATCCCCACCAGTAATGACTATTCTAAGCTCACCTCAGAACTGTGAATATGAATTTATTCCTCCATTACAGTAAGCAGCTGACATTCTGATTTTTTTATTTTTCGTTACCCCAGAAATCTACCCCTAGTAACACATTGTCATGATCTATGAATACTGGAGAACAATAGTAATCCCTGCTGACAAATACGAATACCCCTTCATTAATTGCTCCTCTCTCTCTCCAGTACGCTCTATAACCACTGGGGAAAACCTCATTGTTTAGTATGCCTTCTTTGACCCAAGACTCTACCTCTGTAATCACTTTTGGTTGGTGTATACCTGGAGTGTATTAAGTTTCCAAATACTATTACTTTGCTCATTAACATCTACAGTTCCTATTATTGGCTTCGTGATATTTCCTGCACTAACCTTGGTCTTTCTAATTGTACTATTCATTTATTTCTTTAGCATTAGGCATTTTTCCCACAATGCAAGAAAAATCTGTATCCCTTTTGTCACTTGTTTTTATACCCACACCAGCAGCTCCTAACCTAAAGAGGCACAGTCCTGTCCCTATCAATGGAAGTGGGCTCCATTTCAGCTTTAGTTAACAACTCTGAAATTATATCCCATTCCCCCTTCTATTCAGGTGTAGGCATTGTTAGTGAAACACCACCTACCAATGGTGTCCACACATGCATCCCTGAAGTAGAACTAGTATGTTTCCTAAGCAGCACCTTAGTTTCCATGTTAATCTGACTCACAATGTGGTTCAGCTGTAACTGATCATGGTGACCAGCACGAATACCTTTGTCTGATCACTCTCTATACTGCAATTTGTGTTCCTATCAGTAATATTGCCCCACCTCCCACTATCACTACTCTACCCTCCTTAGTGAAATGCTAATAAGTAATCCATTGTCCTTTATCACCTGCCCTAATGTTGTACAACATAAAAAAAAAAACTTGTGGCCTGTAGCTTTTGTCTAAGTGATGCTGGTCCTGATTTGTCTGACATTTCTGCTTAAATTCTAGAAGCATGTTTCCTTCACTGTGGGAACAAGGAATATATAAGCATCAACTTTAGTGCTAATGCTATTTAGGATTCCAGTGTTATTATCATAAAACCAACCTTGTCTCTTCCTTACGTAAAGCCAATGAGTTACTCTGCTGGTTCGGTTGTGATATCTCAAAATATGGCCGTTTTAGTTCTGTATCTTCCTTGTTGATTGGCTTTTTGATAAAATGGTTGTTAAGAATTTTTTTACAGCAGATTCATTTTGGAGCTATTGATAGTTAAATTTCCTCCTGGGTGTGCTTCTGAAGTAGTTACAGAAATTGTTAATCAACCAACAAGATGTTTAGGGTTTGTCAAGGTATTTATCATTGTTTTTTGCTCTACTAGAGACATCTTTTTTATTGTGGTACTGGGTGATATTAATGTGCCAATTCTTGGAGTGTGGGAGAATGTGCCTAGTTTTAAATTGTTATGGTAGACAGAATTGATTATTGGCACATAGAGGCTGTGTTTGACACAAAGAACAAAAATTAGCCATCTATTTCCATTGAAGTTGTTTATTCTGTCTCGATTTCACATGATTTTTTTTTTTTTTTTTCAAAGATGATTCTGTCTAACGGTCTAGCACCAGATACCAAGAGCTTATATACCATAGACATGATGGTATTCTTAGTTGGCATAAATGTCTCTTAGACATTTTGTAACCTTGAAGAGAGGGTGTTGGAGATGAGAAGAGATAAGTGTAATGCAACAATCACCATAGAATGGTTTAAGGAGACCCGTGAAACTTTCATTAACTGCTTATTAACCAACAGCGGAGTTCCCGGCATTGTCCGGTATAGTTGGCGAAGATTTACCCGTACCCTATTACTAATCCTACAATGAGAAACATTTGTAGAAAGTTTCATAAAATTCGTGCCAACTTTTTTTGGAATTAAAGCAAGCCTAGATTCACCCACCGCCTACCAAGAAACGGGTGGGTTGAAGTTTATTTGCACATACACTATTTTCATGATTCATGTACATCAACTTTATTAATTTGGTTAAGAAATTGCATTACTACATTACTGAACAATGCTAGGTTATGTTAGAAACTCACATTTGATTCAATAGCAAAGTGAATGGATATACTTTTTGCTCGAAAGCCAGATACTTTAACTCCGCAGACTCAGCATTTTATACAAATATCAAAAGTGAATCCAGAATATTATCGTAAACAGAAGACTAATGCTGATGGCCAGAGACATTGTTCAGAGACTGAGCTTAAATAAAATCTCTGTTGTTTTTACGGCTATCTATGGCGTTTACAAATTGAATATCCCAAATTAAATGAAGTAATACTTCAAGTTATGGCTATCTACGGTATTTAAAATTTTAATATCCCGATTTAAAGGAAAGAATACTTCAAGTTTTGTTTAGTGGGCAAAATATTTATTATTGTAAAGTTATATTTTTGCTTTCATTAAAGGCAATGGCCAGAGACATTTAGTTGTGTGTTTAGTGCGATGTGTGGAACATCTAATCCTTCCATCTTTGGGATTTGTCATCATACATTCTGAATTTTATTTAACACCCCTGCATTATTTAACGTTGAAACATAAGTCATGCCAAAAAATCTGAATTAAGATTCTAAGCTTTAAAATGGTGAAAACCCCATCGAAATCTGCTCCATAGTTTCCGAGTTTTTATAAGACCAATATATCCAGATTTCGTATTATAGATATGGATTTAGTTTTCACTGTGAACAAACATGATAAACTTCCCTCCTGCCTTTCTTTATAAAAGAAATTATTCTCCCTTTATCAATAAACTAGCTTCATTCAAAGAAGCAAAATCGAGTTAGGTGGGGCTCACCTTGTGAGAAGTGAGCTACACTTCCTAGTTTTTGTACCCATTTACACAAATATGTTGTACGTGATAGTGAGTATGTATACCTACACAGAGATTATATTAGTTACCATCCAGTCTATCTGTAGATTGGGAGTTCTTTCTGTCCCTGTAGGTTTACGCTAAGTGTAGCTTTTACCACACCTTTCTTGTTAGCTTTCATGCCATTAATTTGCCTTTCTTGAATACAAACAAGGAGAGGAAAGTTAACCAGTTACTTACCAAATTTGGGGGCTTGAGGGTAAGAAAAACATACACTGTATTTTGAGTGATACAGTTGTGTATCAGTTGTTAAAAGTTCACAACATTGAACATTCATGCTATTCATAATTGTATGATGTAATGATAAATAAATCTGCAGAAAGAAAATTATGCATGCTTCTGTGAAGTAATTATCAACAAATGTTCATATTTGCTGCTAACTTTGTCATTTATGTCTGATGCTAAGAACTTTTCAGATATGCATCCTGCTTGTGTTTTACAGAGTGCTGCTTGTCTTATGGGTAGAATTTAAGAATCGGTATCCAAATCTTACTACTTAAGTCATTTTTTCCCTTATAATAGGATGTGGATAATGGAAACAAAGAAACTTTCATTGGGCATTAAGAATTACATAGGATAGGGAAAAAATACCTGTCACTTACCACAGATGAAGACATGATCCGCCACATGAATCATTCATGTGGCAGGTCAGGATATGACCACATCTTTCTCCCTGCCATATGTCTCGCCCCTCACATGATTAAGGCTCATGCCGAAATAGTGTGCAATTTGTTTGTTTTTGTGTTTTTTACTTATAATAGGATAGCATGGTCCAATAATTTTTTTGGGGTTCATTTTCAACATGGTATATGTGTTGGACAGATTTATTTGATCACAGTAATTTGAATATTAATGAGCTAAGTTGTATGAAATTTAATGGAAAGATTTAGAGGAATAAGTTTTTGAAGTGAGGAGAATTTTAATTTTTAAAATGTTTTTATAATATTTTATTTTTTTAATCAAAACATGCAATCTTTAAATTTAGGTCCTTGCTTTCACAGTATTTCTTTTATAACTAATCAGAACACACTTGACAAAAATCATCTTTGATAAGAGAGGTTGGCATTATTTTAATTTTCAAACTATACTTATAACCTCCCATTAAATATTTAATTAACTGCTTCAGCAGAAAGTTGCCTGATATAAACTTCTTAATTACTGATGACATCGTGCTACAAGTCTTTGGACGGTATTTTGGCCCCTTATACACTGTATCTTGACTGCGCACATAGTATGGAGATACAATATAATAAACAGTCAGTTCTAACATCAGGTTAGGTAAATACTTCTAATCAATGATTAATACACTCATGAAAATTCACAATGATTATCTCTTAATGTCAAACAGTACCATTAAACATACACTCCAAAAACATGAATAACTAATCATCAAAAATATCCAATACCGCAGCATTCATCATATACTGTACACGCTTTGCATATCGTTAGCGATATACATCCTCACTCTTACAGAGCACGACTTTAACTCCTTCTAGCGGACCAAATATTTTAATAATACTTTTTGTACAGATGTAACTTAGAAATACCCCGTGAAAATAAAGATTACCAGTCTGTGAAATTCATGAGCAATTACATTATACATATCATTACATTTCATTAATATAATACATTGACCACAGCTTTAATAAGAAATAATAATTATAGAACTATTTACTGTACATGTGGAGTGGCAGCATATATGTTACATGCTATAGGGAAGGTGGAAGCAAAATATTGGTAATGTTAGGGGATGCCATTTACGAGTGAACTATTATGAAACTTTCACCCAACAGTGTACTTCAGTTGATTCTTATCTTTCAGTTGTGTTGGGCATGTTTTACCATTCTGATCGATTATAAAACTTTAGTATTGATCAGAGATTTAAGATCTTTGTTTTCCTCACTGACGGTACAAATTAGTACCATTATGTTTACCATTGACAAAACCATTGTGCACTGCATTTTTAAGCCTGTTGATCCATTGTTGTACCATTAGGTCAGAAAATGACAACATTTATTTTGAATTCTGCGCGAAGCTGTCAAGCAGTGAATTTTCCGAGTTGGGGCTAGGTAGTGTATGAGTAACAAGTGCTATATTACAATTCCTTTTTAGATGAGAATTTACTCTTTTAGTTTGAACATTTAACCATACATATTTTACCTATAAAGTGTGTGTTTCTATTTGCTTTACTAAATAATCAAGAAAAACCGACAAGGACTAACAAGTACTAAATTAAAGCTGGCAAAGAAACATTAGGCTTTAGGGAACAAGCTGCCCGAAAACCTTGGATCACAGAAGAAATTTTGCAGCTGATGGATCAGAGGAGAAGGTACAAACATGCTCAGGATGAAGCAGGAAGAGAGCAGTACAGGCAATATAGAAATCAAATAAATAGGAAATGCAAATTAGCAAAAGAAAAATGGCTACAAGAAAAGTGTGAAGAAATAGAAAAGGAAATGGTGGTAGGAAAAGTAGATGTTGCATATAGAAAGATCAAACAAAATTTTGGAGAAATGAAGAAAAGAGGTATGAACATTAAAACTGCCGATGAGAAACCTCTTTTAAGCTCAGAAGATAGAGCTAACCGATGGAAGGAATACATTGAGAAACTGTATGATGGGGACAACTTGAACAATAGTGTATTGGAAAAGGAAGGCGATGTCGACATTGATGACTTAGGAGATCCTGTTTTGAAGACAGAATTTAATAAAGCTCTGAATGACTTGAAAGCAAATAAGGCAGTTGGAATTGATGAGATCCCTGCAGAAACTCTTAAATCTCTAGGAGAGGAAGGAATCGAAAGATTATTCAAGCTGATATCAAAAAGTTATGAAACAGGAGAAATTCCAACTGATTTTAATAAAAATATCATCTTCACACTTCCAAAGAAAGCACAAGCCAACAAATGTGAGAATTATCGCACCATTAGTATAACATCACATGCTTCAAAATTACTGACCAGAATAATATACAGAAGGATGGAAAGGGTAGTAGAAGAGATAGTAGGTGAAGATCAGTTTGGGTACAAGGGAAGCAATTCTGTCTTTAAGATTAATACTTGAAGGGCGGATCAAGAAAAACAAAGATATTTGTTGATTTAGAAAAAGCTTTTGATAATGTTAGGTGGGACAAGATGTTCAAAATTTTAAAGAAGTCAGGTCTAAAGTATCGAGATAGAAGAATACTCTATAAACTATATAAGAATCAAGTGGCTGTAGTAAAAGTAGAGAATCACGAGAGACATGCATCAGTTAAAAAGGGTGTGAGACAAGGTTGTAGTCTATCCCCGTTAATATTCAACTTGTATGTAGAGGAAGCAATGAAGAATGTCAAAGAAAAATTTCCATGTGGCATAAGTTTTCAGGGAGAAAAAATCAGTATGCTACGATTTGCGGATGACATTGTCTTATTAGCAGAGAGGGCTGAGGATATTGAGAAGTTATTGAATGGCATGAACAAAATACTGAAGGAAGATTTTGGACTGAATATAAATCAAAGTAAAACAAAAGTGATGAAATGTAGCAGAAATGATACCAATACTAGCAGATTAAATATAAAAATAGGATCGGATGCAATAGGAGAAGCGAGTGAGTTCTGTTACTTGGGAAGCAAAATTGCAACCGATGTCCGAAGCAGGAATGATGTTACAAGCAGAATAGCACTAGCAAAAAGAGCCTTCATGAAAAAGAGAAACCTTTTAGTTTCAAATATTGATCTAGGAATTAGAAAGAACTTCTTAAAACTCTATGTGTGGAGCACAGCACTTTACGGTAGCGAAACATGGACTTTAGGAATACCGGAAAGAAAGAAACTTGAAGCATTTGAAATGTGGTGCTACAGAAGAATGCTGAAAATTAGGTGGACAGACAAAGTAAGAAATGAACGAGTTTTGGAAATGATGGATGAAAAAAGAAGTTTATGGAAGAAGCTTACAGGAAGAAGAGATAGGCTGGTAGGTCATATTTTGAGACATGCTGGATTGGTTAATTTGTTAGTGGAGGGAACAGTCGAAGGTAAGAACTTTAGAGGTAGACAGAGATTAGAATATACGAAGCAGATAACTGAGGATGTGGGTTGTAAGGGGTATGTAGAAATGAAGAGGCTAGCACATGATAGGAAGGGGTGGAGGATTGCATCAAACCAGTCCAAAGACTGACGACAGCAAAAAAAAAAAAAAATAGTTCAGAAAATGACAACATTTATTTTGAATTCTGCGCGAAGCTGTCAAGCAGTGAATTTTCCGAGTTGGTGCTAGGTAGTGTATGAGTAACAAGTGCTATATTACAATTCCTTTTTAGATGAGAATTTACTCTTTTAGTTTGAACATTTAACCATACATATTTTACCTATAAAGTGTGTGTTTCTATTTGCTTTACTAAATAATCAAGAAAAACCGACAAGGACTAACAAGTACTGTCAAGGACTTCTGGTTAGTCTTATAAAAATTATTGATAAATAGATTTAGCAAGTATACAATTGGTTTTATTATTGTTTTAGATATTTTCAAGAGGATATTTCTAAGAACTATGCTTTGATCAAGCTCTTCTCTTAGAAGTTCATAATTTAACAAGGCAAAAATGAAGGAATGACCCAAAGTTCTCAGATTACTCATTAGGTTAAAGAGTGGTCTTATTGAACAAAAATGGAGCACTGATGATGTTGTCTATTTTGATAATTATTTTTCATCTGTTTCATAGTTAAAAAACTGAAAACTGCTAGCACTTTTGGTTGTGGGACAATCAGGCCCAATCGCAAGGGGCTTCCTAACAATTTATCTGATGATGGCAAACTAAAAAAAGGAGATTGTCATCATAGATTTTCAAACCTAGACATTGGCTACTGGAAAAGGAAGGACAAAAAGGTTGCACATTTAGTATCAAATTTTCATGGCAGCACGGAAGCTACTGTTACACACAGTGGCGTAAATTAACTACACTGGTTGGGGCCCGAGGCAGCTTCAACGGATGGGCCCTCTCTCAGTCTGGATTTGTGACCTGGGCAGATCTTGGGCCGGAGTGCCTCTCTGGCTGGTCATTGGGACCCCCCTCTGGCATTGGATTCCATGGCATTTTGCCCGTCCTGCCACCCCATTGTTACATAAGTTGTTATGCGCAAAGAAAAAGATGGGTTGAAGTCAACAGTTTCATGTCCAAGAGTCGTCAATGACTACAATACATTTGTGGGAGGAATGATACTGCTGATTGGCTGATGGCTTTGTGCAATGCTGACAGAAAATCACCAAAATCATGGCACAGATTGTTTTGGGGAATTCTGGATATTGTATTTGTCAATACCTGTAACATAATAACCCAATATTTGAAAAAAAAATCGTCTGTAAAAAATCTCAGAAGAGCTGTTACACAGGGTATGATGAAAATGGAGGATATCGATAAGAAGAACATCTACAGATATTTCACCAAGCCCTCGTCCATTCAAACAATGCAAGTAAGGCTATTCTACAATAAGAGATGTATGATCAGAAAACAGAGGTATGTACTGGCACTAATTTGTAAAAAGCAGAGGAAGATGTGAAGTATGTAGTATGGAGAAGATACGGTCTAAACATCATTTTGAACATTCCAACTGAAATGTCTTTTTGTGCCTGAATGAGGAAAAAGAATTGATTTGTTGAATATCATGAGGCGAACATTTCATACTAAAATGAACATATTGATTTCAATTGCTGTTTCTGTACATCCTGTGATACACAAAGTTCCTGATGGTACTAATTTGTACTGGTTTGGTAATTAGCAGTTAAAAAAAATATGAAAAAGTGTTTAATTTCAAGTACCATTATACAAATATATTATTGAAATTATAAATTTCCCTGTGTTTCTAATTGCTGGTAGAAACGGTTTTAAGGACGACCTTATACTCCCATCGATGTTAATGGACACTTTCATAATGTTTACTGTAAATCATTCCATTTGTATCCTGCAAAGGAAAAATGACTGAATTGTTTCAATAGAGTACATTGAAGATGAATCAAGTGTGGGTTGAATAGTTGAAACATTCCTCTTGTTATACATGATGTGCTGCCTTATACGTTTGGTAGTAAAGTAGTACTCATACAGGTTACAAGTTGCAAACACTTTGGTATGTTGTACTCCTCATGAATAAGATGAGTGCCATGAATTGCATTTACTATTCTAAAGGAACAACACATGATCTGTTCTGAAATGATTTTGAACCATTGGAAGTGGCAATCGCCAGTCTGCTGTGCAATTGTGCAAGCTGTGTCGAGTTGTTCTCAGCCATCATGACAATGTTTCATTTAACACAGCCCTAGTTGCAGAAACTGTTTATAGTTTTTAGGATAACAACTTGGATGATAAGTTCTAATAGTTATTATTATTTTTTACCTTCCACTATTTGCTCACATTTTTAGCTTGACGATATTCTAATTTTGTATAAAGTAATGTAAAATTTTGTGTTATTGCTAAGGTTTGTAATATTTATTGTAATAATTGTGTTTGCAGTTCATGTATTTATATAGTTACAAATGTAAAGAAGATGAACTCGGATTACTGAAATATATGTCATCATGGGAGATTTGAGTTTCCTTAATGACAAAGACCATTACTGGTCATTAATACCTTGAAGATACGAGGGTGATTCAAATATAAACCGAAATTTTTTCACACCGCTTTAATGGATGTAAATAAAAATTCAATTCAAGTAACTTATTTTTCAACATCGTTTCCTTAAACAAAAATATTTTTTTTCCATCGGATAGGATGTTTTCTGATCCCATCATAGAAAAAAGAAGATGGCTACCCCATCCTCTCCTAATGCCTTTTTCAGCAGACCAAACATATGGGAGCCAGTTAGGGACAAGTCAGAACTGTACGGAGGGTGTTCAATAGGCCACCAGTGCATTTCAGTGAGTTTGAAATGAGTTAGTGCTGGTGTATGCGGCTGTGCAATTTCCTGCAGGAGGATATCACAAAACGGTTGACGGTGACATTTCGTGTTATAAACAGTCTTGGCAACTGCCAGCAACTGGAAATAGTAGGCCATATTTACCATCCTTCAGGTATGTATGAAGTCAATCAACAATACAACTGTAATCTTGGTTGTCCAGGTTAAACCGCGTCAATTTGTCGAAACCTAACGTTTCAGCCATCATTTTGTGGCCTTCTTCAGAGTACTGTCATGGCTGGGAATGCTGCCGCCTTTATACAGCTCCCAAAGAACACACTAACTGTTTGGAGTGACGTCACTCAAACTACCGCTGCCAGGGTGTCCGGTCTGATGGGCGGCCTGCGTCCCGTGTTTTTCTAATCAAGCAGGACCATATTTGGTCAAGTTGTAGCCCGCCGTGTGGTTCATATTATCTGGTCTTTATTGATTTCCAACGCTTCTCTGACACGCTGGGGCCACCATCTGCTTTCTTGAACCAATACAGTAGTGTCACTGAATAAAAATGCATGCCCACTGTCAGCAGAATGTTGTGCTACAGCTGATTTGATGATGTTGTTATTTTTAATATGTCTTGTGTGTTCACACAGTCTTTCCTTACTGTCCATCCAGTTTCGCCAATATACACTTGGCTACAGCTACAGGGTATCTGATATACGCCCGCTGTCTGCAACTTCTCCCTCCGGTCTTTAACTTTTAAAAGCACATCAGAAATCTTCCTAGGCACTCTGTATATTGGACAGACATTTTTCTTCTTTAAAAGACGGCCGATTTTATCCGTCACCCTGTGGGCGTAGGGTAATACTGCTGTGGGTCCATCGGTTCATCTTCTGGCTTCAACTTCTGGTGTCAGAGCCCAGGGCGGTGCTCGAGGTGCAAGCCTTGCGGTGGCCTTATTGATGACGTCAAGGCTGTAGCCATTGGCCAGAAATGTCTCCTTATGGAAGCATGGACGGTTAATGTTTTTAAAATTCTACGTTTCACTGCTAGATGGTGGTGAGAGGCTGCATGCAAGTGGCAATTTGTGTGCGTGTTCTTGCGGTAAACTCTGTGCCCTAGGGAGCCATCTTCCTTCCTTTTCATGATCACGTCCATAAAAGGAAGTTGCTTGTCCACCTCAACTTCCATGGTGAGTTTAATTTTGTCATGGGCACTATTTAAGTGTTGGAAAAAAGCCTGGAGGGAGGCCAGATAACAAATGTGTCATCCACGTATTGCAGCCACAAAGAAGGTTTTAGAATTTAATTGTTGACCACTTCAGCCACAAACGTCTCCATAAACACGTTGGCCACAATTGGAGACAGTGGGCAACCCATCGCTGCTCCCTCATTCTGCTGGTAGAAGTCTCCTTTGTATTGAAAGAAGGTGGTCCTAAGACAGAATTCAGTCAGTGATGCCCATTCTTCTGGCAGACTGATATATCCTAGTCATTCCCTGATGATATTGATGGCTTCATCAATTGGCACGTTTGTGAACAGTGACGTGACGTCGAAGCTAACTAGTAAGTCGCTGTTTTCCAGACGTCTGTCCTTGATCCTGTTTATAAAATCTTTGTGTATCTTGGGTAGGCAGTACAGTTGTCGTGTCAGATGATTGGACGTAGTTAATTTTCTTTTGGCCTCCAGTTCGATTGAAGATACTTCCCGTATTTTCTGTGTAGGATTTGCTGGTAGGTTTTCATACATTCCATCTGGTAATAACGCCTTTACCTTTCGGTGGTATTCTTCCGCATACATTATGACTGAAGAATATCCTTTATCAGCAGGTAACACCACAATGTCCTCTCTCTCTCTCATTCGACGCAAACGTGTCTTTCCCTTCGAATAAGGTTTTGCGGTGGTGGTTGGAAATTGATAATATTCTCGCCGTTTCACTGCCAATCTCGTGAGCGTCATCTGATGAAAGAGAAGAAATTGAAGGTTCCATAGTAGTGATGACTTCATCGACTGGTAACTTTGCCTGCACTATAGTTTTCGACAAATTGACTTGGTTCAACCCGAACAACCAAGATTACATCGACAATGACCGCGGGCGTCTGTGCACCAACTTGACGAATCTCTATGGGGAGAATGTCTTCAAACTTACCCGACAATTCGGATCGCTTCGACAGAAGAGAAATCTTAGGCTGTGTCATCTAGCATTCCTTTGCCGTTGCCGAGATAAAGACATCATTCCAGGCTTTCTGAACATCAGGCATCACATCAAGATGTCTACCGCCCGCCGAATTTTAAAGAGAAGTAGCAAGTCACTTCTTCGTGAACGCATTCACTACATGCAGAGGGAACTGGCAGCGCTGGAAGTAAGAATTCTTAGCCTCCACTTGTCACTCAGTAACACATTAAACCTCGATGACTGGAACTTGGTGGACAAATTATCGTGGAATCAGGCCCATGATGCATTTGAAAAAACTAAGAGTAGACAAGTGATAGAATTCTCCAGACTAGAAGAAAAGCAACACCCAGAACCAGAGGACAATCTGTTAAAAAGATGTGTGGTCAATCTCACAAACAAGACGCTAGACACTGATACAAACTCGGTTCTAGCCAAAGGACTGAATTTCGCTATAGTGCCTGCAAAGTTACCAGTGGATGAAGTCATCGCTGCTGTGGAATCTTCAATTTCTTCTCAGATGACGCTCACGAGATTCGCAGTGAAACGGCGAGAATTTTATCAATTTCCAAACCACCGCTGCAGAACGTTACTCGAGGGCAAAGAGTCGCCTTGTGTCGAATGAGAGAGAGAGAGAGAGAATGAGGAAATTCTTGAGTCATAATGAATGCGGAAGAATACCACCGAAAGGTAAAGGCATATTACAAGATGGAACGTATGAAATGCTGCCAACAAATCCTACACAGAAAATTCGACGTAACATTGCAAATAAAATTCGGGAAGCATCTTCAATTGAACCGGAGGCCAAAAGAAAATTAGCTATGCCCAATCACCTGACATAACAACTGTACTGCCTGCCCAAGATACACAAAGAGGGGGTCCCTTTACGGCCCATTATGAGCACATTTCAGTCTCCGACACATATCCGCTGGCAAGATATCTGGCGGATAAGCTAAAGAATCTGACTAGCGCTACTTTTACAGTTCGAAATTCTTCTAATTTTATAAACTGGATCAAGGACAGACGTCTGGAAAACAGCGACATACTAGTTAGCTTCGATGTCACGTCACTGTTCACTAATGTGCCAATTGATGAAGCCATCAATATCACCAGGGAACGACTAGGATATCTCAGGCTGCCAGAAGAAATGGCGACACTGACTGAATTCTGTCTTAGGACCACCTTCTTTCAATACAAAGGAGACTTCTACCATAAGAGTGAGGGAGAAGCGATGGGTTGCCCACTGTCTTCAATTGTGGCTGACGTGTTTATGGAGACGTTTGAGGCTGAAGTGGTCATCAATTACATTCTGAAACCTTCTTTGTGGCTGCGTTACATGGAAGACACATTTGTTATCTGGCCTCACGGATGAGAATCCCTCTAGGCTTTTTTCCAACACTTAAATAGTGCCCATGACAAAATTAAATTCACCATGGAAGTTGAGATGGACAAACAAATTCCTTTTATGGACGTGACCGTGAAACGAAAGGAAGATGGCTCCCTAGGGCACAGAGTTTACCGCAAGCCCACGCACACAAATCGCTACTTGCATGCAGCATCTCACCACCATCCAGCAGTGAAACGTGGAATTTTAAAAACCTTAACTGTCCGTGCTTCCATAGTCAGCGACGAAGCGAGCATAGCCGCTGAAAGGGAAATTTTAAAGGAGACGTTTCTGGCCAATGGCTACAGCCTTGACATCATCAGTAAGGCCACCACAAGGCTTGCACCTCGAGCACCACCCTGTGCTCTGACACTGGAAGTTGAAGTCAGAAGACGAACAGATGGACCCACGGCAGTATTGCCCTACGTCCACAGGGTGACTGATAAAATTGGCTGTCTTTAAAAGAATAAAAATATCCGTCCAATATACAGAGTGCCTAGGAAGATTTCTGATGTGCTTTTAAAAGTTAAAAACCAGAGGGAGAAGTTGCAGGCAGCGGGCGTATATCAGATACCCTGTAGCTGTGGCCAAGTGTATATCGGCGAAACTGGATGGACAGTCAAGGAAAGACTGTGTGAACACATAAGACATATTAAAAATAACAACGTCAGCAAATCAGCTGTAGCACAATATTCTGCTGACAGTGGGCATGCAATTTTATTCAGTGACTCTACTGTATTGGTTCAAGAAATCAGATGGTGGCCCCAGCGTGTCAGAGAAGCATTGGAAACCAAAAAAAGACCAGATAATATGAACGCGGACGGCGGGCTACAACTTGACCAAATATGGTCTTGCTTGATTAGAAAAACGCGGTACGCAGGCTCCCATCAGACCGGCCATGCTGGCAGCGGTAGTTTGAGTGACGTCACTCCAAGCAGTTAGCAAGTTCTTTGGGAGCTGTATAAAGGCGGCAGTTGTTCCAGCTGTGACAGTACTCTGAAGAAGGCCATAAAATGATGGTTTCGAGAAATTGACGTGGTTCAACCTGGACAACCAAGATTACATCGACAACAACTGCGGAAGGCTGTGCACCCAACAATACACCTCTTTGAGTCCTGAAACAGGGGTGTGATAACTTTCCGAACAGACAGACGTGTTGCCATATACCTAGAATATATTCAATAAACTGTTTAAAAAGCATCCCATCATATGCCAGATACATATCAACTCAATTTTATAGTCATTTTATTGATCATAAAGCACTTTAGGAGATCGAACTGAAACAAATTTTCAGAAAGTCAAAACCAATTTTCAGCATCCCCCCCCAAAAAATTCTACAGTCATTTTCACAAGTACAGTAGATAATTACATTGAATTTGAAGTCTAACGTGGATAGAAAAATTTATTTAAACGGTTAGAACAGTATTTAGAATAAATGTACAACGTGACGAGGACTGGCCTAAAATTCATTTTGAAAACATGCAGCCTTTATTTTTTCAAGATATTAGAAAGTTTAGCATGTCAACAGATTCAGAATAAAAAGATGTAACTTATGTGTAGAAATAAATCTCGTAGACAAAATAGATTTTTTTTTTTTTTTTAGGCAAAAATTGTCATTTGTGGAATAACAGAGTTAGAGCGTTAAAATTGAGTTCAAATCTAAAGGAAAAAATTTGCTGATTATGAATATAATTTTAGTTTTTTTTAACTTTTCATGACTAAAGGACCAAAAATACGATTTCAGTTTTCTTCCATGTGATTCGTGATGTCGGAGGGATGAAAAATTATTAGTAGCAAGTCAACAAAAGGAAAGAACCACTTTAGGTACCAGAAAAAAATATTAGGAGATAGAGGGATTTTCTCTATAGAAAGTAGTGTTGATCCCATCTGTATTAGAGCTACAGTTTTGGAGAAATGAATTATATACAAGGGGTGATCAAATGAAAAGGTACGAAACGACACGGTGGATAAAAATGTAGACTTAATTCAAAATATACACCTTAGGCCTCAGCACAACGATCCCACTGATAAAAAGCCACAGGATTCCTTGTTTCCAGAATTCCTGTGGCCGTGACGAGACCCAGTCCTTCACAGCGTCCTTGAGTATGTTGTCTGACTTGAAGCGCTTCTCTTTCAGGTGTTTCTACAGCGGACCAAACACATGGAAATCGCAGGGCGACATGTCCGGACTGTAGGGCGGATGGTCCAATGTCTCCCACTTGAAACTTGGCCAGTTCCATGTGTGTGACTCTGGAGACATGTGAACGCGCGTTATCATGGAGCAGAACCACACCCTCCGTGAGCAGCCCTGGTCTTTTGTTCTTGATGGATCTGCGTAGGCGTCAGAGTGTCTCACAGTACACATCCCCCACCTGTACGCCATCCTGTCCTCATACGGACTGCCGCATTATTTGGACGCCGCTTTTGATAAGAGCCTCTGCTCTCTACTGCGCATGCAGGCGCCCGCAGCATGCTCCAATCCCAGTCAGAGACTCCAATCGCATCCCAAGATGTCTCGCTACGTTCTCCCATGGCGGAATATGCAAATATTTAACTGTTACGTTTTTACGTTGTTTCGTACCTTTTCATTTGATCACCCCTTGTCAAATTTTTGGGAATTAAGTCATGATAGGGAAAGAAATGCACAGTTTTGGTTTAACAAAAAATCCTGTGATTAGTAGAGCCATATATGTCAAAAGATTAGGGAAATTATAAGAAATATTTTGATAACAGAGCCATCATGGATAAGTAAAAATTCTGAATGTAATTCAAGATTTGGTACTTTGTAATATACAAAATGAATATCTTCTAAATAAGTCCTCATGAGATGAATGATGAGAAAATTAGAGTCTTGAACGTATAAAAATTTCAAGATGATTGGAGCAAATTGACAAATAACAGGGATTAGTTGAAAAGTCGGTTTGATGCCAGTTTGGCCAGTGCCTATAAAAGAGGGGCCGGGGTCCATGCTTGTCAGCAGTCAAAAGCAGACCATCAAGATAGTAGGACGTGTAAGGAGCTCCACGATTTAGGCTATGGACACTGTGAATTTAAAAAGATGTTACATGTGGGACTTAGAGATAAATTGTGAGGCTCTCTAGCTTCAATCATGAGGGAGAACTTTGTTTCTGAGATGCCATAGAACTGCTTTCATACTTGGGGTTTATGGTATGGAAATCTTCAGCGAGTGAGCGACTGACTGAGTAACAGCGACCTGCAGTCTAGTTTAACAGATCTGATAATCCTGATGCCTTAAGGAGCACACCAGTACCGAATTGTATAACGAACTTTCCAAGGCTATAAACTTTAAAAAGTTAACTTTATTAATTTGTATCTACCTTTCACTTTTGGAAATATAAAAATTGTTAGGCGGCCATATTAAAGAGCTTATGCAATCTTTAGTAAGAGGAACCAAACACGATCAAAGTTAAATGTAGAGTGTTGTGAGTCCCCCTTCCCCAGTGTCTTGACCTTGATCAGTGCTCCCTCTCCAACTTTCTTGTTCACTCATGGCAACAATGAAAATGCGAAAGTGTTTGCATCATTTATACAGTAATTCAATTATTTATAATGCTCTGAAACTGAGTACCTTATATATAGATTCTTCCTTACTCTCTGTGTTTGGTACATGTCTAGCTGATTGGTAATGTTGATTTGGAATTATAACACTATGCTATAGGATATTACTGAAGGTCTTAATAGGAACTTGGCTATTGTATCATCAAAATTGGAATGGCTTGATATTTGTCTGAATAGTGTAACCAAATTATTTTGTAGATATTAAAGTGACAATGTATTGAAGTTTTTGATTTTGTGGGAAATTAATTTTTCCATTAATCAAAAATAATTGCCAATGAAATTTTAATGTATGAGTTGTGTGGTTAATAAAGATAACTGTGGCTAAATTTTGATTTTCCTTGCCCGAAGCAGAAGGGATCCCACAGTCTGTTCTTGTATATGAACTTCAATGCTGTGTTTGGTGATCTACGACTTTGGATAATATTATCATCTTCTTTTGTGCTGGTTAAAGCCAGACAATAAGAGGCACCAAGTACCAGGTGCATAAATATGAAACTGGAATTTTTTCATAAAAAAATACACCTTTATTGTGTAAAAATGGTACAAAATACCTTATTTGAAGTATTTCCCATTGTTAGATATACATTTTTCCCATCTCTATGGAAATTTATGAATACCACACCGAAATTTTTTTTTCTCTTTTGACGCAAACCAATCACCGAGCATTTTCGTAAATTTTCATAAGAAGTGAAGCGCTGCTCAAACGAATGCGTGTTCCATCAATTTAAAGAGGGGAGTTATTAGATGGAGCTTAGAAAGCCTCGTGCATCAGTATCTCCAACTAAGCGCTTCAATCATTTCCTAGACTGGTTTTGCTGTATGTGATAAGTTGTCATGAAGCAAAATCACTTTGTGTTCCTTTTCTGGTATTCTGGGTGCTTTTAGTGCAATGCTTGTTTCAAACTGATCATTTGCTGTTGATAAAGTTCAGAATTAACAGTTTAACCAGGTTTTAAGCAGCTCGTAATAGATCACACCATTTTGATTTCACCAAAGACAGAGCATTGTCTTCCTTCCATAGTGATTTGGCGTTGATGTTGATGGTTCAGCTGGAGTTACCCATGATCTTTTACACTTAGGGTTCTCAAAATATATCCACTTTTCATCACCTGTCACAATTTGATGGAGAAATGACTTTATTTATACCTGTGAGCAGTATTTCACAAGTGGTTTTTCTGTTTTTCTTGCTGTCTGTCAGTCAGTTCATGTGGAACCCATTTTCCATCTTCTGGATCTTTCCCATCACTTTAAACGTGTGGAGACAGCTTCCCTTGTTACATTTAATTGGTCTGTGAGTTGTTCTTGCATTTGGGCATCATCTTCATCCAACAATGCTTGAAACTCGCTGTCCTCAAACTTCTTTGGAGGTCTTCCACTGTCTTCATTTCTCACGTCAAAATCACCATTTTGAATTTTTTAAACCACTCAAAACACTGTGATTTACCAGAGGATGCTCACCGTAAGCTTCGACAAGCATTTGATGCCATTCTGCAGCAGCTTTCTTTAAATGGTAACAGAAAATCAATGATGTCCGCAAATTGTAGTTTGGACTCAAAACTCAAAATGTTCAACATTATTGAAAACTACACCGTCATATGAAACTTGTATTGTTGTGGGTTGAAAAGGGCTGTCAGATGTCAAGAAAAGAAAATGGTGACGATGCAATCTGATGGTAACTGCATTTATAGCTAGAGCCATCTATTGGCAAATTTCCGGTTTCATATTTACATACCTGGTATGCTTATTTTTAGCACTGTAAATAAATTCAGATATTGAGACTTAAACAATTTTGTGTTTGAATTACTAAATAAAGGTCAAAAATGTTGTGTTTATGTTCCTGCAGTTTTGGTTATCTACTCACTAATACTAACACTTTTAATTTAACTTAGAGCTAATTGAGTATAATAGTAGTCTAATGATTTATAGTGAAAATTGTTTTTAGATGGTGTGGTTCTGATAGATCCAGACTATGTCAAAGACCGTAAGGTTTTTGGGCATGTTTTGGCTGCCTTCCGATATGGGCGAGAAGATTTGGATGTTTTAGGCCTTACATTTAGAAAAGACTTATACCTAGCAGCTGAACAGATCTACCCCCAAGACAGCAACACTTCAAAGAGGCCACTTACAAGACTGCAGGTATAATTATCTGCTTACACTTATGGTTTTTACTCCCTTCTTCTTTTTACCACCTTTTATACTTTATGCATTTACTAATGAAAGTTTGGATTACAGGAACGTTTAATAAAGAAACTTGGACCGAATGCATATCCATTCTATTTTGAACTACCTCCGCACTGTCCCACTTCAGTTACTCTTCAGCCTGCACCAGGTGATACAGGAAAACCGTGTGGTGTGGATTATGAACTAAAAGCCTTTGTTGGGGAATCTCAAGACGATAAACCTCATAAACGGTAAGTCGTAATAATGCATACACTTTATGCCACAGACCAATTGTAAGTATTGTGACTAGGTTAAAATAAAAGCATACTGGTGAAAGTAAATGCAAAAAGTAAATTACATCTGCATTATTCATCATTGCACAAATATTCATAATGTTGTCAATTTATAAAAACTGAAACATTGATTTGAATTAATGATACAAGGCTTGAAATAGAAATGGCCTACTGTTTCAGGATGTTTGCTGTTGTTACTCTCTTATTTCATTGTACACAGTATGTTATCTTAAATATTGTGTACGGGTAGCTCAGTTATGATGGCTAAAAGTTTTAACTGAAGTTTTTATTGTTTACTGATGCCAAATATGATTTAAGACTTGCAATGAAAGATATTTTATAAAAGATTTTAAAGTGTTGTATTTTGTAAAAGACTTCATCATCCTACCAAATTAAACAGAAAAAATGTTGCAAGCAAAGTAACTGAAGTTTGTTTGGTTGGACTGTTGAAACAATAAATAATTTGATTTCTGAGTATAGATAGTAGTGTCCTGTAGAAGAATCTTATATTTTACATGACAGTTACTATCAGTAATACACTTCTCATATTTTATTATAAATATTTATTTTACAAATAGATTAGAAACTAATTAAATAGTTAATTAGCTTAATACTCCCTGAAGTCTATATCTTGAAAACATATACTAGTAGTTTAAATGTTCTATTAACTTTATATTCTATATTTCTCTCTTATAATAGGGAAAAAGTATACACTTTTACCCCAATAAAAAAACATAGATAATTTAAAGACAAATGAAGAAAATTCCTTCAAGCGAAATATATCATCCTATCATAATGAATACTTGGTAAAGTATCTTGAACCAAATGAATAAAAAAGAAATCATGACTAGTTTAATATAAATATATAATATTCTCCACATAAATTTATTTAGGGTATATTCAGCAAGAAAAATTAAATTAGACCCTCTTTTGCCATACTCAATATTAAATCCCAAAAATAGCTTCAACTCCAGAAAAATCAGTTGGAGTACTATTAGTTTCAGCTAAGCATGAAGCAACATTTCATAAAAAAAATAAAGGAAGTATCTATCTATATCTATAAAACGAAAACCGGATAAATTTGCTCTATAAAAACTCGGTGTTTTCACCGTTTTAAAGCTTGGAATCTCAATTGAGTTCTTTGGTATGTTTTATGTTTCAACGTTATATAACTCCAGAGCGTTAAATGAAATTCTGAACGTATGGTCACAAATGCCAAAGATGAATCGACTAGGACGTTGCATACTGCACCATAAACACACAACTACAATGTCTCTGACCATAGCCATAAAAGAAAGCAATAAAGTAGATTAAAATTATTACTATTGTGCACACTAAACAAAACTTGAAATATTGTTTCTTTTAATTTGGGATATTGAATTTTTAAACGCCATAGATGGCCGCATTATTATTATTATTACTCCGCGATTCACTGAAAGTGTGTGGCGGAGGGTGCATTGCACCTAACCAAAAGGGTAATGGTTTGGAAGGGATATACGGGATAAGGCAGGAGGCGCCCATGGGCTATTGTGAGGAACCATCCCCGCATTCGCATGGATTGATCTGGGGAAACCATGGAAAACCCAGATCAGGATGGCCGGAGCGCTTTAACGAAATCTACTCCTGTCGAATTTTAAGTTTACTCGCCCGGTAAATCGTTTCTATTCCATTCCCTAATCACTTGAGGGAAAAATGAGTACAGAAATGAAACAGTTCTGGCCCTGATTTCTCTTATCTTATTTCCGCCGTCATTCCGAGATATGAATGTTGCTGGTAGCAATATTTCCTGGCTGTCATTCCGAAATACGTCAGTCGTGAATTTTCCAGTTAGCTTCCGTCACGAGCAACGCCTTCGGTGTTCCAGGTCTTCCCAACCTAGCTCCTTCAATATTGCACTTACGCTTTCCCTCCAACTTTATATACCTGTCATGAATCAGGCGGCTCTTCTTTGGACTTTCTCTAACGCCTCCAGTAAACCCTTTTGATGGGGACCCCATACAGAACAACAATATTCTAAGTGAGGACGTACTAGTGACTTGTATACAATCGATTTAACTTCTGGAGTGCATTGATTTAAATTATGACCTAGAAATTGGAGCATACGATTTTCTTTCCCAGTTACATTCTCGATATGCTCATTCCACGACAAATTATTAATAATTGTTACCCCTAGGTATTTAGCGGAATCTACCGTTCTAAGAACAGTATCATTAATTTTATATTCATAGTTAACTGGTGTCACCTCTTTACTTACACGCATGCCTTGGCACTTTTTAGCATGCATTGGCACTTTTTAGCATGCATACCATGAAACTAATAACGAGAAAACAACAGATATTTTCTTTGGTCACAATCTCGGTCAGCACAACTACAATGTCTCTGGCTATAATCACAATAAAATGATGCCACAGTAGCATAATGAGAAAATGTTTAGCTCCAGTGGCAGATTAATCAGCATAATGAGACATTTCTAATGTTTAATACTGTGAAAACTTGGTCAAAATCAATTCAGCAATTTTCAGGTAATGCTAGGTTATTCAATAAATATGTCGTAACGTCTTTAAGATGTACATTAAATTTTAACTTTGACCCAAAGCTTTCAAATTCTGAAAATCCATTCAAAATCTTTATTTTCTGCGTGATGCCAGAATAAACAGACACATTCCAAATACATTTTTATGTATGTGGTATGTATTAATGCGCGTATGCTCTATGTTTCAATTTTTGAGCAGCAGATATAATATGTTAAATGTAACCTGGACTAAAGTGATAACTGATATTCCGTATCAAAACATCCAAATCACCCCATTCTTAGAACTGTGCTGCTAAATCATGGTTTAGTTTAGTACTGGAAATGGCTGGTACGATATCAATGAAGTATGGTATACATGAATCTTTTTGGACAAATAAAAATATTGTACAGGTAAGTCAACTTCAACCCACTCCATTTTTGGTAGGGTGATGGCGATTCTAGATTTGTTTTAATTTCTGAAATGGATGGCGTCAATTGTATGAAACTTTTACACGTTTCTCATTGCACCATCTAAACTGTGCAACCCTTGGAACTCTGCTAGTAAATAAATAAAATTATTTATATGCTTGATAGAAAAATAATATATGTAACTCAATTAAAATAATAGAGGATGATAAAATTAATACCAACCTTACGTTTTATGAAGTAGTTTGTGCATCCGCATGTTAGGAACCTAGTAAAGCATAATTGGAATTATATCATCATCCAATAATTGTATTAGTGTAAACACCAAATCTTGTGCAGCATAGAAAAAATAAAAAGCCATACGTTAATGAGCATATATAAGTCAAAATAGGTAAAACTCTTGTAAACATATAAAATTAATTTCTCACAAACTTCTCTAAGGATTTTGATGAAATCTTGCATACTGAACAGAAATTGAAAGATGCCGAGCAAAGATCGGTCGCCCAGGTACTAGCAATATTACTGTAGAACTATTTCCTTTCACTTATGGAGAAAGTCATCCTAAATATACTGCTCGTCACAGTATTTGATATGTCTCTTAAGTAATGTTATTTTTCTTATCTCACTTTAATGTATAGGATGTTATTTAATGTTGTTTGTATGCACAAATTCACTAAATGCTGGTTAGTTTGCTGTTGGTCTCACCTTCAGTGAGGCTTATTATTTTATATATATATATATAATTTACTGCTGAGATCTGTGTGAGTTTGTGTGTAGATTTTTTAAATCAAGTAATGTTTTCTTTCCTATTAGGAATTCAGTTCGCTTGGCAATTCGTAAAATAATGTATGCACCAAGCAAACAGGGCGAACAACCTTCAGTAGAAGTTAGCAAGGATTTCATGATGAGTCCTAATAAGCTCCACCTTGAAGCCTCTTTGGATAAAGAGGTAAGAACCATTCATGTGTTTAATGTGACTTTAATTGCTCTCTTCCTTATTTTTGAGAAAAAAAATCAGTGCTTTAATGAATGTTTCATTTTATTTATAAATATTGATGTGTACATATTAATAATTACACAATTTTGTATTTGTTCTACAAATCAGATATCAGTCTGTAAAGACAGGCACACAGTTTCATTGTTTATGTATAAACTATTGTAGTAGAGTTCTAAAGCCAATAAGTACTCCTCAGTTAAAATACCACAAACTACCTTGTGATCTTTTTTGAGTGGAATTCAGAGCAGTTTGATTATTATGTTAACAGAGGTAAGTTTTTTAATAATGCAAAATAACTATGATCGTAGATAAAAAAAATTTGAGAAGACTACACTAGAATTTGTATTATCAGATTGCTAGGAGACTTCTCAAATGTCTCAATTTTGTTCATGTAGTTTCTGATTGAGCAAAAAGAAAGAAACAGTAATGTGATTCCGTATTTTAAGACTCTTAAAAATCACTTTCAACGGTGAAGAATTGTTCTACTGATCGTTAACTTGCTCATTCTTTCCATTTATTGTTCATAACTCTCAAATTCCTTACAACTGAGGAAATCGTTGTGAAAGTCCAAAATTTCATATTGTAAGATCATTATCATAAATTTCTCACTACCTCATTTTCACTAAACTTATATGACAATTTTCATATGAAGAAGCTGTGGTATGATGGTTGTCACTTAACATTAAGTTGGAAACTAATTTCAATGACTTGCTCTAGCTTAGACTAGCTGAGCTGAAATTCAGCTGAATTTCTGTGAGAGTTGATGAAACACACATCCACTGCTGCTCACAAGGGGCTAAAAAGTGGTCCAAACAATGATTCAGATAGGTTAGAACTACACTGAAGAAGATAATGTTTCTTCCATCACTATTTTTCGGGATACTTGGGACCATCAGCAAAGAATACCATGTGGCATTACTAGAGCAATTGAAGATTGTTTTAATGCTAAATGTACACCTGCTTGTCACCAGTCTCCATGAACTGTGTTCTAATAGCTGCCATATGCACCACTTTGAACCCTCATAATTTTTCCCTAGTCGTGGTTCGGAAGAAACGATTTGTTTGAATTACTTCAACAAGATCATGATCAAGATGCTTATTTTGTGGAGTTAGAAAAATCTTATTGTGAGCTTAAAGAAGTTTGAATATTTTTGGGTTGAATATATTGATTTAAAATATTACAGAAAAAATCAGATAGTAATCGTGCATTATCTTACATAGAACTTTCCAAACTACTCTCATATACTCTTAACTGCATTCATATGTTTGTTTCTAATAGAACATGATATTTATAGATAGAGGAAAATCAAAGTTTACTATCTTTCTGAAGAATGTTGACTTGTTTGTTGTGTTAATTGAAATATGTAGTTGGTGTTTTGTTGGTTTTGCTGAGAAACACATCACACTTTTCCAGGTGATGAGATTTTTTTATTTTGTGAATAAATTAAAAACTTTTCAGATAGGGTATCTTGATAGCTCTACAGTGTTGTTCTGTGTTAAATAGGGAAGTTTTAAAGCCTGTCAGATTTACAGGTGATGAATCTTCTTTTTTTCATGTACAATAAGTGTCATATAGAAACTCGCAATGAATTTCTCTGTCTTCTCATTCTCAAACAGTTCAATTCAGCACTGGTTCTCTTATAAGCTGCAGATTGTAGTGCTAATTTTTAAAAATGTTTTCTACAGCTTCCGAAATATTACTGTGTTTAGTTGGTATAACATTTGCACACTTTATCACTCTCTATTGAACTTAAAAGATATTTCTGAGTTGCTCCTTCTTTGATGTAGTTATATTTCTTGTATAATAAATTTCAATTAACTTAACTTTAACTCTGTGCCTGGTACTTATTTTTGATGTCTTTTTACAAAATGCACTGTAACTGGGACTAATTTTGTATCATTTTTGCAGAGCTTAGGTCAAGTTAAATGATTCTTGGCGTCTTTTCCTAATTTAAAATTCTGATAGTTTAAATAAATCATAAAACTAACTAAGTTTTGGAATCACCAAAGGAGTTGCCCCATAGTTTAAATAAATCATAAAGCTAACTAAGTTTTGGAATCACCAAAGGAGTTGCCCCATGCTGCCATTTCCATAGTTATCATTCCTAGTGCGCAGCAAGAAATTTTGATTTGGAATATTTGTGTAGAATGTTATGATGTGACTTCTGTTATTGGTTTTATTTTCCAACATGAAACTTAAATATTATTACATAGTCTCGAAAGAAAGAGAGAAAAAGGGGGGGGGGGGAATCAAGCCTAAATCACCAGTTTTCACCATGATCAGTCTTTGTTTCATGTCTGATTTACCCATTTCATATCAATTACAATTCCAGTTTACTGCTGACAGGGTTATAACATGGTATGAGACCAAATGGCAATGCTTTCGAGTCTTGTAACTTGTTTTTAAGCTTCAAATGAATTCATTTAGACAACACCTGTCCTTCCAGTAATGAACAGCGTATGTGCCTGTAGTGGTGGTTTGAACAATGTGTATTACCGTTCCTCACATATGCCTGCCAGACTTGGACCCTAAACGGTCACATGAAGCAAAATTGAGAATTGTCCAATGAAGCATGGAAAGAGCAATGCTAGGGACAGGAAAAGGACCGAGTACATTCGTTCAATAACCAAAGTGACAGACATCATAGAAAGATTCATGACCCAAAAATGGCAATGGGCTAGTAATATTGCTCGCAAAAGAGATGACAGATGGACTACAGAAGTATTGGATTGGATACCGAGGAACCTGAAAAGAGCAAGAGGAAGACCCCTAGATCGCTGGGATAGAGACATACGTCGAGTTACAGGTGTGAACTGGAAGAGAGTTGCTCAAGATCAATAAGCCTGGAAGGAACTACAACAAAACTATGAAGAATTAAATTGGAAAATATAGCTCACCTGGCTTAAAGAGGCTATATTCTGAAACAATGATTGATAAAACTGTAAAAAATAAATTAAATAAATAAATATTAACAAAGTCAGTGAAAGGAGAATAGAAATGTGGAGTGATATCGAATGATTGGGCAAAGAAAAAGGAGGTGCTGAGTAAGTAGTAGAAAAAGAACAGTGATAACCAAAATCAGGAAGAGACAAATTAACTAAATTGGACATATTATGACATGAGAATGTTTACCAATAGAAATCACTGAAAGGATTACAAAAATTAAATGATTAAAATGTAGGAGGAGGTCCCAGCCAATAGGTTATACACAGTCCAGTCACATTAATGTGACCACCTCTCAAAAACCAGAATAACCACTTTGGCAGAGCGGACCACTGCGAGGCGTGCAGGAAGAGAGTCAATTAGGTTTCTGAAGGTGTTCACTGGGATTTTGAGCCATGCCGACTCAGCACCGTGGCCTGCTGCGCTAGATACTGCAGTTGAGGATCCATGGCGCAAACAACCCGATCGAGGTGGTCCCACAGATTCTCAATTGGGTTTAAATCCGGTGAGTTTCTGGCCAGGGGAATCACGCACTTACATTGCGAGCTGTATGACACCTCACATTGTCCTGCTGGTAGATGCCATCATTCTGAGGAAAAATTATTCCCATGTAGGGGTAGGCATGGTCCGCAAGGACAGATACGTACTTGTGCTGATCCATTGTGCCTTCCACAATGATGAGTTCACCCAGTGAATGCCAAGAAAACATTCCCCAAACCGTAATGCTCCCTCCTCCACCCTGGATCCTTCTGCCAATTGTTGCAGGGTGTTTGCTTTGAGACGTTTCACGCTGTATGCGCCAACGTCCATCTGCCGCCACTCTGTGGATGTCCAGTTGCGGTACTGGCATGCAAATTCCAGCCTTCGTCGCTGATGAACAGCAGTCAGCATAGGTGCATTAACCAAGCGTCTGCTGCGGAGGCCCATGCGCAGCAATGTTTGCTGAACCATTGTTGAGGATTCACTCTTGGTACCCCCTTGGTTCATCTGGGCAATCAGTTGCTCAGCAGTTGCATGTCTATTTGCCTGAACACATCTCCGTAGCCTTCGTTCGCCTCTGTCATCTATAGCCCGTGGTGGACCACATGTTCCACACCGCTGATTTTGAATAGTGCCATTTTGGCATGCATGGTATACTTTCACCACGGCGGCACGTGAACAGTTCACAAAATTAGCCGTTTCCGAAATGCTTCCACCCTTGGCCCGAAAGCCAATAATCATGCCCTTTTGGATGTCGGATAAATCGCTATGTTTCTGCATTACGCCAACGATTGAAATGCTTTCCGATGTCCTAGGACATCCATTATATACACTCCACTGTAATGTGCTGCCACCTGCCTTCTGTGATTGGTTATTTCACGTTGACGTCGAAAGTAGGTGGTGGTCACATTAATGTGACTAGACTGTATATAAGGGTTGAAGGAAGATATGTGAATATCAATAGAGTGAAGGGACCTATCATGCAGCAGATACTGTAATGCATCTCGTAAGTGTGAGAGACATCATAAAGTAATCAGTTAATAGCCTGTTCCTTTCCACTGTTTCCTTTCCATTCCTTGTTCAAACAAATGTTTCTGGCATATCCTGATATGTTTTAGAGAAATAATAAACCCATGCCCCAGTGTGCATGGTAATGCTTATTTCGTCCTTTGTTTGGCCCCTTGGGAGAAATAATAATAATAAAAAACTATGGTTGTCACGGGACGCCTGCCAGATGTGAAACATCTTAGTTGGTGGTTATTGAAATAATTTATAATTAAAGAAAATCAATAAATAAATATGGACTAAAATAAATAAAAACATAGTGTTTCATTAATAAAATAAATATACTGTATTTTTTTATCATAAGAATATGTACACGACAAATATTATTTTCATAGACTTTTTTACAATGCAATTATGAAATATTATTTGATGTATCTTCTTTGATTTCTGTAATAGTAGCAGTTAAGGTGTATTAGATGGTATTAAAGTAATGATTGGCTGATAGTAACTGAAGTATGTAACAAAAGTATGAGACATGATGTTATCAGGGTATCTTGAAAATAAAGCATTGATTGTTGTTCCATATGTAGTTGTGGCTTATTATTGATTTTCAAATCATATTTAATTTTTTTGTTTCTTCATAGTGCTTAATAGTCGCTGTCACTCCTATTGAAATTGAAAAATGCTATCACTGATTTAAAATTATTAAGCACTTCAGACAATGTTCTTTTGAAAACAAAAGGGAGAGTGGCTGCGAAGAGCATGCATGAGGGCATAAGAGAGCATCATGGCATACGAATTGGTCATATCCCCAAGGCCCCGAGGCGCGCCGGTAGATGTTTCACATCAAAAACCCTTGCATTGTCCAGGCTTCTGCTGCCTCTGCAGTGCCTTTTTGTCTTCTGACAACTGTTTCAGCTAGTATAAGCCCTTACATTTATTATTTATTCAGGTCTGAGTTCATCAATGTGATGAACACAAGAAACATGTAAGCACTTTAGAATTTGGGTAAATTCTAGTTTCATCAGTTATAGAGCATAAGGGAGGTAAGCTTTCCAGTAAATATTAAATTTTTCAGTTAGTAGCTGCAAGATAGGAGAGAAACGTTTCATGCAGAAGCCGACACTGGAAGCTAACACAATAATTAAGCCAATTTAGAGACAGTAAAGCCACTCAACACCCAATATAAGCTCTAAATAAACATTTTGTAATAGTAAATAACCTGGAATAGGGTAATCCATTAGTATCCAATTTGTGAACAATCGATTTTTGTTACATAATAATTTCACTAATTATTAACACTTTTTGAAGGAGTAAAGTAGTTTTATAATAATAATAATCAGAAAGAAAGTTAAATTCACTAAAATTCCGTAGTTTCAGGCCGTGTAAATAGAATAAATAAGATTTTAAACATTTCGTTAGACACACTTGCACTTTAACATTTTTAATCACACGTTTTCGATAATTTCACGAACTAAAAAGTAAATTTCCAGAAAGAACGAAAAATCTAGTATAACATACTAAAATTTCAGAACATTCCATGCAGTAGAACTAATATTAAATCAATTTTAAAGTTATTTCGTCGTAAACCACAACGTGGTAGTTTTCGAAATTAAACTGTGATTAAACTAGGCCACTTCCGTAAATAAAACTACTGTTAAAACACGTAACTAAATTCAAAGAAAATTCACATAACCTCACTTTTTCGATATAAACAACACTTGAATAATTATTAAAAGGAAACCGGTTTTTACGATATGGCGTTTCAATAATCCCAAGCACAGTTTTTGACAAACTAATAATATTGCTATTACACCACCGATCATACTAAAATTTATACCATTGAAATCAGGAGCAAACATAGAACACGTTGACACTACTGTTAACATGATAATTTGCAATCCAGCAGGGACGACTGAAAAGTTCCACAAATAACATACATTTCGGGGATTTACTAATTACTTTTCGGAAATTCATTACCATTGCGCACTCACAATTACTTCATTTACAAGAAAGCTAATTATTTTAGAATTTTTGCTAAATACTTTTTACAAACCTTAAAAGCCAGGCTACACACAATTAAATTTTGAACTTAATCTATAATCACATCTTTTTAGACTATTTTTTGGTAAGCAGTAGAATACACATATCGCGTGGCTGGGGGTATATAGGTAGAGGCCCATGCCGTCTGTTTGTCTTTATCCGGGAACCGTGTGCGTATTAGATCTGCACTAGTATGTTTTGTTGTGTAGTGAGAGTGATGGTTAGACCTAGATGATTGCCGGAAGCAGTTGTACCATGCTATGGTCGCCTTCTCGGCCATGTTGATTTTTCTTACCAGTGACTTTCGTTAGAAATGAGTTTGAACTTATAAATATTCAATGAGGTTAGATTGGTGAATTCTTCCTCTTCACGACTTGTAATTTTTGGAGATGATTTAGTCTGATTTGCCTATTCAACTGTAAATGCTATTTTTCAAAATGTGACTTTGAAATAAACTTCAAGTTTTTCATCAAGTGGATTTTCAAATATGTTCATAGCTAACAGTAACCTTTCCTCAGCTTTTGGTTCAAATAAGCTTTGTGGCGGCCGATAAGCTTTAAGTTTGATCCTCCAGGCAGGCATATGGTCATTTAAATTTATTAAAGCAAATTTAGCAGAACTTTCTACAAGATGACATTCAGTTAAGGTGACGAAACCCCGGTATATTGGTTTATTCCCTTACAAACATTACATCATTCCTTATAATTGTGAATGTTTCAGCTGTCTCAACCATCAACTGGCCTTTCATCATTTTGAAAAATTTCACATTACCTATCTTTTTGGGGTTTGCATTGCATTTTTCTTGCTGCTAACACCAACGAATCTGCTCCAACCTGATGAAGGCCCCAGATGGAACTGAAACGTTGGCATTAGCAGTAAGAAAAATGCAGAGCAAACCATGAAAAGGCAAGTAAGTTAAATTTTCCAACTTCTAGTTCTATTTGCTTGTGCCATTCACATGACATACCACATCACCAGTTTTAGCACCCTCCAGATTATATTATTTCTATTGGTTGAAATCTACCCACCGAAATTGAATCAATTTTGATTGGCTCAGAAAACAGCCAAGAACTGTTGGACAATGACCTTGCAAACAAGAGGCATCTGGAGTCGATTCTTCAGTGACTGAACCAAACAGCCAGAGCGTCCTCAAAACCCCAAAACCCATCACACCTGACCTAGCACGGAAAAGAGTAGAATTAACTATGGCTGATTGCTATGTTGTATGCATATTTATGCAATGGCCTTAACCATTATTTATGGTGCCCAATCCACCGTAGAGTCTTGAAATTACATTGATTTGGTACATTTACTGGCAGTGGAATATCTCCTTATTTTGGAGAAAGTTCATACTTCCCTACAGCAAAGTGGTTAATTTTATTGTTGTAATTGTTAATGAGTGCCAGTTCCTACAGAAATAGGTTAGGAAGTATTTCCATTAGTAATTGTTGACTTAGAAAAGGTAGAGAAAGTTAACCATCACATTCAAAGTTGAAAAAGAAATACAACAGAAAAGAACTGTTTTGAGTTATCACCTAATCTGAACTGATATTTATTTATTTATTATTATATTATTTTGTAATTGATAAGTTAATATGTCTCTTTTTCACACTAATTTGCCTTTTAGTACCCGCATATTATACTTTTGCCAACTGTCAAAGATTCCTCTTATATTGTATGGATCAGTTCAAAGTGCATTGTGTTCTTAAATTCTCATATTTGTAGATTGTTTGTTGGTTCTCTTCACTGCTGTACAATAACACAAGTTTGTTTCTAAAATGTTGTTTTTATACCTTTTTTATATATTATAATTTGCTGTTGACTTTATATATGAATTATGGTGTTTTAAGGTTTCTTTGATATTTATTTTTTTCCTTTTAATTATTTCAGCTTTATCATCATGGAGAGGACATAGCAGTGAATGTGCACATTGCAAACAATTCAAATAGGACGGTGAAAAAAATTAAGGTTTCAGGTAATGGAAATCACAAAGTAACACTTGTCTTCTGTAATTTAGTTACTTTTATTTCTTTTCTAGTTTTAAAATTGCCTTATAAGTTTCAATATCAGGATTTTCTGAAAAGAAATAGGTACAACACACAATTTATGGAACTAAAACTATTTATTTTGTCAGTAACATATGTGTCTAATTTTATGGATCTTCAAGTTTCTCTAGAACCCCTATCTGTTCATTGTGTGGTCCATTTGTAATGTGGCATAGATCAAGTTAATAATCTGATCCCTTTCAATGTAACACATCTGCATCAACACTTGCCATAGCTCTTGTAGTATGTTGTTTCTGTTATGAACTGCAATTACTGGTAAATGAAAAACCTGTGTTTTATATAGCTTGGTGAAAAGAAATACTTATTGAATTCTTGTGACTCCTTCATTGCCATCATGTTAGACTGGTCCCAGAGCAGTTAAAGAATTTAAAAATTCTGTGGAACATTGGACGTCATTTTCATTAATAGTAATGTTAATTGAAATATGATTTTTTTCTTTGGCTTGTCCACATCAAGGTCATTAGAGGCATTATAGGACTGGGGGCAAGAAATAGGAAGGAATTCAGCTGTGGCATTTTGAAGGAACAATTCTGGCATTTGTATGGGATTATGCTGGGAAACAATGGAAAAACCAAAATCTGGATGACCAAGTAGGAATTTGAAGCCATATTATCCAGAATGCCATGCCTGAGTGTTACCACTCACACACATGGCCCGATCTAATCATTCAACACTGTAAGTATATTCCCCCACCTCCCCCTCCCCCCTGCAGTGTTATTTTTGGGGAGGGATTGCTAATATCACTCTCATGCAAAGCAGAGTGGATATTTCGGTTTTCGTTGGTCAGGTTGATTTACTATCGTATGAACTGTATGAATTTAGGTAACAATGAAAGGAAAGAACTGCCATGAGGCAATATTTATATGGAAAGGACTAGAGATGGGTAGGTCCGGATGGATGCAGTTCCGCGGACCCGTATCACTTGCGCGAGGGATGGATGTACATCCGAGCGCTTGTCGGATCTGCTTCCAGCCGGACCTGTAACAGCGCCACAGTTCTCGCGTGGCCGGAGGTTGAACCACGGCCGGACCTGAACCGCGGAGCTGGAACGCAATTTTTCATTACAGTTCCGATTTGAATTCTGTGTTCTGAAGAGTTTAATGTCATTTACTGTACGATTGGGTTACAGTTCTATTTAAAGATGAGATTATAAATGAAAAACTATTTCTTAATGTCTGACTACTAGTAGATAATTACAATAACTATTAAATGTCAATGGGTAGCTAAAACCCGGTAGTACATTTTTGTTGGTCGGGTTCGTGCTTCTAAGGTGAGGAATGTTTTACGTGCTAAATAAGCATGGACTTATAATTAACTTGTAATTTTAATGCGCTGTAGTATTATTAAACTTTTAACGTTCAGTTTGATTGATCACAAAGTCTCTAGAATTTTTAACTTTCTCATTTCTGATGGCTTAAGGACAAATCAAACAATACATTTAACATCTCTTTATTGCAGAAACACGGTTCGTAGAGTTTCCAAGGAAGATTATACATATCTATACTAATATTATAAATGCGAAAGTAACTCTGTCTGTCTTTATGTCTGTTTGTTACGTTCCTTGGGCTAAACGGATACTCCGATTGTGATGAAATTTGACAGGAAGATGCTGTTTGATATTAGGATCGAGATGGGATACTATATTATGTCTAGATAAGAACATATTGACATTAAATTACGAAAACTATCTCAACTGTGAAAGACAAACGCATAATATCTATCTATATTTGTAATGCACAACTCTTTCCACCAATGTTAGGGTAGCGTAGTGGTAACGAGTTTGCTTCTTATTTAATCCTCCAGCGTTGCTATGGGTTCAAATCCCACTGGGTGCAAATATTTCTATTAATTTTTTTTTTCATAGTTTGAGCCAAGAGTAGGATTTTATAGTAAGGATACCATGTTCTGGCAAATCTTTGGCGGTAGAAAGCGTTAACATTATTCACGGTATACTGGTTCCACAAGTAGTTTTTGTGTGATCTAAACTAATAATATTGTATATGCGAACGTGAGTCTCCATCTTTTTTTTTACGTTTTGACGAATATATGTGTATACCGATGACAAGGAAATGCTTTGTATATTTAGGAACGAAATAGGATACTTATTTCTGATATGAATAGCAGTTTTAGTTATAAGATAGGTTCGAAGAGAGAATGGTATATCAATGGCGTTCCCGTCATATTATGCCGACACAGTGTTGTTTGGGACGTCTTTGATAATTTTCAGCTTTGTATATTCAATTCTAGCAATCAAATTCTAAATCCACGCGTGCGAAGTCGCGGGTAACAGCTAGTAATATATATAAATGATTATGTGGCATTATTGCGAGTGACTCTGCTGGCAGCTTTTATAGAAATATTTTACAATCCAACATTGAAAAAGAAAATGTCACATCCAGCCGTTTTTAAAACGTCTAACAATGGCTCAAACAATCGGTTATTATTACTAAGAATTAAATCTTGCTTAAACATACTTTCAACTAAATTGGAAATAATATTAAATAAAATTACAAAGAAATTAAAAGTTTCTGAAATTGCACAAAATAAAATAAAGATTTTGAAAGCACCAAAAACACGTTATGGTAGCTGGCAAAACATAAATATTACTGTTTGATTAAAATGCATTGTATCGCACTCGATTTAGCACTCACGACAACGTTTTATTCACTCAATCAAAACAGTTTCACATAGTATACAGAGCAAAACACTATACATAATATAAGAACAAATCTCACGTAATTTCTCGCTCACAATTTCAAATAAGTTATACTTGAAATTTTGTTTTTTGTTCATTTATAATAAACTGTTTCTTAAGCTGGTATATTGTGGAAAGGCAATAATTATCTCAAAATGTTGAGTCTTGAATAATTTCATTTTTAGTTAAAAAAAATAAATAAAAATAAGTTAACAAAGACTTTCAATTTTTTTAAAATTTGTGTCAGTAGTACTAAAACATTATTAAGAAATGATTTCATTTTATTCTTATAGAAGCCCACAGAAATTTTACTTTTACTTTTATGATTATCAAGTCTGATTATGCTGTGATTTTATAATATTATGTGCAATTGTGAGTTTCAGACAAAAATAAAACAAAATTAGCGGAATTAATATTCTTTCATTTCATAAATTAATGGATGAACACGATGTAACTCATACTGCAGTTCTCCTTGGTAGGATTTGTATCCACCATATACACATCCAGTTCCGCCATACACTCCGCCCGCCCGATTGTAGAACCGGACCCATACAGCTCCGCCGGTTCGTAACTGGATGTAGGTCTGAACAGATCCAGTTCCGCCATACACTCCGCCCGCCCGATTGTAGAACCGGACCCATACAGGTCCGGACACGGAACCTGGATGCAGGTCCGCAGCGCTGGATGTACATCCGGACCCGACTCCTTTAAAATTTCGGACCTGCCCATCTCTAGAAAGGACAGATAAAATACACCCAACACCCACCAAAGTTGAAGGAAGGAAGGCAGCAGCAACACAAAACAACACACAAAGAAATACAATATTTTGGGAAAAACCCTTTTTCAAGTAAACAGAAGTGGCTCGGCTCATGCAAGCCTTGCATGACCCAGCCACTGATAGAATGAAAAAGACTGCCGGAGGTGGTGGGGGGAGCAACAATAATATAACCATGAGTATATATCATATGAAAGATTAAAATGGGAAATAATAATAATCATTGAAAAAATAATAGTAATAAATAAATAAAAATATAATTGAACATTTTTGAAATACGGTCCATAAATATATATTCGACGTTGAGGTCATTAGAAGCAGGGCTTCTGTCTTTCACGTCTGGTTCACTGCCACCTTCCTCACTTACTATTATACCCAGATATCTAAATGTATCTTCTTGGGTCAGCTAAGCTCCCTTGCTTGCACATATTATTTTTCTGTTAACCAGCACTTCAGTCTATTTTGAGTGATCTTAATATCCTTTTGCTCTAGTTTTTTCTTGCAACAGCCAAACTCGCTGTTGTAGGTCTTCAGTGTCTGCTGTGATTCCAAGGCATCAGCAAACAGCAGCTCTCATCTACTATCATCCCTGATTTTCTCACTAATTACTTCAATTACCAGCACAAATAGGATTGGACTTAATGCTGAATCCTGATGTAAGATTACTTTCATGTTAAATGCTTTAGTGTTTCCGTAATGTGTGATCCGCTGATAGAGGACCATCATATATTTCCTTCGCCATACTGGCTGCCTTTCCCATAACTCCTTTCCTCCTAAGGTACCAGAATGTCAGATCACATGGTATTCTGCCATAGGCCTTTTCCAACTCTATGAATGCAAAATACAGCCTGTTATTTCCTTCTAGTGTCCCTTGGGGTGGTTGTATCTTTTACAAATCCATACTGGAATTCAGTTATCTTCATGACATTTCTAAGCCTGTTGTCCAGGATTCTTTCAAATACTTTTAAGAGATGTTCAGTAAGTTTTATTCTCCTGAAGTTGGCTCACTTACCTTTCTTATATATGGGGATCAACACACTGGATCTCCATTCATTAGACATTTTTCCTTTCAGCCATATTGTGTGCAGGATATCATACATCCATTTGTTGCTGTAGTCTCCCATTGCTTTTTCCAATTCTATTGAAACATCTGATAGTTCTAGTGCTTCTTTGATATCATTTCTCTGGCAGCATACATAACAAAATTAGTAACTGTCTGCAATTTATAGCCACAAAACTTATCACTCTTTTGCACAATACAATCTGTGCTTTATAAAAAGAAGAAAATGCTACAAAGGTGTGTGTGTGTGTGTGTGTGCATTAAATTTATTTCAAAAAGAGTAATTGCAATGTACACTGCTGATAGTAAAGATGCCAAAAATGTAAAAATTGGAAGTTTTGTCTGTTTACGTGTCTGTCTACATGTTAGCGCAACATGCAGAAACTAATGGATAGATTTTAACAAAACTGCACTTAGTGGTGTATCAGCATTCAGGGTCTAGAATACTTTTTATTCTGATAGCCTAGAGTTCCTGATGATATTGACTCCAAAACTTTTTTTTTTTTTTTTGCTGTCTGTCCATGCATTGTGTGAAAACTAATGGATGGATTTTAATGAAACTGCGTATTATGATGGCTTATGTTGTGCATCATGATACAGCATCCTTTTTTTCCCCTAATAAGTTACAAAACTTCCAATAACCATACAGTTAGATGTTTTTGTCTGTCTGTCCATCCACTCAGCACACTAAACATACTAGACAGGTTCTGGCGAAACTGTTCATAGTGATAGCTTATGTCACCTGACAACATGTAGGATAATTTTTATACAGACTAGAAACATACACTGATGAACCAAAGCATTATGATGTCTGCCCACCACAGAATGTTGTCTGGTGAAGTTGTGGGTATGTCCTGCAGTAAGGAAAGAGCAGAGATACATAGGGAATGATTCCAGTGATGATACATGTGACAACTGGGAAAATACACCAACATAAGTGACTTTGACAAAGGACAGATTGTTATGGCCTCATGCCTGTGAACGAGCATCTTGGAAATGGTGAGGCTGGTTGGTTGTATGCATGCTACTGTAGTGGGCATGTGTGGAAAGTGATTGAAAAGCCAAGGGTAGGCAACAAGATGGAGGAGTTTTGCCCACTCTGTATAGCAGGATAAGGGGTGATCTGAGACAGATCAGATGACAGAGTATAATGCCGATTGAGGCACAAGTATTTGGGAACATGCCATTTAGTGCACATTGTTGACCATGGAACTCTGCAGCATATGGTCCCTACCTGCTCCCCTGTAGGCCCAACATCATCATCAACAATGATTGAAGTGAGCATGAGATCATCTTCATTTGACTGTGAATCAATGGAAATGTGTTGCCTGATCAAATGAATCACATTACTTGTTACACTAGACGTGTTGGGATCCACCGTCAGTGGGGGGAGTATTATGCTAAAGGTGACCTTCACTTGGTCTTCAATGGGACCTGTGGTAGTGATGGAAATTACCATTACAGCTGTGGTCTAAGTGAAAATTATTGCAGACCACTTGCAACTCTTTATGCTTCCATGACAGCAATGTCATCTTCCAGCAGCATAAATGCCCTTGCCATAAGGCCAGAATCATGCTACAGTGGTTTGAGGAGCATGATAATGAACTCATCTTGGCCTCCAAATTCATCTGATTTCAAACCAAGAGAACAGATCTGGGATGCTTTTGGGTGCCATATCTGCTCCCACAAATGACTGGCCTGTAATTAAGGGAGTTGAGTGACCTGTGAATAGACCAGCTGGTGCCAGATACCGCCAGAAACCTACCAAGGGCTTGTTGAATCCATACCACACTGAATCACCGCTGTATTGCATCCAGGTGAACCAATATGCTATTAAGCAGGTGGTCATAATGCTTAGGGTTAATGCTATATTTCCAGGCGATGGGTCAAAATCATAAATTTTAAAATTTTTGTGTGTCTGTGCATACATCTCACAAATCTAACTAACACGTTTCAACGAGACATCGCATAGTGATAATTTGTCACCAGGTAACACCAGATTAGTAGCAATGTTCCCAATGATACACAAAAACATATGAATGAAGTTCAGCAAAACTGATCAGTTTTGGCTTCTGCCATGGGTTAACATGTGGATACTGTTTTTTCCTGATTATTGCCATATTTTTGCCATGGTACTTACCCCAAAACATAAATTTTGAGATTTTCATATACCCTTGTAATATCAATTTAGTAGATTAAGGCACATGGAACATCCTTGATTCAAATCCCAGTAGTGGCTGGAATTTTTACAGGCCTTAAAACTGATCTTCATCTCTGCCAAAGCTTTGCTTTGTTGAAATAAAAACTTCACGGGTATTATGCCGGAAAATGTCTTTATGGGAAATTCTTTATTATACAACATTTCGGCAACTACCTCCATTGCCTTCATTGGGTTAGCTGTCATATTAAAGTTACAAGACTGTGACACTTAAATCAAGAAGTCCAAACCTAAAAACTGCTAAACAGCTTATATCTGATAATTTTAATGGGAGAGAAGCATGGAAATTGGAGTGGATAGCCTCAGCCCCACCAGAATGGCACTCCCAGTTTAACAGTCAACAGGCACTAAAGGGACTCGATTTTCTTCGCAAGATCTGGGCAGCTCTTAACAGAGTTAGGTCTGGTCATGGCAGATCTGCTACAGCTCTGTACACATGAGGAATGAGAGATTCGCCGAACTGCGACTGTGGTGAGGAAACACAAACCATCTGTCACTTGAACTTTGATTGCTCATTTCGAGCCTTCAGGGGATCATCAATATACTTTATTAATATTTCAAATGAAGCTCTAGATTGGCTGCACTGTGTTGACTTTGAATTTTAATTATTATTTAATGTTACATTGTGTTATTGATTTTTGTGCACGGCCATAAGATAAATAAAACTACTTACAAGTTGTTTGAAAGGATCATCTACAATAGAATCATCTCAGTTATTTTCGAAAACCTTTCTGTCGAACAGGTAGGTTTTAGACCTGCAAGAAACTGAGGATCAGATCTTGGCCTTGGCAACCCACATAAAAGCAGGATTTGAGGTACGATTGAAGTCTGGGTAAAAAAAATCACTTGTCTGATCAATACCATGCTCTAGCTAACCAAACCTTCCAGGTTGCCTCAGATAATAAGATGAGCTCTTGCCCCGCTTCTATTTAATATATATATATATATATAGTAACAATGAAATCAAGAAGTTAAGTAGCGGAAAGGAATCAAATTAGGATAGGGAAATGAGCCACCACTTACCTTTAGATGATGGATGTGGGGCGCAAACACACAGAAAAGACACAAACACAAATAATAAAGTAATTTTCAGGATAAACCCTTCATCAACGGAAGAACATTATGAGAGGTGGACGCAGCTGGAGACTGCCTCACAGAAAGACCGCCGGTCGGGAAAATGGTGGGGGTAAATTCAAACATCGGAAAAGTAGAGGGGCAGTGAATCGGAGCTAATACCTGAGCATAGATAAATATCCAAACTAATCTCTGGTCGGTGGGAAGATTGAAATATAATTAGAACTAAATATGAGAAAAAAATATAATTATGTAAAATATTATACAAATTAAAAATAATAATAATAATAATTTTTATGAAGTAAACATCACTTTAAGTTAGTGGTGGTTCAATATAGGTAGTGGAAAAGAGAGGATTAAAAAAGGTTAAACATATGTAATAATAATGACCAGGTATTATCCCAAGTTGAGACCAGGTGGTTGCTCTATATATATATATAGAATCCAGAAAATTCTCCTATGTTGACAGTCTGGCAGTAGTGCAATCCTATAACATTCAGCAAATTGAAAATAGGTTAACAGCAGACCTCAAAACCCTGAACCCAGTTCCAGCAAGATGGAAACTATTGCCTTCCTTCTTAACAGTCGGATGGCAAATCTCTCGCTTGATGTTCTTCTCAATGGCAGTTCCTTCCGACCAACCCTTTTCCAAATCATTTGGGTGTCATAATGGATTGCACTTTGTTGTACAATAAACATCTGCCCAACCTTGCAGCAAAACTAATAACTAGAAATAATATTCTTCAGAAGCTAACTGGCACCACCTGGGGAGCATCCGCCTCCACACTTTGAACACTAGCACTGAGCCTTGTGTATTCTGCAGCTGAGTAGGGGAGACCGGGGCTGGTTGGCATAGGGGGCAGGTTGACCATCAGCATCTAATTTTCTCTGTAGAGAGTGTGGAAGCGCAACCTGTTGACCGCATGACCTTCATAGCCTCAACTACTTCCCAAGAAAACAACAATGTGATTTCTTCAGTTGTGAGGGAAGGAGGGGCAATTGTCTTAAATTTCATTCACTAAGTAATTTTTCTAAACTATCTTATTTGTTATAATACAGGCTGCTTGGGATAAACTTAACTTGTGTAGTATATTTGAATCATTGAACTAAAGGTTATGTTTTCCATTGTTAAAACATTCATTGTCAGTATGGTAGTTGTTACAACTGCCATTTTTGTTATAAAAATGTGTTTGGGGCAGGTTGACCATCTATGTTTGGGATTAGTTTGCACATAGCCAAAATTGGGGAAAACTAATTGCAAAGAGCAGTATCTATTTTAAGATTTCAAGTGAAGATGAGAGTCAAACTGTGAGTTATGCTGATAGCTTTGATGAACCTCTACTTTCACATGAGAGCAACATTAGTGAGCCAGACCATAGTCACACTGTTGGCAGGAGGTAGCCCAGTTTACATCTGATGATAGTGGTGAGGTCAAATGCTGAGGAGCTAAAGTAGCCTCAGCTTAAGAATAATTAGCAGTCATCACCTACAATGGTGCTCAGTATACAGGGACTGTAACATCATTGGACGAAATTGATGTTCAAGTTAACCCTTTCCTCCCTGACGGTACTTATAAGTACCACTGTATTTACCACCATATAATTCGACAATACCAGTGTCCCTGCATTGTTAAGCCTGTTGATGTATTGTTGTATGATTAAGTCAGACAATGACAACATTTATTTTTAAATTCTGCGTGAAATTGCCGAGAAATTAATTTTCTAAGATATGGCTTGACAGCATACTGACCAAAGTAACAGGTGGTACATTACAATGAATTTTTAGATGATAATTTACTTGGTAAGTGTCAATTTCTGTTATTACTTTTTTAGTTTGAACATTTAACCATACATTTTTTACCTATAAAATATGTTTTTCTTGTTTCTTTACTAAATAATCTAGAAAAACCAACGTGGACTTATAAGTACCGTCAGGGAGTTCTGGGTAGTTTTATACAGATTATTGGTCAATAGATTTAGCAAGTATACAATTGGTTTTATCATTGTTTTAGATATTTTCAAATTGATATTTTTATGAAATACGCTCTGATTGAAACTCTTCTCTTAGAAATTTATAATTTATCAGCTCTTCTCTTAGAAGTTTATAATTTATCAAGGCAAAAATGAAGAACAATTGGGATTTATACATCCCATTTGTATGAGTGCACAACAAGACAGTCTGTGCCATCTACTTATACTCCAATTTCTCTTTTACAGCTTGTGATTACTGATACTTAGAATTTTTTTTTTTTTTTTTTTTTTTTTTTTTATGAGGTGTTATAATATTAGATGGAATTTTTTTCCTCCGACATAGTTTTCACAGATTTGTAGCCAGATATTTTCATAAAGCGATGACAACATTTTGACAACGTACTCTGTTGTCTTCATGGGGTAAACATATCTTGTTATTGAGAATCTGCAAGATCACTGCGAAACTGCCAGACATCAGTAGTGTTGGGCTGGAGTTATCTACTCGTGGTTGTGGAACTGCCCAATCAGCTCACACACAATCTGGATGTTGTCGGTAGTTGAGATCCTGTCCAGAGACGGTTTTTAGGCTGCCCAGTCATCGCGTCAAGGAACAGATAGTAGCCAAAGACGGTGCAACAGGTGGCAGTGGAGCAGGATTGAGACCTCCTCCAGAAGCGATTTCCAAGCTGCCCAATCGGAGCATAGCTTGGTGCAACATGTGGGCAACATGGCGCAAGAAGGCTAAGGTACGCACAAAGAAGAAGAAGAAAAATGACATGCCACCAAACTGCCCATTTGTGTCATGGCTCTACATGCAATCTGCTATTGTGCCAGTCTGGCACTTTTTCTGGAACGTGTTGTTTCACTCGGTTTGATTTAAATGACAAGGCATTTGAACTATTATACTGCCATTTACATCTGACTTCCATCTTGTCACTGGATTCCTGGGACTGGGTGGGCACAGCTACGTCGGCACTGGGAGGCAGTGGCCATGCATATTTCCAAATTCAGCTTCTGTTTAAGGTGCATAAGCCTTGGAATAATTTGTATACTGGTTGTATAGTGGTAAACCTCACTGTTATGCAGCTCAACGAAGCTACATCAGTATTGTCCAAGGGTCTAAATTTGTCTCTGCACCAAGAGCAGTCCCTATGATGGGCATCATCTGTGCGGTCGAGCAAGTCGCTCATTAGCTTCTTGCAGAAACGGCTGAAGATGTAGGTCATAGGTGGCCAACCTTTTCAGCAGCCGGGCAAAATTTTAGAACTACAATTCTCTACCAGGCAGCATGCATTACTTTCTTGGAAAAAATACTTTAATATTTGTATCAAGGAATAAAAACACTTAAAATGAAGTATACATATGTAATGAAGTATTAAATATAGAATTACTTTAATGCGACTTTTGACATTGTTTGGGAGAACTATGGGCATCAACGTTGATGTCGAAAGAAGTTGTGGCTACACGCATAAACTTCTCCAAATGAAGATCAGTGGTTCGTGTTCTGTGTTGTGACTTGATACTGTTTGTCCGGCTGAAAAGCTGCTCACACACATAAGTGTTTCCAAATAGTGAAATCACCTGCAAAGCATGTTTGTAAAATTCAGGATATTTCTCCTTGTTCAGATATTTTCTGTAGTATTCATCCAAACCAACCTCGTGGAATTTCTCCTTGAGCTGTCCGTCACACTGCAATTCACAATATTCCATTAGCAAATTTTTTGGCAATGAATTTATATCCACAGAAAATGGCGTTGAAAATGCAGATAAAAGAACATGATGTTTTTTGAATACTTGAAATCAGTTTTTAAACTCAAGGTTCAAGTTTGATATCAATGAACTGTATTTAAACGCCATGGTCTGTTTCACATCTGCTTGCAATAATAGTGTGAAAAATTGAATGATTTTTTTTATTTTTCAACTGTTGTTCCCAAAGCCCAAGTTTCATTTGAAATGCGGCAACAACATCAAATGTCTTATTAACCAATTGGTCTTTGCCTTGCAGACAAATGTTCAGGTTATTTAAATGGCTAGTTACGTCGACTGGAAATGTGAAGTCACAAACCCAAGCCACGTCTTCAAACTCTGGGATACTTTTTAACTTGCTTAGATAGAATGATTGTGTCTCTTTCTTCAAATCAATCACTCTTGTTAACATTTTTGCGCGGGACAGCAATTTTACTTCAGTATAATATGTAAGGTAATTATAGTAGGAATCTGAGGAATTCTTGGAATTGACGGTGGTTCAACCCCTTTCATGTAATGAAATTCACTATTTTGAAAACCATGCAAATGATTTGATCCATATTTAAAGAATTTTTTTGATGAATAATGCAATGAAAATTTAATAATGAGGTATTATCAAGTTTGCAGGCTTCATTTTCAATCGGTTTTCACTATCAAGTTTTCTGACCATTGCTGGAGCTCCATCCGTTGACACACCGAATAAGTTGTGAAGTTTTAACGAAAAATTATTTATTGTTGTTGTAACTGACTCTAACAAATTGCATGCAGTTGTGGTGTTCTTAAGTGTATATAGAGCCACTAATTCTTCTGTTTTGTTTAAATGGACATTAACACCTCTTACGAAAATCGCTAATTGCACAGTATCTGTTAGATCAGTGCTTTCATCCTATGCTAGAGAATAATATACGAAATCAGACGTTCTGCTTTTCAAATTATCTCCAATATGTCTCCCAATGTCTTCCACACGTCTGGTAATAATTTTGACGAGAGACTTATTTTTGAAAATTCTTTATTCATTTCTGGGCACATAATTTAAAAAAGATGCTCTCCAAACATTCCTTCACCATTTCACCATATGAATACGGCTTTGATTTATTGGCTAATATTGAAGCTACTGCACAGCTCGCTTTTATGTGGCATGTTGACTGCAGCAGTGCAAGTGAATATCTGTTGCCATGCAGAAAGTATTATTTTTAAGTCATTTACCTGGTCTAACCAAAATTGTCCTTTGCACTCATCAAACTTACTTGCATGTTTAGTTTCATAATGCCGTTTCATGCCGTCTTTCAATACAGAAACAGATTCTTTTCATATTAAGAAAATGGGCTTTGTTTTAAATTCTACAAAAAAATAGTTAATTGTCCACTTATCATGAAAACTTCTCAGTTAATCTGCAGTTTTTCGCTTCTTTGATCTAACATCTTTACTAGTTGAAGCCATTATTTAATTGAAGTAGAAAGAGAAATGAATAAAAGTCAAGTGCTTTTACCACAAACTACTAAAATCACAACGCTTTAAAAAAAGTAATAATGGGAACATATTCAGTAAAGATACAACAACACAAATATCATTTATTTTAAATAATAATAATAGTTACATACACAGGACATACATAAAACAAAAACTAGTTCTTAAAAGTCGATCACGTCCACACACCACAAATACAACAGTACAGCAGACAAATGGAATGTAGACGATGCATTTCGAATCAAATACAACAATTAATGCAAAGCGCATACTCCCATCTATGGGTGGAAACATTAACTGCTAGGAAATCAATCCCCAATGGAAGAGCTCCAAGAATCAGTTAGGCGAACCGCTAGTGCACTGAAAGTTACAGGAACATAAGCCATATATATATATTTACTTATTGCTTTATGCCTCGTCGACGGCTAAGGTCATTAGAGGCGGGATGGGACTGAGGACAAGGATCGGGAAGGAATTCGGCCATGGCCTTCTTGAAGGAAGCATCCTGGTGTTCACCTGGAGTGATTTGGGTTAACCATGGAAAACCCAAATCTGGATGCCCGGATGGGGATTCGAACCCGCATCCTCCCGAATGTGAGGCTATAACGTTAACAGTTCACCCACCACGCTCGGTCATAAGCCTTGATAAGGCTCGGTTGTACTTCCTTACAGTATAGACTGTTCATCCTTGCAAGATCAATCAAGTGATGATCTTGGTTTAATATGAGCTAAACTTAGTGTGGATATCACCATTGAAAGTCAAAGCTTACGAATTTAATGATCCAGCTCCACAGGCCACAAAATGACCTATGGCAGGCCACAAGCGGCCCGCGGTCCACAGTTTGGCCATCCCTGATGTAGCTAGAGAAACCTGTAGAGTTCTGGAAAAATCTAAGGCCCCTAATCCTAACATCAATTGAGCGAAAGGTTTACTTACACTCTGTGTCTCATAGGAGTGAAGTGGTTGCCGTGTTACCAGCGGACAAAGGGAATGTTTCAGTTCTTCTTATAGGCAGTTGGTATGATATCAAGATAAAGAAATCTAGTTAATGATTCTTCCTACAAGCTTTTGAATTAAGATCTGACTACCAAGATGGAGAGGAAGACATCTGCTCTTTTAAAAAAAGCTGGGCTTCTCCCTGGTGCCATCAAGAACCTTTGACCTCGCGCCACAAGACCATCCAAACATTAAAGCCTGCCAAAAATTCACAAAGAACATGTACCACTACGCCCTGTTATGAGCAGCATAGGGGCATTTACATACAACTTGGCCAAGTACCTCACAGGTATGTTAAATCCTTTTGTCAGTCATTATTCCCATCATGTAAAGGACTCTTATCAGTTTGTTAAAATGCTGCAGAGCTTGCGTGCGGTTATCTGACAGTGACATCATGGTTAGCTTCCGTGTTGTATCATTGTTCCTCTGAAAGAGTCTAAGTGACTTTTACATCACTATTTAGAAAGTAATATTGTATCTCTCTATTGGAACATGTTCTTACCTCTACATATTTTGCATATGGAGGGGGAGGGGGGTGGAAAGATATTCTACGAACAGACTGACGGTGTGTCGATGGGTTCACCTTTGTTGCCAGTGGTGGCCAATTTGTACGTGGAGGACTTTGAGGAAAGAGCTCTGGAAGGCATAGTACTAAAACCTAAGTGTTTTTTTTCTGTTATGTAGATTATACCTTCTTTGTGTGGCCTCACTGTAGCTGTAGATTAAATCAATTCCTGGAATACCTTAACAGAATTTATCCAAATATTCATTTCACCATGGATTTAGAAGAAAATGGCTGTCTTCTTTTTCTTGATATCCTTATCAGGCAAAATTCAGATGGTACTTTAGCACATTTTGTGTACCACAAACCAACACATACAGACTGCTATTTGGATACCAGCAGCTACCACCATCCCGCTCAGAAGACTACAGTGATATATAATTTGTTGAATAGGGCAAGGGTAATTCACAATGAGGGATGCCTGCAAGCGGAACTACAAAATCTTCAAAAAATCTTCAGTCAGAACGGGTTATTAGAACATCAAATAGAAAGGGCCCTACAAACAAACAAAAAAAAAAAAAAAAAAAACCTGTCAGAACAAGGAGGCCGGCAGGATATAGTTCTGCAAAGGTAGGTTGGATAATGGCTCGCTACAAGATCAAGAGTATCTTACTGCCGCCCACGAAAATTTGGGACTGGCGCCTACTGGTGAAGGACGACTCGGTTTTAAAGATACTGGGAGTGTACAGCTTACCCTGAAGATTGGGAAATTCTACATTAGGCAGACCTTCTGCACCATTGAAACCCGCTGCACTGAACACAAGCAAAACCTTTGCTTGCTGCAAACTAGATAAGTCTCTAGCATGTCAATGTGAATGGCCATAAAATAGACTTTCAAATGTGAAGGTGCTGGCCTGGACCCCTTACTTTTGCAAGTCGGTGATAAAAGAAGCTATTGAAATAAGACTCAATGACGAAACTTTCAACAGAGTTATGGGTTTCATTCTGAGTGATGTATGAAAATGGGCGCTTACATTCCTAAAACAGGAGCGCAAGGGAGCTGATCGAATATAGAGCCATGATGCAAAGGGGCTGTCTGCTGACATATGTCATTTTTCTCCTATGTCTTTCTGTGTACCTTGGCCATCCTCACACCAGTTGCGCCTCAGTTGACTACCGAGCTACTCTCTGATTGGGTGGCATGACAATTGCTTCTGGATGAGGTCTCGACCCTGTTGCGCTGCCACCTATTGTAGCACCTTCGGTTACTACCTATTCCTCGATGTGACGACTGGGTGGCCTAGCAACCATTTCTGGATGGGGTCTCAACTGCAGACAACATCCAGCTTGTACTGTGCACTGATTGGATGTTTCCTCAACCATGAGTAGATGACTCCAGGCCGGACATTACTGTTGTCTGGTAGTTTTGCAGTGATCTTGCAGATTCTCGATAGTATGATATGATTGCCTGATGAAGACAACGGAGGATGTTGTCAAAATATTGTCATAGTTTTATGAAAATGTCTGACTGCAAACCCATGATTGCATTTATACGATGGGAAAATCTCCGTTCACATAGAATTTATGTTTTTCTCAAAAACTCTTTGTTTGTGTGTTTATTAATTTTGTCCTCTTTAAGGTACTACTCCTCAAATATATTACTCTTCTGCCAGTACTTTTCCCAAACTCTGAAGTACTTCTCAAACTCAGTTTTCATAATGGCTTTAAATTCCTTAAATTTCTTCATTATTGGCAAAAAATCACCCTTGTAATTTTTGGTGACATGTAGCAACTGGAATCCATTTCCAATGAAAACTAAGGTGGAGGCATCATGACAATGTTGTTTTTTGGGTAAAAATTCATGAACAATTCATCAAGTCCAAGCAGGTGCATTAATCATGGTGCAGTTGCACCATATGGGCATTTTCATTGAATTGCTTCATGCCAACAGTGTAGAAGTTGCAAGTAATACTCCTTGTTGAACGTACAACCTGCTGGCTAGAATTCGCGATGCACTATGCTTTTGAAATAAAATAACTTAAAGAGCAGAACCTTCACATTCAATAAAACTTGACCTGCTATTTCTTGGTCTTTTTTTTTTGGAAGCTTCAAATTGGATAACTGGGGTTTAGCGTCAACACCATGCACATATTCATGTGTTTCGTCACCAGTTATGACCCATTCAAGTGTTTCTGGATCGTCGTTGACTTAGAACTCCTGAGAAATATTCATTTGGTGCTGCTTTTGGTTGAAATTCAACAATTTTGGAACAGATTTTTGTGCCCACATGTGTCATGCTGAAGAAACTGCTTGATATGAGTCAAATGGTACGCCAATATCATCGGCAACATCTCTGACAGAGAGTTAGTGATTTTGAAGTTGCCATTTATTGATATGCTGGGAAGTACAGGAGACAACCACTCTAACAGTGAGTTGGCGATTTTGATGTTGTTATCTGTTGTTGATATGCTGAGAAGTACAGGGCACTCAACTCCAACATCTAACATCGTTGCGACCCTTTTTGAAACATTTGTACCAGTTGTAAACACTGGTTTTGTTTATAGAACATTTACCAATAGCAACATTCATCATTTCCAATGTTGTGATATATAACACTCTAAATTTCTTTAGTACAAATTCTTTGTTCTATTTCTTACACAAATAGAAAATTGCCGAATGCACTTTAGCATGAGTAAGTATTTTGGCAATCAACAACATATGTGTGCGTGGAGACTTTCCTGGGGTACTGAAGCAATGTAGTCTTCACGAGGTGTGCAGCCGGATGGTGTTTTGGAAACACAACGTTTCGACAACCAGCTCGGCTGTCTTCATCAGGTGTCCGGTGTCTGCAGGCTGACGAAAGTTGGCAGTCACCGCGTGGACTGGCTTAGCCTCCCAGACGGACCTCCTTACATACCTGTCGGCGAGGTAGAGGACCCACTCTGATTGGTCGGAACGGTGGCTTCTGAAAGACCCGTTGTTTGGTCGGAAGTGGCGGCTCCAAACACGGTCCGCTGCTTGCGGCGCCCCCTCCCATCGAACCTCCTGTATTCCGTCAGCGTGGTGGAAGACCCACTCCGATTGGCCGGAAGCGGTGGCTTCATACGCGATCTGTTACGGCGCTCGACTAGCGCCATCTGCGCCTCCCCACCCAGGAGTGCTGGCAGTCCGTGGTACTGGTAGGCCCGCTCTGATTGGACGTGGGTGCAAACTTATTCTGCGGTCCGCTGCGGCACCCGACCAGTGCCATTCGCTCCCTCCACGCCACGCTGCGCCGATCCGCCCCGCCGGAGTTTCCTAATAATAGGATTCCAGGCTGCACTCAGATGGAGCCCGCCATACCGGTTAATGTTGTTGTCATTAAGCCTGATTTCTAGTGCCTCACTTATGACTGACTCGCAGAAGGAGGAGGCCCTAGCCAACACTACAGTCTTGTCGAACTCGATTCTATGCTCCTCGTCGAAGGCGTGCTCGGCAATTGCAGACTTTTCAAGTTGCATCACCTTAGGTTTCGTCTGTGCTCGGTGAGGCGCTGTTGGATCGTTCTGGTGGTCTGGCCGATATACACCTTACCGCATTCGCACGGTATGGAATAAATTCCCAGTGTTCTTAGGCCCACGTCATCTTTTACCGACCACAGCATGTCGCGTATTTTGGCGGGAGGTCGGAAGATACTTTTAATCCCGTGCCGCGCCAGAAGTCTCCCAATCTTTACCGACGTGTTCCCGGCATATGGGAGAGAAGCAAAATTTTTTGGTGGTTCTTCTTGCTCCGACGGTTGTCATGGTGGCTTCTGAGTAAAGGCCCGCTCTATCTGCCGTCGAGAGTAACTGTTTTGTTCAAAGACGGTCTTGAGGTGTCTCATTTCTTCCGGCAGGCTCTCACGATCGGAGATTGCCCTCGCCCTGTGTACCATTGTGGCCAGTACGGAGTTGCGTTGTGACGGGTGATGGAAGCTGGTTGCACCCAAGTAGCGTTCAGTATGGGTGGGTTTGTGGTATACGCTGTGACACAGAGTATCGTTGGGTTTCCGCTTTACCATGATGTCCAGGAAAGGAAGGCATCCGTCCTTCTCTACTTCCATCGTAAAATGAATATTAGGGTGAATTCCATTGAGATGTTCGAGGAACTCATACAACGCCTGGATACCATGTGGCCACACGGCGAAGGTATCGTCAATGTAGCGGAAGAAGCAAGATGGTTTAAGTCTGGCACTCTTTAGTGCCCTCTCTTCGAAATCCTCCATATAGAGGTTTGCTACCACCGGAGAGAGCGGTGACCCCATAGCCACTCCGTCTGTTTGTTTGCTCCTGCTCCTAATTGAATTCCCACTAAGGAGATCATCTGTGCGGTGGAACGGGCCGTGCGCAGCCTACCGGGAGAAGAAGCTGAAGAATTGTGATGTGAGACCTGCCTGGTCTTCATGAAGGCCAAGCCTCCTAAGAGCAACTACACCATGGCAGAGCGCAAAGCTTTAGATGCTTTACGCTGCAGAGATGACATAGTCGTTTTACCAGCAGATAAGGGTAACGCCACTGTTCTCCTTTCCGCAGTACAATATGACGAAAAGGTGATGTGCCTCCTCAACGACGCTTCTTACACACCGTTGGACGCCGACCCTACCACAAGAGTTGTGAGGAAGACGATGGCCCTCATCAAAAATGCCGAACTACCAGACGAGGTGACCAAGAAAATCAAGCCACGAGCTGCGAGACCACCGAGACTTTATGGTTTGCCCAAGGTCCACAAACAGGAGGTACCATTAAGACCTATTGTCAGTGCCATCGGGGCACCAACGTATCAGCTGGCCAAGTATCTGACATGCCTTCTTAGCCCCTTGGTGGATCATTGTTGTCATCACGTTAAAAACTCGATGGAATTTGTTGAGACCATCCGGTCTATAAAAATTTCAGATACTGACATCCTGGTCAGCTTTCACGTGGTATCCCTCTTCACTCGTGTACCCGTAAGGGACACACTGGACCTAATACGCTGTCATTTTGAACCTACCATCGCAGACCTGTTTGAACATGTTCTTACTTCTACTTATTTCATGTATGGAGGGAGGTATTACGAACAAGCCGACGGAGTGGCTATGGGGTTACCACTCTCTCCGGTGGTAGCAAACCTCTATATGGAGGATTTCGAAGAGAGGGAACTAAAGAGTGCCAGACTTAAACCATCTTGCTTCTTCCGCTACGTTGACGATACCTTCGCCGTGTGGCCACTCGGTATCCAGGCGTTGTATGAGTTCCTCGAACATCTCAATGTAATTCACCCTAATATTCATTTTACGATGCAATTAGAGAAGGACGGATGCCTTCCTTTCCTGGACATCTTGGTAATGCGGAAACCCGACGGTACTCTGTCTCACAGCTTATACCGCAAACCCACCCATACTGAACACTACTTGGGTTCAACCAGCTTCCATCACCCGTCACAACGCAACTCCCTACTGGCCACACTGGTACACAGGGCGAGGGTAATCTCCGATTGTGAGAGCCTGCTGGAAGAAATGAGACACCTCAAGACCGTCTTTGAACAAAACGGTTACTCTCGACGGCAGATAGAGCGGGCCTTTACTCAGAAGCCACCAAGACCACCGTCGGAGCAAGAAGAACCACCAAAAAATCTTGCTTTTCTCCCATATGCTGGGAACACGTCGGGAAAGATTGGGAGACTTCTGGCGCGGCACGGGATTAAAAGAATCTTCAGACCTTCCACCAAAATACGCGACATGCTGAGGTCGGTAAAAGATGACGTGGGCCTAAGAACACTGGGAATTTATTCCATACCGTGCGAATGCGGTAAGGTGTATATCGGCCAGACCACCAGAACGATCCAAGAGCGCCTCACCGAGCACAGATGAAACCTAAGGTGATGCAACTTGAAAAGTCTGCAATTGCCGAGCACGCCTTCGACGAGGAGCATAGAATCGAGTTCGACAAGACTGTAGTGTTGGCCAGGGCCTCCTCCTTCTGCGAGTCAGTCATAAGTGAGGCACTAGAAATCAGGCTTAATGACAACAACATTAACCGGTATGGCGGGTTCCATCTGAGTGAAGCCTGGAATCCTATTATTAGGAACCTCCGGCGGGGCGGATCGGCGCAGCGCGGCATGGAGGGAGCGAATGGCGCTGGTCGGGTGCCGCAGCGGACCGCAGAAAGAGTTTGCACCCACGTCCAATCAGAGCGGGCCTTCAGTACCACGGACTGCCAACACTCCTGGGTGGGGAGGCGCAGACAGCACCAGTCGAGCGCCGTAGCGGACCGCGTATGAAGCCACCGCTTCCGGCCAATCGGAGCGGGTCTTCCACAATGCCGATGGAATACAGGAGGTTTGATGGGAGGGGGCGCTGCAGCGGACCGCGTTTGGAGCCGCCGCTTCCTACCAACCAACGGGTCTTTCTGAAGCTACCGTTCCGACCAATCAGAGTGGATCCTCTACTCGCCGACAGGTATACAAGGAGGTCCGTCTGGGAGGCTAAGCCAGTCCACGCGGTGACTGCCAGCTTTCGTCAGCCTGCAGACACCGGACACCTGATGAAGACAGCCGAACTGGTTGTCGAAACGTTGTGTTTCCTAAACACCATTCGGCTGCACACCCGTGAAGACTAAATCAACAACATACTAAGCATCCAGTATGCATATCTATGTTATATCATGTGAAATTTAAAAATTTGGCGTATTTTTTGATCAGACTTTGTAATTGTGTAAATGTGTACAGAGCAGTTTTGTTTGGCAGTTATAGAATCTTGTATAACTAGAAATAGTGATTTTCTAATAATGCAACATTCAGCACAAAACTCAGGCATAAACAGAAATATGTCAGTCAACTAATTTGAATAACTGATGACTACCATCAGAGCTATGGGAAAATGTGTGTTTCATATCAACTACTAAGATCAAATTAGTGAGATGCAATTATAATTTTTTTTTTTTTTTTTTTTTTTTTTTTTTGCAATACTGTTGTGATTAGTAAGTCATACTCCTTACCCTACCTCTGATTATTGGGTTAAATGGACTAATTACTCATTCATCACATCCATTATGGCCAGGGGTGGATCCATGATTTTGGTTTGGGGGGGAGGGGCTTGGCCTCAGTGGATTTTGGTTGGGGCGGGCCTGCCTTTAGTTGATTTTGGCTTTGGGGGGGGGGGGGCTTGTGTCGGGCAAAAGTTGCTATTTATAGTCTCCTCGGGCCTAAAATGCGTAGAGCTAAAAAAAAAAAAAATAAGGTCAGAGATGGACCTAGATACTTTTTTTTTGGGGGGGGGGGGAGGGCTTGAGCCCCCTAGCCCGCCCCCCCCTGGATCTGCCCTTGATTATGGCCAACTTCTTTAATGTCACTTCTGTACTATTCGAAAGTGCTTTGAGGTTATCTGTTTTATGACCAAATTGTTATTGGTACAAGGTAATTTTTTTTAGTACACAATAATAATACATGCACTAATATTTCTTCCTTTTCTCATGTATTCCTTGATTCTTCTTCTGTTACTGTCTCAAATGTTAAGATTCTATATTAGTTAAGACTGATGATGCAATATCCTTTTTGCTTGATATCACTTGTAGGTAGTTTCAGTCAAATGATATTCCTGTTCTCCAATGGGGTTGTCTATGTACACTTTAAGATATGGACTAGCGCAGTAACAAAACAAGCCTGATGGATAAGCAGTAATGCTTGGGCCTAGCATTTGGTTTACCATGGTTTTCCACAGACACTCCAGGTGAACTCCAGGATGGTTCCTTCAAAAGGCCATGCATGCATTCATGAATTCCATATTGAGTTTCCCCACTTTTTTAAAATTAAGAGTACATTTGTGTTTTGGATGGCAAAAATAGAATACAATGTACAGAAAAAGTATATGTTTATTTTTTATGTTTTAACTAGCATTTTTCATAGCTTTTTGATGCATTCTACATATACTTGTTCTTGCTAGACATCCACAGCGCCTGTATTAAAATATACGAGGAGATCATACTTCATTAAGCTGAGTGAAGATTTTTTTTTTTTTAATTTCTCCACTTTGTGTTCTTGACAGAAAATATTATCTCAGTGAATGCAGAAGTAGCAAGGACAGATGAAAGAAAAGAAATTATTTTAAATATACTTGTAAAATCTTATATTTTATTGAATATCCACTGCCAATTTTGAGAAGTTGTCAAATTAATAAAACTTTAATGATCTACAAATTTTCCGTACGACTTGTTCAGCAGTATATATTTTTTTATAGAAATGATTCATCACAATTTGAATTTGTTGCAGTTTTAAAGCTTCAGCAACATAAAAAATAATTTCATATTAACAGGGTGATTTCAAAGTTGTTTGATAAAAATAACCAATTTTCTTCAGTGAAATGGAAGTATTTCTATAGATAGTCAGTAGTTTTATTATTTGGATATTATATTTGTATGCCTGAGAATGTGTGTTGGGTAAAAAAAAAAAGAGTATTTTGATGTATGGAGAATGCCCATGTAAAACAGAGTACAATACTCTACAATAGTACGGGTGGCAACCTTCATTCCATCCCATTCCTTGCGCCCAGTTCTTTCTCGCCCCCAATCAACCTTGACAAAAGCAACCTGGTTTGCTATTACAACTTGCAATATGAAGGTGAATGCTGCTATAATTTATTGAATTTCGTAATTTGTAAGCCACTAAATTTATAGTACTAAAATATTGTATTCAGTAAAAGAAGTTATTCAATGGGATAGAGAAAGTGAAAATGGGTTAGGTGAACTTGCGATGACTGTTATTAGTATACAAGTATTTATTGCTAAATATTAATTTTATCTCATCTTCACAGTTCGCCAGTTTGCCGATATCTGCCTTTTCTCAACGGCACAGTATAAATGTACTGTAGCAGAAGCTGAGAGCGAGTAAGTAATTTATTTACCGTAATCTTTATAGAAATATATATTTTCATTGTGGTTTGAACTGCTTGATGCAGGGATCATGCATGAAGAATCATTAGTTATAAAATAATGCCAGCATTTGTTTCCTCTGGGTAACGAGGGGCTGTGAAGCAAATTCAAAGAATTTAAAAACAAGGAACCAACAATTACCACATATTTCGACAGACTGGTGCAGATATACAAGCAATGTGAATGCGGATCACGAAAAAAAAAAAAAATCTTTTAAATCCTTCTTTGGCGGCAGAAAAATTGTACTGGGAGGGAGCGGAGGAACATTACTTTGACAAATTGAGTGATGGTATTTTGCACTAACAGGAATTGCTTCCAAGTTATTTGGTATTTTATCTCCTTTATTCTCATTAACTGGTATCCTGGAATCTGTGCCAACAGTATTAGTAAGCATGAAACAATAAGCATTAATTGGATTTTTTCAGTCCTATAAACTTAAACGTTAGCAATATTTGTTACAATTCTTCTTCTCGTCAGCCTCAAACGTGTGGTAGTTTTTCCGCCAATGTGATGGTTTTGTCAGTAGCTGCTTGGAGGTCAAATTGGAATACATTCATTCCCATTTGTGAACAAGAGAGCAGACGTACCTTTCACTCTCTCCGCACGAACATGTGGTTTCCGACTGTTCTCCCAGGTATCCCCATGTGGCAAGAGTGTCTTTTCAATGGCCAACTCCAGCTTGAAGCCTATTTAACGACTGCCATATGGGCCATGGTTGTTCAGACCCATCTGGTAGACCATCTTTTGGCTTGATCCACTCGAAATCATGTTGCACTCTCCTCTCCCAATGCAATATTCTTTCATTGCTTGGAGCTCCATTTAGTGGTTTTGAAGTCCGCAGGAAGCTAGATCGGGACTTTAGTCTCGATGGTGCTGGTGTATAGCTATGTAGAGAGTGTCGGGCGTCTTCGTTCACTTTAAGCTTTGCCACGCTAGTGGCAACTTCCTGGTGTATGTCTCCAGGGGCGATGCCAGCTAATATATCCAATTTCCCCACAGGTGATGGTCTGAGCCAACCTGTGATGAGCTGGCATTTTCTGTGGAGCGCAACATCCACTGTCTTAGCATGACTTGATTTTTTTCCACACAGGACATGCATACCATACTGCGGAGTAGCATAATGCTAAGGCAGAGGTGTGGATGATGCTTGGGTTAGCTCTCCAGCTAGATCCGGTCAACGTGCTTAAGATATTTTGATACTTTCATCTTGACATTGCGACAGTGGCTTTTAAAAGTGAGACCTTTATCAAGATTTACACTGAGGTATTCAATGTTTACACTGTGTAGCAGAGTTGATCCATTCCAGGTCACATTCAGCTTTCGCTTATTGCATTTACTGCACAAGTGAAACACATAGACTTTGTTATATATATATATATATATTTGGCTTGAGGTCATTCTGCTTGTAGTAAGTTCTAAGGGATTCAAGAGCTGTTGTAAGTCTACCCTCGATGACTTCAAAAGTCACACCTTGAGCAGCTAGAGCAAGATCATCAGTGTAGATAAAGGACTTGCAACAGCTGTCCAGGGGTTGATCATTGGTGTAGATGTTAAATAAAGCTGGAGCAAGAGTACTTCCTTGAGGAAAACCATTTTTCGGTTTGTGTGAATGGCCTTTTGAAAGCTGAAGAAGAGTTGCCTCTTGCTGAGAAGTTCATAGACAATTTTTGTGAAACCGATATCCTGCTTCATGTTTTATACTTTAGGACGTAGTTTTTTTATGCTGATAGTGTCATAGGCTGCTGTCAGGTCAACAAAGACTACTTCAGTTACTAAACCCTTTTCGAAGCCATCTTCGATATATTGTTTTAGATGTAGGACTTGGTCTGAGCACTAGCGGTTCTAGATGAATTAGGAGAAATGCAGTCTTCTAATAGCTTAAAAAACTGGGATTTTGAGCAAGGAAAGTTAATATTAATTAAAAAATACTACAAATGTAGACGTTTTTAATAATACATGTAAAACACCTGGCGTGAGACAAATGGGAAAGGACTTGGAAGCAAATATTTAAATGTATAAGTTAAAATCTCATTGCTATCTGAAATTTAGAATGGTATAAATTAATGTTTATCAGTGATAGTTTTTTTGCCTACAAGTGTTATTTTCATTGACTAACAAAATAGTTTGTTGTGAAATAGTTTGATCTCCTCCCTTTCATTCTGTCAATTGTTAAATCACCTGTGAATTTATAATTTTGAATGAGAATTATTAATTTTCCTGTTAGCACCCTTGCATCCCATAAGTTCATGATGCACCTTTGCTTCGTAATTATGAATGTTATGTTTTTCACTCAAATATAGTCAGGATTGAAATAACTTTGGTTTCAGTGAGGAATGAGTTTTAAGGTGATGAAATAGAAGGTGAACTGCACAAAACATTTGGAGTAGAAGGGTGAATGTAAAATATTGTGAAATTAAATTCTGCACAAGGCAGTAGCAAAGGAAGAGATGTAGACCCAGTTTGAAAGATTAATTATTGGTTACTAGGTTACAAATATACTTAAACGTAGTGCAAAACTTGGTCATGTAATAGAAAATTTGGGTTTAGTTTGTTGAGGTTTCACAAAGGAAGATACATTAGTGATAGTGGGGAGGGGGAGAGTTGCACAAAACATTATTGATATGAATAAGGATTGTAGTATAAAGATTGATCTCAGTAGGTTGGTGAAAAGCGCACGCTTTCTGTATTACCATGATGACCACAATTAACCACAGTTTTGGAGCATGTAAATTACAGTACACAAAGACTATTTGGGATAGGCATTGATTTTGTTATTGGTCTGGTTCCTGGGGAAACCGTTGGTAGGTAGTGTTACAGTAGGCATGGGATATGATAGCTCAAGCTAAAAATGGTCGCAATTCCAAATATGATGAGGTTAGGACATTGTCTTGTTTATGTCAGGTGGCTTGAGAGCCAAATTTACACTGATTACAAACAGGGTTAGAGAGGAATCATTAATACCAAAGAAGTGATTGAAGTTGAAGCAGTTTAAGGAGTATCAATAAGGAAGGTCAAAGGTAATAGTTAAATTATTACAGAGATATCAGACGAGTGAACTGTGTTTTTGGATCTACGTGGATCTAAATGTTTACAAATCTCTTGTGCGTCCACATTTGGACTACTGTTGTGCCATTTGGGATCCATTTCGTAAAGGGTTGATCGAAAGTATAGAGAAAGTACAGAGAAGAGCCGCTCGATTCGTGACCTCTTGCTACAGTCCTTATGAAAGCGTCACAGAACTGATTAGTAGACTAGGCTGGGAGTCTCTGGTAGACAGACGACACACGTTTCGTTTAAACTTATTGGTAAACATGCGTACTCCCACTTTCAATGACGAGTGTAGTGAAATACTTCTTCCACCAACCTATTTGAGTTGGAAGGACAGGAAAGAGAAAATTAGAGAAATAAGGTGCCGCACTGATTCTTATATGAATTCATTTTTCCCTCGTACCATTAGGGATTGGAATGCACAACAAAGAGATTAGGTTTGGTGCTGAGCACCCTCTGCCACCCACAATTTTGTGAATTGCAGAGTATATATGTAGATGTAGAAGCAACTAACCATTGGTGGTTACAGTGGCAGATTCCTGGTTAAAGGAAGGTATGATGCATAACAATGAGCTAAAAAGATTATAGAGTGTACCATACACTTAGTAGAGGAGTTTGTGGAGGGGTATTGATAATGTGTAGCAATAACTACTACAGTTTACTGATAAAGGTAAGCAAGGTATTCAACCTGAAGGTTGGTTGGATCCTCCTGAAGGAGGCTTGCTAAGCCTCTTATCAGGGGTAGTACAGCCAATTCCTTTCCTCCTTACCTAACCTAACCTTGCAATCATACCTGGTAAAGGGGAGCTACAGTTTAACGTGGAATCTGAATCACTGAAGCATCCTGGCATACTTCACAAGCTGTGCCAGAGGTGGATGTCGGGTTAGTGGCCTTTCAAAATCCCTGCCGAGACAGATTCGAACCGTAGACCTCTTGATCTCCAATAAGATGTTTTGACCACTGAGCCACCAGACTGGTTAGTTCACTGATATTGATAATTAATAACCACAAGTTACTAGGGGTGAGGTTCTGTGGGAATACAAAGGCTATAGCTTTGGATGTTTACCATAGTGCGAAGATGAATGAGCAAATCCTCAGTGAGAAACTGAAAACTAGTTTCTATTTTTTTTAAGAATTTTTTCACACTTATTACTGAAAGTTGAATTTTTTGCTGATTTGCAACACTGTTCGTAGACTCTATGAGCTTGACAGGACTATTTCTGTGACAGTTGTAAAGAGAGAAATGAAGGAATTTGGTTCAATCTTTCACTTTGCCATCCAGATTTTGGTATTCCATGACATTTTTAGTGACCACTCCCTGTGAATGCTGCGAAACTTTCTTCAAGAGGCTGCGGCGTAATGCTTTCCATTTCTCTTCGTGTTCCAATGACCTTGAGTCAATCAAACTATAAATCCCTGCATTCTTGAAGAATATTTTGGCTTGTAGGGAACACTGTAAATTTCTATGACTACATTTGGAAATTGAGGGGAGGTTAAGGCATTCACAGAATCATTGATATGGCTGGGGAAGAAGTTACAAAGGATATGAAAAAGGAGGACGTATTAACTGATTTGGTGAGACCATTAGGTACTCTCTTGCAGGGATAGTAGAGGAAATATCAGAGCAGCTTTCCCATCTAAAGGGTAATAACCATTCTAAAAATAGATTCTCAAGATGATATAACAGAGTTAGGTTCAGGAGCATATAGATGTTGGCACAGATACTGTTACCACATATTTTAAAGATAGATGAGTCCACCATTGTTACATACCTAAAAATATGCTGGATTTTGTAGGTTTCTTATATAATGGAGGAGTGAAGTTGTGACATTGTAATACTGGTTCATTACTTAGGGAGAGAAGTAAGTTTGGAAACTATAGTTATATATTAGTTTGACCTGAGTGGTTGGAAAGCAGATGTAGAGTTTCATGAGCAACAATATCAAACTTCGATCATATCAAAATTAGTTTTACAACAATCTGCCTGAATAAATTTTGGTTTTTCGTGATAACAGACTTTAGATTTTGCTTTTTGGGTTCTGTAAATATTTTCTTTATAACTTTTTTTCTTTATATTGTATGTATGAAGATTGTTATAATTTCAAATTCTGACATCCTTGTACTAATAAAACATGTCCAGATGTGATGACTGAAAATTTTCTCATCAAAATTATACATATAACAAAAGAACAAAATTAAGTATGTTGGCAAAAAATTTACACCCTTAATGGATAGTTGGTTGGCACCACTTCACAATTTTTTTTTCCCCCTTTTATGTATGTGTAATGTAAGATTTAAAAGAATGTTTACCAAAGTGTTCACAGTAATAAGTTACATGGGTCATGAGCACTTGAGCTCAGATGAAAATGTAGCAGAAACGTTTTTCTGTGAAAGGGATTGGAATAAATACATTATTGGGTAAGGGGGTGTGGGGAGGTAGGTCTTATGAACAGTTCTTTTCCACACTGCATTTCAACATTTCATTAATATTGCTACTCTAAAATATAAACATCTATCATCCACGCATCTAGGTCCATATAGACAAAGCTGCCATTAATGATAATTTTTTTTTTTACAAATCAGAAATATGCATTTAGGGGATGTTTATTCATGTGATTATCAGTTAGTGGAGTATATACAAGGGATACAAGATTTCAGATGAAACCTACAAGGGAGGCTAATTTGATAACGTAGTACTGATTCACTTCAAGGCATTTGACACAGAAGGGGGGTGAATAAGGTTCAAAATGATTGAGTTAAATCAAAACTTGTGTTGCTAGGCAGAGGAATTCTTAAGGAGAAGTTTGGTGTAGGAAATGCGGTATCTGGAGGACTGGAAGTAAAAGTCATAGTGACATATGTTGTGAGTTGAGACTGTTGCTAGGCATGTAGGTCAGTGTAGAATGAAGATATGCTGGAGGGGAGGATTACTGATTGAAGGCATAAAACACACATATCCTAAAGTATTATTTGATGATGTAACTCTGCTTTGTAGTGCAAGTGGGGGTGAGGTGGCAGAGTGACTGCCATGTCTGTCAAAGGGTGTGACAAGGGGCTGTGCTAGGGAAGTGACTGGAATAGGTAACAGAACTGTATCACATTCCTTCTTCTGCCATAATTGTTCAGATTTAGAATCAATATTAAAGTTACCCAAAATTATCGAAACAGAATCAATATCATGAACAAAGATGGGCGCAGAAGTTTTAAGAATCAATATCAAGTTTGCTTGGAGCAAACACAAAGGAAGTCTACAATATTGTAATTACACAGTAAAAAAAAAAAAATATCAAATAGTTCTAATAGTAAACCGCAGGCAACCAGCAACAAACTATTAGAGATTCACTGATCAATTTACATATAACAGAGAAAAAATCTGAAGTAAAATGTAAAGCAAAAGTAGAATATGGGGAAACTGCACTAGATTATGAGGAGCATAATAGTTAATAACTTTTCATATGTAGATTGAATGTCACACTGTAAAAAATCTGAAGTATCAACTGTTTGTTCATTTTTCTTTTGTCATTACATGATTTTTGAAGCTATATGTCAATGATCATTAAAATCTCAGATATATTTGTTTGCTGATTTGTCTCAAGTTCTGATTTGACCTGTTATATAAAATAATTTTTTTGTATTTTTTTAATTTAATTGCAATGGAGCACAGGCTCCGGTGGCAATTTCCCTACACACCCATCTTCCCCCTATCCTACACCCACCTACATTTGCCCTCTACAAATTTTATCTTTAAATTCTTTCAAAGTTTTCGGTAAATTATTCATCATTTCTCTTGGTAACTCATTCCAATCCCTGACACCCTTACCAAAAAAAGACAATTTTCCCACACCCTTGTACCTGAAATCGATTGCCAGCTTGTGGTCATGGTCATGGTCATCTTTTCCTTTCCATGCACTACTTTTCATACCAATTGCAATATCTTTCCATGCCTCATCGCCAGTATATGCCCTGTACACTCCCATGACCTTCCTCATCCTTCTCCTGTCTTGCAATGAATCCCATTCCAGCTCCTTTATCATATCCGTCACTGATTGCATTCTGCGATAATTTCCAGAAACAAATCTAGCAGCCCTTTTTTGCACCCTCTCCAACTCCTATATTTGATACGTAAAATGAGGGTCCCATACTACACTACCATATTTGAGCAATGGTCTCACCAAAGTTCTGTAACCCAATTCTTTTACTTCTCTTGTGCAGAACTTTGAAAGCTTTTCCTACCACCTGTCCAATGTGTCCAGCCCAGTTAAGCTTGTTACCAAAAGTAATGCCAAGATATTTACATTTCAAGTCTTCAGCAAGCAATTCTTTCCCCACCGTATATTGATAATTAACCTTTTGTTTTTTATTTGTGTATCTAATTAGCTGACTCTTCTTTGCATTTATCTTCATTCCATGTTTACCAACAAAACTAGATATCCGGTCCAGATCACCCTGCAACTGTTTACAATCCTCTATCGTTTTGATTCTTTTATACAGCATTATTTCATCTGCAAGCAATCTGATTTCAGGTAGTAAACAATCAACACAATTATTCATTATAACAATGAATAGCAATGGTCCCAATATGCTACCCAGTTTTACTTCCACTTCTTTTGATACTACATTTCCTACCCTAACTTTCTGTTTTCTACCTTTTAAAAATTCTTCTACCCAGCAAATCACTTTCTCATCCACTCCAATGGTTTTTACCTTATTTACCACCATTTTATGGCTTACTCTGTCAAACGCCATAGACAGATCTAGTGCTACACTATCAATTTGGCCTCCCTTGTCCATTTCATCTGAAATATCTTGCATATATCCCACCAACTGAGATTCGCATGAATATCCTTGCCTGAACTCATGTTGCCTGCTTGAAAACCACTTACGTTCCTCACATATATTTCTGATGTTGTTGCATATCAATCTTTCCATTAATTTACCTACCACTGATGTCAAACTGATTGGCCTGTAATTCTCAACTCTATTTCTAACCCCTCCTTTATGTACCAGTACTACTATTGCACTTTTACAGTCCTGTGGTAAGCAGCAAGTATCCAGACTCAATTTAAATAATATTTCAAGAGAAGGTACAATGTCACATCTGACTATCTTTAAGATATCTGTAGTAATATTATCTACACCTGCCCTTTTATGTTTTTTCAGCTTTCTTATTTCCTTCGTGATTTCCTCAGGATGAATTTAATTTTTTTGCTATCGTCATTTCTAATTGTGTTGTTAAGCTTATTCTCCGAATTAGACCCTCCTGTTTCTGATTCTTTGTACCTAATGCTTTAACTGAACCAGTTACTTAAAATCTCTACCTTTTTCAAATAGTCAGTAACTTCTTCTCCATCCTTATCTATAAGTGTCTCTACACCCTCCCTTCCCCTCAGTTTCCTGATATAGCCATAGAAATTTCTAGATGTATCAGTCAATGGTCCTCCTGCACTGACAATACTCTTCATAAACCCATCTTTAGCCATTTTCTGTTATTACGTCCTTGTTTAGTTGTTCAAATATTCCTTACTTCCCTGCTGTCTCTTAACTCTGTTATGTTCTCTTCTTACCAACCTATTAACTTCCTCACTTCCCTATTATAGTATATAGGTTCTCTAGTTCACTTTATTTTCTGCCTTGGAATAAATTTTTATTCCCCCTTTGTTATTATCTCCGTGAACTCTTCCTACCTTGACTCTACTGTACTTGAGCCTTCCTTCCATTTGCTGAATTGTTATCTGAAATATCTCTTCAAATTTGAAACCTGTGCCTTTTTATAATTGTACCTATTTCCCCCTTCAATTTTGGCTGCTGGTTTACTGAATCTTCTAATATCCATCAGAACTGCTTCATGATCACTTATTCCTTCAGTTACTTGATACCTCAAAAGGTTTTCATCGGGCTTAATTAGAAATATATCCAAAATATTTTGTCTCCTAGTGTTTTGCTCAACCTCTTGTGTAAATCCTCCTTCCCTTATTAAGATATTTGCAAATTTAAATCCCCACCGATGATGATCATTCTATTCTTACCTCTGAAATATGAGTATGAATTTAATTTCTCCCCAAAAGCCTCATCCTATTCTGTCATTCTTACACTGCAGTAAATAGCCAACACTCTGATTTTTTCTTTTTTATTACCCCAGAAATCTACCCCAAGTTACTCATGGTCTTGATCTATGAACGCCAGTGAACTGTGGTAGTTTTTGTTAACTAGTATGAAAACTCCACCACCAATTGCTCCTCTATCTCTGCGGTATACTCTGTAACCAACAGGAAAAACCTACTGTCTAGTACTTCTTCTTTTAACCAAACTCTCTACTCCACTTATTACTTGTGGTAATCTCTATTAAGTTTGCAAATTCGATGACTTTGTTCATTAAACTTCTACAGTTTACCATTAACACCCTTACTACTGGCTTTACATTTTCAGAATTTATCTTCTCTTTCCCACTTTTACCGCAGTCAGTTATTGTTTCAGCCACTTCATCTATTTCTTAAACATCTGTGTCTCTCCCCGTCGTGAATCTGCAATCAGTATCACTTTGATAATCTATTTTTGTCCCTTCACCAGCCCCTAACCTACAAAAGGCACAGTCTTGACCCGATCATCACTGGAAATGGGCTCCCTCACTGCTTTAGCTAACAACTCAGAAAGTACTCCCTTCACCCTTCTATTTAGGTGTAGGCCATGCCTAGTGAAACCCCACCTACCAATGGTGTTCACAGGCACAACCGCCAACACAGAACTAATGCCTTTCCCAAGAAGCACTTCCGTTTCCACATTAACCCGCCTCACAGCATAGTTCAATTGTGGCCGGTCATGGTGACTTAGGGCCTGCATGAGCTCCACCCTGGTATGCTGTGCCTCCTTTACCAACTTCCTCAGGTCACTCTCTGTACTATAACTCACGTTTCTATCAATACTATTTCCCGCACCTCCCACTATCACTATTCTATCATCCTTAGTGAAACTCCTACAAAGGGAACCTATATCCTCTATTACCTGGCCTAATGCTAGGTTTGCATCAGTGTGAATTTTTTGTCTTCAGCTGTAGTTTGTATTTGTTGGCTGCTTATTGTAGTGCCTGTTTTATTCTTTTACAGGAGTTTCTATCACGCATCCCAGTTCCAGAAGCACATTTATTTTTATAAAATTCATTTTATTTGTAAAATATTTGTAATTCAATGATAAAACATATTTAACCTTGATTAATGACTTTACAGAGCATGTGTGGTTGGGCCAGGCTTCACATTATCTAAAGTGTTCTTGGTGAAGCCTTTACTTGACAACAACAAAGATAAACGAGGCCTTGCTCTGGATGGACAGTTGAAGCATGAAGGCACAAATCTTGCCTCTTCCACCATGTGAGTTTAGTGTGGCAGCTAAAGGCATGAGGTGTGGGTGCTCTTGCAATTTATATGTGTTGAGGACCTATACAGAGTATAGTAAGTGAAAGGTAATGAAATCTAATGTGCTTGCATTCTTTATCTTCTTTTAGAAGAAGAGGAAGATTGTAAAAGACAGCACCCATTAACATGCCTAAAACTGCCCCACATAAGATTATATTATTCACTGTTTGACTTGGGTTGTGTTTTGTGTGCCTAGAGAGGGCTGTCCCATCGGACCAGGGTTCACCTTGAGCAAAGTGTTTGTGCTGACGCCCCTACTAGCCAATAACAAGGACAAGTGGGGCTTAGCTCTTGATGGACAGTTAAAACATGAAGACACGAATCTTGCCTCCAGCACTTTGTAAGTCATAATCCGAAGAGGGAATTATTTCTGCGTTCAGTTTGTGTTAATTTTTTTTTTAATGTCGCTTTTTGTACTCCGGCTGCTCAGATGCTCGCACACTGATGAAGCTTGTTAGATCCTCAGCTTTAATAATTTGTCAGAAGTGCAGTAATATTTTTTGTTACTATCAGCATATATAATTTACTGATGCAACATTACTGATAACGGAGTTTCATGTGCAAACATGTTAAATTTTAAAATTTCCAGTACACATCATGGAATTAGCACTTTTTTTTTCATCAATACATTGCTTTTTCTTGCTTGATGCTTAAATTGTTAAGCTCAATTAATTTTCATGATGATTAGATTTGTGTTATAAAACAATGATTTATGATTAATCATGGATGATTTATTTATAATATGTATTATTGTTTTTCATATGCTTCCTTTAGAAATCTGTTTTAATCACCTATACTTCAAGTAACGTCAACCAAAAATGTGTTGTTAGAAATGCATGCAGTAGAATGTTCCTCATGATTATAATTACTTTTAAGCATTAAGTCTATTTCACTGCATTACTGATTTTGATAACCTATTATTTTCTTGTTCAAATTGGATATGGGGAAGTTGTCATCTTTACGTGCTTCTTCAATGGTATTCATTCTTTTAAACATAACCAAATTTGCAGTTATAAACTATATAGTGGTGTATATTTAAATAGATGGGTAACAAGCACAGATCAGCTACCCAAGCATACATAAGTGTTTGAACAAAAAATCAGCCACAACCCATAAATACTTCATGACAAGCAGCTACCTTTCTATGATGTGTCCTATCCTGTGGCACTTTGAAGTAAAAAGAGGAAAATTGTAGAAGGCAGCAACTCCTACATGTATCAACCTCCTTAATAACCCACATATTCTTTCCCTTTTATAAATTGCATTGCCAACCATGCTACATAGATCTAGCTACAGTGTCCTGTTTCACTCATCACTGAGAATACTTTATCTACAAGGGGAAGGTGACATTGGCACAAATGCATTATTTTTCTCTGGGATCTTGGTACATGTGTCACAATATAAAAAATCAGATTTCAGCTAGATATATGAAATTTTCTGTATATTCCATTTTAAAATAGATGGTTGTGATTGTCTTGATAAAATGTATAAATTGGAATTCTTCATTTTGTATGGTTTGTTATCATGGAAATTCATCTAAGGCTGCGTAAAGTTTATGATGCTCCCTCATTTTCAGAAGTAAACTGAATTTAAACATGCTTTTATGTTCCTTGAAGGTCACCCACATGAAGGATGAATAGAAAGTACAACAACAGTTAAAGACATCGAAAAGGTGTACAATGTGGTTTTAGATCATCAGCAATTAAAAATGTATAGTTCAGGCCATAGATATATCAGAAGATATGTACACACTTTAACAATAAATTTGACCGCCGCTGAAAAATTCTATCACTCTTATTTTGCACAATCTGGCATCAATGTCATCCCAGGAAACAGTAACGCAATACTGGCAAGCCAGTTTTGCATTACTGTTTCTTAGGATGACATTGATGTCAGATTGTGCAAAATAAGAGTGATAGAATTTTTCAGCAGCGGCCAAATTTATTGTCAAAGTGTGTACATAAAAAAGGAAATACGAGAAATCTTTGCGTAAGATGGGTGTTGCATTTATTAGGTGAAGACCAAAATCAAATTTATGAGTGGTGTGTGGACTTCCTTTATTATATGGAAAAAAAATCTATAGATTTAATGTGCTGATTTGTTGCCATGAATGAGACTTCTGTAAAAACAATGGCTGAAAGCCAGTGGCTCAGCACCAAAAATATTAAGTCAATTTTATACCATGAAGTTCACAGTCAGTATTTCCCAGAATGCAAAAAGGATACTTTTTATTTATTACTTTTGAAAAAGGTGAAATAATAACTGGTGAAAAAAAAACAGTACAATCACCCTGTCCACATTGGTGCTTCAGAAATGGAAAAATTAATGATACGAACCAAAAATTAATGGATGATCCATCCTACACATCTAATTTATACCCTTTCTGACCTGTTTCTGGATCTAAAGATATTTGTGGCCTGCAAATGTTTTGAGTCAAATGAAGAAAAGATACCAGCAGTAGACGGGTATTTTTCAGACTTTACTGAATCACTCTTCAGGGATGAGATCTTTAATTACTTAAACTTTGGACAGTGAGCTTTGAACTATAGTGGGACTACTTAGAAAAGTAAATGCCAAACCGGGCTGAGAAATTTCCATTAGTATGAATAGTCGGAGGCTGAAAATGACACAACCAGACCATCCATTAGCCAATTTCTACAATATCTTAGTAACCAGTCTGCATATGAAAACATCATAGTCTTCATGGAACTCCTGCCTTACATAAATTTTGCAGATAAGAATGGGCTTACTAATAAATCAGATTCTAGAAAGCTATTATTTTATTAGTTTTGCAGGTAGGTCTGAAATGATTTATTGAAACCTGAATTGTGTTATAGGCTGACATAGGAAGGACTTCAGCAGTAATGTATTCTGATGAATAGTGTCAAAAATTAAAGTCTGTATTACAAGACCATGTAAGCAAAAACAGATTCGCCGCAAAAACCTATGATTACAACTGTACTCTAACCCTCTGCAGAATAGCTGATAGAAAGTAACAACAAAAATATGTGATACAACATAATTTGAATCTGAGGCTGCTGCTATTAGCTACAAGCATATTCCAATTCCCAATAAATCAGCTCACAAAATACATTGCAAAAAAGTTAAGAATATAATACGGCAACAATTAGAATTTCTGAGTCTTCCACAGAAAAGGACACCACTTGGAGAGTTTTCTCTAAAGGCTACCTTCTTCCAGAGTAGAAACACCTTCTACCTCTAGACAAAAAATTAAAGCTGAATTCATCCACAGCTCTACCCCAAAATTTTCACTATAGTTGTTTGGCATCACGGACAAGATTTCCTCCAGCTCCTTCAACAACAAAATGTGATGGAAATTAAAATGGACTAATAGCTCCTGTTCCTGGATGTGATTGTAAGAAGGAAGGAATAGGTTTCTCTGTGTAACAGAGTATACCAGTAACTCATCAGCTGGTATCTCCATGTTGATTTTCACTACCATTCAGCAGTAAAATTCAGAATATTAAGAAAATCACCTCTCTGCATTATTGTAGTTCCTGATTAATTGAAAGAAAAAAATCAGCCGACAGTAGGCACACAGTTTTTAAAAATAGTGATTCCTATATTCCAGCTGAAGAAAGTAAATGTTGGCCCCGGCCCATCAGGGAAGTGTTAAATGTCATGCCAATGTTGAGCTTCACCGTGACCCTGTATGATTAAGTGTTGTTCACAAAAATATTTTGAGCAAGTGGGTTGGCTATAACATTCGGTTCTCGCATTCAGTAAGATGTGGGTTCAAGACCCTGTCTGGCTATCCATAATTTGGCATCCCTTAGTTTCCCGAAATGATCTCTTCGAAAAGACATGGCTTAATGCCTTCTTGTTGCTTGTTCCCAATCCTTTCTTGCTTCTAATGACCTCAGTGAAGGATAAAGCCTTAAAAGAAAAACAGTGGGTGGGTGCTACCATCTATCACTGGTTATGGAAACGTCAGCCACATTTCTGCAGATGCTTTGTGTGCTGTAGCATCTATCTTTAAGCAACATTAACAGCTGGTATGGTGCAGTCATCTGAAGAAAAACCATTAAGGTGACCAAAATATCTCATTTCAATAAATTCATGGGGCTCCACACTGGGAACATTGATAGTAACAATGGTAGTCTATATAATTACGAAGTCTTCTCGGCGTTGAGAATACAAATAATGCTCTCGGGTGACTAGCCAAGTCATCCGGAAGATGGCGCCGATGATTCTGAGCGCCGAAATATTGTGTGATTATTATAACACTTCTATAACTCGGCTAGTCACCCGAGAGCATTATTTGTAATGGTAGTCTATTCAATAACCCTACCATCTTTCTTCAGAAATTGTACATCCCTTGCAAACTCAATTTCTTTTAAACATTTTTTTTTAATCCCTCTCCCCAAAAAATTGTCCTACTTCCAACCTATATTTGGATTCCTTGTACTAGTTTTCTTCTAGCTGCTATTATTATTGCAGACTATCTTTTGCCTGCGACTTCATTTATGATGACCAGTGAAGCTCTTGGTCATTTATCATTCGACTTGTCAATTCGCATCATTAATTTATTAACATTTGGTGCAAATTATGTTATGAGCTAATATCTGGTATCATTATCAGCAAAAAATGGTTTGGGAATAGAATATAAATCATCAATATATGTACCTATATCAATAATTTTCATCATTAATTTAGTAATTTTGAACAATATGGAAAAACTTAGCACTGCTTTCTTATGTTGAATCGTGTTAAACATTTCAACTGTCAGACATCTAACACCAGGCAATGAAATTATCAAAATGGCTAGGTTGTACTGTGGTCAATCAGATTTGAGGACATCTTTTTGTTACTCAGCTTTCCATAAAATAAACAATCAGTAACATGATATAAGCTATCATTCTGCTTAGTTTTGCTGAATCCGTTTCTTAGTTTTTGTTTGATGCATGCTTAGATAGAAGGAAATTCCAAAATTTATGGTTTTGGCTTGTCTATAGTTGGGAAGTATGTAACCAATTGGAATGAAAGGTATGGAGTATATTAACTGGTACACAGGTTTTAAATATGTGCAATTTAGTTGATTCTGTCCATTAGTTTTTGTGGGATACACATATTGACAAATAATTTATGGTTTTGTAATTTGTAACTGTTGCTTACTTTGCTTATTCTGTATATTAATTGAATAATAAACGAAAAGGGAAATTAACCCATCACATACCAAAGTTAATGGCTGCAATGAGAGAAAACGTGTAAGGCGGACACACAAATACAATATTTCGGTACTAACCATCTTCATGTAGTAAAATGGCTCGTTTCTTTACTATGTGAAGCAGGTTAATACTGAAATATTGGGTAATTGTAAGCTTCCACAGCCAGAGCTGATTATTGACTGTCCAGGTGACACCGCATCATGATTTGTGCAGCCGACGTTTCGTCCATCCTTCTGCAGTCTTCTTCTGGACAGAAGTGCATCTTCCATCTGTGTGTGATGCTGTTATATAGTGGTGGCCCATGACATGTGTAGAGAATTCAGTTCACCTGGCCAGTCGGGAAGTCTGAACCGTCACGTGTTTTGTTAGCCAGGAGGGGTGCGGTGCAGAATGGTGGGGTGTGACACATGACCTTCTCCGTCCGCACTAGCTAGAGCGATGAGTAGTGTAGTTTAAGTCCGTTTACCTCATTAATATTGCCTGGATGTTTGGCAATTTCTAACACCTCCTTGCACCTCCTTGGCCACCATTGACATTTGCGCACTATCAGGGTAAAAATTTATGACACAATTATTTTTGGGTGCATGCCGTGCAATGGCAGACTCCTTGGTGTTGTTGGATCTATAATTGCAAATATGCTCATGCAGCCTGTCCTCTATAGTGCGCTCCATCTCTCCTATGTAAACCCGGCCACAGGCGCACGGGATCTCATAGACCCTGGCAACCTGTAGCGGGGGCAGCTTGTCCTTAAACCTTAACGAGCTGGTTACTTTCCTTACTGTGCGCTTTATAAACAGTTTTTATGTCAATTTTTTTGAATATTTTTCCGATTCTGTCAGTAACGTCTCTTACATAGAGTAGAACAACTACTTTGCATTCTTGAGAGGTGGGTTGATTTGTTGTTGCATTGGCATCTCTCTTTGTTTTGGCTGCTTGCAATGCTCGTTTAATACAAAGGTTGTGGTAGCCATTGGACCTGAATGTGAGTTGCAGTGTCTCTAACTCTGTCGTCAAACTTTTAGCATTACACACTTTGGTTGCTCATGTACACAAGGTTGTGAGGATTGTGAGGACACCTCTTTTTTTCGCTGGATGGTGGTGCAACGTGGCATGTAAATATCTACTTGTATGTATCAACTTCCGATAAACTGAGAGTCCAAGATTCCCGTTGTCACGTTTGGTTACTAGCACATCTAGGAACCTTAGCTGTTCTTGTTCTTCTGTTTCCATAGTGAAATTAATTTTAGGATGTGCTTTGTTTATATAATCCAGGAACTTGTCAATGACGCTTTGTCCAAGGGGCCACACAACGAAGGTGTCGTCAACGTAGCATAGCACCATACATGGTTTGAGGAGCATCTTGTCCAACATTTCCATCTCCAGTGCCTCCATAAAGATGTTTGTTGCTATTGGCAAAACCAATGAGCCCATGGTCGCTCCTTCCACCTGGATGCAAACTTTCCAACGTATTGGAAGAACGTTGATTTGAGACAAAACTTGGGCTGATAGCTTGGTGCGTATTATTGCCACTGCTTTTAGCACAGGTTCATGTACATTTGTGTAATGTGATATGACAACAAAGCTCACTAGGATGGCAGTTTTTTAACTTTGAGTTAAGAACTCTTGACACTCAGTTTATTGGAAGCAGACTCAAACAAATAGATATTTACACGCCATGACGTACCACCATCCAGCGACAAAAAGAGATGTCTTCATGACCTTGTGTACAAGAGCGACGAAAATGTGATGCTAAAAGTTTGACAACAGAGTTAGAGACACTGCAACTCACATTCAGGTCCAATGGCTACCACAACCTTTGTATTAAACGAGCATTGCAAGCAGCCAAAACAGAGATATGCCAATGTAACAACAAATCAACCCACCTCTCAGGAATGCAAAGTAGTTGTTCTACTCTATGTAAGAGACGTTACTAATAGAATCAGAAAAATATTCAAAAAAATTGACATACAACCTGATTATAAAGCGCACAGTAAGGTCAGTAACCAGCTCGTTAAGGTAAAGGACAAGCTGCCCCCGTTACAGGTTGCCAGGGTCTATGAGATCCCGTGCGCCTGTGGCCGGGTATACATAGGAGAGATGGAGCACACCATAGAGGACAGGCTGCGTGAGCATATTTGCAATTATAGATCCAACAACACCAAGGAGTCTGCCATTGCATGGCAGGCACCCAAAAATAATTGTCATAAATTTCGGAACACCACCCTGATCATGCGCGAAGACCAGTGGTGGCTAAGGAGGGTCAAGGAGGAGTTGGAAATTGCCAAACGTCCAGATAATATTAATGAAGACAACTGGCTTAAACTGCATGACACAAGGCTCTCGCTAGTGCTGATGGAGCAGGTCATGTGACACACCCTCCACACCGCGCCGCACCCCACGTGGACCACGAAATGTTTGACAGTTCAGTCTTACCTATTGGTTGGATCAACAGTATTCTCTAGACAGGTCACAAGCCATGGCTACATAACAGCGTCACACTGAAAGAAGAGACAGTTCTCCCAGATGAAGTCTGCAGAAGGATGGTCAAAATGTCGGCTGCACAAATCGTGAAGGGGTGTCACCCAAACAGCCAAGAACCAACCGAAATATTGTATTTGTGTGTCCACCTTATGTGTTTTTCTGATCACAGCTGTCAACATTGATATGTGATAGGTTAATTTCCCTTTTATTTGCTATTTATATCGCCTAGAAGCTACTTCCTTGTTCCTTACTTTCATTATCTCTATATTAATTGATGACATATGCTATTTCTATGTAAGGTGCGTCGGGGTAAGTGCGGACCAAAATTTACATAGTTCGACTTTAATGGATCCTAAAAAATTGGCCTATTTAGCCTGAAATCTAAGACTTTTATAAAGCAATTAGCAGAATGTTTTGTTTGAAGTTATGTGCTCAAAAGATTTTATTTTAATACATCTGAATTTTCAGAGCAAATAAACAAAAGAAGAAGCAACGTACGCACTTGCCCCCACAAAACGGGGTAAGTGCGTAAGTGGCATATATTTGCCACTAATTTCACTTTAGAGCAGCATGGAGAAAGTGCAAAATAGTCCACCCAATGAAGATTCATTTAAACTTTGGATGGCTTGAATTGAAAAAAAATTCACGGAGTTACACACTTTTCACTGTGACAGAACGCAAAACGCGAAGAAAATGGAAAAAGGATTTAAGTAAATTGAACGTAATTAACAACTTTAAAGCCTTCTTTATGAAGAAAAACTTATATTTAGAACATTAAAAATAAAGTTATAAAGTTGACAGAAAACCAAAACTGGAATAAATAAAATAAAACGAGTGCACTCGAGCGCTTCCGCGGCCGGAATAAATAGTTTCCATGCTTCTCGGGTATCGCCGCGTCCTGGTACTGAATGCCGATTTGCTTCGGCCTCATTGTAGAGCGGGAATTTATGACGATCTTATTCTCGCGCACTATTAAACACATCTCAGTTGTGTTTAGCGGTCCATGTGAAACAGATGTTGGCGAGTTTCTGTCCCCGAAAAAGCCGAAGCAGATCGGTATTCAGTACCAGGACGCGGCGATACCCGAGAAGCATGTGAACTATATTAACATTTTATTGTTGGAATGAAAATTATGAGTAATAAAAATTTATAATAATAAGGAAATACATACTTAGCTACTAAATTCTTGAATTTTACATACACTTAACTGAGTAATTTTTAATACTTATGTAAAGATGTCCCAAAAAGGGGGAAGTGCATACCACTCTGCACTTGCCCCAAGGACTACATCTGCACTTACCCCAAGACGGAATTTTTGTGGGGCAAGTGCAGACCAGCGATTAACATAAAAAAAATAGCGAGTAAGATAAATAACTGGATACAGTATTAAATAGTAACATCTTATGTGTCAACTTACCACAAAAAGTTTCGAGATCTCTTCAACACAGGTCGACGGTGATCGATACAAATCATCTCTCTCAACTCGACACACCAAGTAAAATTACACGTGGTCTTTGTTACTAACTGTTCAGATTATGGCTTAGAGCCAGCACCATCTGATGTCAGGTATACGAAAGTGAGGATTGTTTACAACATTTTCTCATAGATGGATGCACTTAAAGTTTATTATGGAACCAGTTAGAGCCGATGTACGCACTTGCCCCGAAAACGCACTTGCCCCGACGCACCTTACAGTTTGTTGAAATCTGTTGCCGATGTTTTCCCTAATGTGCAGACAAAAATTTCAAATTTATAGTTATGGCTTCTGTATTATCGGAAACTGTGTTGCTAGTCTCGTTAAAAAATATTTTGTGTGTTAGCTGTTAACATAAGCCATCACTGTGCAGTTTCATTAAAATTCGTTCATTAGTTTTTGCACTGAGATACAGAAAAAAATTCTAAATTTTGTGATTTTGGTCTCTCTATATCTATTAGGTTTGCTGTATGCAGACTTAACACATTCAGTAAAAATAGTTTTTCATTTGTTGATTGGTCTTTTATGAAGAGGGAGAATGCAGACCAGGTGTGGTAATAGGCAAAATTGTCTCTTAGAGTTATGGGTAGTGTATATTTTAATTCCAAGTAAAAGTTGTGCAGGAAGCAGAAAGAGTTTTAATGCTGGAACCAATTATGTCATTACATCAGTTATGAGTACTCATAGCACTCAAGGTTTTTAAATCATTTAAACTCATTTCCTTCACTCCTTCATTCTGCCATCTATTATCACCTATATGATTTGCAGCCTCTTCTTTTCTTTGTTTTATAAGGTAATTATTCTAAGAAATTTCAGTGATAGGACCTTGCTGGACCATCACAGTTCATGGTCAAAATAAATTACACCAAAGTGGTAAATCATGGGATCAACTTTTGCATATCAAAGTACAGGAACCCAGCTTGCCATTGACTCAGTATGTTGCAGCAAGTACCCTGAAGAAATATTCGGTCTTCGTTTATTTCTTAAATACTGCTGGTGAAGACATTGTGCACATACTGACCTTTCAATTGTGTCCCAGATATGTTTAGTTCGATTCATGTCTGGCAATTAGGAGGCCAAACATTTCCTGGAATTTTCTAAAATGTTCCTCAAACCAGTCTTGAATGTTTTTGGCCTGGTGACATGGTACATTGTCGTCCTGGTTAAGTCCATCATTGATTGGAGAAGGAGATGAATGGATGCAAACGTTTTCCAAGTAGATGAGCATAACATTTACAGTTGTGGGTCATTTCAGTTTGACCAGAACTCTATACTACATAAACACAGCTCATGCTAAATGGATCCAGCACCAGTTTGGACAGTGCAATCCTAACAACCCAGCTTCATTTCCTTTGAGGGCTCTCCACACTCAAACCCTACCATCAGCTCATACTAACTGGAATTGTGCTCCCCCTGACCACACAACATTTTTCCAGTAATCTAGAGTCCAACTGATATATTCATGACCAATGAATTGACACAGCGTCCGATGGCATTTTGTTAGCAGAGGCACTAATATCAGTCATCTGCCTCCATATCCTATCAATGCCAAATTTTGCTACACTGCCCAAATATATCCCACATTAAGTGTTGCTGTTCTTTGATACAGTGTTGCCTGTCTGACATCACTGACATATACTTCGCAGCTCTTCGTCGTAAATTAGATGTGGTCAACCAATCCATTGTCCTTGGTGGGAGATGTACATATTAATGGCATGCTCTTGACACTGTAGGAATGTTCAATTCTTAAACAATTTACAAAATGGAATGCCCCATACGTCTAGTGCCAACTACCATTCCGCATCCAGAGTTGTTAAACCTTGTTGTGTGGCCATAATCACATCAAAAAATCTTTGTCATGACTCACAAGAGTTCAAATGAAAGTCCCAACACTGCATGGCACATTTATACATTTCTTTCACAGTGCTACCACATTTGGATATTAGAATCTTTCTTTACCATGAATTTTAGTATTTCAGTTTATTTCACTTTTTTATGTGTTATGTAAAATTTGCATCATAAAAATACAGTTAAGTAATTTTACTGTGCGTAAGCACAAATAAAATAAGGTTGAAATAATATAACTTTAGGACACTATGAGATAACACATGGGAATGGAGGGCTTGATACACTCATTGTGCTATTTCAGCTGTTCATAAACAGATGTGTTAAAAAGACATGTTGCTATAGTCATTGCTTCATTCATCTGACATAAATTTGATACACCAATATCAGTTAAATAATTGTTTCATTTTGAGATAACTGTTTCAAGTTAATAAAGCAGTTAATATATTCTGGGTCTTTGGTAGCCATCTCACTATTTTATATTATTTATTCATGACATTTTTAACAAAGGTTTTTTACTACTGTAAAATTACACTTACGTTGTGGGCTTATCACTGAATCACTATTACTGATCGCTGCTGGCATTGTTTTGGTCCCAACCTGGGTCTTTTCGAAGGGCTGCTTCTGGTTAAAATATCTGCCACAAATGACTGGTTACATCTCCTTTGTTATTTCCTGAAACACTGGAGGAACTGTGCTAAGAAATGACTAATGAGTTGTAAACAGCCATTTGCAGCAGGTATCTGTCCGGGGAAAGGCCTTGGGTTGGTACTAGCATTGCACTGCAATAATATCTAAATACACAAAGTAGACGCAATTTTACAGCATGATGCCTGTAGAAAGCATGGCATATTTGTGGTACTGTTCCCTGAAATTATTGTTTTTATGTTGTTTTTTTTTATTGTATGTGGCATTATGTATGTCAGCTTTGTTTGCCTCTGTGCTTGAGGGCAGTGTAAATAATATATGCATGGCTTCACCATCAATGTTTGAGCTATTTTTTTTCTTCATTTATTCGTAATACCCATTTTACACTATCTTTATTTAAATAAATGAAATTAAAAAACACAATATTACATTTATCCTGCCCTTTTAGCTATAGTTCACATTTTAATTATTTTAACATTTTGCAATTTCAGTTGTTGCATTCTGTTTCAACTTCATCAATCAATAAAAAGTACTTTTTCAACAGTAGAGCTCAAGTATGCTTGCTAGAAAATAACTTGGTTCTCATTGATTTTCTCTTAAAAAATATAATATTTCAGTTCTTAATTTTTCGTATTTTTATTTTTGTGATGAGGCATTATTAAGTATACCCAGTTCATGAGTCACATAATGCAAATAAAAATGTGTTATAAAGGATGTAAGATTGAAGTTATAATTTTTGCATACTGTTTGAACTGCCATATTTATAAAGTGGGAAATACTCTGTCAATTAGAAGACTAGGACCTTGTGTAGAGAATAAAAAGGAACACCCAAGTATTGGGGAATCACACCAAAGAAAACACATTTTCACAACATGAAAAAAGCAACCTTCATTACCTGTAGTGGGAACAGATTCCATCCCTTGTAGTAGAAATTGTAAACTGTGTTCAGGAAAAGAGAGAAGAGGTGTGAGTGGAGACTTTCCCGGCGTATCGATGCAAGAAAATCTTCTCGGGTGTCCAGCCGGATGGTGGTGTAAAACCACGATGTTTCGACAGCAGAGTCAGCTGTCGAAAGCTGAGAACAACTGCAAGATACCTGATGAAGACAGCAGAGTCGGCTGTCGAAATGTCGTGTTTTTACACCACCATCCAGCTGGACCCCCGAGAAGATTTTGTTGCAAAGAGAGAAGAGGATTGCTGTTAAATAGATTTTCTTATCTGTTCTGTTAGAATAATACTGTTTGGCAACTAAATGTTCTTGATATATATATGTACTGAACATTAGGATAGGATAAAAACCACCATGGTAAGTGGTACACGAAAAAACACACGAACACATATAGAATATAATTTTCGAGCCCATGGCTCTTCATCAGTAGGAGTGAGAAGGCTGCATGCTGGGGGCTGGCAGCTAACTGCGTAAGCTACAATGCCAGTAGCTCGTTGTCCCCCCCCCCAACCATGATCTACTGGAATTGTAGCTTACGCAGTTGACTGCCAGCCGCCAGCATGCAGCCTTCTCACTCCTGATGAAGAGCCGTGGGATCAAAAATTATATTCTATATGTGTTCGTGTGTTTTTTCCATGTACCAATGCCGCAGGAATCCTCTTCTATGGTAAGCGGTGGTTTTTATCCTATCCTAATGTTTAGTATATATATATATATATGTAGTAAACAAAACAATGAAATCAAAGGTGCTAAGTAGCAGAAAGGAATTAAATTAGGATAGGAAAATGAGCCACCAGTTTCCTTTAGATGAGGGATGTGGGGCGCGAACACACAGAAAAGACAAAAACACAACTGATAAAGAAATTTTTGGAATAAGCTCTTTGTCAACAGGAGAACATTATGGGAGGTGGGTGATGTTGGCCAGGAAAATGGTGGGGGTAAATTCAAACAGAGGAAATGTAGGGGCAGTGATTCAGGGCTAATACCCAAACATAGATAAATATCCAAACTGATCTCTGGTCGGTGGGAAGAGCAAAATGTAATTAAATGTAAATATGAAAAATTATATATATATAAATAATAATTTAATATTTTTTTAATCAAAGAGTCTATGAAGTAAACATCCTCTTAGGTTTAGTCATGGTTCAATATAGGTAATGAGGATGGAGGCAAAGAGAGGATTAGAAAAGGCTAAACATAAGTAAGTGTGTGTGTGTGTGTGTGTGTGTATATATATATATATATATGTGTGTGTGTTCTTTGCACATAAGTCAGATTGCAACATGAAATTATGTTACTATTTTCATTACAGAGTTGCTGATCCTTCCCAAAGAGAAAATTTGGGTATAATTGTACAGTACAAAGTGAGAGTTAAACTTTGCCTTGGTGCTCTTGGTGGGTAAGTTGAACAAGTAGTTAAACCTGAGATTTAACTTATATTTTGCTTTATGTTTGATTGTTTCATGGTTTTTTTTTTTGTGAATTTACATAAAAACATATTATTTTCTTGTCATTTTCTATTGATATCAATAAGTTTTAAGTGTCTTAAGGAAATAACTCATATTTTCATTGATATTTCACAAAATTATTTGAATCTTCAGAGAACTAATTTCTAAATGTTAATTAACTTTTAAGCTTGTTGGAATTCATAATTTCAACTGATATTTAATCATATTTTGTCCTAAATGTAATGCATCTTTAGGTATGAGGTCCGTAAAAGTTAGGGATCTTGAAATATATCCAAAGAGATTATGTCAAGAATTCCTGAACACTATAAATTGTTGCTTGGAAGTTCCATCAGCTCATATAGAATTAATATCCTCTACTTTGCTTAAAGTGTGCATACAGCCTCGTGACAGTTAATCGGAACACATCAGAAAAACACACAATTTTTTAAATTGTTTTCCACTTTTCATCTCTTAATTACCTTTAATCTTTTCTAATAGCAAATATGTACTCATTTTTATTGTATAAGTTGCTTTATACAATTTGGCATAGATTACAGAAGCTTTTAGCACATATTTTAAAGTTTATCATTGTGGTGGTCTGGCGAATCTTTTTTTTTTTTCCGTTCTGCCACCCCGTTGTGGGACTCGAAGTCACGTGAGTGGTTGATTGCATTAAATGATACTCCAGCATGATATACACGATTTACATTAATTTACGACATTACTTCATACACAGTTAAACCTTTCATTGACTCGTTGAGCCCTTTATATGGTTAAGACAATTATCCCTTGCTTCTAATGCCTGATAATTTTTCCCTTTGACTTCTTAATGTCTGATATATCCCAGCTACATGTTCCCAAATGGTTTTGTTCCACCTGTTGGTTTGAAGATGTTGGTGTATGCTGTCAAGCTGCTTCCATCACTGCTGCTGCTGCTGCTGTTGGCGGCTTACTGCCAGCCTCGAACCTGCCATGGACGATCTCCAATCGACCTAAAAGACAAGAGCCAAGAGCAACCCTCTCTGCTCCGTGCACTCTGGTTTTGATCCTCAGTTCCCCACTATTTTCCTGTGGTAGGGAGGCTTTTCGACCATGACTCTCACATTCTTCGCCAAATTACATCGTCTTTCAGTGTATTCTTGCTGACTGCTGACCCACCCTGCTGGGTGTTGATACCTACATCATCACATTCCGATGCCTGCAAGTGTTTATTCTCTTTATTGCAACTGACCTCCTGGCTTCATTGAATGAAATCAAAACTTATTCTAACCCACCTAAAAACCTCTGGGACCACCACACCTGCACACCCCATAATAGAAGATTGTTGCACTCAGGCTTTCAACTCCCTTTTTTCTATTCCACATCTAATTTCTTTCTCATATAATAATTATTTTTTCTTTCTCCCATTTTTTTCTTCTAAAATTATATGCGTGAAGTTAAATGTTATTTGAATACAATATTTATTATGTTTTTGTGGTTTCATTTGTCGTCTTCTTCCGTTGTACACTTCTCCGCTTGTTTCTGCCGATGTTTTGTAGTTCGCGTAACATGTATGCCCACTGCTGCTTACGTCGGCTGGCCGCTGAAGTAATCACCATGTCCACTCCAAGGTCACCTAGTGACTTATGCAACACCCGTCTGTTGTCACTCACTCACCATCTGCAAGGTCTGCACTTAATGCTGACTACTGCTGATTCACCAACATAGCCACATTTCTTGGCCGTTCGAAAATTCCTGTGGACATACTAAAATCTGCGATCACACACTACGTAATTTCCTCTCGCCACCTGTGATTTAATATCGACTTGACATACATAATTATCCCCTGGCTTCATTACAAATCTTTCCTCCTTCTGTTTCCTCAGCGATGCTTCTTCTCCACTGCATACTCTGATTTCCTGTAACACTTATTTCAAAGTCTCTATCACAACCACATTTCCACACATTAAATAGGCAAATTTTGTTGTCTCCCATTGCTTTAAGCTGCACCAAGTTTTCTTTACGCTTGGGTTTCTTTTCACGTTGATGCATTCTAACATTGTTCCTCTTCTCCACACTTAACATTAACACGTTAGATTATTACACAAAACTGTTATTTTGACATTAACACTTGCGCTTCTCATACTATTCCTCTAAACATCTATATTTTTCATTAATCGATTTCTCACTTCCTGTATCGATAACACATTGCTCTAAATTAATAGCATTCACTTCCGAACATACACCCTCCTTGACAATGTCTTTTGTCTTCGCAATTTTACACTACCACGTTTGATATCTACACTTGTCATTTATCTCGACATTTCCCACTCATTTGTCTCCAACAATTGTTTCATACATCATCTATCCTTGACATCACAACCTCCAACAGTGTCTCTATTTTTTCCTCATGATCTGTTTCCTCTTCTCGCAACGTGTTGTAATTTTTCATATTATTTCTTTCACAATGTACATGTTTATTGCCGTAGTCTTCTTTCTCTTAGCACTTAAATACTCCGTACTTCACTACCCTGTTTCTCAATCGACTCTCTCTTTTGCCAACATGCGCTTTACACACAATTATTACGCTCAGTAATGTTTCTTAATTAACTTCTTGTAACGTCTGTTGTATCATTCGTAATCAGTATTCTTCACCTTATTTTCGCTACTGTTATGCGGTTTGACCTTGTTCTGCCTTTGTATTCATTCAGCAATGTTTTTGCTTCATCAGTTTTTTTCCCTCGCATGTGCCGTAACTTGCTGTGTGGTTTCCCTGATCTTAGTCAGCTATGATGTAGTCTTCTCGGGAGACTAGCTGAGTAATCAAAGTGTTTCCACATGATATTTCGGTGATCTGAAACTCCGTCGCCCTCTACTGGTGACTCAGCTAGTCTCCCGAGAAGAATACATCAATTCTCAACGCCGAGAAAAATTTCGTTCCTAGTCAGCTTGTATTTAGGCTGTACCGCTGAACTTATATGACACACTGTCTCTCGTCATGACTTGGCTGTTCTTCTCGAAGTCTGCACGTTTGATCCTTGCTAATAGAATCGCTTCACTTGGTCCATGTTAACTGTTTTCAGTTGATTCTTCTCCCATCTTATCACAAAGTTTGAATATTTTGCTCTCACAACCATAAAAGGTCCCTCGAACAGAGGTTGAAGTTTGCGTGATCTTCCTCATTCTCGAGTAACACCTTGTCTCGTGCCAGTTCCTATAATCTCAACAATTTTAGCAACTGTTTCTCAGTTAGGGTGATCAAAGTTTTCCCTGACACCACAACCTCCTCTGAACTGCGTAAATGGGAACTAGCCTACCAGTCTATCCTAGACACCTAACATCCTCCAGTCCTCAATCCCCAATAAGTCACACCCACTAGGCCCAGTACTTAATATTTCTTATGGCTTATATTTTATTTTTCCTGCTTAAAGTTTCCCAAAATGTGTTTTATAATATTTATATCCTAACCAAGTAATTATGTTTATGTTACCCCACGTCCAAAGATAATAGACTTTCAGCATTATCGATTATCGATCTAGTATTTGCCCCCTCCCCCCTTTCTATACTGCGATCTTTGCCAGCCATGCCATGCTAGCTCCATTCACCAGACAGCCTCTGGCATTTACACATCATGTCCTGCCTGGTGTCTCACTCCTAGCAAGAATAAGGCTAACCGCCGAAATATTGTGTTTCTTGTGTTCGTCTCTTTTATGTTCATCATTCCAGCCACCATTATCTGTGGTAAGTGTTGGGTCGTTTTTCTGTATCCTTCCTTAGTTTTGTCCATCTACTTTATTTAATTAACATCTGCACTGTTTGCATTATTTAACATTATCTGCGTATCATGTTTCTTTAACTGATCGTTGTAATATGTATCAAATGAATTCCACAAAAACTCTGCATTTCAACATAATTCATTTAAATTTATCAAATATTCACACATCCACTCACATTTTTGTTGCAGTTTATAAACAACTGAGGTACAGAAAAGTTTTAAATATATTTTCCTGCCACTCAGGTCCCTTAAAAATATATCATTTTGTTATTGCTTCTGTAGATATAGCACAGTACATTGATAAAATCAAAATTAATAGTTAGATCTCTTCCTTCAAAATATGACATAGCAAAAAGATAGGTTTCAAATTATATAGGTTTAATAGAACTGTCCTCTGGCACACTATAGACAGGAAGGGCTAGGTCTGTATTGATGACATCTGTATCAATAGGGAACAAGCTGACCATGCCAAACTAATAACAGTTTCAAACACTATAATGTTTACAAATTTTCTTATATTTCCTTTTATATTTACCGCTACTTCAAGGAACTTTTGTTTCTGTTGACATAAACATTGAGAAACATTCGGCAATATCACAGAACTAGTTACAGGAACAAGCAACATCAACAAGATGTTCCTTTGTGTTCCTTTTCATGTGGACATGCCTTTACTTTTAGTTGATCCTTTTAAACAAAGATAAAAAATTTCTCATATTGTGAGCATTTGTTTAATCTACTTGGGCTTTGTCAGGATACTGAAAACCTCATTCATGCAGCCTGTATTTCTTAGTAGATTTATTTAAATATCTGATTTAAAATGATTGAGATCAGTTAATAATGCTTCATCGTTTAATACTGAAACTGCTTTTTAAGCTTTTGAAATAGTTTTATTGGTATGAAAAGTCACATATATTAGTTGCTTAAGAAAATAATATACTTATTAACCATAATTGTTTCGCTGATAACCACACTTACAGCAGTTTTTTTCTTTGCTGTTAGGGACTTAGTTGCAGAGCTTCCTTTTATTCTAATGCATCCAAAACCAGAAGAAGAACCAGTGTCGACTACAGCCCGCCCGTCGCCTTCACATACCATTAAAGAAGGAGGAGAAGAAGTTGTTCCAGTCGACACAAACCTAATTCAGCTAGATGCGTAAGTCTTTTATTCTTAAAAAAATAACTGTCAATTGATACGAGGTAATCTCTGTGGATAATATAGAAAAAATATAAAAGAAATTCCCTCTGTCTCTTTCTTGAATGTGTAGAAATATGTTATACATATTTCTGATAATGAGTGGACATTCTTGCTGTCACAGAATTTCTGGTAGCTGATTGGTGCATAATACTTGGTTATCAATATTGAAAGATAAAATCATCGAACTCTCACCAGAGTTGATGGGAGGAGAACAGCAGTGACAAAACACAATATTAGAGTGTATATATCTACACTTTGATAGCTGCCATGCATATGTCACAAAATTTTCCATGCTGTATAGCCCAGCAATCAGAGATAGATACATCTGCTGAAACCAGGAATCCTTTACACTTTATTCCAACAATGTAACACAAGCCCTTCTTTCCTATAATTATACTCCAGAATTGGTCTGTAACTAGATATCCTGAGCCATAAATTGCTTTTCACACCAAGGCAGACAATTAAAAACCATCCAATCCTCTCCTGGCATGGAATCCCCGATTCGTATTCTTCATAGTGACTGCAACTTCCTCGGATATTTTGCTGAAATATTTTGTAATCTCCCCACTATCCTTCCCACTACACATTGCATACCTTCAGTGGGCCACTTAACATAAAAATCAGGAAGATGCTTTAAGGCATTTAATAAAAACAAGGATAGGGGAAATTATCATATATCACTGTTGGAGACATGATGGCTGTGACAAGATGGTATAAAAGATTAAAACAATTACTCAATTTTAAATCATCTGTTGGCAACAAATACTTGACAGTAAGCATCCCACAGGCTTAATCTTCTCCAAACTCGTAACATTTTTAAATTCTTGAGAAGATTAAATTATTATTTTCCCTTCTACATTTCATTCCATTTCCCTCTGTATATGTTCCAGTTCTTCTTGAAGGAGTATGCTTCTGGACAACCATAGTTATTGTTTTCCTTCCCTCCAAATCATTTCAATTATCCTCTACACATAATTCTGCAAACCACTCGACCTTTAGAACAAATTTTTCAATAAATACTTACCTCCTGACGTTTTCAAATCATGCATGAATCCTTATATCTGCAATAGAGCATGCTGCAAATCTTGTAGCATGCTTCCAGACACTACCATCTACTCTGATCCTACTACCATGGAAACCTTCACCATTGCTGGACATGTAATTTGCTCCTCAATACTACTTTAATATCAACATACTGGACCCAATATATATCTAGGCATCAGTGCCAATTATTTGTCCCTCAGTGCAGACAGATCATAGCAGACAGTTTACAGCACTAAGCCATTTCACCAAATGTGGGCCCATGCCAGTTCCCACCACTTTCAAATGCTAAACGATTCATCATGTAACTAGATATAGTAAACCATTTTCCTGGATTACAGATAATAAATGATGATTAATATACATTCTTTATATTATTATTGTTTTGTTGTTTTATTTTTTTATATTGCACTATACATTGATAGAACATCTACTAGTGTGCAGTGTTCGACAGGATATTTATTTCATATATATATTCTGAAATATCATCGCTCATATATCTCGAAATGATGGGGCACATTTCATACCTTGCATATAAATAGACAATATCAGTGATGAGGAAAAAGCTTTTAAGGGAAAGTAGGCCGACCTGATACAAGATTTGGAGGCAGAAGGGCTGCAATAACAGAAACTCTTTAAGTATTCTGTAAATATAAGTTTGTTTCAGATGGAATTTGTAAATAATTCTAGTTTTCTTTTTGCTGACAGTTTGATTATTTAACAATACAATAATGTGATGAAAGTGGTATTCATTTTCAGTGAAGGTGTTTGTCCTGACCAGGATGATGACATCATCTTTGAAGATTTTGCTCGCTTGAGACTTAAAGGAGGAGAAACTGATGCCTGAGAAATGAGACAAAATGTTAACTCTTTCTCTAAAATGCGCACAGAGTTGTATCTGGTTTGGGAATAAGGACAGCTTGCTGTGTTTCTGCGAATTGTTTCAATTCCATAGATGGTTGCAACTCCCAGTGCAGTCATGCATTTGTTAAATATATTGTTGCACTTCATAAGTAGCATGTTTTGTGTTAAGCTGTAAATGTGACTTATGCTTGTCTAGAACAATATAATGCTTGATGGCGCTTAGAATACTAGGAAATGTTATACTTTTTGTCAGCTGATTTATTTGAATGACAGATCATTATTTTTTTGTTTGAAGTTTATATCCTGATACAAATTTTGATAAAGCTAAATATCTGTGTATGGATTTTACTTCTCATTTATATTACAAAGTTTTTTAAAAATATTTTTAATCATCTGCAAAATTCATAAGTGTTCTTAATGTCTGTCTAGTCTCATAATTGAATGTGTGCCAAGCTATTTACTGTTAAGTGAGAATCGACTTGATACTAATAATTGTTTTGTAAAGAATCTATATTCTCTTTGTATATGCAGTTTTTTGTATACAAAAGTTTTTTTAAGTTAATATTTTATATGTAAAACTAAAACAGGAAATTATCATGAATTATGGCAAATTTTTTTTCAAAGCTGAGTAATTTTTGCAGTTCCATGGTATTAACTTTTTATTATTGTGTAATTTAGTGTGAGAGCAGTGCTCTTGAACTCTGTAATACAGTATATGTGACTGGAGAAGGAAGTGCGAGGGACTAGTTTATCTCATTTTATGTGGTAAGACATTGCTGCTGTATTTTTTCCAATTTTAGCATAATTCCAAGTCTGGTAGCTTTTTGGTATGGCATTGATTGTGAAAGTACATGTTGTTATGCAATTTGTGTTCATTACCTGAAATATGTTCAATTTTTTTATACATGCGTCCCATCAAATAATGTTGAAATTCTTTTGGATATTCTTAGTTCCAGAATTGATAATTCACTTAAAGGCTGCAGCTGCAGTTATTGTGTCGTAGAAAGTGTCTTTCAAGTAGTTTGCTTTAAGAATTTATTGTTAAAATAAAGCAGAAAGTATTTAATTAAAGGCCATCATTTATGTGATTGTATTTTTTTAATATATTTATAGAAAGAGAGAGAAATATGTGTTTTCGTGGCTGGAAAACTTGCTTCTGTGTGCTTTCAAAGTGGCCTCATGATTACATTTTTATTATTTACCTGTTTTCAACTACACTGTGTACCTACTAGGTTGAAACGCCATGAAGTTAATTCCAACTATAGTGGCACAGTTGGGAAAGAAATTTGTGTTTTTGAATGGATTTGTATATGCTGCAAGTAATGATTGTCTTGATGAATAGTCGCAAGAAATGAATGCTAACCAAACTAGTTGTTTTTACTTGGTATTCATTTGCATTTACTTAATGTTTGTTATAGGAGGTAATATCTGACCACATTTTACATTCCTCTGGTGACTATGTTTTGTTGGCATTTAGTTACTTCTTGGTTGTGAAATGCAGTATTGACTTATTTTATTGACATGCATTACTTGTGTAAAGCAGAAGAAAACAAAAGTTATAACACTTTCTCATGATTATAAAATTTAGAAATGTCAATTTCAAAGTAGTTTATTTTTATTTTCAAATAGAAAAGGAAAAATCTTTTTACTTTTCAAAGCAATGGCTTACCACTTTAAAAAAAGAGGTCATATTAGCACTATTTTTGATCTTTAAGAATTTTCGTACTATGAACTATCAGCAAAAATAACAATTTTACCAAAGACTTTTTTCCAGCCGAGAATGAGATATTTTTATTTTATCATAAATCAAAGGTTTTTCAAGAGGGGAAAAAATCGGTTCTTTTAATTAAGTTAGTAACAATAATCTTTCTACCAATCTAGAATCTCAGTATATAAAGAAGAAACGAAAAATGATGTATCTTTTGATATAGACTTCTCATAACCTAAAGAGTAAATACTTATATGTGGTTGATAAAATTGATTAATACAAGTCATAAATACTGATCTCACTTTTCTTTTTTTTCCAAGAATCTTTGATAACATATTTTCAAGTTTGAAATTAATTTGGTACTTCCTTTCTGTTTTGTTCATTTTCCAGGTAAAAACACATAAATTTTATTTTTTTCATTTTACACCCACTGACTTTGTCCCCTTATGAATTTACTATGTATGCTATTTTCATTAGAATTTTCCATTTGCTGTTCTAAGTATTAAATACTGCTTTTCTTTTCATTTTTTAAAAATGAATCTTAGCGATGAATGATTATGTTGACTGAGTCCTATAGTATTTAATCAGCAGAATATTGTATTCTTGTTGGGAATATCCATGTGTGTAAATAAGAAAGAACTGATGAGTTTTGGTAACGTTTTTATCTTAAGCACAAATAATGTGGCCTTTATCTTCATTATGTAGCAGTATATGAAATCTTTTGACAGTGTTGCTGTGTAAGGTAGGTAGCTTTGTCAAATGTTGGGAAATCTGATTCACTATATCATTATTAGAATGGCAGCATTACACAATGACTAATGTAATGTTAAAACCTTCTCTGATAAATTTTTCATCCAGATAGTTCACCTGAAATTTGATATTTCAGGCTTTGTATAAAGGAGAAGAAAAACCTCTTCCCTCTTTTTGTATCTAGGCTGTTATCCATTGTGAGATGAGGGAAGTTGTACATCATTCACAGGAAATTCTGGAAGAATAGTCTTAACCATAACTACTAAAAAAAAAAAGCAGAAATTGTTCTATTCACACATCTGTGACATTTCTCAGTGACTGTATAAATATGCTTCATGCTGAATGTTGATAAATTGTCTTTTAGGCTTTTCAAGTTTGGAGCCAATTTGATACAACCACATTTTATTTTATCTTTAATTAAACACAATTATGGAGAGCTTCAATGTGTATTACATTTCTATAGGAGGAAGAAAAAATGTAATATTCAGCTCTTTCAATGACCTTAAGCATTTTATAATTGGAAACTGGTGGCAGGGAAAATGAAAATGGGGAATGAAAATGAAATAAACCCATCACTCACCTCAGATGAAAATGAAGAAGGCAGGAGGGCAATGATGAACACACAAATGCAAACACACTTTACAATATTTCATGCTAAACCTTAATCATGATTAGAGGAGGACATGTGGCAAGGGTCTGGGAGGTGTACACACTGTGGCTTATCACATGACTACCCACGGATGACTCAAGTGGGATGGGTGGGGACTGCAATGGTGGGAGAAGAAGTTGACTAGTGATAATTATGGTTTCTGTAATGACCGTTAAAAGTAAAATAAAGTGAATAGAAAAACTTAGTGATACAAAAAAATTCTTTATCACATTAAAAAAAAAAAAAAAAAAAAAAAAAAAGTATAAAGGTAGTAAAAGTGAGTAATAGGTAGGGTTTTTAAGAAAAGTTGAGGCCAAAGGAGTCCCTGGTATCAAGGATATGTTGGAGTTCTGAAGAGGGTGGTAGTATCAGCTCTTATTATGTTGAGCCTCTTTGTGTATACTTCTGATCCCTTTGCTATATGTCCTCTTGTAATAATGATTAAGGTTTAGACTGAAAAATTGTAAAGTATGTTTGTATTTATGTTTTTGTCGTGGACCTTCTCCCATCGTCTGTGGTGAGAAATTTTATAACTTTGATATCTTCATGATTTGCATAAGAATTTTTTATGACATGGATAACTTTTTTCACAAATAATATTTAATTTTTTCTTTGTATTGTTTTAAATGTTGCTCACAATACTAGTTTACAATCCATAATGGTCTTTAATTAAATGTCAACTTTATTGCACATTTTAGCTTCTTATTATGCTGCTCTTGGATAGTACCAATCCCTTCACAAAAAAGTAGCATGATAAAGATATGAAATAAAATTAAGGAAGCATCTATACCCTGAATACTATAGTCTCTGTCAGAAATCTGGAAGATGTGGATAAAGTGAGGGAAATTAAAATGTGCAGTTTAAAAAATTGAAAGGGGACTAACAGGCTTCACTTATCATAATGGAAGCTGCCACATGGAGAATCAGTTTCACTAAACCTCAACACAAGAAGTACAATTTTTGGGCACAGTCTGCTTTAGAAAGGAAGGATGTTAACTTTGTATAAATCATTATTCCCCTCTTCTGAAGTAAATACCTAAAATATATTACCAACCCTCAACAGATGGCTTCAGTCATACTGAATGTTTAAATTCCAGAGTCTTGCCCTTTCATCTTCCTCTTTTTTTTAGTACATGCATTTTTTATAAAAATGATATGGAACTTACAGTACTGAGCAATAACTTATAAATTGAATCTGAAGATGTCAAGATCCATAATATGTTTACAGACATGCTGTTTAAACTTATTAAATTTATTGTTTTATAGTAAAAGGTTATTGGCTTTTCTTTGTCCATTGTAATTATTAAGTTGCACATACGTCAGTTTAAGTTACTACTTTCCCACTAGTTTAAAGTAACATTTTGGATCATTGCCATTAATTTGCTGCTGGGTCTAGCATGTATTCAGAAGCTGTTAGAAGTTAATCAGTATAGAATTCTTACAATAATGTATAGTGCTAACAAACTGGAAAGTTGATACCACAATGTAGAAGTCTCTTAATACTGTGTGTGAGACTCCAGCCATCAGTTTGCAGTATTATTATTATAACTTGTAGTGCAGTTGTGCTAATCAATGCTTATAACTGAAAATGACTGAATAAAATCAGACAACTTTATTAACATTGCTATTTGAAGATAATATACTTTTTTCATTTTCTTATACTTTGGAATTCGGCAAATGTCATTATATTTACCATTTATTTGTTAGTGTTGGGAGTTGCAACCTGGTTTTGTAATTGATCAGAGGATTATATTTTAACCAAATCTTTTATGTAAATCGATGAACATATTTGGTACATTACAATTTACTTCCTCAATTCTAGGTTTATTTATTTTCAACAATAAAATGTATTTAAATGCTAAGTTTTTGCAAATGCCTCATTTAAAAATAAATAAAGCATTTGTGTTACATTGCACCTTATTTAATTTACTGTTTCTTTATTTCTGTTATTTTTGAAATGCTGTTTCCTTTTTTTTATAAAAAAGTATTTTTTTAGTTATGCTATATGTAAGAAAGTGTATCTACATTTTAAAAAATATTTTATCTTTTTTTTGCTTGAAATTTGTCATTATTTTGTTGTGTGGGTGTTATAATAAAGCAGTGAATATTTGAAGGTATAGAATTTCTTTTAAATGTTGTTAACTTTATAATGTGTTTCATTTCTCATATGCAAGCAAATCACATTAACATTTTATAAAACAAATATGATAACGTATTTTCTATGACACTTTACTGTACAATTGCAAAGTAATAGATGCAGAAACTTAGCATTTGAATGTAGAATCATCAATGTTACCAATTTAATTTAAATTCCAGTACGCAATTTATCAGTTTTAAGTTGGCCTGAATAGAAATCGGTGTCAACAGTTGCATTCATAATTATTTCTATTATTATTATTATGTTCTTAAGTATACAGTTAATATAATTTGTTATTGCACAGTTCTTTTAACTTCAGTGCCAGTTTTACAAGTGCACATATGTATATTTTGCATTACATATTTTTTTTTTAAGTCCAACCAAAGAAACTTCACTGAATTTTAATGTACATTTAGAATAAAATGGGTAGCACACTTATTTATTTATTTATTTTTACAGTGGCTACAGACACTTGTTTTATAACCTGTACAGTTTCATATTATAAAAAACAGCCTAATTTATGATGCATTTTTCAAAGTGCTCAAATTTTTGTGTTTTTCTTGTGCTCATAAATTTATATGAAGGTAGGAATTTAAGCAATTGATTTTTAAACATATTGATTTATATTGCCATTTTGTTTGGAAATTTTTGTTAAAATGTTCCATTTTATTACATTGTATAAATACCTTATAGCAATTATTTCAGTTGCTTTCATTTACTTATGCTGGCATTTCAAAATTTCAGGAATGTTAACAACAATAATCATTATGAATATTTTAAAAATATGCGTACTCGTCTTTTTTTGTATTACATATGAGGTTGTTCCTATGTAATAAAATAATTTGCTGCCTGTGGTGGAAGCTTTGATGAAAGCTGGAAACTGACATGTAAATGTAAAAATTTAACCATTTGTATAAGTGTTTTTATAAATCTTGCCTATCAAGAACATATTATTGTTTACTCATTTTTTACATCAGATTTCTTAATAATTTTCTGAAATATGAGATGAATATTAAAATCGTTTATTGATTTATTTCAACTTCAAGTTGATGTTGGAAACTATATGAAAGTCTGCAAGTAATAGTAAATTTACCTTCCCTTGACACCACATTCAACATGGATGTAAGGAAAGTGAAAATTAACTCTGTAATCGTTATTAGTATGATGTGGAATTATAAAACTAGGTTTCTTCTTTGTGAGTGCACTGACAGAATTGAATTCAAATGTGCAATTCTTTGAGCACCTTTGATTAGAGCAAAAAAATTTTTTGTACTACTATTTTATTTTCAAATGCTGTGTTGCTATTGTGCATATAATTTTATTAAAGAAGGGAAATGAAATTTTGTGTGTCAATAAATTAGCATATTTTGTAAATAAAAAATTGATGTAAGTTATTTTATATATGACGTACAATTTAAGGAAAGATGTTATGAAATTTGTCATTTACCAATAAATTTCCAGTCTTGTGTGTGAAATTTAATTTCATAGTTAATTTATGAAGCACCTCATTTTAATAACTACATTATGTGGTAAGAATTCTGTGATCTTGTTAAAATATTTAAACCAAATGAATCTTTTTTAGCATACTTCAAGATTTTGAACATGATTTATCTAAAGTTAGTTTGCCTTTCTAATGCAGATCTCCATGAAATTATTAATCACACAAGGAACTTATGTCCTCATAGTAAAAAATTACTGTCCGATGGTCACAATAAGATGGTGACGTATTTTTTACCAACTGTGCAAGTATCTTCTCCCCCCCCCCCCTTCCCTATTGAAGATACCTAACTTAACTTGGTGCCCTCATGGTAATTTACCATCACTCATTCTTATGTTGTATGTGCAGTTTTAGTTTAAATTTTGTTGCCATCTTTTCATACCTCAGTGTGTTGTTATAGTCCTGGACTTCCTTTCCCAGAAGAAAATTATTCAACTCCTTATTGGCTGTTAATATAAAGGGTGAGGTTGTCTGTTCCTTTTCACATGTAGTAATCTTCTGTCCAGTATCTCTATATTCACTTCCTTGTTTTGCAAATACTTGCAGCTTAGTTTCTCTATCATTTCAGTTATAGAATACTAGCATTTACCAACTGCTTCTTGCGCATGTACTTTGGTATGTGTAGAAATTTTTTAAAGAATTTTACTCTACACGAAGTAACTTGGAGATGCTTGAATGGCATTATTTCAGTTGCATATAAGTAGTTCCAGTGGGCCCAGTTTTGATTGCGAAACTGTGAATGTTTTAATGAATGTGGGATAGAAGCTATGATTTTTGAACGGAAACGTTGGCAAATTTTGTGGTTAGTTTAAAATGTATTCAAGAATTATTTTTAATTTCCATTGTTTTCAGTGACACGATATTACTAATTTCATTGATTCAGCCACATTTAAGTAGTTCCAAAAGATCAAAATTCAATTGCGATATAATTATTGTATTAATGCACATGTGCCAGAAGATAGGATTTTTGGACAGAAAAATTAATGAAGTTTGTGGGTAGGTTGAAATGCAGTCAGGACCAGAATGACACCTAACAAGTTTTGTTAAAGCATAAGGCATGATGGATTTAGTTTTATAATTTATGAGGTGTAGCATAAGGTTTTAGAATTACTTTTTAATTTCATTGGTTGCATGTTGCTGTCATTATAAACCCAATAGCTCTTTAGAAGTTCCAACATTATGGCAATTAAAAGCTACAACTACAAACAAACATTACAGGATTAGGGTTATGAGTGTTAGTTAATAAGAAGAACAAATTATTCTACTGGTCATAGTTCAAACAGCAGCCAGAATTTGTACACACATTCCTTGGGTGATATTATTACGGAATATTTGCACATCCAAATGTGTATTTTCAACTGTTAGTGTTTATTGCAGGCATCTTTCTTCAAGAAAAAAACTTAATTGCACATCCGTATGACATGTATGGGAGAAGTATCACACATTAAATTCTTAATTAATATTGTACAGCATTTAGTGAGGATTGCAAACTGTTGAAAAAAAAATAAATTGTGTAACTGTCAAAGATATTAATAATCTCAGTGATTGTGCTTACAGTAAATTATATACTACCCACACTTATTACCTTTGATTCGCATATTCCATTAATCTTAATGTTTTAAATTTCGGAGTTTTTTTTGTTATCAATTTTCCTGAATGGAGTGAATATCTCAACTACAGTGCAATCCGTGACTTTATTTGTATAAATGATTTCATTTACTTGCTCTGTCCCATGGTACGTATAAGTCATTAACTGTCTCCACAGATTTTGATCCAGACCCTAAACTCTAGAAATTTAAAAACACCATCCAAATTGGTGCAGTAGTTTTTGTGTGAAATCATTTTGTAGCTCTATAAGACACACACAACTTGATTACAGATTTATAACGGTATAGAATAGATGTTCTTTAGAAATGTACACAGAATAATCTAGTTGCTCTCTTGTAAGCTTTACAATATTAGTCCCGCACCTTCTTACTGTATTCATCTAAGGGCTTATTGTTACTTTCATTGCACATTTCATTTCCTGGATACATGTTGTTCTGAAATAGATCAATGTGTCTGAAATTGTCCTAATATACAATGTGATTTAGCCAACTGATGATATTAAATAATTTTCAAAGATGATAATGTATCATGGCATCTTTAACTAATTCCTCCTCCATCATATCATTAAAAACTTCATCACCACCACCATCTTTAAGGTTTAAACCAGTTTTGGTTTTCCCATCTTCACTCATCTTGTTATATCTTTCTTTTCTCAGGACAACCTATCTTCCCTCTTTTGGCCTACATTTTAGCAGTACCTTAGGTGGTCTGGTGTCTTCCATCCCTTTTATATTTTCTGTTAATTTCTTCCTATATATAATCATTTCCTCATTTATGTTAATTTTTTTTATCTTTCCTAAAGTACTCATTTATTTTATTTTCTAGTAAACTGTTCCTCCCTATGCCTCTTGAAAATCTCTATCCTCTTTATTTCTTGTGTAATCAGTATCCACGATTTGAACTGATATAATACAGTTGGTACAGTCATCACTTTTTAAAATTTAATCTGGTATTCTTAAAATTTGATTACACTTCACAGGTATTGAAATTTCTGTACTGACATCACCTTTTTTTACTCAAGCTTATTTCACATCCTATTATTATTAGGCTTTTACGGCCCCATTGGACCACTTTCATTTTCTGGTTGTCTTCTTAGGCATCTGCATGCACCATTCTTTCCAAATTTCCCAGTATGTTTTCATTTGTTGTGATCTTCTTTGTCTTTCCTCATCTGGAAAATACCCTCTTCATTGTGTGTCGTTTTTCTGTTTTTGGTTTTACATCTTATTTTTTCATCTTTCAATTTTTCGAGTTTTTTTGCTTCATTTTGTAGATCATCCAGGGTTATTTAATTTTTCCATATCTTCTCTAACTTCCTTAATCCAGCCTGCCTGTTGCTTCAACTTCCAAAGATTTTCTATTATTCTTTTTATTAATCTGGGTTCTGTTGTCCTTATGATCTGTCCAAGGGAAGAATTTCTCTTCTTGTGTATAGTATCTGTGATGGGCTCCAGTTCCCAGTGCACCACCTCATTTGGTACTATCCTCCATCATCCCTCTTTTTGATATTTTTTATTTAGACATGTTCTTGCTATTCTGCTCTCCACTTTTAAAATTTTGTCAATTCTGTTTTTCTGAGTGACTGTAAATAGAGTTTCACTTTCCATATGTTACTTCTGGCTGAACCACCGTCTTGTAGTGTTTTAATTTTGTTTTGATTGATAGACATTTTTTGTTGCATGTAGACGGCATTAGTTTTTGCGCTTTTATCATTTTGTTAGTTCTCTCTTGCAGGTTTTTCATTCACATTATATGTTATAATTTTGCCCAGATATTTAAATTGTCATACTATTTTTATTTTCCTGTTATATACAGTTACGTGGTTTATTACTGGAGGCTCTGTTACCATAATTTCAGTCTTTTCAAAAGATATTTGGAGTCCTAATTTTTGTGCTACATTTTATAAACTAATTATTTGATTCCTGGCTTTTTGTATGTTATTAGCTAGTAATGCTAAGTCATCTGTGAATCTCAAACAATTTAGGTTTACTTGATCCTTCTTGGTGCCAATTTTTATCTTTTTAGGATTTTCCTTTTACCATTCTTTCATCATGTATTCATGGGCGCAGTTGAAGAGCAGTGGTGAAAGACCATCACCCTGTAGTTCTGTTTTAATCATAAATGGTTCAGATAGCTCTCCCCTAAAATGTACCGTACATTTTGTATTTGTGAGGTTTAATTTGATTTAATTTAATTTTTGATTTAGTTTTTATTAATTTGGGATGGAGTCCAAAATTTCTTAATATGTCCATCATTGAATCTCTGTGGATACAATCATAGGCTTTCTTGAAGTATACTAAGGTTATTACTAGTTGTTTTTGTCTTCTTTTGTAGGCATCCATTATTAGTTTTAAGGTGATTATCTGTTCTGGGCAGCTTCTCCATGATCTAAATCCTCCTTGATATTCTCTTAGCTCCTGTTCAAGTTGACCTTTGCAGCGATTGTAGAGTATTCTTGACAAGACTTTATACATGTAATCCAAGAGGAAGTTACCTCTGTAATTGTTTGGGTTGGATTTTTCTCCTTTTTTTATATAACGGATGTGTTATATCTGTAGTCCAATGTTCTGGTAGCTCTTCTCTGTTCCGCATTTTCAAAATGCATTGGTGTAATGATACCTTTGCTGAATCTGCAGCATATTTCCAGAGCTCTGCAAATTTTTGATCTTCTCCACTTGCTTTGTAGTTCTTAAGCTCTCTTAAAGCTTTGGAAACTTCATGTATTGTTGGTGGGTTTATATTTTCTGTTGGTGTTTTTATTGGGTTTCTGTGTTTATTTGAAGAAGTTCTGGAGGATTCTCACAATTCAGTAGTCTGTTCAATGCTTCTGCTAGGATTTCCATATTTTCTTTGTTGCTGTGGGCCATCTTATTATTTTTATCCTTTAGCATTAGTGTTGGAGGATCATGTCTTTAGAGTTGCCTGCTAAATATTTTGTAGTAATCTCGTGAGTTTTTTTCTTGCTGTTTGTTTCTATCATTAACAGAATATATTTTTGATATTGGCGTTTAACTCTTCTTATTACTTTGTGGGTTAGCTTTCTTTGCTTCGTGAGTTCCAAGTGTGATTTTTTGTTTTCTGACTGTTTTTTTTACCCAAGCTTGGTTTCTATCTTCTACTGTTTTATCACATTCGTCATTCCACCATTGGTGTTTTTTCTTGGGATTTATTGGGGCTACTTGTTCTGCTGTTTGTTTCAGTAGGGGAATTATTTCCTCCAGATCATCTGTTAATTTTATACTTCCAGTTCTTTTTTCATATTCTGTGTTATTTATCGGTTTAAGTGGGGCATAGGCTCTTTTCTTGTTCAATGGAGTGAACTTAATTTTTATTTTTACCATGCAATGATCTGATGCAGTGTCTGTTCCTCTCAGGACTTTTACATTGTTGATTTCTCTGGGGTAATTCTTATCCATACAAACATGATCCACCTGCGATTCTCCTTTTTCCAGTCTGGGTGTTTCTAGGTTTTGAGTTTATTTGGTCTTCTCATTAAGTATGTTAATTTTGAGATCATGTCATGGTTTCTGCAGAATTCCACCAGTCTTATGCCATTCTTGTTCGTTCTCCTTTGTGCTGGCCATTTCTCTATTACATCTCTATTTTTTCCCCTTCCTAATTGGGCATTAAAATCTCCAATTAAAGTTTGGTGTAATTTTTGTTTAATCCAGAAGTTCCCAAAATTCATCCACCTCTTCTCTATGTTCTTTCCTATTGTTTTTATCATTAGTTGGGGCATGGGCATTTATTATCATGTATATTCTATTGACAGCTTTTATAGTTAGCATTGAGAGTCTATGCATCATGTTCCAAATTATGGACATTGCTTCATTACTCTTTCCTGGTATTCCCTTGTAAATTCTATACCCCTGTGATTCCATCGGTTCTTGATCAGTATTTATCATTTCCTGGATTCCAGCTATCAATATCCCTTGCCAATCCATTTCGTCTCTCAAAATTTTGAGTTTCCCTGATTGGATGAGGGAGTTTGTATTGTGTGTTGCTATGTTATTTATCTGCCCTGTTTTAATCCTAAATTTTGGTCTTCTGTTAGTCTTGGGTATTTTAAGATGCTCCGACTCATCTAGGTCATCTTTCAAGTGACTGCCCACCACCGTATCTGAGTGCAGTCTTCCCTGGTTGTTGCCAGGCGGTGGAATTTTCATTAAAATACTTCCTTCCATGTTGACATTCAAAGGTATTCAAACCTGTGTGGAGCAAGCTCCGAGTTACAACTACGGTTGTTAACCATAGATGTTGTTGTGTGTTTGGTCTGCAAGAGCTATTTTATCTCACTCAAGTCCGGCGACAAGCCGGTTAGGATCCCCCTATACACCACCTGGGACGCACCACTTTGGAGTATCACCTCTCCACCTACTGTGACAGCATAGCAGGTTCATGGTTAATATCCTATATATACAAATTTATTCTGTTATTAGCAAATATCTTAGTGCCAACTACTTCAACTCACTTGAGTGCCATTATTTTCTATTCCTGTGATAAGATTTTCAATTATAATTGTTTGATAGTTCAACATGAAGTGTGGCCCTCATTGCCATTAATCTTCTGTCTCAGCTAAAATTACCTGGTCATTAGTAAAAAGCATTTTATCTAATACAGTATCATTAGCTTTAAAGTGTATTGGCAAACATTTCTGGCATTTCATTATGGTATGGTCTCTAGTGAAAAGAATAGGTGATAGTGGGCAGCATTGTCTCACTCCTCGCTTGTCTGTCTGCTGACTATCTTGTGAAATTTTAATATAGGTGTTATGATACTTTGTGTTACTCATTCCATGTGTTGTGTGTAGCCTTTGTCTAACTTAATCTGAAACAGTTTAATCCTGTCCACTGTATGCTTATTCATAATTGATGAATACTATGCACATCACTATATTGAATTCTTGATGTTTTCTGTCATTTGCGTTATGTAATATTCCCTTTCAGTAGCCTTTCTGCACTTCATTAATGAGAGCTCCTTATAGTCCTATGTTCATTTTCAATGTGTTTGCTCTTCCTTTATGTTGCATACAATAGAATTACATGTTGACTGGCTTTTACCATTTACTTCTTCTGCATGGGCGACATAAGCTTAATTTGGAACAGTTTCATTCAGTTCACTGTATGGTTTCTCATAATTGGTGAATGAAGTCCATGTCGCTGTATTGAATTATTGATGTTTCTCCATCATATGTGTAATAATAAACATACAACTTGTTTGGAATGTTCCCTTTCGATAGCCTTTCTGCACTTCATTAATGAGAGCTTTTATTACTGCTATGTACATTTTCATAGTGTTTGCACTTATGTTACATATTATAGACTTACACCTTTACAAAACAAAACAATCTGTCATTGGCGTGGAAAATCCCGTGTAACTTCTGTGTGCAAATTTGAGTCTAGGTACTTCGTGCTGTTGTGTGTTGGTTAGTTCAAATGCTCCGGCCTCATGCGATCCAAACAATATGACATACTGCAGCCACGCGACGGTACTCGAGTATCTTGAGAGTATCCAGTAAATAACTTCCATTGTTTTGTAATGGGAGAGGTATAAACGGCGCGACTCCCAGGAGACGCATATCTTTCAGGTATCCTTTCAGTCTCACGCGACCTGCAAGGAAGTCGCCGCCCAGTCCCGTCTCTTGGGAGTCTTGTGAAACATGGCAGATGAATACGCGTTTAAGTTAAGTTTGTAGGTGAATTTGAGAAAAGAGTACGTATAATTAGTATCCAGTAATTTTCTCTATCATTTAAAACTATTTCAAATGGGTTTTAATTAATATTTGTCCTTAATAGACTGCTGCGAAAGATTCTGACAATATTATATTGTTGCTTGTACTCATTGTCGTGGGTAGCGTAATATTTAGTCTTCATCGTTTGGTTAGTTTAAACAGTTAACAAGTGATATTAATCAACAGCAGGCATTTTTGTAGTAATCAGTCAGATGTATATGTGAAAGAATCAAAGAACAGTTTGATAAAAACAGATTTTAAATTTATTTTTATGTGAGTCATAATTTGATAAAGAAATTTAGGAAGTTATAATGATCTTCTTCCATAGTAAATATCACTTGTTGGGCATGTGTGATATAACATCAAGAATAATTCAATTATTTAATACCACGTCAAAAACTTTGCACGTTTATTTACTTTTAATTACTTCTTATCACTAGTATTAACTTCAAAATTTCATAAGTGATTGATATCTTTTATTAAATTAGTTTATTTACCTAATAATTTTTCTATTATATGTATTATTTAAGAATGGAAAATCATTCTTTGGATTTTTCTATAATAGTTGTAGAAAGATTAGGCAACAGTGAGATCAACAAAAATGTCTCCCAATGCCATATTATGATTAACCAGAAGACCATTGAATGTGTATCAAGGTATACTTATTTTGGCACCACAGTAAATAGCTAATGGGATCCATCTGATTAAGTAAAGTCACGTATTGGTAATGCCAGGGCTACTTTCAATAAAATGAATAATCTTTTTAAAAGTCGTAATTTATTGATTACCACGAAGTTGAGACTCCTGTGCAGCTACGTGATCTGTCTTCCTGTACAGCGTTGAAACATGGAAATTAACGGAAACTAGCAGTAAATGGTTAGAAGCTTTTGAAAAGTGGCTGTATCGAATGTTGAGGATACCATGAACAGACCACACCAAAAATGCTGAAGTGCTCCAAAAAATGAAAAAGAATATGGAAATACTAACCACCATAAAAACACGGAAGCTACAGTACCTTGGCCACATCATGAGGAACAATAGCTGTTGTGAATTGCTGCAGTCTGTTCTCCAGGGCAAAATACCAGGAAAGAAAAGTGCTGGTAGAAGAAAAACTTCCTGGCTAAAAAATCCTAGAAGATGGATCTCCAAGATAACTTGGTTACCGACATCCGAGGCCAGAAGAACATCATCACCACTTTAAATGATGAATTACTAGGTTTGAAGCCATAGCAGGGATGTTTATTGCAAAGATGCTTACCACGGCTAATGGCAGACTGAAGAGGCTGTATCGTTTCACAGTATCCTAAGTGTGTGATGATATGTCGCCTGTGAGTACTGTACTTGCAAGAAACTCAAATTGACGATACTCAAGTTTCAGACGCATCGCTTCGGAATTGCGCAGTGTTAAGAGGCCTCAAAGTCACACACATGCGTAGCACTGTCAGTGTGTAGGGTATCTAAAATAAATGTATAATGAAATGATGGAAATACATATCCACATGGTGCTGCGTAGTCTGTGCCCTATTTTAACTGCGACCAAAAAAAAAAAAAAAAAAAAAACTGAGCATGTTGGTGTAACAGTAAGCATTCTGGCCTCACATTTGGGAGGACGGCGGTTCGAATCCCCATCCGGGCATCCAGATTTGGGTTTTCCATGGTTTCCCAAATCACTCCAGGCAAATGCCCGGATGCTTCCTTCAAAAGGCCATGGCTGAATTCCTTCCCATTCCTTGCTTTCCCCCCCCCCCCCATCCTTTCCCGTCTCTAAAGACCTCGTTGTTAAGAGATGTTAAGCAATTAAAAAAAAAATGCGACAAAAAAATTAATAAGTAGCTACTTGGCTTGGTTCAGAGCCTCCCCCACGTAACCCAGCGTAGCTTCTTACCCAACCTCTCCCCCCTTTCACCGAACCACATAGTTTATAGACACTACCTTATAGCTCTCTCCATCTTTTACATTTTACAGGGTGCATTCACAAAATTTCAGTTTATTAAACGCTTTTGTAAAACAAACTAAAAGTCTTTGAAATACGAACAATGGGCATCAACACACTGCTGCCATCAGTTTCATTGTTCATAGGCTCCCTGTGACTCTTCGCGCGGAATGCTGTCAAGGGATCTCGTCGAAGCTCCTTGGACTGCTGGAATTGTGTCGAATTGCTTCCCTTTCAGGATCTCTTGATTCGGGGGTACAAAAAGTAGTCGCTGGCAGCTAGGTTGAGGCTGTAGGGTCGCTGCGACAGTGTTGCCACGTTTAACTTGGCCAAAACTCAAATGTGAGTAGGCGCATTGTCGTGGTGAAGTACCCAATTATATTTGATCTCTGGGCGCACAGTCAAAATAAAAATTTTAAAACCTAACTACGAAGTAATAAACACCAAATTAACTTCTAATTTCACAAAATGAAACTCAACTCATCAAAAGCAAGGTACTGACGCCCGATCATATCATCTTTTACCAACTCTTCACAGCAGTGGAGGTTCTACCACTGAATGTGTAAACACCTCAAATTCTATAGGCGGCGACGGTTACGTTTCCGCTGCGGAAAAAACCATCCAGTGCCCAACGCGACAGACTATCCAGGCACTTTCTTTGCATGAAGCCACTGTGGTCATTTCACGTGTACGAGTAGCTGAAAGTTTCAGTGTTGATGCATCACACTGTATACCAGAAACCTAAACGAAAAGTGATTTGGTGGGTGTTAAACAAATTTTATGAGAATGATAACGTTAGAGTTCCCAAAATCATTAATTGAGCCAGTGAACACATCATTTCGGTAGGCGATTTCAATTACTTAAAGACGCAATTGGAGACTCATGTACTAGCCTTTAATAACTTTTTCAAGTGTCAAAAACATTCATTTTCTTGAACAGTTCCGGATGTTTTTGACGCATTATGCGAAGCTCTGGAAGAATGGGCAAAGATACGGTATAGCACCCATTTTATACTAAATTTTTTTTATTGCTATTCAATTTTCTGTTTCCATTTTTAACGAGAACATACTCCTTACTTGGATAGAATGTACTGAGTTAATCATGTCATTTGGCGATTCTATAGATTCGTTGATTGGAATTTAAAGTGATGGTTGTGGTGGTGATGCCACCAGAGTCTGATTAGGATGCACATTTGCTAAGACATAAAAAAAGTTTTGGCACCGTACAGTTGTATTAAAAGGCGACAGTTTTCGCTATTTATTGTAAAAACTTTCGCTGTGGCGCGTGAGCCAACTCGAACAAAAGATACCACCGTCTTAACTGCGTGCGAGCCAAGTAGTGAAGAGCTTTTGCCGCGTGCCTAAATACCAGTAGAGTGCAGGCTGGCTCGATCCACAGACAACGCATCGGGTCGTTTATACTGTGACATAGCTGGAGCGCGCACTAATAATTTATTTTTCATAACAATGGATAGAAAGAATTTTTTTAAAAAATAACGGCTTTTAACTAATATTACATACAGTAACTACATATGAAGTACAACTTATTTAACAACTGTAGTTAGCTGCATTCATTTGTATTTTATTTATTTTTACTACCAGTAAGCGATTGTGAAAAATTCGATAGTGTAAGAGCTAATTTGTGATAAAATATTTATTACTCTTGAATTCACAGTGTATTTGTCCTAGGTGCCCAGATTCGCCCGGATAATAGTTAAGCTGGTCAAACGGTCAAGTTGTTTCACTCATTCTTTGGTCGTATCTGTAGCCCTACTGCTACATACAGCTTCATATTAACTTCAGTCTTATGAATTAAGTACAATGGTGTTGGAGAGAGATGCTAAAACGCTGCTGGGTACCTTCCCGAAAACTACAACTTTTCTGTAGATGCTAAAGCCACTAATTTGAAATGAAAATTTAATCATGGTTGCTTGCAGACTTACGTGCCTCTACTTAATTCTAATTAATTTGTTACTCGAACTTTATGTCACTTAAAAAATATCCATGAATACTGCAAAAATATATTTCATCACATTATCATCAATCAGCAGCTAATGATGCTAAGAACTTCTCGAAAGAAATACTGGTCACTGTAATGATGAATACTGTTCACCATAAGGAAGTAGAAGAAACTCGATAAATCGTGTCGTCTATAATATCTTCGATTATTTTCTGTGGTAAACCGTACAAATGACTTGAGTTTACGAAGTAAACAGCAAAATCAAGATGTTCTTGAAGAACTTTTGAAACTAAGAATTGACTCAAGTGTTTTAGTTTTGAAAAAGTTGAGAAAATTGTTGTGTATATCTCATCACAGATTCAAAACGAAATCATAGCCCTATGGGGGCATCCACAAATTATGTGAGGAATTTTTTCCGGATTTCTGGACCCCCCTCCCCCCTGGTGAGATTTCATCAGATCTGGCCGGCCCCCCCCCTCTGGTGAGATCAGGTCCGTGAAACCCCCCCCCCCCCTGGAAACTTTTGTAGACATTTTTTTTATTTTTAGGTCACACCCTAACTTTTTTGACAAAATACCCTCCTAAAATCGACTTTGGCGCAAATTGTAGACTTTTTTTTTTTTTTGGCTCTACTGTCCCCAAATTTTTCGCAAAATCTCCGTAGACCACCCCCTCCCCCCCTGATGAGATTTCGCCGGACCCCCCCCCCCCATTTCACCTCACGTAACTAATGCGGCTTTGTCATTAAAAGTGAACTTATGCAGGCCGCAAAGAAGGCTTATGCTTTTATTGTATTGGCACATGAGTCGTGTGGCATAGCTTGGAAGGAACAGCTTTCCGTAAAAATCAGTTTTTATGACGAAGATAAAAATACAATCCGCAAAAAATTTCTCTGATTCGTAGAACTGATGGCGTTGAATGACAAATTATAGCATCAGAAATTGATAGGTTTTTAGAAAACGAAAAACAGGGACCTGAAGGTATGTTAGCCAAGGATATGAAGGGTGTTAATTGGTGGGATTAAATCCTTTTTTAACAGAAATATACAAAAAAAAGGTCTTGTTTTTCATTGTATAAGCCACAGACTTAACCTGGTTGTAAATAATTTCAATCAAATTACAGAAATACGGAACACAATTAGCACCATAAGGTACATCATAACTTTTTACCAGAAACCTTTTTATGGAGAATGTATGTGTTAAATATTTCAGCTTTAAATGAGTCCTGCTGGTCTCAAAAATATATGTGTTTTGCTATTTTTAGTGTGCATTTTGAAGACATTGTTAATGGACTTTCGAATGTTTCTAGAAAGGGGAATGATGCGGCGAGGAAAGGTGCTTACCAGTTACAGTGCGCTGCTACTAAGTCAGAATTCATTATATGCGTTGGATTGAATACTCAGGATGATTGGAACCTGCTGCCACTGCATTACAATCAAAGATGATCGACTTGTATACATGCATTGATCAAATTAATACTTTATTTATTTCCATTTACATTTGACCCAGCATCTAGAGGCTAAACTGTGCCGCTAATCTTCCCTTAAGACCATGTTTAAAAAACAAATTATGTTAATACTATTAATGTAAATAATCCCATAAATGCGGTAGCAACTAAAACGGGAAAAAGTTACAGTTAAATATCTAATCCTAATAAATCAGCACTACAAAACTACACTAAATAACACAAAAAAACTGAAAAAATAAAATGTTAGGTACTAAACAGTTATTTGACTGTCCAGCTTGTGAATGAAGTCTCATTCTTATCCTCACATCCAGGTTGTTGGTCGAAGCGTGAGTGTGTGACGTGAGACCATAGCTCTCACTCCTGGTATCGACTGCGGCGTAGACCCCAGCTCTTCAGGAAGCTGCCCTCCTGGAATATATGAAGTACTCCAGCAGTCACTCAGAAGTGAGATTCCTCTGGAAACTCAGATGTGGCTACAGCAGGTCATGATGGATTTCTACGTCGGTTTCCGCCCTCAGCTTTCTTCCGCTCCAGATATTTCTGCTTTTCAATTTGAGAGGCTATTTCCGCACCTTCATTTAGATAGTGCCATAGTCTCTCTGAACGCAGTATGTCAAAAATCCTCAGACCTTGTAGCTGTTGTTGCTGAGTGATTCTCGTCTCTGCTGTTCTGCATTCCCACACCACGTGCTCTGGTGTGCTTTCCTCGCCACACTCGCAGTTACTAGTTGGTGTAAGTCCACGTTTGTTTAAGAAGCTTCTGTATGGTCCATGGCCGGTTATGTATTGGATTAGCCCTGGAGAAGGTTGTAGGAATTTCATGCCGATTCGTTCAGCTACAGATGGAAACATGTCGTACGTTCTACGACCTGTTTCACTAGTGTCCTACTCATATTGCCATTCTTCAATCAGTACATTCCACAATTACTTTTTTGTGCATACTTCTTTTCCAGTTATTTTTACCACCTTGTCCATCCTGTTCTTCCTCAGCCAATACATTGCTCCTGGTCTCCTCACTTCTAGATCTAGGGGCAGTACACCTGCTGCTACTGCTAGAGCTGCTGTTGAAATTGTGCGATATGCACCGGTAAGCCTGATGAGTATCGTTCATTGAAGCCTCCGGATTTCTCCCTCGGCTTAACCTTTGTGAGGTGCTTGGCCCAAACGCTTGCAGCGTAGCCAACAATGGATGCAAGTATCACGTTATTGTATGCTGTCATTGCCAGGGCAGGGATTTGAAACTGTCTGTGACCTATACTTATGATTGCATTCATAGCTCGTAAAGCTCTTCCGCAGACCTCCTCCAAGTGGGCTCGAAAGTTAAGACTCTCATCCAGCCACAGGCCCGAGTATCTGCTTACGGGACTCCGGCGTATTTTCGCATTACTTACCCTTATAGTGGGATTTTGTTTAAGTTTTTTCTCTTTTGAAAATACCATATAGTTTGTCTTATTTAGAGCAAGTTTCAATTTCACTTCGTCACACCTCTTCATAAGAATTTTAAGCACTATCTCACTTTTCGCTTCGATTTCAGCTCTTGACATCCCTTCCACGAGGAGAAGAAGATCATCTGCAAAGGCAACCAGTCCTAGCAATTCAGGTGTCCGTTGAAGAATTTCCAGTAATGGTTCTAATGCTAAATCCCTAAAGATAGGGCCGCAGACAGATCCCTGGGGGCAGCCTTTATTTATTTCTCTTTTGATTTTGTCGTTACGGCATCTCATGGTAACAGTTCTATGCTTGCAGTAATCTCTCAGGCTGTAGTACAGCCGCTTTGGACAGCGGATTTTCCGGAGTCTTGCAAACAATGCTGGCCACCACAAGTTGTCGAAAGCCCCCGAAATGTCAACAAGGACTCCCACCACATATTTCTTTTCTGATCTTTCGACTATCTCGATGGCTCGGTTTATTGCATCCTCAGTCGATGTTTTTGTCCTGAAACCATACTGATTGGGATTCATACCAATCGATGTTCTAAAGTCCTGAAGTTTTCGACACAGTACTTTTTCCTGTACCTTCCCATCACGTTTAGTAGGCAAATAGGGCGGTAAGATTTCGGCATAAGGGGATCTTTATCGGCACCTTTCTTAAGTATTACAACTTCACCATGCTTCCAGATGCTTGGTATTCTTCCTTGCCTGAGACATTCGTTGAATAGTCTGCACAGAATTGGAGCTACATCCAAGATCAACTTTTGTATCACTTCAGCCGGGATTCCGTCTGGTCCTGGTGCTTTTCCCACTCTCAGAGAATTAATTGCTGATACTACCTCGTCCAGTGTTATGTCACTCTCCCTGAAGTAACTCCCATAGGGCTGCCACATTTCGCGATAGAGCTCATCTTGTTGTTCACTGTTCTCCTCTGGTATGTCATGCGGCAGTAGGCTGTTCAACAGCTGGTCCACTGATTCCTACCAGTTAGTTGTAACTGTACCGTCTTCTCTTCTAATTGAGGGTAACGTGGTGGGAGGTCGTATTTTTCCCGCGGCTAATTTGTAAGGAATTCCCCATGGATTCACTTTCAGATTTTCTTTCACAAATGCTTCCCATCTAGTTTGTCTGGTTGTTAGAATTTTTTGCTTGTAATCTACTCTCATTTGCCTGTATCTGGCAAGAAGAAAGTCTCTTTCTTCTGCTACTCGGCTCCTTTGGTAGGCTTTCCTAGCTTTCCTTACTTTTCCTCTTAGTGCTTCCAATTGTGCAGTCCAAAAACTGTCAGTTTTACCACCAAGCTTCTTCAGAGGAATAGAAGCTTTCATTGCATCCTGAATTGCCCATGTTAGTTCCCTCGCCATGTTGTCGACATCGAAGTCTTCTTCCGCTACTGCCGGAGACAAGAAAGCTTCTCTCAGCCTCTGCCATGAAGCCCGTCTTATATTGTACTGCGTTTTGAAGTAGGGATTTCCCGGATCGGCTGTTGTCTGTTCCCTTGCAATTTCGAATACTATGACGTTGTGGTCACTAGTGGTAAGATTGTCCGTCACTCGCCAGTCATGCAGCATATTTCCAGCAGCGTTATTTGTTAGAGTTACATCGATGTTGGTGAAGGCGCCAGTTGTGTTGTGGAAGGTGTATGGATTTCTCTCTTTGTTCTGGACTTCAAGATGCAGTTCATTTATAAGATCAACCAGCAGTTCACCCCTAGTATCAGTTCGACGACTGTGCCACAGGGCCGACTTTGCGTTTACGTCAGCCGTTATTACCATAGGTTGATCAGATAGAGCTAAATGTATCTCCCTTATTTTATTCAAATAGGGTTCAATTTCATCTCGATGTTGAAAGTACATGTTTAATACCACAAAATTGCCCCAGTGTGTGCTAATCTCTACACATGTGGTGTGTTCATCACAAAACTGCGCTAGTGTAGTCACTACAGTGTGTTTGTTGAACACTATTATGGCTGACATGGGTCTCGGTCCAGTTGTGATTATATGCGACGTTGCCGGCATGTACGGTATTTTGCCTTGTTGTGAATATGGTTCCTGGAGGCAGACAATATCGAAACCTAACTCCTCCACCAATTCCCTTACTTCATGCAGGACAGTGATACTTCTCTTGGCATTGAGTTGCGCGATCTTTAGCTTCGTGAGTGACTCAGGGATGCCTCGTGTAGACATTACATTGGGGCCAAGGTAGTTTCATGTTTAGTACAGTCCTGCCATAAGTCTGTACAAACTGCCTGTACAAGATATTCGGATCGAAGATTTCGTCTCTCCTCTCAAAGACTTGTTTTACCAAGGTGAGAAGCTGTGCATAGTCTGTTGGCAAGTTATTTGCCTTTAGTTGAATTCTATCGACTGCCTCGGAGTGAGGGAAGGTGACATGCTTGCCAGCCGGATGTAGCCCTCTCATTAAGTGCCGAAGAGCCAGTGACAGTGTATGAACTTCCTCAAGTTTAGTAAGTCGGAGGTTGTTTTCAAAATCTGCGTATATTCGTTCCGGGTGTATCGGTGCATACTTGGGTTCACTGGTTTTCACTGTTACTTGTTCGTGCATAATTCTTCCAATACTTAGTGTTGCCGGTGAGTCATAAGGGTCTTCAGTCTTCCTGAGATAACCAATACCACACCGTTTTGATCGCGGTTTTCGTGAAGTTTCAGTCATAGTTGATGAAACCTCTCTTATTTGCATAGCTGTGTCTCGGTCAAATTAATACTGTAATATCTGTCATAAAAGATCATTGCAGCAACGCAGACTTGGAGAGATAAAATATTTTAAACACATCTACCAGAACAGTAGCAGCCATTGTAACCGATTTGAAAGCCAGCGCATTGTATCTGTCCAAAAACGTTGTTCCAATCACCTGCTCTATAGGCCTACGATTTTTGAAAGGGGTCTATTTTCATACCTTATTTAAATTCCGTGATTATTTGGGGTTATACATTGCACTTTTGCATGTTTTGTTTTAAGTCTAACTCTAGTTATTTAGTAAATAATCAATTATCACAAGTATTCAGTTTTAGGTCACATTACATTCCTTACAGTAGATCATGTCAGTTTGAAAAATAATCTATTTATCTAATAAGCACTGAAACCATCACTTTATCTGCAAAGAATTACATATATAGAAAGCAGCTCAGAAAGCCCTTTCTGTCTCCTCATTGATTTAAGTGAAATGATCTTAAATAAAAAACTTAACAACATTCTGCACTTTTTTTGAGATCATATCTGGGCATCACCTCAGCACGTGGATGACCCAGTGTTACAGTCACTGCCAATTGCTCAAAGGCAGAAAGTTTTCCATGACGCTTTTTTCGTCAGATCTTTTGCCGATAAAATCCCTTTCAACAGCAACACCAAAGCTTGTCAGTTGTTCATTGACCAAACTGATGCAATGATCCATGGCGCACGAACCGCGTATTCTTAGCAAGCTGATATTAAAATGTGTTTCTTTGCAGTGAACATAAAGTTAAAATATAGGTGATTTTTTGGAACGTTCACCATCAAACACTCAACGAAAAACATTGCCATTGTTTCTTGAAATATTCAAACTGAACAATTATGTCGATGGTATTTGAAAACTTTGATATTATAGAACTTATAGAATTAGCAGAATTAGGAAATTGAAATCCACTTACGTTGAAGCACAGTTCATAACAAAAATATTTTAACACATCATTTATTTAGAAGACTTTGAAATAGCTGTCAGTAGTTGTAACCTTCTTTTTGTATTGTTTCTACATCCTTTTCAGAAACAACTCTAATTGTATCTTTTTAGTGTGTAACTCAAATTAAGTAATGCACACAACAAAAATAAACTGGAATTATTATAAAAACGTAAAAGTGAATCTAATTACTTATCACGAAGGATGACATAAACACACATTTGTTGCCGTGAGTCACATGTCAACTTGAAGGGTATAGGTAAACGGGGCGATACAACCGGTAGAGAACGAGTCAGACCGGAAAGTGACGACAGGGAGGCAAGGTGACAAAAACTGAAACATGAAAGCCGCGATAAAGCTAACGTACTAAATACTGTATTTAAAAATTCATTTACAAATGAACATAAGGATAGTATTCCCGTTTTCCCACGCCGTGGCGAGGCGGTGATGGAATCATTACGAATAGATACTGCAGGTATCATTAAGCAATTAGAGCTCTTGAAGTGGGGGAAAGCACCGGGCCCGGATGGAATTCCAGTAAGAGTATTTTCAGAGTATGCGGCGGAAATCGGGCCATTTCTGTCTGATATATTCAGTAAATCATTAGAAGAGCGAAAAGTACCTTCAGACTGGAAAATCGCGCAAGTGACTCCGATTTTCAAAAAAGGTGATTGAAGTGATCCTGGAAATTATCGTCCCATATCTATAACATCTGTTTGTAGTAGAGTTATGGAGCATATTATATGCTCGAACATTATGAATTTTCTAGATGATGATAATTTGCTTACAACAAATCAACACGGATTTCGGAAGAAAAGATCATGTGAAACACAGCTGGCCCTATTTACACACGACATAATGAAAGTTATTGATACAGGTTCACAAGTAAATGCAATTTTTTTTTAGATTTCCAGAAAGTCTTTGACTCTGTGCCACACAACCGCCTTGTAGCGAAGCTTCGAGCGTACGGTATATCGGATCAGCTTTGTGAATGGATAAAGGATTTTCTAACTGGTTGGTCGCAGTATGTTATCGTTGAAGGAGAAAGTTTTTCTTATCTAGATGTTACATCGGGTGTACCTCAAGGAAGTGTAATAGGACCACTTCTTTTCTTAATTTTTATAAACGATCTCGGAGACAAAGTGAAAAGCCTTTTTAGATTGTTTGCTGATGATGTGGTTATTTATACGAAAGTAAGAACTTTGGCCGATTGATTAGAAATTCAGTGTGATCGGGATGTTATTTTGGCATGGTGAGCTGAGTGGCAACTTACTCTAAATTGTAAAAAGTGCAAGACAATGAGCATAATTAACAAAAAGAATCCAATTGTTCAGAAATACGAGTTAAACAATACAGTTATTGATATGGTCGATTCTATGAAATATTTGGGAGTAACAGTACAAAGGAACATGAAACGGGACATACACATTAATTCGTTAGTAAGTAGAGCAAATTCTAGGCTGCGATTCATAGGTCGAATCTTGAAAAATTGTAATCAACAAACAAAGGAGATAGCGTACAAATCTCTTGTGCGTCCACATTTGGATTATTGTTGTACCATTTGGGACCCGTTTCGTAAGGGGTTGATCGAAAGTATAGAGAAAGTACAGAGAAGAGCCGCTCGATTCGCTACCGCTTGCTACAGTCTTTATGAAAGCATCACAGAACTTATTAGTAGATTAGGTTGAGAGTCTCTGGTAGATAGACGACACATGTTTCGTTTAAACTTATTGGTAAACATGCGTACTCCCACTTTCACTTTTGAGTGTAGTGAAGTACTTCTTCCACCAACTTATTTGAGTCGGAAAGACAGGAAAGATAAAATTAGAGAAATAAGGTGCCGGACTGATTCTTATACGAATTCTTTTTTCCCTCGTACCATTAGGGATTGGAATGCACATCAAAGAGATTAGCTTTGGTGCTGAGAACCCTCTGCCACTCACAATTTTGTGAATTGCAGAGTATATATGTAGATGTAGATGTTTTCACCATGGAGGAAGGAAATATATGGAGGATTGGTGAAGCAGGCTCGCGCATGCGCTGTGGCGGCAGCGGCGATATTGCGCTTCCAAACAATTGCGATGTTCCCAGTATATCCCGAAAACTAAGCAAGATATCGAAAAAATTTATTCTTTATTTTCGATTTTTCTCGTCGTGTTACATAAGAATCGATCATTAAATTTGACTTTCGTGAAATTTTTCGTCTCCATTTCAACTGAAGACACCTCACTTTTGATACAGTATATCTCTAGAACTAGGTGAGATATCGAAAATTTTTATTCTTTATTTTTCATTGTTCTCCTCTTTTTAAGTAAGAATCCATCATAAAATTTGACTTTTACCAATTTTTTCTTCTGAATTTCAACCAAAACCACTTCACATTTGGGACAGAATATCTCGAAAGCTAAGCAGGATATCAAAAAATTTTATTCTTCATTTTTTATTTGTCATATCGAGTTACATAATAATCCATCAACAGATTGCGGCGTCACGTTTATCCTAGAGTCCCCTTGAGGTTTTTGTACATATTCCCTGTGTCTGTATGGAAGCGGCCATGCCCCCTCCACTCCGGCCATGCCCCCCCACTCCTCCTGCGCCCTGCTTCACTTCAATGCGTGGTGAAGGTCTCTTGCGTCGTCTCCATATATTTCCTTCCTCCATGGTTTTCACCCCATTTTACGGATTGCGGATCCGCTTAATTAGGTAATAGATCCCCATTGCTGGATTGAAATCCCTAGCTACATTCCAGTTTTTTTTAAAAATTTAAATTACCGTTTCTCCCAATACTACAACTTAAAATTTTTTTATTATGAAGTCAAACTACGGTATAAACTATGGAAGAAAAAGGGTATGAAACCAGTAAATCTTGGAGATCTAGATCTTACGAAAGAGTTAAATGAGGCGGTAATATCCTTTTCTGCGACAAAAACCGCAATCCTAATTTCCTTGGCGCAGTCTTGTATAATAAGCAACTTAGAGAGCCCTTCTCTACACTGCGCCATGTTGAAACATGGCTGAGGTCAACAATGATAGAGAACCATCTAAACTGTCTGTGTATGCTTAGTGTACACAAGAAAATTGTGATAAAATTGCAGATGAAGCATATCAAAAATTAGTATTAGTGTTATTTTATGTATATATATATAAATGGAAAATATATAGTCTATTAATATATTAATTAGTTAATAGAATATATAAGTATTCCATTAATAAACGTTTTTGTACCATGCATATTATCAGTTTTTTCTTGCCTGCCCTCCCTTCCCCTGAACAAAATCCTGGCTACACCCTTGTGACTTGGCCACTGTGCACATGCCACATAAATACCTTAAATGTATAGGTTTATCAAAGTTACAAATACATAAAAGCCAAGATTTCTCTTGCACTTTTTTGAAATATGACAAGTATATATTATGCCTTCTATTTCAGAAAAAATTACGACATACATAATAGCCCAGTCACCATATTTTCTTTTATTCTAAATAAACGATCTACAACACCGAGAGAAATCACTCTGTTTCACAAAGTAAAATGAATACACGCTGTACAGAAGTGGCGTAAGGCGTGGGAGATGTGGGCAGTCACCTTGCCTAGTGCACTATTTCTAATTTTTCAAGAAAATTAAATAATGGCGAAAATCAACATCGCCGCTGGTTGGTTTATTCAAAATCTGAGAATAATTCAGATGGTGCAGGGAAGGTGCTGTGATTGGAAACGCTTAAGTAGCTTTTTATAAAGGCATGAGAATACCAAATAATTCTCAAGAAGATTAAATAATGGCGGAACTCAACATTGTTGCTGGTTGATTTATCCAAAATCTCACATTAATTCAGGTGGCACAGGGAAGGTGTTGTGACTGGAAACGCTTAAGTAGCTTTTTACAAAGGCATGAGAATAATAAAGAACAAGATCAAAAAAGGAATAAAGAATGAAAAAGCAGTTGACCAGGAAAACGAAAGACTAATGCGTGAATCTCAAAAACATTGGCACAATTTGATGGAAAGATTGAGACCATTAGTTTCTGAGGCTCTCATAATCTGTCATTTAGAGTTCACAGACAATCTCTCTAGATTTGTGACAACCATGGGAATTCTGGTAACTTTATAGACTTTTTAATTTGGTACCGGTACTTAAATATGATCCTACATTATGGGAAGACATGAAACACATCAGTGACAAACAAGTTGCTCACAATTATCTAAGCTAAGCTATTCCAAATAAACTGATTACATTAATGTCAAAAACTATTATTGATGAAGTAATTCGGAGAGTAATAGAGGCAAAACACTATTTAGTTTTGCTCGACTGCACTAGAGACTCTTGTTAAGTTGAAAAAATGTCAGCTGTCCTAAAATTTTAATACATCAATCTGCACAATAGAACATTTTTTTTTTCACTGAGATGACTAAAGCAATATTGGAAGAGCTAGAAAAAACTAGTTAGATATTCAAGATTGTCCTGGCCAAGTTTATGACAGTGGTGCATATTTGGTAAGCATAAGTACTGGAGTTAAAGCTCTAATATTAAATATTAATCTCAGGGCAGTTTTTATACCAAGTGGATGCCATAATTGGAATTTGCTTTTAGGAGATGCAGCTAATTCTTCTGCGGAACAAAAAGGTTTTTTTTTTTTTTTTACTCAGAAAATTTATTTGCTGTTTTCAATATCCAGCAAACGTAAGAAGTTAATCAAAGGCAAGTGAAAGCTTACTATGAAACTTTTAAGAGAAGCAAGATGGAGGCAGTGAAAGCCACATTATTTCAATCTGATGATTTTTTGAATGCATTGAAAGCTTAAAATTCTTATGAAAGACTCAGACATGCTTTGTGATTTGGATTTAATTGAATTGTTAAGCTTAGAATTTATCATAGACTGGCAGAAGTTAAAATGGCAACACCCAGATGGAGTTGTGATAAATCAATGAAATTTGCGCCCAAGTATCCCTATATGAAGACTATTAAATGATTAAAAATTGAAAGTTTTACATGTAATGGTATGAGAATTACGGAGCTGTTTATTATGCAAAATTGCTTTGTTGTTTAGTGTATATATGGTTTAACATGAAACTTTTTGTAAACAACTTTGACCAAGGCAAAGAGTGATGACCCTTTATAACCAAATATCTAACTGTGAAAGAGGCTGGAGAATTGGGTGCATCATTTTGTCAAATCTTCCGAGGAATTGGCCACAGTGCAATGTGAGTATACAGATTGTTGCACAGTGAAGGCTCTAGTACGCCTAGAGCAGGCACAGGTCTGTAGCACGTGAAGACTGCCAAATGCTACAGGTGGCAACTGTCAGAATGGAGATACTGTTTAAGGTTGGTGGGTTTCATGTGAACTGATTAGTTGAGATAGCTATTGAAGAGGGACAAATCCGAGAATGTGGCGTGGGTGTGGGAGTAGTTCCAAGTGAATTTCAGCTTGCTAAAGGTATTGAGATTGTTCAAGAAATTTAGCAGGTCATTGTCTCCATTCATCCAAATCATAAAGATATCATCTGTGAATTGAAGCCAAATGCGGGTTCCCTCTCCAATGGCTACCTGAACTCCTCACTTCAAATCAAACACACCAACCTTCAACAGTATCTCCATTTTGACATCTGGTACCCATACCATACCAAACGTTCCCTCCCACACAGTCTTGGCATTCAGGGTAGTCGTATCAGCTCCAACCTCATGCATTATTCAAACAATGTTTCACAAGCATTGTTATCTCGCACCTACCTTCTGGCTTTGGTGAACAAACAGCTTTTGAGGGTAACATTACAACCTACTCTGCCCATCAGTCACCACAAAAATCAGCCACAATCCAGTCCTGGTCACTGAATACTACCCAGGCCTTGAATCCATTAGCAGAATGCTCTGGCAGGGCTATGATTTCCTGCAAACCTGCCCAGAAATGATATCCATTCTTCCCAAAATCCTTTCTGCCCCTCCCGAACTTATTTCAGCAGCCTTCTTACCTCAGCGAACTCTTAGTCTACAAATATACTCTTCCTTGTCCCAGCAGTCAGCCTCAAGGCATTTTCTCATGCAGCATACGCCATCCCACTACCACTTTCACCAAACCTGTCTCAAAGAAAAGTAACCTGTGAAACCTCACATGTAATTTAGCAGTTAACATGCAACCATTATCTGGCTTCATATAGGTTTGACCGCAAATCCACTTTCCATAATAATAAATGGCCACTGACAGACAGTATTCACATGGAATCCAAAGTGCCGAGTTGCTGCCCATGCCATCACCCATGACAGAAATAATTTCAACTCTTGTTTCACAGTCCATGCTATCAGAGTCTTCTGAACTCAGAAGGTGGGAACTTGCCTAGTTAAGATAATACCCGGTCATTATTATTATTATAATTTTTACTTATGTTTACACTTTTTTTAATCCTCTCTTTGACTCCATAACTATTACCTAAATGGAACCACCATTAATCTGAGGTGATGTTTACTTTATAGAGACTTTGGATTAATTTTTTATTTTTATATATACAGTATATTTTATTATATATACTGAGATATAATTTTATTATTTTGCTTTTGCTGCCTACCATAGTTTTGATCTTTATCTATGCTCAGATATAAGTTCTGAATTACTGCCCATCCACTTGTCCTCTGTTTGAATTTACTTCCACCATTTTCCTGGCCAACAGCCTTTCCGTGAGGCAGTCTCCCTCAACACCCACCTTCCATAATGTTCTCCTGTTGACAAAGGGTTCATCCCCAAAATCTGTATCATGTGCATTTTTGTCTTTTCTGTGTGTTTGCGCCCCACGCCCATCATCAACAGGTAAGGGGTGGCTCATTCCCCAATCCTAATTTAATTCCTAGGAATATATATTCATGCCCCACACCCATCGTCTAGAGATAAGTAGTGGTTCATTTCCCTATCCTATTTTGGGATTCCTTTTTGCTACTTAGCACCTACTAGTTCATTGTATGGGATTACTATTGTGCAATGAGAGTTACATACACAGAAACTTTATTAAATTTATTTCGCTAAAAATAATTTTAAAAATATCTTGTTTTACAAGATTCAATAGTCACTTTGAATTGAATTCATTATCGTTCCAACTAAATTGACTTTTAGATGATTTATAGCAGACATAAAAAGATTTTCCTTGAAAGAAAAAAGGTTCTGTAAAAGTTCATATAATAATTAATATACAATTCATAAAGTTCTTTATTGAAATGTGTGCATTATTATTTGTCTAAAGAATTATTTACAGAAGAATCATATTAGTTAAAAATTAACTTTCAGCCTTTGTGAAGGGGAAAAAAAAACAATTAAGTTCAGAAAGATAACTATAGTTTTCCTGTAATCTCCATAAAGTTCAGAAAGATAACTATAATCTTCCTACAATGTTGTAAGAGTGACATTACTGTAAATCGTTAAGGAATGTTCACATTAATAGATGGTAGGACATATGTATGTTCTATATTTGATTCAGGTGGTCTGGATTATTAGAAACAATATAAATTCATTTCTAAGTTAAAGTTTTCCAGAAACAAATAAACCTGAATATATTCTGAGCAGTTCTTAGTCACAGACCTCTAACTTAAACTTCAGTATCACATAATTTCATAATATATTTTGAAGTATACTGTACATGGCTAAAATGTTGCAAATCTTACTTATAAAAAGTGTTATAATAAAACCATACATTTGCTGATGGATATACAGTGGTTTGTTCCACTGATCATTTCAATAGATGGGTTCAGCAGCCTTGTGTAGGAATTGATTGGTGAGCTGCATTACACGAGAGGGCAGCAGTCTGTAACAAAATATTAATTTTCATCTATTGGTTATTCAGGACATGTTACTATATTTACTTTTCCAAGCTTTGAAACACAACCTTTGATTCATTTGGACATCTATAGATGTTATTCATAAACAATCAGGAAACGGAATGTTTTCTACAATGAAGTCTTCACAGGTGTAATGCCAGATTGTGCTATGAAAATACGGTATTTTAATGACTAGCTCCGTCATCTTCATCAGGTGCGAAAACATCTGTAACGGTCTGCTGACCAATAGATACTGAGACAGCTTATTATTTTCTTGTTTTTATGTTTCATTCCCCTAGCTGAAGGAAGGGGTGGGCCACTGTAGAGTGTGAGCTCTTTTAAGCCAAATGTTAGGTTGTTAAATTTCTTTCTCTATTTGTTAAATTATTTTTTACAGCTGAAAAAATATGTGTGTGTTTTTTGACTATTGATTATGGTACTGAGGAGATCATTATTGTCATTAACTGTGTAAAAAGTTGAATTATTAAAGAGAGGTCTGGCATGGCAGTGGTGGCAATGACTTGGGTATCCCTCACAATTTGCTTGGTGTCCTGCTAGATGCAGTCTGGCTCATCATTGGCCTCCAAGGGCTGGTGTGTGTAGACCTGCGCACCTCCAAATTTCTCTCGGGGGCATCTTGGTTTCTTTTCCTTGTTCTAGTTGCTTGGCACCATCTCTATTCACCTGGGATGACCGTTTGTCTTTAGAGCTTTTGGCGGATCCGCTCTGTCTTCGAGCTGAGCATCCACCTTAATGCACCACATGATCATCAATGCAATTGTAGCGGACAGCTTCTTGGTGGTCTTTTCTGCAGTCTGATAACTGATGTTCATCACCGCAGGATAAGCATGTACCTTTGTTTTTACATGCAGATGTCAAGTATCCAAATTCTTGGCATCTGAAGCATTGACACATGGTTGTAGTTACTAGCTTCACCTTGCTTCGGGTATTCTCCCTAGGGCAGGTTGCCTCAGCAATCCTGACTGTCTCCAAGACAGACATTGGCTAGAGAGTTTGCTTGGCTTGGGATCGTGGTTCCTCAGGATTTTTCTGTTGTTAGCAAATGCCTTTATCTTGGAGGATTTTTATGATGACAGATATATCTGATGTCCTTATGTACAAGGCATCCCAGATGTTGGCATATTGCTTGGCAGTAGGTGTAGCAGGCATCTCCTCTATGATGAGGGAGTGACTCGAGCTCCGTTCTTTCAGACGAGCCTTCGGTGGTGCCGGTAGAAGCTGGTGTTGGGGAGAGTCTGTTCTGCATCCCTTCAAAGTATTTTTTTCACTGCAATTTTTGGCAAAGAGACATGGCAGTGAAACCTTTTTTGCCCAGGCACTCCCCTCTTCTCATTTCAGGAGATGCACCTCCTTATATACCCGTCATTTCTGCCTGCAGCCTGTGACCAGCAGTGGTGCCTGTAGATCTCCGTTGTGGCCTATGGTCCTTAATTTGCAGCCGTCTGTGGCGGCAGCTGGACAGAGGTACAATGTTATCTGTGGAGTTTTGCCAAGACTGATTTCCATGCCTAACTAAAACATATCCCACTGTCTCTATTGAATTTAACCAAATTTTGATTGCTTCTTTGGCTATCAAATACCAAGAATATAAAGTCATAGCCAATATCTAATGTTGTTAACGTCTACCCAGTCATACACATGCTCGGTGATTGGTGATTTGCTGTATTGTCCTGGGCAGAGATAGTATTTGTGTTCTTCTCACAAGTTTTGTAAAGTGCGTATAATTTGGATGATGTAATTCTTTCCACACTCACATGGAGTGCAATGAGTTTGCAGAATTTGTAGTCGCGCCCACTGGCAACCAATGCTGCATGTGAGCTGTGGACAGAGCTGTTGGGTATATTAAAAGATGCAGCTCCTAAGCTGTCTCAGTATCTGTTGGTCAGCTGACCAGTAAAGACACTGAAATAATGTGTTTTCACGTAACCTGGTGGTATACCCCTGAAGACTTCATTGCAACTGTACAGCAGGAGAGTCTCTGTCTGAGTCATATTAATAAGAGATAGCATTAGTGAAATGTAGTAATTACATCATGACCACCCTGATGATATCAGTATTTTGGTTATCTTGGGAAAACAATACCGTCATAGAAGCAGACTAAAAGTTTGATAATTAGTTCACAGAAGTAGCAACAATTACTGAATTTGAAGTTAATTGATTTTGATGAAAGCAGGTACACATAAATCAGAACATAAGGGTATTCTAGAAATTATAAATGAAGGTAAAATACCATACAGCTAACATTTTCCTTTCTCCAAAAATCTATTTAAGTATATATGTCTCTCCACCAACCAGTAATGTATTAAATGGTTGGATAATGGTGGATAATGTCTAAACAGGGTACTCACTATGCAATGCCATCCTGCAGTTGGCCTGTAACCAATATATGAGGGTTGGTATATCAATACATTTTTAAACTTCATTCTGTTACAATGTGTACAGCTATTTTCTTTCTTCTGCTTGCTCTTCATATATACCAAATACATTTCTTTTTCTATAAATCACCTTTGGTAAGTATCTTATTAAACTCATTTTTCACATATTCAATAAACTATTTTCAAACAAAGTAAAGTAAACCGGTCACTTGGAAACTCTGGAAGTAGGAAGGCAGCAACGAACGATTGCACAAAAACAATCACACAATATTTCAGAGTATACAGCAAGCCTGTGATTAAGATGAATTAGTCTGCATGACTCAAAGTAAATGAAGGGGTTAATGAAGCTGATGTGTGTGGGGAAGAGAGCAGAAAAGTTAAAAAATACCAATCCCAAAAGGAAGAAAGCAAGAATAAAAAATTAAGAGGGTATAAATGGGGAAAGGGTTTAGAACTTAATTATATTAAAGTTGAAGCAATAGTAATATCAAAATGCAAGATAAATATCATTGATAAATAAATATCTTGTTTAAAATACAGAGATATTAGTTTTTAATGTGTCTGGACAGATCAGAGAAAGGAAATTGTAACGGCTACCCGAGCTACTCGTGTTTGTATAGTTAAAAGTTCGTTGAAGCAATTGAGCAGCTACACTTCCTAACACGATTTTTCTTAAGCTTTCTTCCACCACTAATTACTCTTTTAATTAAAGGTTCGTTTTGCCATGCGGTCGCCAGTCTTTCGGCTATGCTAATTGGTTAATTAAAGTCACAGAAGAAAAAAACACATATGCGTACTAGTTTTCGTAGATTTATTTCTCTGAAACTACACAGTCCACAAGCATGCCACCAGACAATAATACTAATGTTTCTTCGTCACCGAAAATAGCAGCTTCAAGTACAGCCAAAAACTAAATAAGCAGTGAGCACAATTCTCGAAACTAATTAACAAACAATCGCCATAGTCCGATCCTGCAGCAGTTTACTAAACACAGTTTATATTGAATCAGGTCTCTCGGAAGAACCTTCATAGTCCAACATTTACTTTAGCACACATCCCACAGTGTTCTTTAGTACGGAACACACGCCAAGCGGCCGTACGATGTATTCACGGGATAAACACACTGCCGTGGACCTTCCGTTCCCGCCGGCTGTTCCGTACGTTACCACTGACAATCACCGACTTCCGACTCACCGCGCTCGGCGCTCGCCCACCGCCAAAGACCTTACATACCTCTCAGATTACACTATCCACTCCAAATATAACCGTAACGTTCATGGTTACGTTACACCCCCACCGTTACAACGTGGCAAAAGTCGGCATTGACAAAGCACCGACTTTTGTCATCACAAACCACACTTGTTCACATATACATAGAAACATTTTACAAAAAAAAATACAAGATTACCAAACATAAAGGGAAGTCTGGGTGGCTGCTTGCTTATCCTTAAACTAACATAATTAAATACATATTAAGTAAACAAGAAATTACAAATTGAATTACAATATACTTTTTTTTTTTTCCTTTTGATGTATTACTCATGCACCGAATCGTGCCTGGATTACCTCGGAAGTACACTGACAGTGTGCCCTGCACAGGCAGGTGCCTCATTCACTGTCCATTGTACACCCACACTGATCACTTCACCCACGGAAAGACGCAAATTGACATTACGCTGCGCCACACTTAAATCATCTTGACACTTTAATGAAAGGGAAAACCGCACTTCTAAGTACATTGTCCAGCCTTGGGGCCAAAATTACTGGGAAACACAAACCAGCATGAATGCCTTCCGCAACTGTGTATCAATACTACGTGGGTCACCAATCTGTACCCAACTACCAAAAGTCCTTTTCCCACTAACTTATTGACACAGCCTCTTACACATTCTAATTGCGACTGCGATTGATTGTTACAAGAAACTACTGAAAACTTACTTAAATCATGGCAACACTTAATGCTTGGAGGTGCGGTAGATGTGACAGTGCCGTGAGGTGGGCCCCTCTATCCGGTGCCTGACACCCCACCGACACTCCCCTCCTCACCAAAATATTTGTAAGGTTTCAAAGAAATGACATTGAAAGTCCCGGCAACTTCTCTCCCATCGGCATATTCTAATTTTTAAGCATTATCCCTCAAACAGACCTTGACCCTATAAGGACCTTCGTACAACACTTTAAATTTACGTATTTCCTTCTTTACTTGTGACGACTTAAAATGCGTTTGCACCAAAACAAACAGTGTGCGGGTCGCTAATCTGCGCACAACCGCAAAAGACATTTGATACAACAACTGTACAATACCATAGAAGAAATAATTGTGATGACCAAACAACCTGAAAACCTAAACCTACCATAACGCTAAGGCATTTATGCATGGATGTTTCCATCATGCGTAGTGAGGCAACTGAAGACTGTACCACACCCTCTCTACCTAATGTACCTACTTCTTTTACTTTACAATATTCCTTCCTTCACCAAACAGCATTAAACCCCGCTTCTTCTTACGCTTCTTCCAACTCTCTTCTCTTCCTCCTCCTTTCTTCTTATTTACATTCTTTGCTTCATCATATAACCGTAGCTTCTTCCTGTGCCTCTTCCAACTTTCTTCTCTCAGCAAATACCATTCTTCTGGCTTCACATAGTCTCCTCTATTCTGCCTAGTCTCTTTCTTCCCATTAATTACCTTCTGTTTTGTGTCTTTGCATAATGGATAGTTCTCATTTACCATCATACAATGTTTCACTTCGAGATTCCCTTCCGGCAATGTTTCAGGCTTCACTGTTTCTGTCTCCTGAAGTGTTTCTTTCACCTCAAGGACTGCTTCTCGCTGTCTTCCATCTTCTTCTACTGACCTTATTTCTTCTTTTACTACAGTATCTTTCTTAACAATTTTGTCGTCAGTCACACAAGCCTTCTCCTGCTCATCTGGCTCACAAACATCATTTTTATTCACAGTTTCTCTTCCATTTGACCTATAAGTTAGTTCTGAAATTATCTTTGCCTTTTCTTGTCCGAACCACCTTATCTCCTTCCAACTTGACCACTCTTCTGACGAGTCATCACTCTCCTCCTCATGAATGCGCGCTTTAGCGATGAACAGGTTAGCATAATCTCCGACATTCGTCCAGATCACTCTTTCCTCTCCTTGATCGTTTGTAATTGGTTCATTAGAAATCTCATCTTCATCTCGCCCCCTCGTACTGTCTTCTGGTTCTTCTTTTGATAGCCTCGTATTGTCTCCTGTCCCCGCCGAGGCTGAAGCAGTGACAGGCACTAGTTTACCTGTTCGCAATCTGAACGATACTGAGTCGATATTTCAGCAGTTTGTTGTGTACAAAGTTCCCTATATTGGGTTAATTCTTCCCTAAACTGCCCTAGTCGCGATTCAAAAGCATCCCGAAGACATTCGATACTCTCCTTATTTTCATTTAATTTAGATTCAAGCAAATTACTATTTTCATTTAGTTTGGATTCAAGTGAAATACTATTTTCATTTAATTTGGATTCAAGTGAAATACTTAATTCAGATTTAAGGGAAATATTATCTTCCTTTAATTCTGATTTAAGTGAAGTTAATTTAGATTCAAGCGAATTCTTGTTTTCATTGAATTTAGCTTCAAGAAGGGACTGAATTGACATGACAAATTGTCCCTGGAAAGCACAAAACATTTCCGACATGGACGCCTCATTACTTTCCCTAACCACTTCTCTTGACTTGTCAACTTCTGATTCACTAGCAAAACTCGTCATCGACCGTAAATGATTAGACACAGTAAGGGAGGACTGATTAATGTCTACACTGGGTGCGTCACCAAAGGACTCACCTCCCAGCACCATCCCTCCACTCACACCACCCTCTACCTCCGATGCCATATTACGAAATTATTTCACACAATAAATTCAATCTTCCGTTGTAGAAAAGACAAGAAGTAACCAACGCCGTCAATCCAGCAAACAGAATACACCAGTATACATTAGCACAGAAAAAAGGTAAAATTCTGTTTCCAAATCTCTTAACTTAACTACCAAACAAGATATACACCATGTCATAAAATACACTTTCAATTGAATACATACACTACTATCAATGACCAAAAAAAAATTACGGAAACTCTACAGAAATCTCTATCTATGAAATCAAAACTCTTGAAGCAAACCCGTTCACCTACAGCTGGCGTATATCTGGTTTGTTATTACTTCCACATTAAATATCCTTTTTTTCCCCGATTCCAATTAACAGCAAAAAAAAAAATTTTTTTTCCTTGAAAAATAATTTGCTAAGCCAATCTAACACAGTTGTCCGGCATTTCAACTTTAATAATTAGTTAACGAAAGAAAAGGAAAAAACCTCCGTGTTACTCAATATGCAAAATAATAATAATTATTTTTTTTTCTTAAAAAAAATCGCGAATTCTTCGTGCCGGTTTGTGCTTTTACAAAGACTGAAAAATAAATCTTGCACTTCCCTTTCGAAGACTCGCATCTGCTTCCGCTCCGCTGTCGACCGCAATGAGGCCACGCCGCTTCTGCGTGCCCGCGTTGTTCCGCTGTCGCCTCGCTCCGATGTACCGCGTTGCCCCCAGTGACGAGTTGTTGTTGCTTGGGCAATGCTCCCCGTCAGACTGCGTTGCTCGGTTCCGATCGTGAAAGCTCGGGTCCTCTCGTTTATTACATTGTCGTGCACTCGCCGCCTCGAAGTAACCCTACCATCGCCGATTGTTGTCTTCCCGCGCTACTCACTGCTTATTATTTCCAGCACTTTTTTATATTAATCACTGTCCGTCCTTAACAATTTTAACTGCAACTTGTCCTGTCACGTTGAGCCATGTAACGGCTACCCGCGCTATTCGTGTTTGTATAGTTAAAAGTTCGTTGAAGCAATTGAGCAGCTACACTTCCTAACACGATTTTTCTTAAGCTTTCTTCCACCACTAATTACTCTTTTAATTAATGGTCCATTTCGCCGTGCGGTCGCCAGTCTTTCGGCTATGCTAATTGGTTAATTAAAGTCACAGAAGAAAACACATATGCGTACTAGTTTTTGTAGATTTATTCCTCTGAGACTACACAGTCCACAAGCATGCCACCAGACAATAATACTAATGTTTCTTCGTCACCGAAAATAGCAGCTTCAAGTACAGCCAAAAACTAAATAAGCAGTGAGCACAATTCTCGAAACTAATTAACAAACAATCGCCATATTCCGATCCTGCAGCAGTTTACTAAACACAGTTTATATTGAATCAGGTCTCTCGAAAGAACCTTCATAGTTCAACATTTACTTTAGCACACATCCCACAGTGTTCTTTAGTACGAACACACGCCAAGCGGCCGTACGATGTATTCACGGGATAAACACACTGCCGTGGACCTTCCGTTCCCGCCGGCTGTTCCGTACGTTACCACTGAAAATTAGGGCTGTTGATAAAATATCGATATTTTTTTAAAAAATATCGATATTTATGAGTGATATTTTTTAGGACGATATATCGATATTGAATCTGGATATCGGAGTCCGATATTTTTAAAAAATAAGTAGTTATTTTCCGTTTTCCTCGTAGAATATTCCAAGTTATTACTGGAGGGAAAACGATTACCTGTGTTGCACATGCAATACATTTTCATAGATAGAATTTTAAGAAACTGAACGATACGAGCACATGGAGAAGCAGGGCCGCCGTAAGCAGGCGTGCAAGACAGCGTATTATGTAGCGGGCGACCTTTTTTTTTGCTCAACAGCTGCTTCGGGCGGTCGGCGGCGACATTGAGAGATGGCACAGTGGGGGGCGGCAATCTCACAGTTTTTTGACCTGTTTCGGAAATTTCCTAGATCCACCACTGTGTCGCATATAAATTAAGTATGTGAGCAAGAGATCTTTATAGTTAAATAAATACAATTTGTAGACTGTACTTTTTTTTTTTTTTGTTATGTACTTTTACAGTTTATTCATCTCATTTTTTTGCTTAACAAATCTCTGAACACCAATAACGATCGCGCCTGTCCCTATATTCCGAAGATTTTCAGGTTCGCCTTTCTACTCAAGATCTCTCTCAATTCAACTCCACGCTGCTGCCAAATCAATCTTTTTCTTGGTTGTCCTCCCTACTCAACAATTCTCACCTCACTTCTCTTCTTTTTTTTCCCAGAGATCATATCCTTTTAAAGCCTCTCTGGGCAAACAATATTTATCTTCGTATTCTTTTCTTTTATATATGTATCATTTTTACTTTTAATTTACTACTATGTCACAACTGGCTGTTGTTGGACAGGGGGCGGCATAATCGCTATTTGCACGCGGGCGCTCAAACAGCTAGCGGCGGGCCTATGGAGAAGTAAAAAACGAAGGTAAAATAACTCATTCAATATTCATTAGAATTCTTGTCTGGACATTTTGAATTTTTTTTAAAAATTTGTCTTCAATCAATGCAAAAGTATTAGCATTAAGAAACTAATCGTAATGTACCAGGTATGGGTAGGGTTACCAGATAGCCGGAAAATCCTGGAATGTCCCGGAATTTTGTGTCTGATCTCGTGTTCAGGAATTATGCGTTTACTATCCCGGAATTTCCGTATACTAGTTTTTTTTCTCTAACTCAATTCACCACGGTGCTCATGAGGCCAAGCCAAGTATCCCATGTTTGCAGCGGGAGGATAGAATGTCCCTTAAATCAGAGGAATTGAAACTGACAGGAAAATACTCTTTGAATTTTCTGGGACTTTGAAAATTCTAGATGCAGTTAACATTAACTCCATTTATACAGAGTTCACATGACTGAAACGTGTTTTTCAGGTCCTTCCAAAAGACTTTCCAAACTATAAAATCTGGGCCCATTTCTTTAGAACAAGCGTTTTTAATGATTTTGAATATTAAAAAAAAAGTTGGTTTTGTTTTGTCAATTCCAACAAGCAATGACTTTTACGAGACAAGTTTTAGCCCGTTGAATAATTTATGAAATAAGAGCGAAACAGAACGTTCATGGATTCGATCAAGACTGAACTGCAAACTCAATCAATTTTGAAGACTCTTGCTGAGAAATTTTATCAGCTTTGCAAAGCAGTGACGGAGAAATAAATATGAAAATGGCAAAATCTAGTAATAAATATTTTTAAAGTAGATGATTAAGATCTATTTTGATTGATGATTGATGATTTAGATGCTATTTTTTTTATTTGTTGATAAAACCTGATGTTGTCTGCCTAATTTTAATTAATGAGCCTAACAGAAGTGTTCAGTTTTGGTTTAATATTTTTGAGATTTTGATTGATAATACCCGATGTTGATTTTGTACCAAAGTAAAAAATTCTTAACGAGGTGGTCAATTTTTGTTTTAAGTTTAGTATTTTTCGTTTTGATTCATAATACCTGATGTTGACTTTCTACCATAGTTTAATTAATAAACTTAAAAGTATATGTTAGATAGCATATTTACCTAAAATAGAATTTTTTATTAATTTGCATTTTTGTTCACTCTTTAAACATACCGCTAAAATACTTTTTAGACCCAGAAATGTCCCGGAAATTATAAGCATGTATCTGTCACTCCACAGTTAAATATTTCGCGCGAATTGGATACGCTTCTTGTTCCATACCAACAGAAGAATTGACCTCCAAAATTATGTCACAGCCAGTTTTGTTATATCACTTACGAATTTATTAAGATAAGAAATTGAAAAAAAGAATCTACCACTTTTGGATTGCCTTTACAAAGCGCTATGCTAAAAACTTATTATTATAGATTGGTGCCTTCAAAAAACAATTTGTTAACGCCAAGGGAACTGCCTTGACAGTAGCGGCTCTAGGATTTTTCCAAGCCGGGGAAAAACTGAAATTGTCGCCTCTTCAAACATTGTTCCCAGCCAGACCCCGAGAATCGCCTCTTTGATTGTTGGCCAAACGCATTGATGTCGCCACTTTAACTGTTTGCCTAACGCTTTGTTGGACACGATTTTATCGCCCAGAGCAAGTAACCCGGTTTGCCCCCACCCCTCGCCCTAAATCCTGCATTCCACCTAGAATCTCAGCTTTAAAAAATTGTATTATGGTAAAGCGTTACCCATTTGCGAAGCAATATCAAAGAAGGGGAAATTTTCAATTAATGTAGGGAGTTCTCTATTCATAGTAGAAGAAACAACGGGAAAAACATGAGTTCATGCTCTTGAAAAGTATGTCCAATGAAGTTTCTGACATGAGTTTTGGTGCAAAATTTTACTTCATTACCACCTTAGTTTGGAACTTTTTTGGATCTGGAACTCTTTTAAATGACTATGACGTTCTCTCATCATAATTCTATGCAACATCCAGTTGTCCTAGAAAACGGTAATTTGGTACACATACTTGGTTTCATCCCCATAGTATAAGAAAATTTCCTGTGTTTTGTCAATGTCAATCTAAAAGTTGAAACGTCTTAGAGAAAATTTGTAGGTTAATTGCTTGCTTCTTTATGAGGCTATATGCCTTGAATTTCAGTTTTGCACAAAGATCAGGAGCATAAAAAACACAATTAATTTTACTTTGTTACTACATTTAATTTGGAAGTTATTGGTAGTCCTACACCGATGGTAACAATGCAGACACGGCGAAGCTCGCACAGAACGAATCGGACTCGCCCGTTGTTTTACATGAGCGTGCGTTGTCGAGGAAAGTATTTTGACATGAAAATTGGATATAAGCAGGAATATTGATAAATTCGGATACACAATCTTTGCTAAGGTGCGAACATTTGGTCCAAAAAAGTAAGAAGACTCAGAATAAGCTATCAACCTAGAAAAAGAAATTAAATTCCACATAAAACAATAATTGTAAAAAAAGTGACTTGCTCACTATGTAAACTCTGATAATAGAACATCAACCTAAATAAATGCCTCTACAATGTTGCATTATTGAGCTTTTAAACTCAGAAAAACCAAGATTTCCCTCGATGCTCTTTCTGGATTCACAAGTCTTCGAGTAAATCATAAACATTCGGCCTTTCCTTTTAGTAAAGTAGTAGTATAATGGGTAATTCACAACTTTTAAAAATAGATTTATTCGTAACGTCATGAAAAAATTATTTTTTTTCTTCAGAAAATCAAAACTTGATGCAGAAAAATATCTCACAACTATTCATCATTAAATAGCCACAAGACTTCGCCCTTTTTTAAAATGATTTGTTATTGTAACATTGTTTTTATATAATAGGGTCGATATATCGATATATCGATACTTTTTCTTCGATATATCGAACCCGATATAAATATTTTTTAAAATATCGATATATCGAAAATCCGATATTTTTTAAAATATCAACAGCCCTACTGACAATCACCGACTCCCGACTCACCGCGCTCGGTGCTCGCCCACCGCCAAAGACCTTACATACCTCTCAGATTACACTATCCACTCCAAATATAACCGTAACGTTCATGGTTACGTTACAAAATTATTAGATATTGTAGTTTGGTTATATCTGATTTTAAACTGGCTTTACATTCTTCTGCCAAATGTTTATTAACTTATCTTTCTTCTTTAGTTTTTGAAATAAAGTGAAATGGATAATAAAGGAGAAAATCTTTTTTCTGTATTTAGAGCTATTAGAATTTTTAGTGTACAACATAGACTACAGGAAGAAAAAGAATGTAGGAGAGGGAACCTGCAGGTATTAATATCTGTCTCTGTACAGCTGATAATAATTTGTTATAATGATGAGGACAATGTGTTAAGGCAATATAAAAATAAACTTGGACAGGGAAAGTAAATCCATTACTTAACAAATAGAGGACAAGACAGTAGTGACAATAAAAAAAAAAACATTACACAATATTTTAATTAAATACTTGGTCAATCTGAAGAGGCATGGCACATGTGACAAGTCTCACCACAGATATATGGGGACAAATGAAGGGTATTTGGAAGAGAACATAATGTGGACAATCAACTACTATGCAAAAGTAGTGTAGTTGGGAATGGCAACTAAAATAAAGAAAATAAGAAAAATGAAAATATATAACAAGACTATCTATGCAAAAACAGCAAGTTGTATAAAATAATAATAATTATAAATACATGATGTGGGAGGAGGTGAGGGGAAGATAGATGAATCGAAACAAAATGTTAATATATAAATAAAACAAAGAATAAGAAAAGTAGACCCATCACTCAACATAGATGAATGAAGGAGGGCTATGGAAAACAAAAAAATAACACAAACACAATTTCATGTGTTGGTCTCACTTTATGTGTGCTTACTGTAGGCCTTCTGCTTTTATCTATAGTTAGTTATGAGTGTACTTACCTGATCCTTCATTATTTTCATTGCTAAAAAAACTTTCCTCTATTCATTACTATCATTAGTTATAAGCCGGAAAAAAAGAAGCTGATTAACAAATGTGGATATAAATAAGGAAAAAGAGAGGACTCATTGCTTACCACAGTTGGAGACGGGAAAGTGTAGAAACACATATCCATTCAAATATCGATGTCACAACCATTTGTTTAGATCTCAAATGATCGATCAAAATTTTGGTTCACATCAAATCAACTGAGCATTCACAGTACCTCCACTTTGGCAGTTGCCACCTATTTCAATCTGAATGCCACTTGCTATTGACCTTGTACTCATGGCATATGTATATATTCTCACCATAATTCTCCCACAATGTACCCTAGCAATATTGTTCAAGCATTAATATCACAAATTTATGCAGCTGATCTGATTCATAAACAACTTTCCCACACTACTTCTTACTCCAAACAGCCCAACATACACTATACAGCTTCTGAGAGCAGTCAGATGAGTTCTTGTCAGACATTTCTTCCCAGGTCTTTAATTTATCATCTATACCCTCTATCTATAACATGGCTTTTATTTCTTTTAGTTTTATGCTGAAATAAGATTCCTCATTGGAAAGATCCTGTTGTAAAGCTTTTATAATAGACACCATAACCCAGCCATCTTATGCTCCACTGGTGCCAATCTACACACCCAACAAGTCCCCCTGATCCTCCATTCCAACATACTACAGTGAAAAACTTGCAATATTTACTGGGCTTCATGAATTTCACAGCTGGAGTAAACTTCCTGTTTTACAATGTACCACTTACCAAAATTATCACATTATTAACCAAATAAATTTGGAAAAAATGTCCTGCTTCATACATAATGAAAACAAAGAAACCACTGTTAGGACCTGAAAATAATATAAGATAGAGAAAAATAACCCATCACTTACCATACATACATGTAAAAAACACACACAAAATTTACAATTTACATGTAACAGGTTTGGAGGTGCACAAATCTTTCCCCATGCCATAAGTCTTACCTCCTACATAACTCCTACCTCTGCCCTCTTATTAGCACCCTGATGGTAAGCAGTTGTTTGTTATTTATAACAAAAATTATTCAGTCATCAGAGCCCGGACGTTACAAACATGGTTCAAGAGCCATTAACATTTTGTTGAAATTGTCAATTTGTTCTGTTGTGTCTTTATTACTGTATATCTTGCAAAATTGGACAACCTGTAGTCCATTTCTATTCGTTCTCTTGTGTGTCGGGAACTTTCTCACAATATTCTTATAAATTCTTTCTCTACAAATTTGTGAACTGAAATCTCCAAATAACACATTGGCGTTATCTATAGGAATATTATGAATTTAGTTTTCTAAAAAAGCCCAATATTCTTCCACTTTATCATGCTATACTATTGAATACTTTTATAAAATATATTGAAATGTTCAAAAATTCAGGAAGGAAATACCTAAATTGACTGACACATACACATTTTTTAGGTTTTCCACATTGATGACTGCTACTCATGTTGTTATGAAGTAAAAATTTAATAGGAATCTACATTAAATTCATGAAATAAAAGTATTTATTTTGATAAATTAGGCTTGTGCCAAGGTTTTTTTTTTTTTTTTTTTAATTGTTTAATATGAGGGCTCTTCTATGGTAGTTGTTTTGACAATTATTAACTCATAACTTTGTTAACTTTTATCCACACAAAATCATTCAATGGCCATTATAATCATTTAATGAAATAAAAGAAAATAATATTTTTTGCTTAAATTATTGATTAACCACCTACTGACTGAGAAAATGATTGAATGATATTCATTAAGAAAATAATTGTATGCAATCAATTGAGAAAGTGATTGAGATGTTTTAAAGACAAATGATACTCTGTACATCTGTGTAACCAGTCCTTTTTGGCTGACTAAATCTTTCCATAGCTTTCTGAAGTTTGAAGATAATCCTCAAAGTGATATTAATTTATTTTTGAATTTTAATTTACATCAAACTTGGTACACATATGCTCTGTAAGTCAAGGAAGTTTTTACAAAATAATGAACCTTCAAAGGCTGTCATAGCAGGGGGAGAGGTGATACTCCCACATGGCGTGTCCCAGGTGGCAGATAGGGGGGTCCCTCACCAATTTACCAGCGGACTTGAGCAAAATAAAATTGCTCTCGTGGACCTCGGTTAATGGCCTCAATGGCAGAAGAGGAATAGGATTGTTCCCAACGCCCTCCAGTCCTAAAAAAAACTGGACTTCGGTTCAAACAATTTGATTCTCAAGTACCATGAAGCATGGCAGAAAACAACATATTACCCCAGGTGGTAGCCAATCAACTGCTGTCCAGGACAGTACAACCAGACTTTTGGATTATGGGGCATCTGGTATGACACGCAAACAGAAGGTATTGGAGACCTCTGGACAACTTCGCCCTAAAACCAAAACCTTTTTTGGAACATGTCGGAGAACAAATCGAATATTGTAATGTTGTACGACAATGTCAGATTAAAATATTGATACGTGACGACAATACAGTGTCACTATTATTTGTTTAGCCGTTCTTTTCACACACCAATACTTGTCAGAGCTTGAAACTGTCCTGTCGCGAAGCCATGTCGGAGAACAAAACTGAAATAGTGTGTCGGGATGATCACAGCAGTTCCTTCCGACTTGCTAATTAGTCCCCTTTATAATTAGTTTTGACCACCTAATGTAAGGACGATCAGACTTCGTATATTAAATTATCGGCCGCCACCATCGGCTGGCTAGGGTACAAATCCAGAACAAATATAACTATAAGTTTCTCAAGGAATCACTTCGAGTATGTAGACCAAGATTTATTCTGTAGTTCTGTGCTGCACAAATGTACCCGGCCACCAATGGAAAAATAACAATAACACACACAAGTAAATTACTAGTGACAACGATCCGAAGATGCAGGTTCTTCAGAGTGTAAAAACAATTCTTTCCATCACTTTCACAAAACCAGAGGAACGATACACACGACGTTCTCTGCACGACTCCACTACACTCTCTCTCTGACTCGCTCCTCAAACTGTCCGACGTCGTAAGTCACCGATACTCATAGAATAAATATAATTAAAATAAGTTAAGCACTGAAAGGGGCAAGCCTACTGTAATGTGACACCCCTTCCATGTCACGGTTCTAATGTGAGCCGCAGGTAAGACATTTGAACCTGGGACATATTTAGGTTAGTTTTTTAGTAGGTAGTTACAAAAAAAAAAAATCCCTACATTATACAAGAACACCATGAATTAAAATTACTATACAAGAGTATTGGTGGCCCGGGTCCCTACCGAACAAAATTACAAACATATTCACAAAATTCATTCACATACAATTGTATCTCCTGGAAAGAAAGCACAAAATTACAAATAATAATCTCTTGAGGTTAAACGTCTGTTCCTCACTCAAACGCACATGAACATTGACATCATTACATTAGTCTTAGTTTTTTTTTTCTCTGTGGATAGTAACATCACTCTATCCAGGATACATCTTTGTCAGTGAAACACCAGATTGTTATTACCAGAGCTTCCCATGATAAGGTAACTTTTCCTTCCTTTAGTGAGGCTCGGTTAAAAATGAGGTCAATGACCTGAAGGTTTGTCAACCTAGCCTTCTAAAATTGCGCTTAGGTTAATCACTTACTACCCCTTCCAAGAAAATCGAATTAAGACGTACACCAAACAATAAAGAACATATTTATATTTCTGTTATTAACACACAACGACGTCCATCTTTCGACATATCCTTGAGGTGGTTACTGGGTGTTCGGGGTAGGGACTACTCTTAAGCACTCCAGGGCACACCCTCCAAATCTTAAGGAAAGTGATACTGACTTGAGATATTAGTTACTTAATGTCACTCAAAACATTTGTTCCCTAACTCACTATCTATATCAAGTATGTTTGTGATTTGTATTAAACAAAAGAGAACATCTACCAATAAATATTAAACTAAACAACCCTACAAAGTACAAGGCATTTTTTTTTTAAAAAAATCAAAGTTTCTATAAAACCATTATGTTGAAGAGACACTTCATACTTCAGCTTTGTGAAAATCACTATGCACAACATAAATCACTTAAAAATATAATTAAACTGTAGTACATAAGTAGTGTGAATCTCTTATGCTAAAAGAAGAATGGATATATTTTAATTTAAAGTCTGTTGATGCCCTCATGAAATAAGTCCAGTTTTCCTTTGGACCAAGGTGAGATTATTTCCTTTTTCTTCACATGTACTCCTGGTTCTTCCCTCCTATCCTTCTTCTTCTTCCTACGTTTCCTTCCTCGCATTGTGGAATTACACTTTTCAAAAGTCTCAAGTGAACATTGGAGAATGAAATATTTCATTTTGTTAATTGAAAAACCTACAGTATGACCATATGGGCTAGTACCGAGGTAACTGTTCAAAGTGCACAAATTGCTTATCCCCAATGGGAATATCATTTGCCAATACTTTAGTACTGTGGTGAGTGGGGAAAACTAAGTCAGTCCCGAAAGGAAACATTAAATCATAAATGTGGTTCGCAAACTTAGTGACACAAGTTGGTTTGCGGAGTTTGAAAATTGCTCTGGGCATAGCCAGCTTGCTCTCCTTCAGAGAAATTGTAGGAATATTACTTACATAAATATCTGTAACTGGAAAAGGACTCTCTGAAATTGACCGAACACTAACCAATTCCATTTGAACACTAGTTTGGGATTCAATACACAAAGCATCATGGGAAACCGGAGTTGCTTCCTGGACCAAAACAATGTACTTATCCTTATCTGGTACTAGGGGTCCCTCCTGTGACTCATTAAGAGGTTTCAAATTACTCTCTTCCTTGAACTGATCTTCATTCCTCATGAAACAATCTTGTCGTAATTGCACTAACTCGCCCCTTAATTGCAAGAGTCTATCATCAAAATGAGCCGTGATTTGACAGCGAAGAGCTTCACTTTTTTTCTCCAATTTCAGCTTTAAGAGCATTGCTGTTTTCAGCAATTTCAGCTTTAAGAGCATTGCTGTTTTCAGCTTGACCGACCTTAAGTTCTTGAAAGTTTTTTCTCATCTCTTCCATAAACTTCACCAACATTGCTGGTACGGGTACCTCATCACTCTGCTCTGCTACTACTTCCATAGAAAATTCCATGGTTTTCATATATAAGTTTAAAACTAAACCAAACTTGAATGACGCTATTAGATTAATAAGTTGCTCTAGCAATAGGCTACCTATTCCCCAAACTTAGATAAAACGGTCAAAGATATATCTTTTCAGTTTCAAATCAACTCACAACAACGCCGTGATAACTCGTCAAATGAAACAAAACAACGCAGTATATATTCCACAACCAAAAACAGATTTGCTCCAATGAGAAAAAAAAGAACAACGTAGACTGGCTCTTAAAACAGTTAATTTCACTTCTCCAGTCTGCTGCTGTGAATAAAACACATGTAGATAATACAGTAATTATACTTTTATTTACTACTGCTGACTGTTGGTGTCGAACCACATATGCAGACTATACTGTTTCGTCGCTCAATGGTACTGCCACCTGAAAATGTCATGCACAGAAAAAGTTATACTTGTTAACGTAAAAGTTTTCGCGTGTTCCTCCCGCAATTAATGTCTTTGAAAATGTAAATAATTGCAATCTATTTTATTTTTATTTTTCCAGAAAGGAAAAAAAACTTCATTCGTAAGTAGAACTGAAATTTGAAATTTCTGTACAAAATAAAATGTTATGGGAGAGCGAAATAAATTTTCCGCGAGTATAAACTCTTACTATTAGGCTATAAATTTTCCAGAAGCTCCGGTAAATAACAACCGATGGTACAGATCTTTGAAACAAAATCCCGTTAATCTGCTATTCTTTTAGTTCAAAATTATTATATTTAAAAAATATTTCCCGATTGTTTAATAGTATAATGTTGCCTGTTAGATGTCTTCTCAACTCCTGCCGCTATTTTCTGCAACGCTGATCCACGATTTGTTGTTCTACTATCTGCGTTGCGTTATTCACAGGTACTGCATCGCTGTATCCACCATGGAGGAAGGAATAATATGGAGACGACGCAAGAGACCTTTACCACGCATGGGAGTGAAGCAGGCCGGCGGAGGAGTGGGGGGGCATGGCCGGAGTGGTGGGGGCTTGACCGCTTCCCAACAAACACGGGGAATATGTACAAACACCTCAAGGGGCTCTAGGATAACGTGACGCCGCAATCTGGTGATGGATTATTATGTAACTCGATGAGACAAATAAAAAATGAAGAATAAATTTTTTTGATATCCTGCTTAGTTTTCGAGATATTCTGTCTCAAACTGTGAAATGGTTTTGGTTGAAATTCAGAAGAAACAATTATTCAAAGTCAAATTTTATGATGAATTTTTATTTAAAAAGACGAGACAAATAAAAAATAAAGAGTAAAATTTTTCTATATTTCACCTAGTTCTCGAGATATACCGTCTCAAAAGTGAGGTGTCTTGAGTTGAAATGCAGAAGAAAAATTTCGCAAAAGTCAAATTTAATGATGGATTCTTATGTAACACGACGAAAAAACTCGATAATAAGGAATAAATGTTTTCGATATCTTGCTTAGTTTGGGGGATATACAACATCCAAATTGAGGGGTTTAGGTTTGGATGCAGGCTGGACCAAAAATTAATTCTGTCAAAGCCACAATGATTACATGGTTGACATGCAGAATGGATATTTCAGTTTTATTACTACCACTTGTGGTTAGTCTGAAATGTGTCCTAGACCAGAAAAAAAGTAAGAGGACCCACTCTAGGGATGAGCAACCCAGACATTTTGTAGGCTGGTACCAGAAATAAAATGTTTATTCAGTCACCTTAATGAACATTCTCTTGATCAAGATGTGTTGTCTAATTTCACAGCCCTACTTATTAGGACAATTGTAAAAAAATTATCTCTCAGTTAGATTTAGATACGGGGGGGGGGGGGGGAGAATGTTGTACAAAAAAATAGAGACTAAATTAGAAACACATTCCCCAAATTGATTTTGTTCAAAGGCCAATAACTTCTTTATTTATGGAGCTCATTTTTATTTCTGGATGAACCTGTTTCGACATAAATAGATGAGAAAGATTTCAAAATCGGTAAAAATAGGTATAGACGTATTTACAAACAGAAACAAGTGTTATATGAAGCTTTAAAAATAACCTAAGTCAATGGCCTGAAATAGCTATTTAAAAAATTAATAAAACTCACAGCTTCTCACATAACAGTTAATTTCATCATCCATTGTCAGTATAATCAGCAACGTGACGAAAGAAATCGTAATAGTAAATTCACTGAATCGCGAAGTAAAACACGCCCCTTTAAATCTCATTTTAAACACTCGTTAAAAAATAATGCTAGTCTATTATGTGCAAAATAGCAAGTTTGCTGATTTTCTACACTACACCAAGAAAAATTTGAGAATAAAGTCATCCCATTGAGAGCTATGACTAAATATTTATAGACGTGCTGCAAAGTTTGCGGTGTCTACCGCTCACTTCAACAACGATAATTACAATTCAACTTACTTATGAAATGATATTCCAGGTTCTTTCCTGTCTGACCTATTTGTGCAACCGTATGCAACACAAGCTGGCATTTTTAAACACTTATACACAATACTAAATGAAATAATCACTGCATCTACCACAATGTGAACACCTTAATTGTTGGGAAGCGCCATATGGTCGCTGCCGGTGCTGCCACCATGCGGGAGAGTTTAGTGCTTGCTTCACCGATTTAACGTCACTTCTCCTCCATATAATTCCTTCCTCCATGGTATCCACTGCTGAAGTAATCGTCTCTGGTTATCTGTGTTGACTCTCTTGCGCTACCGTCTTTGCACAAGCTTGCTGTTCGCCGAGTAATTCTTCTCGCGCGTACCGTCTTTGGTAGAATCCGCTTCGCAATTCTTAACAGTTGTTCAACTGTTTAGTCTTATGCCACGCACTTAAAACTCTTTATTTTGTGATTTAGACGGCCTTTATAATCACTTTAACCGTCTATTATTCTCACAAGTCCTGTATTTAGGTCGACATGTCGGAGAACAAATCGAATATTGTAATGTACGACAATGTCAGATTAAAATATTGATACGTGACGACAATACAGTGTCACTATTATTTGTTTAGCCGTTCTTTTCACACACCAATACTTGTCAGAGCTGGAAACTGTCCTGTCGCGAAGCCATGTCGGAGAACAAACTTGAAATAGTGTGTCGGGATGATCACAGCAGTTCCTTCCGACTTGCTAATTAGTCCCCTTTATAATTAGTTTTGACCACCTAATGTAAGGACGATCAGACTTCGTATATTAAATTATCGGCCGCCACCATCGGCTGGCTAGGGTACAAATCCAGAACAAATATAACTATAAGTTTCTTCAAGGAATCACTTCGAGTATGTAGACCAAAGATTTATTCTGAGTTCTGTGCTGCACAAATGTACCCGGCCACCAATGGAAAAAAATAACAATAACACACACAAGTAAATTACTAGTGACAAACGATCCGAAGATGCAGGTTCTTCAGAGTGTAAAAACAATTCTTTCCATCACTTTCACAAAACCAGAGGAACGATACACACGACGTTCTCTGCACGACTCCACTACACTCTCTCTCTGACCGCTCCTCAACTGTCCGACTCGTAAGTCACCGATACTCATAGAATAAATATAATTAAAATAAGTTAAGCACTGAAAGGGCAAGCCTACTGTAATGTGACAAACACTGAACATAAACACACTCTTGAGAGCAGGAAAATTACATGAACTACAGGAAACCCTAGACAAACAATAAATTCTGATACTAGCACTTCAAGAAACAAGACTAACAGATAAAAATGCAATGGACTTTGGCAATTACAAACTCTTCAAAAGTAAGACTAACAAATGAATCCTGAAAAACACCCCACATTTAGGAGTAGCTTTTACAATTAACAAAAACATACTGAACTCGGTAACAAATCTGAAATCCATAAATAACAGACTCATGATGATCTCCTTTAAATGTGCAAACAAAACATACACACTAATCAATCAACAAGGATAGTAAAACAGATCATGGAAAGGTAGATCAATGCTGGGAAACACTAGCAGAAACGATATACAACTTCCCACAAGCCACATCAAAATCTTAGTATGGGACTTTAAGACACAACTAGGAAGAGAAAGAAGATACAGAAAAACAATTGGAAAATACCCGGCTCACAAATGGACCAAACAAAATGGGCAGAGATTAGCTGAACTCTGCAGTAGATTAAATATAAAAATCATGTCAACAAACTTTAAAAAGAAACTGTCAATACAGATGACTTGGCGAGCATCAAACTCACTCTTAGGTGAGTTCCAAATCGATCATGTAGCCATCTCATATTCAAACCACAGAGAAATTTTGAACGTCCAAGTTAGAAGGGGTGCAAACATAGATTTTTACCATTTCTTGACAAGAATTAAATTGAAGTTGAGACCACAAAGGATCATCAAAAAGAAACACAAATTCCAAAATTCGATGCAGGCAAAATTCAACCTTCATTTACAGAAGAACTGGACAGAAAGAAATCAGAAAATTGGCAACAACTCAAAACCAAACTGATTGAAACAGCACAAAAACTAATCTCACAACAAAAATTCAGAAAACATCCTTGGTGGAACAAGCAATGTGACCAAGCAATCAAAGGACGACATGAAATGTACATCAAATGGAATAACAGAAAAGCAGATGACAACTACGAAGAATACCTGAAATGTAGGAAAGAAACAGCAAAATTAATCATACAAACCAAAAGGAAATATGAAAATGGGCAAGTGCTTGGAATTGAGAAAGAATTCCAAAAAAACACTCAACTTCTACAGAACTTTCAAGAGAAAACTCACAGGATATCAACCACAAAAGCTCTGCTTAAAAAAAAAAAAAAGGATGGCAAACAGGCATTAAACAATAAAGAAAACTGTACAGTGCTCGCAGAGTATTTTGAAAAACTCTTAAACTGTCCCAAACCAATACAATGATTCACACCAGAAGAACCTAAAGAACAAAATCCAAATTCATCACCACCTGATGAAAATGAAATTGTTTGGCAAATCAAAAGACTCAAAAACAACAAAACAGCTGGTGAAGATGGAATGACTGTGAGGTTCTAAAATCAGAGGGATTAAAAACTATAAAAGAGATCACAAAAATTATCCAAGACATTTGGCAAACAACAAATTCCAGAAGATTGTAAAAATGTGTTAATCCACCATTAACACAAAAAGGGAGACAGAACAAGTCTTAATAATTACAGGGGAATCTCACTGCAGTCAGTGCCATACAAAATTTTCTCCCAGTGTCTCCTTGATAGGGCTCAACAACAACTAGAACCAAGGATCGGAGAACATCAAGCAGGATTTAGACCAGGTATCTTTGCACAGAACAAATACTCAACCTAAAACTTATCCTCAAACATCAAAGAATTTGTAGCAACCATTTAGTCTGCACATTTGTTGAGTTTAAAAAAGCATATGACTCAGTTGATTGTGAGTCATTATTCCAAATAATGAAAGAACAAGACTTAGACCCCAAAACTCTTGCTTTAATACAATAAACACTATCAGATACAAAGTCCAAAATAAAAGTTTTAGGGTAAATATCAGAACCATTCATTATTAAAACAGGAGTAAGACAAGGAGATGAATTTTCTCCGTTACTTTTCAACTGCATCCTTGAAAAAGTGTTACAGGAATGGCAGAAACAAAAATCAATCCTTTGAATTGACCAGCCAATTATATTAGGCAGAGGAAAATTAAAGATAGATTGCCTAGTATTTGCAGATGACTTAGCAATCTTAACCCGTGACATTGCAATAGCCCAAAAACAGATTGAACTCTTGAAAGAAGTAGCGGAGAAAGTTGGTCTACAGGTTTCAGTCGAGAAAACAGAATTTATGACCTGCAATAAAGAAACAGCAAAATACATGGAGAAAAAATATGGAAAAATCAATCGAGTCTCAAACTTCAAGTATCTCGGTGAAACAATCCAAGAGAATGGAACTGAAGAAAAAGCTAATGAAATTAGATGCCAAAAGATGGAAACAGCTTATCGCCTAACACACAATGTCTACAACAAAAATCACACAAAACTGAGACATTACAATACAGTTATTAAACCAGAATATCTTTATAGATCAGAAACACTTATTTTGAACAGGAAAAAAGATATAGAAAACATTGAGAAAAAAAGAAGGCAAAATTATAAGGAAAATTTGAGCCCAAGACTCATAGGAGACTAGTACAGACTCAAAAGTAATCAGGAAATTTTAAAATATGCAGACATTCACAGTGATATTAGAAAAAGCTGACTAAAATTTTATGGACACATCAAAAGAATGAATCCTAACAGACTGACAAGACAAATAGCTGAATTCTACGAAAATGGAAGTAAATTAATATCGGATACAATGAAATGGTTGGAGAAATCAGGAAAGACCTCAAATTAGCAGGAATTGTCCCAGAAGATATCAAAAACAGAGACATATTTAAATCCAAAATTTACAAGTGGCAAGTTGACTGGAAGGAAAGATTAAAGAAAAGACCTGGAACAACATGGTCAGATGAGAGAAAAGAAGCCCACAGCAAGCGTATGAAGGAAATATTGGCACAAAGGAAAGTGAACAAACGCTTGTGAGTACTTTGCATAGTCCTAATGGGTTTATCAGCAAATAATGAATGATAATAAACCTTCAAAGGACCTGTTTGTTTCCCATGGTTAGCTCTATATTGCTTTTTCCAGAATCAGCACTGGAAATAATTTCTATGTCTTGGCACCACATGGTAAGACAAATAATATGGTCTACAAGAAATGACTAGAGTAGAAAAATTTCAAGAAAATCGAGATTACATAAATCAGTAAACAACACTTCAATATGATTCTATTCTCTTATAGCTTCTGATATTATTATGATATCTCTATCAATTCAATTCATCGTGATCAACACCAGGTAATGGAGCAATTTTAATTATAAATCAGCCAAGGACAATTCATAATCCATTTTCATCATTCCCAGTTGAAACCAAGCAACGAAGCTTGTTTGATATATTGTACTGTTCCTTCCTTTTTTCCCCTAAATAATCAACTATTTAAAACAAGAATAGTCTCGCATGTAAGACTACAATATATTGTTATTTAACTCCTACGTCCCACTGTTTTCATAAAACAGTTTACTTTGATGTCTTGTTTAAAAACAAAGATTTTCTTTTTATTTAACTAGTGTTGTCAAAGTCATAACTAGTCTCCTTAAAAGTTAAAAGCAAACATTAGGACACATCACTACAAAAAATATGCTGCCTACCTTTGTAGGTGGTAGATAGGAAGCATGACCGAGGGCACACAGCATTCTCTGTAACCCCTCAAAATGGCATCCACAAAAACCTCAGCTAGTTGCTGAGCACTTAGAGTTGGCAGGAAGCTGTAATAGCACATTTTTGCCTGATTATGTTACCTAAAACTCCATTAACATCTTTCAATTATTATTATCATAAGTACCTTTCCAAAAGAGATTAAGTGTTTTATCAGTATGGCCAAAAATTAAATACTTCCCTGCAGGAAAATGACTCAAATATGTATTGTTGTTTTCAACCTGTTTCCCTTTTAAACATGGGAAATGTCGAGTTCATTGTGCTACCAATTGTAACCTCGGAGAAGACAGTTAACTTACAACAGCACAATTACAGTTGTTTCATGAAAAAGTATGGCACACCATGTCTCACAGGTATGGTAAAAGGTAGCATATCATAATAAATTGGTGTTGAGAAAAAAAACAATCTGATTTATCCTTTGTGTTTTTCTTTCTTTCTTATTCAGTGTGTTGATAAATTTATATTAGGGTGTATCTTATAAGAGCAAAAAATTTTTTATCGAATATTCAAATGCTTACCCTCTAATTCTTTTTAAATCGCTGTACCTTTCTTACATAAGAAATTTTATCTTCCTACGATTAATGTTAACCCAAGCCGAGTTGACCTAAAAGTTTACGAAAAATGTTTATTTTGACTAATGCTTGATACGTGACAACATCATTTAAAAAATTATTGTTAACACAATGATATCCAGACAACAAAAAATAATACTTAATTTTTTAGTAAGACAGAAGTTTAAAATTATGAGTGGTATTTTCTTTTTAGGATCTCTTTTTTATGGTGCGGGTACAATTGTCGGTGTTTCCGTTCTTCATCGGATGTAATTAAACCATAAAACTCCTACATTAATCTTACAGCTCTTTCAGATAAAATACCTGTAGCGGCTTAAAGAACACTACTTTATATCTTCAACCAAGAAAACAAATGTTTGCTCTTCACAGATATAAATTCATCATGGTTTTTCCTAAAACAAAATATAGGTAAGCATTAATTAAGTCACAAAAGATACAAAATAATGTACAATGAACATACAAGACAGCTAATTTTACATACCAAACAAAATAGAACCAGATATTTCTTTTTACAAAGTCAGATGTACTTTCCCTTTTTGCGTTCCTTGCTCAATTTAAGTTGAAAACCTAAGAAACCTATCTAGAGTGAATAAATGGCTCTTGACAATTATCACACTTGATGCACTGCACAAGGATGGCTTATTTTCAGTTCTTTGCTACTATCTCCATCCAAAAATATAACTCATAGCTCAATTAGTTCTCTCTAGTCGTCTTTAACGTAGGATTTTTTAAAATTCAGACAAATAGAAATGTAACAACTGCTCAGTTTGTATGTCATTGAAATGTTTTTTTTCTTCTTCTGAGTTCTTATATAAATTTGATGTCATCATGCAAAAAGTAACAACTTTCATTCCAACATTTGTTTCAGAAGTGCCCAGGCACCATTGAGATGACCTATGTGAGATGCTAATGTGTAGCAGCTCATTATCTGCACTTTATCACTTACTCAGAGCATTCAGAATAACTTCACCTTTGTGTTTATCACAAGAGGTTGTTCTCTATTACGAAAGAAAATTATAAGACAGATTGACAGTCGTTCTTCTTTGGAACTTCTTACGCCCAGACCAGGCAACAACTTGCATTCCACTGAATGGCCATGACTTGGATCACATCATTTTAAAATCAGTTATTATAGCATCTGCTTATTTCTTCCTTGTTTGTATCCTCATTCATTGAATGGAAGACTAGTTTAAAGAAAAATTGCCAATACTAAGTCCAAGTGCCACCATGATAACTTGAAGAACGTAAACTGAATCTCTTACACTTAACTGGCATCTATCCAAGGCAGCTATTAATTTAGGAGTAAAGATATTTTTTTCTTCTCTGCTTTACAACAGTTCCTGATTGAATTATTTCAGGTGGGTTTGTTAAATGCTCTTCCTGATGTTTTCCAGGACTATAAGATAGCAGGAACAAATCATAGGATGCTGAATACATATATTTAACTATTTTTCTCTTTGTGTATTTTCATTTTTTCCATTTCTTCTTTTTCAGATAGTTTTACATACACACAGATCAAGCAACTTGGTCTCCCTGGCTCTCTCTGTAACTGCAAGAAGATTTTACTCTCCTTTGTTTACATCCTTTCGAGGACATAAGCTTGTGCAATAACGAACACATTATCCAATTCACATTGCAAATCCTCTTCCCTTCGCTTATAAATATCCAGAGATTTGCTTGCATTATTTTTCAACTGTCCCCACATTATAATGCACTCATGTATTGCACTATTAGGGCTTTCACTTATAGTCAATTTGTCTTCGCGGATATTAAAAAATAAAATAGAACTCCCGCAAATTTGGTAATTTGTATGTCCTACTAAAAATATGCTCTTTCTAGCACTTCATAATCCTAAAACCTTTTAGTAGAACAAAACAGTACATGATACCTATTTAAGAACTGTAATGAAAGTAACAATTAACATAGGGGTGCACCACTACCCTCGCGTAACTTATATAAAGATGAATCGGTGGAAGTCGTCATGGGTTACAGTTATCTGAATGATGTAAAAATTTATTTGTGAGTGTTTTAGGATAAAATGAAAAAAAAGGATGTATGCATTACAAAATTTTGACTTTGAAAAATAATGGACACCCTAATGTATATGCTACAGAATTCTTAATCAGTCAACCACATTTGGATTTAAAAAAAAATGTACTTCACTTGAATTTTGTACAAGAAACTAGCTTGTAGCCACAACTTCATTCATGGCTGTCATGTATTTGAAAGGTTATTATGTTTTGCATGGAACCATAAGTATTTCCAGGATTAAAAGTAACCTTCCCAAACAGCAACCTGCCCTTGGAAGTATTGTTAAAATTGGTTCATACACTGAGTATATCACATATGTATTATTTATATTATTTTTAATAGCTGAAAAAGCTAAAAATGTAATAGAAGCTAGGACAGTTAAGTGTGTTCATGAAAATTCCAGAAGATTCTAGAAGATTCTAAAGTAATGCTATAGAACACTTTGGCTTCCTTCCTACCATTTTCGAGATATTTTCAAAAACCAAATGGTTTCAAATATAAATTCTGTTTAAGTAGGCTAATGGGGGAGAGTGAGTGGGTTTTTGTAAATCAAATGTAGACCGTGTTTTTCTCTTTGTTTAAAGTATACATGTGCACATTTCCAACAAAATTGAATAAAAACTGTAGCTTTGTATAAAGAAAATTTTAAAAAATTAAATGGGATAAAGGGTTGGGTTTTTGTAAACCAAATGTGGACAGTAGTTTTCTGTTTGTTTTAAAGTATACGTGTGCAAAGTTCCATAGATATTGGATAAAAACTGTGCAGATGTATAATGAACATTGACAAAAAGTAAGGAGTGGAAAGGGGGAAATGAAGTGGGTTTTTCTAAACGAAATGTTGACAGTTTTTTTCTGGTTGTTTTAAAGTATATGTGTGCAAAGTTTGAAAATCGGATAGTAATTGCAGGTTTGTTTGAAGAATATTGACAAAAATGAAGGAAGGTTGGAAAGAGGGAGAGGTGTTGCATTTCTGAAAATCAAATGTAGACAGTATTTTTCTGTTTGTTGTAAGGTATATTAAGTTCCATCGATGTCAGATAAAAACTGTGGGAATGTATACAGAATAATGACAAAAATTAAGAGGATGGAAATGGGCAGAGGGGTTGGATTTTGAAAACCAAAGGTTGACAGTATTTTTTGTTTGTTTTAAAGTGTATGTGTGCAGTTCCATCAAAATTGGATAAGATATGTAGGTTTGTATAAAAATTGAAGGGTGTATAGAGGGAGAGAGGGTAGTTTTTTGATTTTTTAAAATGTTCCTCCCGCCCACCATATTCTTCCAAAATTTCAAGTCACTCGACAGACTACTTTTTGAGATTTGAGATCACAAAGAAATGGAGACTGGATTTTATATATAAAAATTACACATTTTTGCCACCCTCACCAACCCTCTTCCACCCACAATGACCAAACTCCCGTACTAACAGCAGCAGACCAATGGCTATTTACCACCACAACCTCAAGTTGATGGCAGTAGGTGGTCATGGAGAAAAGTGTGTCTTTATGTACACACTCTAACTTTATACATATACTAGATGACCCTTGCGAAAATTTCACGAATAAAATGCGATGAATAGTGAGGTTGAATGCTTGTAATATAATGAAAAGTAGAACCGTACTTTTGTAGCAAATATATATATATATTAGCATAATAAGTACACATAAAAATACTTAGATCATATTACGAATCAGTTGGAAAAATTTAAAACACTCTTTATTTAGGACAAACAGTCACTGACTTTAACAGAATACAACCAATCTTAACAAAATGCACATAACATATCAACATCTCTGTGATATTTGTTACTGTGCAAATAAAATGTTTACATTGGAACTGCATGGCAAAACGAAAGTGTTTCCGCAACAGAAAATATATCCGGAAAGCTACTTGTTGAATAAAAAAAGTTTATTGACATCTCTGTGATATCTGCTGCTGCAATCTAGGGATTTGGCTCTGAACTGTCTCATACGCACTACCACTTAGAGCAAAAAATTCCAAAAAATTCTTTCTTCATTTATGATTTTACCTAGCTGAAGACCATAATCTTTTAAAAAATATGATATTTATCGATTTCGGCTAGGTATCGAAGAAAATAAATCGCTTGTAATTAAAAAAAAAACAACAAAAAACACATATACGCTGTACAAATTATATTGATACTTTTGTCCCTTAAGGGTAGAATTCCAAAAAATTCCTTTTATAAAATATGGTGTGACCAAAGCAGCTACCTTGGTCTTTAAAATGATACCTTATTTACCGATTTCGGTGAGTTATCAAGTCAGGTAAAAAAAAGTTTTAGAAATGATGATATTTTTGCCCCTTAAGGGTTGAATTTAGAGTTTTTTCTTAAAATATGATGTGACCAAAGCGGATAATTTAATATTTAAAATGATACCTCATTTATTAATTTCAGTTAGGTATCAAGGGAAATAAATAGCGCGCAACAGAAAAATGCGTTGTAGAAATATTAATACTTTTGCCCTCTAAGGGTATAATTTTGAAACAATTCTTTCTCAAAATGCGGTTTAACGGAACCGAAGACCTTACGAAGACAACAATCTGTAAAATGATACATGTTTATCAATTTTGTTTAATTATCAAGGGAGATAAATGACTCGAGAGACAATAAAAGTATTTTAGAAATACTGATATTTATGCCCTTTAAGGGTCGAATTCTGAAAAATTCCTTTCTTAAAATATAATGTGACCATGGCGGAGACCTTAATCTTTAATAAGATTTGTCTATATCGGTTAGATATCAAGGGAGATAATTGCCTCGTGACACAAAAATCCATTGTAGAAAAATTTATACATTTTGCCTTTAAAGCTTGAATTCCAAAACATTCTTTCTTAAAATATGATGTCACAAAGCTGAGACATTACTCCTCATAATCCTACTACATTTATCAATTTTGGTTAGATATCCAGTACTATAAATCGCTCGAGACACAAAAAACGCATTATAGAAAAATTGACATTTTTGCCCTTTAAGGGTCGAATTTCGAAAAATTCCTTTCTTAAAATACAAATGTTACCACGCTGTTCAATATACTACGTGAATATGGAGCAGATAATAAAACAACTATTTTAATTCAACAAACTTTGACAAATACAACTTCAAAAGTGAAATTTATGGGTGAAATCTCTGAATCTTTTGAAATTAAAACTGGTGTAAGACAAGGGGATGGGTTATCACCGCACCTGTTCAACTTGGTACTAGACAAGATCATTAGCATATGGAAAAAAAAATATCTGGAATACATATGGGAACAAAGGATAAACGAATTAACATAAAATACCTTGCTTTTGCGGATGATCTAACAGTAATTACACGAACTGTCGAGGAAGCCAAACATGCTGTAGAGAAGCTTCATGAGATAGCTATCAAAACCGGCCTCCAAATCTCTTATGAGAAAACGCAATATATGGACTCCAAAAGCACAAACCTGAAGCCACTCGTGACCAAATATGGAACTGTCAAACAAGTTAAACAGTTTAAGTACTTAGGAGAAATTATTGGTAATACTGGAACTGAGAAAGAAGCCCACAAGAACTGCGCTGAAAAACTGCAAAAAGCATATGCTATTACTTGGAATACGTACAATAAGAAATCGCTTTCCACCAAAGCCAAACTCCATCACTACCACACCGTCGTTCTTCCAGGAGCACTGTATGCGACGGAGACATCATCATTAACGTTAAATGTCAAAGGAATAGAAAAAAATAGAAAGACAGATACTGAGAAAAAATATTTGGTCCCAAAATCCAAGATGGCATCTGGATGCGCAAAAGCTCAGAAGAACTGTATTCACTGAGCGAAAGATTCACCTCACTTGCACGGAAAAGACGCATGAAATTTTATGGACATATAGCACGAATGGATGACTCACGACTTACCAAGAAAATTTTCCACATCGTCAACGGTCCGTGACAAAACAAAGCACGCTGGTTTGTAGAAACCCAGAAGGACCTCGCAGAAGCCAGCGTTGACCCATTGACATCCACACGCAGTAAATATGGACAATTGATCACCTCACATAAATTTGCCCCTAAGAGCCCTACATCAAAAAATCTGAAACTCAGAAATGCATGGACACAAGAGAGACGTCAAGCCCACAGCGAAAGGATGAGGAAGTTTTGGGAAAATAAGAAGAACAGCAAGAAGAATAAGAAGGCCAATGCAAATTAATGGTTCCACACGCTCCTCAGTGGGCTAAATGATATAATAATAAAATAAATAATGTTACCACGGCGGAGACCTTAGTCTTTAATATGATACCTCATTTATCTATTTCAGTTAGATATGAAGGAAGATAAATGGGTCATGACACAAAAACGCATTGCAAAAATATTGATACTTTTGCCCTTTAAGGGTCGAATTCCGAAAAATTTCTGTCCTAGTATATGACGTCACAAAATCGGAGATCTTAATCTTGAAAATGATACTTCATTAAACAATTTCAGATAGATATCCAGAGAGATAAATGACTTGTAAAACAGAAAACAGCATTTTAGAAATATAGACATTTTTGCCCTTTAAGGGTCGAATTCTGAAAACTTCCTTTCTTAAAATATGATGTGAGCAAAGTGGAGACCATAAGATTTCAAATGACCCCTCATTCATTGATTTCGGTTAAGTATGAAGGAAGATACAGGCTTGTGACAAAAAATTACCTTATAGAAATAATATATATGATATGAAACTCTTCCCTCTTGTCTGACAAATATTTTTATCATAATTTTGGTCATATCTCTGGAAAATGTAATCTTTGGCTGCATACAGTGATCAGAGTTATACTTTCAATTTGATGGTTATTATAGCTTGTTGGTTTAGCTAGCTTAAAACAGTAAATTAAACATAATTTGTTATTAATATAGTCAGTGAACAGCTTTACTTGTACTTACACATTAAATAGTAGTTTTAATATGCCCAGTAATTTTAGTCTTTTTAAGTAACTTAGGTTTGATCCTCCAGAAGGAGTGTGTCAAATGTGGGATAGCCAGCTCCTGTTCTCAGGGACCTACAGTTTAGTGTCGAATCAAAACCATGGAACATCCCGGTTTAGCACATACGTTCAAACACAACTATTAAAAATTCCATCTCACACCAGGATTTGAAGCCAGGACAAGACTATAAACTTTATAAAGAACACATCTTAACCAGTGAGCTACCGGACTCATCGAAAACTCAATTGAAAACCTAATCTCAATAGTAAAACCTAAATTTCATTGGTTTAATTAGTTTAAATCAGAAACTATAGAAACTTGTTAATGGTAGCAGCCATTATGTTTACTAAAGAATTGAGTATAAAAGATTCCCTTCAATGAACTACTTTTCATACCTACTGCAATATCTTTCCATGCCTCATCGCCAGTATACGCCCTGTACACTCCCATTACCCTCCTCATCCTCCTCCTGTCTTGCAATGAATCCCACTCCAGCTCCTTTATTATATCTGTCACTGATTGCATCCTGCGATAATTTCCAGAAACAAATCTAGTAGCCCTTCTTTGCACCTTCTCCAACTCCTGTATTTGATACTCAAAATGTGGGTCCCATACTACACTACCATATTCGAGCAATGGTCTGACCAAAGTTTTGTAACCCAATTCCTTTACTTCTCTCATGCATCCCCTCATCACTCTCTCCAACAAGTGCAGAATTTTGAAACCTTTTCCTACCACCTGTCCAATGTGTCCTGCTCAGTTAAGCTTGTTATCAAACGTAATGCCAAGATATTTACATTTCAAGTCTTTAGCAACCAATTCTTTCCCCACCTTATGTTCATAATTAACCTTTTGTTTTTTTATTTCTGTATCTAATTAGCTGACTCTTCTTTGCATTTATCTTCATCCCATGTTTACCAACCCAACTAGATATCCTGTCCACATCACCCTGCAACTGTTTACAGTCCTCTATCGTTTTGATCCTTTAATAAAGATTGGAAGAAAAGATTTGGGTTAATAGGTTAGTCTTCATGGGAGAGGTGTAAAGTCTACTGAAATTCATAAGTTTAACTTTTATTTGTAGGTTTGATAAGTACATTTTATCTGGTTATTACTTAAAATGGATGAAACCTGAAATTTAAAAATAGTAACAAAAAAATCATTTAAGCTCATCATAAAATTTTTATCAGACTATTTTATCAATTAAAATTTTGATAAATAAAATATTTTTTTATCCCTTACAGTTTGTTTAGAAGGTACTAAAAGCTTTAAGGAAAAACCATGACTGGAAAGTGTGGAAACTGTAGTGCATTTGTGGCACTGAGTGTAAGAACTGGTTTCACTGTAAATGTAGTGGAGAGGGGAAATGAGAACTAAATTAGGGTTACCAGAATTTTTTCTCCAAATCCGGGGACACTTCACAACTTTTTCACAAAAATCCGGGGACGCTTTCGGCATTTGTTCTAATTACACATTGTACTTTTGTAAGTTATATGTTTAAAGGATAGGTTAACTTAAAAGCCACATATTGTTTATATTTTGTATTTTAAATGAGGATCACAGACAGCCATGTTGCACACAACACAAAGCTGTTGTGTCCAAGACGTAGTATCCTTGTAATTTTTTTTTATTCCTAGGCACGTACAAGGAAAGAAGGGCGCTTCATATCTCTTGCTTTAAATGATTGCTTTAGCAAATCAGGGCTCTTAAAGATCTCTCGCTTGATTAAAAAAAAAAATTCTGAGAACAACAGTAAAAATCCGGGGACATTGCGGGGATGAAACCTGTCTGGGGACAGAGAGCTAAATACGGGGACTGTCCCCGGCAAACGGGGACGTCTGGTAACCCTAAACTAAATGGAACTGACTGCTTTGTTTTAGGGACAGGAAACCTTCAGAGCAGGAAGAAAAGATCATATAGATTGTTGAAATAATTAGACTCCTTCAGACAAAGCCTAAAGAGGCAGAAATGAAAGATGAAACTAGTGGGGAGCAGTGATGCATTTAGGCTTTGGGCTTAGCTCTATGACTTGTGTGTGGTCCCTTTGGGTATGGAAAGGATGGTTGATTGTTGGGAGCTGGCAATAGATTGTACGGTTAATGGGGTAAAAATGAAAGGTCAGACACTTCAGAAATTGTGGGAAGAAATAGGTTTGCCCTATTACAAGAGCCAGTTGGGAACGAGCCTCATGTAGATGTAGGAGTAGATAAGGTGCAGCTGACTGTTAGGAATAAAGGCTGGAGGGTTAAGATTGGAAGAAAAAGTTTCTGTTGACCGATAGTAGCCAGGGGAGAGGATCAGTTAGGACAAGGCTAACAAATCATAAGTTTTTTGCAAATCTAATGTAACATCATGTCGTATGACCTTAATTTTACCAATATATTATCAAAATTAGTTGAAACAGCTGTGAGCACATAAGAAATCTGCAGCAAAACACTTTTAGACCCATTTTATAGTAGGTTTAGTGTTAAAAATATTATTAAACAGTGAAGTTCAATTGAAACAAAGTAAACACATGCATTATATAGAATTTTCATATTTGTTAATGAATTTTGTTCCCTCCACGTACAAAAGTGAAGAAAGAAATTATGATTCAAACCAGGTGCAACACTTCAGGTCAATAAAACTTTATTAAGGAAATATTCGATATTTAGTGATATTCTTAAGGACGTGGGGAAAACGACACCAAAATATATTTTTTTTAAATCTAGTTACTACAATTTTTAACTTAGAGTGAATCTCTGTATCCCATACTACGTATAAAAAATCAAGCCACATAATATAAAATATTAGAATCTGTAGATATAACAGAAGGAAGTTTTTTAGACAGAAAAAGAGGTTTTAGCCAAGTTTGTGGATCAAAAAGTCTGAGAAGTTTGGATAGTTACAGGAGTGAAAGAATATTCAAATCAAACTTGGATATTTACTGTGCACATAGATTGATTTTCTTAAAGATTAGAGCAATGTTTAGAACATACTAGCAGTTAACCGTGACTTCGTCTGTGTGGAGAAGTGATGTAATATAAGATTTTCTTGAGAGGTCTGGACGCTCAGTGGTTAGAGTGCCCAACTGAAGATGGAAAAGTCCCCAGCTTTAATTCCAGTCTTGGCAAGGATTTTCATAGGTTCTCAGCTCGACCTTTACCTCTGGCTCAGGTTGTTGTGTGATGTGAAGTATGCCAGAATGCTCACGTGGTTCTGATTCCACGTTGAACTTTAGGTCCCCTATGCCCAGTAGGAGTACTGTGATCTTGTAACTCGTTGATGCGTTGTAACATCTCTCGTGTTGTCCTAGTGGCACACGGTCGGGGTGGATCACTACCTTGCAGCTTACTTCAGGCAGGGCCAGCTCTAGGATTTTGGGGCCCGGGGTAAGCAATTGGGAGCCCTTGGTAAATTCATCAGATAGGGCCCTCCCTCACACCAAATGGGTGACCTTTTTTTTAGCTCTACACCTTATCGAGTTGGGGGCCTCTACAGCCAGTGATTAGGCCCCCCATCAGCCTGGTGGGCCCAGGTATATTTGACCCACTTACCCCCCACCCCTAACACCGGTCCTAACTTTGGACATGTTCTCCAAACCCATTTTGAATTCCCTAACCAAGGCATTGTTGTCATGTAATACCTGTTGTATTTTTTGTATGGTCTCTCCTCAGTCCCTTCAATAATTCTATAACATCTTTCAGTTTCTGCTTCTTCCTCGCCCATGAAATATATCTGAAAATACTGTCGTTTCGTATATGATGAAGGAAGCATAGATCCAATTCGGTCATATACTTGCCCCCGGATAATAAATGTTGGTGAAAATCCTTGCTTTGCAACAATTCTTTTGGTTCCAAAAGACTTTATATGGAAGCAGGAATTATACTTTCTGATAACATTAAAAAAATCGCTGCGATTCATCTGTGTTGTTAGGAAACAGCTGTTTCAATGGTTCCGTACCTGGCATGCTGATGTCGCCTAGCGCGCGATTGTTCCAAAGTTGCAGCAACTTGTGGTGATGCCAAATATGTGGCGTTGTGTCGTCACCGATTTTCCGTTTAGTCCGGTGTTAGCACTTGATGGATGGGTTGTTCTTCTCGCCGAGCTCGTGTTTGTTTGGGTGTTTCAACAACTCGCTGCAATGCCAAATATATGGTGTGTTGTTGTCCCCACCTTTTCATTTGTGTCAGTGTTTCAGCAGCTCTTGAGATTGATTGCCGTTCGGCTTGCTCCTTGCACTGAGCTTACATTTTTCCTGGTGTCTCGGCAGATCGTCCCCACCATCAAGTGTTCAGTTTGCTGTCGTCGCCCAACTTGTGACTGCTCCAGCAATTCATCAGCCGCAGAAGCCCCAAGATGTGCCAACTGCTCAATCCTTTGCAGCTCTGCTTGAGGATTTGTCTCCCGGGTTTTGGCAATTTTCATAGCCCTAGTTTCCAAACATTTCATTCGTTTGTTTTGAACCTTTAATTCTGCACTAAAATATGTATCAATGTTAAAGTAGTAATTGACTTTTTCTTTATAATTGTTTTTTCACTCTGCAAACAGAATTGAATGACTACCGGTGAATTACCACTCCGCTTGTCTGCCACTCCACTATCTGAATAAAACATTTATAAATTTAAAAAATTTACTTTGGACAACGCCCCGTGGTTCTGCTAAATTGCCCAAGCTTACTATAGATCTTTTGATACAATATCCTTACAAAGCGATACATGATATCACTAAAATTGTGCTCATGAAAGAAGCTTAAATAACTAATAATGTTTCAGTGTTCATTCTGGCCCAGGCTGCATTTTAAAATTACCGCTAGAAAATCAAAGCTTCTATCACTTGCGCATTAATACATTCACTATATTGTATGTTAGTTACGTCATGAATAACAAAATAAACTTGACTTATTATTTCAGATTGTGATACTAAATGAACCCAAATAATGACGCTGGCAATGTAGTGCTCATAAAAATGCAGTAAATTAAATACTGAATACATCTGTAACTACATTCAGCCGCATGAACTATGTCGTCAGCTTCATGACAATTGTTGAAGTAATGTAATTAAAAAATTAATACTAAAATGCTTGTAACTTACAGTGTACAACAGAAAGTCCATAATTCTCTACAATCGTTAATATTGCTGGTCAAGTTTACATCACGATAAAGTGACTTTTATTGTTCGTGATTTAGTAAGGTGTATAATCAAATTAATTGTGATAGTAATTTATGCTACACTAATTAGGAATCTTGACATAGAAAATTCTGTTACTACTTGAAATGTAGTTCCAGTGCATTTAATATGTTGAGAAGTGTTTGTATAGTTTGATTTTGCAGCGGCAATATTAGCAGAAATTGTGATTTGGTTGAAATGCTGCCTGGACCAGAATGTTTTTGTTACAGCATAAGACAGAAGGAATTTAGTTATTATTAGTAATCAATAAGCAGCTTTCATATCTCCATGTAAATGAGGTGTACTGTGTTGTAAACGATTTCCAGTGTTGCTTCATGAAACAATGAGTTTCTAGATTAGCCCATTGAATATATTCATTTTTAGTGAAGGATTCGATAGATATTTGCAGAATATTGAACATTAAGTTAAGTACTATTTGCACAAAAAGTTTGAACAAAAAATAAAAATTTTAGTTAAGTTTTAAATTTGCGCAAAAATAATTTATAATACAGAGACAGTATAGCAACAAAAAAGAAACAGGAAATAAATTAAACCAAGATAGAATGGAATCCTTTACATTTTTATAAATACGTCATTTCGGGCACGACCATTTTGCACTTTTAAAGAGCCGACTTTCGTGCTGGTATACTCATAGCATTTTACGTTGTTTTTTTTTTTCCAAGTTTTGATTTTTCACATTTATTATGATGCATATATTACCAACGAAAATATGGTATAATATTTGAGATGTCATACTATTTTATGTATGCAAATGAAAACATCTCTTTGCGAACTTAACAACAGTACCTACCTTTTTTAAAATTTAAGGTTAAGTACAGATTTATATTTCCTGCTTCCAAACTATTATTTGTCTAGTGCATCGGTTTTATGGCTTTTAAACTAAACACAAACTTGCATATGTAAGAAGGTTTTTGCTTTTATTTCTGAAAAGTAGTGTTTGCGATTTGTGTAAAAAGCAAAGAGTAAACGTGGCACGGCTGTCTATGAAGTAGGAAACTCTTTTTTGTTAGCAAATTGATATTAATAGCAATTTCTAAAAAAACTATGTGTTTTTGCGGGATAAAATCTATCCTACCGGTATGTCAATTCACACACTTTTAACTGATTTCATGCCAAATTTCGTTTAAATATGTTGAGTTATTAAGGCGTGATTGATTCCAGAAGTACATCCAAACACACATCCAAACTTTCTCATTTTCTCATTTATATAGATATGGAAAATGAAAATTCAAAATTAGAACAGAAAAATGGCAGTGCGGATGCTTTGGTAACGAAACCAAGTGATTCAAGTCAAAGGAAAATAGATAGATAATTAAATATAGCAAAATTTGACATTTATTACATATCAGTAGCACTCACATTTTTGGAGATATTAAACATACATGTTTCATAGCTATTGCATCATATGAGGAAAAGCAGGTTTTTGCTATGAAATACTTTTTGAACCAAACTATATTATACATCAAAAGTGAGATAATTTTCTGTAGGATGTTTTAAACAAAGAATTCACAGGCTTGAAGAGTTTTTGAATAAGAGGAAATTTAGGGTTTTGCCTCTTTCAGATTTTTTACAGAGAAACTATTTATAGATAAATTTTGGTCATAATTTAATTAGATATTTAAATTGTGAGCTACATAATATAAAAGTTTCAAGGAAATCAGAGAAACTGAGGGGAAAAGCGTTTGTAACTCACACCAGTGAAAGAGGGGGAGACAAGGCTAACCAGGCAAAATATAAAGTTCAAATGGATGGCATCACAAAAGAAAAAGCCTCCCCTACATGAGGAGGTGACTCGCCTTGTTCGCTCTTCATTGTTCCAGCTGATTTTGTAGTGAGCAGATGTACGTGGGTGGAACAGGTCACGCCATGGTTGTAGGGGTGGCGTTAGGGTGGAGTAAGTGGGTCAAATGTACCCTGCGCCCCCCGGCTGAGGGGGAAGGGATGATCATCTGGAGAAGCCCCACAGTCCCTAACTGGTTTCGTCACTGCCTGCTAAGAATTCTTAACTGGGGCCTGAGAACCCTAGTACCAACTATGGGCCAGGCAGGAGCGAGGAAACATGTCAGTATTGGGATGTAGTGTAATTCTTCACAGGCACCTAACCTCAACACTAGGAAGAAGTGATGTCACACTTTCAATGTTTTAAAACTTTTGAGCTAGTGTGATTTCATTGGAAACTGCTTAAGATATATTTCAATGGTTTAACCTGCAGTGAAAATTTTGGAAAGAAGTCTGATGCTTTTCCACTATGCTGGTACTGAGTGACATAACAGAACTTTAACAATATATAAGTTTAAAATCAACAGAAATCTACAGAGTTAATTATTTATAAACATACCTTTATCACTTGGAGTTATTACAAGTGATTGGTGACCAAGACAAAGAACCTGTAGGCACCAGATAACGGTTAGAGTTTAAACATATGTTGTTAGCCACCATTCCATCACAATACTTGTTTAAAAATTAGGTGAGGTAATGGAGGATATAGGATTGCTTTGTAGCAGTTCACTGTAGAGGATAGAGCAGTAATTGTGATAGGAATGCAAATTTGAGTATAGAGAGTGATCTGGTGAAGGAGATGGGGCATGCCAGGGTAGAACTTGTGAAGGTCCTGAGCTGCCATGACTGAACACAGTTGAAACACATTGTAAGGTGGGAAAAAGAGGAGGTGGAAGTGCTGCAATCATGAAGGTGAATGACAGGACTGTTGCCAAACTCTGCCTTATAAACTACACACATGACAAGCCTAGCAGGCCAGTAGTTTTGATAAAGATGAAGCTTCACAAATACATTAGCAGACTCAACCTATGGTTGGAAACTGCTCCTGTTCAGTCTGCCAGTAAAAGCCCCTGCCAGGCAGACCTCACACACAACGCGCCTGCACGCCGGGATACATATACGACTCCAAACAGGCGCAAAACAAACCAGGAAAACAAATAGAATCATCTAGAAGCTAAGTGGGACTATTTCTTACAGAGGTCGCCGTACTACCACACAACGGAATTCCTGCGCCAGGCCGCCTATATAAGCGTAGCCGGCCGCTCCACCGCCAGTTCCAGCCTGACAGCTGAACCAGCGTCAACTACAGAAGACCACCGGAAGTTCGCGAGAAGTAGAAGCCGTCACTCTACCCCGGATCAGGACCAGGCTGAAATTCTCGACGGTCTTCTGATAACTGTACCCACATTTGTTTATGGTTTACCTGTTGTATTGTGTACCGAGTAATAAACTTCAAGGAACCGTTAAGTGTAGTTCACTTCAGTGGCGACAAGGTTGGGATAAGAACTCTCGACCATCATGGCTACGCCAGCAGCACCTACGGAATGGCAACAGTTCCTCCAAGGACTTCTACATCAGTTCTTCGAATCTCAGAGACAACTGATTGCGGAAGTCAGGAATCTCCGCCAAACCAAGGCCCCGCCTCCGTTCCCAGCATTCAACGACGACGTCGAAGAATGGGAGACCTACGAGAAGCGCATAAGACAACACTTCGCAATTCACCACATAACCAAAGAAGAAGACCAACGTGCATATTTCCTTTCCTGGAACCAATCGAAGATGTATGTCTTGCTCACCAAACTTCAGCCACAAGACCCCGACACCCTCACCTTCACGACCATCTGTACGACACTGAATGCATACTACAGACGCCGGTACCATGTCGTCGCGGCCCGCGTCGAATTCTATCAATGCCGGAAGAAGCCCGATCAGACGTATCGCCAGTGGGCGGCCGAACTCCAAGGCCTTAGCAGAAAATGTAAGTTTCAAACTCGTTGTTCCCACGAATCCTACGTCGACGACATGGTGCGTGATCACATCATACAGGCTGCACCAGATGCCGCACTTCGGCATGACGCCCTCAAGTTAGAGGACCCATCCCTGGAGCAGGTCATCGAACTTGCCTACAAATTCGAAATATCTACGGCCGCAGATCGCCGCCTGGAGTCCTGGGCGGATGTGGCCGCAATCCGAACCGACGTAGAGGACACACAGGACGTCGCCGCCATCCAGAGCTCCCAGTCGCGCTCCTCCCGACACCACAACCGGGGACCGCTTCCTGAGAAGGACATCGAACTGGCCCGTTCCGGCAGGGGCACCAAGTCTCGGCAGCAGCAGCGGATCCCGCAGCGCCGACGCCGCAGCCCGCTCCGCCTACCCTCCTGCCCCGCCTGTTATTCAGCACATGAGAGGGAAAATTGTCCGGATCGTTGGGCTGAATGCACTCGTTGCGCAAGGAAGGACACCTGGCGTCCGTCTGCCGCACCAACGCCACCAATGCCAATCCCGGCTCTCGCCGCCCAGGGTCTTACCAAGACAGGTTGAGCGGCGCACCTATGGATATCAATCAGGTAGACACTTCCACAGCATCCAAACTTTTTATTGACGTTACGGTCAATGGCAAGCCTCTGCGCCTACAAGTCGACACAGGAGCAGCAGTCTCATTGCTTAATTATACTACTTATGTGCAAATTGGCTCGCCCCCCCTCTCGCCGGCCCCCAAGCGCCTCCTGACATACAACAAACAGGAAATAGCACTCCTGGGACAATTCACAGCAAACGTCATGTATAAGTCTGTACATCGTTCAGTCCCCTTTTTAGTAGTTAACAGTTCTCTCACAGCAGACTTATTTGGACTGGACGCTTTCCGCTTATTCGGATTTTCAATTGAGGATAACATACACCTCGTATCTCAGCATGTTCCTTTTCCTGAAGTGGACGCCCTTTGCACCGAGTTTCAGGACCTGTTCTCACCAGGCGTCGGCTGTGCAAAGGACTTCGAAGCATCACTCCAACTCCGGCCGGACGTACGGCCTCGATACTTCCGGGCACGCCAGGTACCCGTAGCGCTTCAACAACCACTTCAGGAAGAACTTCAACGTCTCCAAGACGAAGGGATCCTCCAGCCGGTGCGGTTCAGCCCCTGGGCCACGCCGTTGGTCATAGTTCAGAAGCCAGGACGCCGCTTACGTCTCTGTGGTGACTTTAAGACCACCGTCAACCCGCATCTGCTGGTAGACGATTATCCACTTCCGAGACCGGACGACCTCTTCCGTAAACTAGCAGGAGGTACCTACTTTACAAAAATTGACCTAGCAGAAGCATACCTTCAAATCCCTTTGGATATCCAGTCCCGACAATACACAGTCATCAACACTCCCTCTGGCCTCTTCCAACTCAACCGGCTCATGTTCGGCTTGGCCAGTGCTCCAGCGATTTTTCAACGGTATCTCGAACAACTTCTCCAGGATATTCCGGGATGCATCAACTATCTCGACGACATAGTCGTCACGGGACCCTCCGCTGCCGAACACATGACCAACCTCCGCCTACTCTTCCTCCGCCTCCGTGCAGCAGGATTGAAATGCAACCTTTCCAAGTGTCAATTTTTTCAACAATCCATTTCCTACCTGGGTCACATCATCGCTCAGGAAGGCATTTCCCCAGCATTTTCCTATGTGGACGCTATTTCCAACTTACCTCGGCCTCAGGATCTACATCAGTTGAAATCTTTTTTAGGCAAGATTTCATACTACAGAAAATTTATACCCTCAGCAGCAGAAGTGGCAGCACCCCTGTACCACCTCTGTTGCAAGAATGTCCCGTTCCGTTGGACCCCAGCTTGCGAGACCGCATTCCACACCCTTAAACAGCAGCTCAAGTCCGCAGCATGCCTCATGCCATACACTCCAAACCTCCCCTTGATACTTGCCACAGATGCATCCGATTACGGTGTGGGGGCAGTTCTGTCTCATAAATTACCAGATGGCACGGAACGCCCCGTAGCTTACATCTCCAAAGCCCTATCGGCTGCTCAGCTCAAATATTCTCAAATCGAGAAAGAGGCGCTAGCTATTGTTTTTGCCTGCTCCAAATTCTATTCCCTTTTATATGGGATTTCTTTTCATCTCATTACCGACCACAAGCCACTCCTATCACTATTTGATCCGTCCACACGTCTGCCTACCAAAACATCCCACCGCATCCAGCGTTGGGCACTATTCCTGTCCCAGTTCAGATACACCATGCATTTCCGTACCACCTCCAGGCATGCCAATGCAGACGCCTTATCCAGACTACCGCAGGGACCAGACCTTGCCTTCGACAAGTCGGAACTTCTGGTGTTCCAGATCGACGATGACATACAAGAAGCACTGAAGACATTTCCAGTCACGGCCTCAAAAGTCGCGGCAGCTACAGGGGAGGACCCCCTCCTCCGTGTCATCCGACACCACATCCAACACGGGTGGCAAACACGTTCCCCTCCACGCCATCATCAAGACCTCAAGTTCTACTACTCCATCCGCCACCAGCTCTCAGTAGTAGAGGGAGTGCTTCTCCGCACAGAACCAAATTCCACCCCGAGGGTCGTCGTTCCGAGATCCCTACAACCGACAATCCTCCAAACTCTCCACCAAGGACACTGGGCAATTGCCCGCACCAAATCCCTTGCCAGACGCCATGTATTCTGGATCGGCCTTACCAAGGATGTCACGGAGATGGTGCGGCGCTGTACCATCTGTGCCCAACAGCTGCCCCGCCCCCCTCAAAAGTTCCTTTCCTGGCCGGCACCGTCCGAACCCTGGGAACGCATTCACCTCGACTTCGCTGGCCCATTCCTAGGCCACCAGTGGCTCCTAGTGACGGATGCCTTTTCCCACTTCCCATATGTCGTCCGTTGCTCCACAATCACCACAGAGGTCACCATTTCAGCCCTCACGAAGATCTTTTCCATCGAAGGATTACCATACGCCATCGTCACAGATAACGGACCGCAATTTCGAAGTCGGGAATTCCTATCCTTCTGTACCGACAACAATATCCAACACCTCCTCACCCCGCCCTTCCACCCCCAATCTAACGGGGAGGCGGAACGACTAGTCAGAACATTCAAAACCCAAATGACCAAATACACCACAAGTCACAAACTCGAAGAGGCATTGACACTCTTCCTCAGTTCCTATCGAACCACTCCAGTGGGGGCCAAAAGCCCGGCGGAATTGCTGCATGGCCGCCAACCTCGCACCCTCCTCCATCTCCTCTTACCCCCGCCCAAAGTACAGGTACCTTCGGGCCCATTCCGTTTCACCCCGGGCTCCCTAGTCTGGGCCCGCGGGTTTGGCTCCCGGGCCGGTTGGCTTCCGGGAGTCATCCAGCGGCCCCGGGGCCGCCAACTGTTCGACGTCAGCCTGGATGGCCGGATAGTGCGACGCCATCGAAACCAACTACGTCCCCGCTACCCCACGGCACCGTCCTCTTCCACCACGGCACGGCCATCCACTTCTTCCTCTCTTTCCTTGCCACCTCCACCACTCCTGCCGTCTAACCGTTGCTCAGGGACAGTTACAGCGCCACCAACGACGCCACAACCTGTCGGTCGCTCCGACACCCTTCAGCCGCAGCCTCTCGACCACCTGCGGGGACCATCTTCAGCGCCCCCCGTACAGCCCCCGGCCATCGACGCCGACGAACCGATGCCGTTAGCTCCACAAGTACCTCCACCACAACCTGCACCACGACGCAGGTCGGCACGCATCGCCAGGGGAACAGCTCCGTACTCCCCTGGAGGTAGCCTTCATAGTCTGCTCCAGGGCGCCGCGGCAGACGACCTTGCAGACGTCGCAGACATCGCTTCCCCCCCCCCCCCCCCCCCGGGAGGGAGGTATGTTCAGTCTGCCAGTAAAAGCCCCTGCCAGGCAGACCTCACACACAACGCGCCTGCACGCCGGGATACATATACGACTCCAAACAGGCGCAAAACAAACCAGGAAAACAAATAGAATCATCTAGAAGCTAAGTGGGACTATTTCTTACAGAGGTCGCCGTACTACCACACAATGGAATTCCTGCGCCAGGCCGCCTATATAAGCGAAGCCGGCCGCTCCACCGCCAGTTCCAGCCTGACAGCTGAACCAGCGTCAACTACAGAAGACCACCGGAAGTTCGCGAGAAGTAGAAGCCGTCACTCTACCCCGGATCAGGACCAGGCTGAAATTCTCGACGGTCTTCTGATAACTGTACCCACATTTGTTTATGGTTTACCTGTTGTATTGTGTACCGAGTAATAAACTTCAAGGAACCGTTAAGTGTAGTTCACTTCAGCTCCCAAAGAGAAAAAGAGGTTGGGGAGTCAAAGATTGGTAAAAGTTACCAAAATTGCTGATTAGTTATCCAAAACCACTGAAAGAATTTAAAATTGATAAAGGGCAAAAATAGGTGAGTGAGGATATTAAGCTCCGAGAATGTAAGATAAAAAGAATAATCTTATATATATATATATATATAAATAGATGTATGTTTGCCACCACTACCTAGCACAGATCACTGCTGTTTGAGTGTGGAAGTAGCATGGAGATTCCTATCATGCACAACATTGGCCGAATGCCGATAGCTGTGGGGGTGTGGGAGATATGATGGTTAAAAGTAGTTGATGCAGGGCATTTTCATATTTCAACCAAAGACTTGTGTTTCCTTATACATCTCTTTCCTGCCACAACTACATAAGATAGAACATTGGTGTTTGTGTGTGGTAGTAGCATCAAATCTCCCATCATGCACTATGGTGGTTAGATGTTGGTAGCTATGGAGTTGTGGGAAATATGGTGGTTGAAATTGGTCTACCTGTGCCACTTTCATATTTCTACCAAGGACGTATATGTCCCGGTGTATCACTTTTCAGCCAAAACTATCTAGCGCAGATCACTGGTGTTTATGTCTGGTAGTAACACAGAGTCACCCATCGATCACAACATTGGTCGAATTTTTGTAACTGTGGGAGTGTGGGTGATATGGTGGTTGAAATAGGTCGATCAAAGATATTTTTGTATTTCGACCGAAGACATGTGTCTCCATATATGTCACTTTGCCACGACAACTACACAGCATAGAACATTGGTATTTCTGTGTGGTAGTAGTATCATGCACTATGGTGTTAGACATCGGTAGCTATGGGGGTGTAGGAGATATGGTGATTGAAAGTGGTTGACCTGTGGTACTTTCATATTTCTACCAAAGATTTATGTGTCCCGGTGTATCACTTTTCAGCCAAAACTATCTAGCACAGATCACTGATGTTTGTGTCTGGTAGTAGTCTGCTTGTCAACCCTTCTAAGACAAATTTTGTAGTCTTCTCTAAGAGAAAAATCCAGGCAACCCTATCAATAAAAGGCGATATTATCGAGCAAGTATCCTCCTTCAAATATTTAGGCACTGTGGTGGACGAGCAGGGTGACTGCAATAAAGAAATCAAATCGAGAATAGAACAGGCCAGGAGACAATTTATTAGCATGAACAAATTTTTCATAAGATCGGATCTCAGTCTGCAATTGAGAATGCAAATGATTAGCTGCTACATGTTCTCCATTTTTCTTTATGGGTGTGAACACTGGACCATAGACCAAAATCTTGAGAAAAAGATTGAATCTTTTGAAATGTATCTGTATCATTGTCTCTTACGCATATCTTGGGTGCTGAAAGTCTCAAACTACTTCATCGGATGGGGAAAGAAAAAGAATTGCTGCTCACTATAAAGCAAAGGAAAATGCAATATCTAGGACACATTATGAGAGGTTCCAGCTACTGCAGCTCATCATTGAAGGGAAAATACAAGGGAAAAGATCTGTTGGGAGGAGAAGGAATTCATGGCTGAAGGACATTCGGAGATGGTTCCATTGCACGTCCGAAGAGGCTTTCCATGCTGCAGGTTCACGCTCAGAGCTAGCTATGTGGACCCCCAACCTCCAATAGGAGAAGGCGACTTAAGAAGAAGTAGCACAAAGTCACCCATTGATCACAACGTTGGCCGAATTTCAGTAAATGTGGGAGTGTCGGAGATATGGTGGTTGAAAGAAGCCGATCAAGGATATATTCATAGTACCTGGGTGACCGATCTTCGCTCGGCATCTTTCGATTTCTATTTAATATCCAAGATTTCGAGTAAAGTTTGATTAAAGTAAAAGGCTTGAAGACTTCCTAGGCGTTTTGAGGTGCACAGTTAACCAAAGAGAAACTTCACTAACATCATTAGGCTTACTGGTACCTGAACCTTCTACGTAATAAGGTTAGAGCCGTTTTCGAGAAACCAAATACAAAAAATGCAACCTTTTTTTTTTTTTTTTTTTTTTTTTTTTTTTTTTTTTTTTTTTTTTTTTTTAAATCGTGTTAAAAACTTGAATAGCAAAACGTTATCTACATATGAAATTTCATCCAAATCGTTAGATCCATTTGCGAGACCGCCTCATAAATTGCTTTCAAAGAAAAATGCTATTATTATGTTAAACAGAAATCTTAATGCCAGTCAGGGATTGATTAACGCTGCGAGATTTGTGTTAATTCAGGGCATTCTACGAAAACCCTTGATGATGGATTCTTATGTACCTCGACGAGAAAAATTTAAAGTACAAAATATTTTTAAATTTATATATCTCGCTTAGTTCTCGAGATATCATATCGCAAAATTGACGTGGTTGGTTGAAATGCGACCTGGACCAGAAGATAAATTTCGTCACAGCCAAGTTTGATGATGAATTCGTATGAAACTCGTCGAGAAAAATCGAAAATAAAGAATTTATTTTTCTGATACCTCAAGTGAAGAGGTTAGGATTAGATCCGACCTGGACCAGAAAAAGAATCCACCAAAAGCACTATGTCGATACGGTGGAAATGTACTTTTAATGTTTTATTTTGTTCCAAACGCTTGTTGTTAGGTTGAAATACAGCATGGACCAGAAGAAACGTCGCCAAAAGCACAAGGAACTATACCTATAACTGATTTTTGACGTGCTATATCTCGTAAACCAAGCGAGATATCAACAACATTTATTCTTTATTTTCGATATGTTTCGTCGCGTTCTATAAGAATTCATCATCAGATTGTGACGTCACGGTAATGATAGAACATCATCAGTGCTAAATCAATTCACTCCGCTAAAACTATGCTCATACCTCGCGTGGTAGTATTTAATGACAAACTAACAACCACTTTTTACGGTCAAAAAGTAAACGGTGATTAGTTTATAACTGGTACCGGTAATATTATTTTCAAAGAAGTTTATCACCTCTGACAAAACCAATCATAAATTTTTAATTATCTTCCTTTTTAAATGTTTTACAATTAAACTTGCAATGTTACTATTTCCTCGCCTCAGCCAGTATACAAGAACTGTTCATTTAAATATTCTTTGAAATCAGAGAGAATCTATTTGTAGGCTTTCTGGTACCTGAATTGTCTACGAGATGGCGCTAGTGCCGTTTTCGAGATATCAAGTGAAAAAATTGTTTGTATTTTGCAAACTCGCTTTTTTGTACGGAAGACAACTATTTAGGTAATCTTAAAAGTCAAAACATTATCTAAATATCAAATTTCATCCAAATCGTCATAGCCGTTTCCGAGATCCGAAATATATATATATATACAAGAATTGCTCGTTTAAAGATATAAGATTTTGACCAAAGACATGTCACTTTACTGCCATAACTACATAGTATAGCCCATTGGTGTGTGTGTGTAGTAGCACTATCATCTCTCCTTTCATGCACTATGGTGGTTAGATGTCGGTAGCTATGGGGGTGTGGGAGATATGGTGGTTGAAAGTGGTTGACCTGCGGCACTTTCATATTTCTACCAAAGATGTATGTATCACTTTTCAGCCAAAACTACCTAGTGCAGATCACTGGTGTTTGTGTGTGGTAATAATCTGGAGTCTTCCATCGTGCATTATGGTGATTGCGTGTTGGTTGCTATTTGGGGTATGGTAGATATGGTGATTGAAATTGGTGGTCCTGAAAAAAATAGACATGGGTGTCCCTATATTTCACTCCATAGCCAAAACTACCTAGTGCAGTCCACCGGGGATTGTGTGTTGTACTAATCTCAAGTTTCCCACAGTGCACCATGGTGGTTTTATGTTGGTGGCTATCTGGGTATGGGAGATATTGTGGTTGAAAATTGGTTGATGGAGGGCAATTTCATATTTCGACCAATGACATGTGTGTCCCTATATTTCACTTGGCAGCCATAAGTACCCTGTGAAGATCACTGATATTTGTGTGTGGTATTAGCCTCGAGTCTCCCATTGTGCGCTATGGTGGTTACATGTCAGTAGCTGTCAAACAAAAATTTTTACAATCACGAACACAGGTCCATGACAGAGGATAGGGCAATTTGGTTTGCAAGAAACAGTATTGATAGGATTAAAGTTTAGAAAGTGACCTGAGGTAGTTAGTGAAAATGGCAAAGCATACCAGTATGCTTACTACAAGGTCTGTGCTGCAATGACAGGAATTCTTCACGGGTCTTCTGCCGGATAAGATCTTCTAAACACGACGTTTTGGCAGTCACCTCCGCTGCCTTCATCTGGTGAGCTGTCATCTCGAAGTAGCTGCCGCGACGGTTCGGCACCATTCCGCTGCCTTCATCTGGTGAGCTGTCATCGCGAAGTAGCTGCCGCGACGGTTCGGCACCGGCAGCTACTTCGCGATGACAGCTCACCAGATGAAGGCAGCGGAGGTGACTGCCGAAACGTCGTGTTTAGAAGATCTTATCCGGCAGAAGACCCGTGAAGAATTCCTGTCTACCATTCGCCGGGAAAAACTTAACTGTCACATCTGTGCTGCAATGGTTATAGCCAAACATAGAGAGGAAAAACTGGGAATGGAGAAGCTACGTGGAAGAAACTTGGGGTCTGTCATATGAGTTATTCCTGAAGGCATCACTGATAAGAATTGTAATGATAGGCATGAACGTAATTAAATTGAATGGGTTTCTTATTGCCAGTTAAATTTGTAAGGTCAGTCACTTGCATTTACCATGAATTTAAGAGAGTTCAGTTATTAGATTAGATTTTTGTTGTAACGGAGAAATAGAAGATGATCAAAGGACCACTGGTTACAAAATTCATTCCTACCAAAGAAAATTGTGCTTGATTTCAGGTTTAAGGGAGTAGAAAATTTTTTCATTTGTTGGTAAGGGGTCAGGAAATGGAGTAAATTACAAAGTGAAACAATTTACCAAAAAATATTAAAATAGTTAAACATTAAAATTCACAAAGGGAGAGAATAGGTGGCTCTGAAAGAATTTAAGATTAAAAAAATAACTTGACTTGGAAAAATAGATGTGTATAGAAATTAACACCGGGGAATTGCAATTAAATTAAATTGGTGAAGATTATGAACAATTATAAATGTTTGAAAGAGTTTCCAGATATCAGACTGCTACTACTAAGTTGTTATAAAGTTCAATATTTTAGTGGGAATACACAAACTACTGTGAGTGGTATAAGCTTTAAGGAAGGGGCATTAGACAATGAAGTTTCCTTAAGTTTTCTAGAGCAGAGGTAGAGGAGAACTCGTGTAAGGATATTCATGGTAGTTTATAATCACTAGCACAATTTGCTGCTATTAATAGATAGTAAATATGATTTCTGTGTTAAATTCATGGAGAAATAAGAATTGAAGTTTGCAGATGTTTTTACTCTGGGAGGAGGAATAAGCAAGCTTAGACACTTGGAGAGAAACTGAGGGCATATTTAGAATCTAGAAAAGGGAGCAAAATAATCATAATAATGGTAACATGATCAAACTTGGAAGTAACTGGGATGTAAAAGGTAAAAGTATTTGGATGTAAAAATTACAGTTGAAGAAACAGGAAAAAAGGGAATATAAGGAATATAGGAAATCGTCACTACATCATAGCATGTGCTCCATCACAAATAAATTAAATTAAATTGAAACAGATATATGCACACACTTAGGTGAGGGATAACAGTTTTATGTAAATGATACAACAAAGCACATAGGGTGTGTTTCTAATAGAGCCTAATTATAACTATGTAGGGGTGAGTGGATTGGTGGCTCAGTGGTTAATACATCTGACTTGAAATCAATGGGTTCCTGGCCTCAGGTGAGACTTTCATAGGGCTTTAAGCTGATCCATGTTAAACTATAAGTCCCCTATACCCAATGATAGGGACGGATTGTGCAGCTTGTAAGAAATGCTGTCACCTAATCATTTGACCACATTATATTACTATTACTATGCACTTGTCTCAGCTGGGGAGTTATTAAAACACTGATCATGTAGTTTGATAACCTAGAGTTCAGGAAAGATGGTGGATGACATAGATATAGTTTTGAGGAGGTACATGTTCTGGTATTGAAGAGATATGTCAGGGGAAAAAAAAAAAAATGGCTATCAGGAAGGAGAAAGCTAAAAGAATGGAAAGTAAATGGCTACAAGGAGATTTTATGAACTGGGGAAGAAATGTTTATCTAAAAAAGTAAATAAAAGCAAGGTCTCAACATATTACAATAACATAAGGCTGAAGCAGTTGGAAAGAAGAAATTACAACAGTATAATGAACTACCATGGCTCTAGCACATACTTGGAAAAACATTACAAGAAATTAACAGAAGGAAAGAGGGAAGATGTGGATATGCTAATGAATACCTGTAGTATCTTATATCTTTAAACGAGCAATTCTTGTATATATATATATATTTTGGATTTCGGAAACGGCTGTGACGATTTGGATGAAATTTGGTATTTAGATAATGTTTTGACTTTTAAGATTACCTGAATAGTTGTCTTCCCTACTAAAAAGCGAGTTTACAAAATATGAACAATTTTGTCACTCCGTATATCGAAAACGGCACTAGCGCCATCTCGTAGACAATTCAGGTACCAGAAAGCATACAAATAGAGTTTCTTTGATTCCAAAGAATAAGTAAACGAACAGTTCTTGTATACTGGCTGACCCGTGGAAATATTAGCACTGCAAGTTCAATTGTAAAACATTTAAAAAGAAAGATAATTAAAAATTTATCAATGGTTTTATCAGAGGTGATAACTTTACAGAAACTTCTTTGAAATTAATATTACCGGTACCAGTTATAAAGTAATCATCGTTTACTTTTTGACTATAAATAGTGGTTGTTAGTTAGCCATTAAATACTACCACCTTAATTATAAAACATCTTTCGATTTCTGTTCAATATACAAGATTTCGAGTAGAGTTTGATAATAAAGAGCATAATTAAATATTAATACATCTACAAATTCCTGAAAAGCCGCGTGCGAGTGCACATACGAAAAAACTGGTTCCTGATAAATAGAATCTTGCCTTTTGAATCGTCTGACCTTGTGCTTTATTGTTTATAACGAAGGTTACTTCTTATGGGAATTGTTTTATTATCATTTTGAAATGCTGATCAGAAGATGTGAGATTACTGCGAGGTATGAGCATAGTTTTATCGGAGTGAATAAATATAGCACAGATGATGTTCTATTGACGTCACAACCTGATGATGAATTCTCATAGTACTCAATGAAACATATCGAAGATAAATAATAAATTTTCTTGGTTTTCGAGATATAGCATGTCAAAAATCAGTTATAGGTATACTTCCTTGTGCTTTTGGCGACGTTTCTTTTGGTCCAGGCCGTATTTCAACCTAACAAAAACCACTAGGTACAAAATAAAACATTGAAAGTACATTTCCACCATATAGACATAGTGCTTATGGTGGATTTTTTTCTGGTCCAGGACGGATCTAATCCTAACCTCTTCACTTTTGAGAGATAATATCCCCAGAACTAAGTGAGATATCAGAAAAATAAATTCCTTATTTTCGATTTGTCTCGACGAGTTTCATACGAATTCATCAAACTTGGCTATGGCGATATTTGTCTTCTGGTTCAGGTCGCATTTCAACCAACCACATCAATTTTGAGATACGATATCTCCAGAACTAAGCGAAATATTTAAAAAAATATATTTTTTACCTTCAATTTTTTCGTCGAGTTACATAAGAATCCATCATCAAGGGTTATCGTAGAATCCTTTGAATTACCAAAAATCTCGCACCTTTAATTAATACCAAACTGGCATTAAAATTTCTGTTTAACATATTAATAGAATTTTTTTTTTTTTTTTTAAGCAATTTGTGAGGCCGTCTCGCAAATGGATCTAGCGATTTGGATGAAATTTCACATGTAGATAACGTTTTGATTTTCAAGTTTTTAACACGATTTTTTTTTTTTTTTTTTAAAAAAAAAAAGGAGCAACTTTTGTATTTGGTTTCTCGAAAACGGCTCTAACCTCATTACGTAGAAGTTTCAGGTACCAGTAAGCCTACTGATGTTAGTTAAACTTCTCTTTTGTTAACTGTGCACCTCAAAACGCCTAGGAAGCCTTCAAGATTTATACTTTAATCAAACTTTACTCGAAATCTTGGATACTGAACAGAAATCGAAAGATACCGAGCGAAGATCGGTCACCCAGGTACTGTTTCCTTATGAGAGACACCGTATGATACAACTAGAAGTTTCTCTTCCTTTTTTAGGATATCAGCATCAGATAGAGGCAAACAGACAATTATGGACAAGGATAGGGAATAAATTATTGGGATGTGAATTGTGCATATATTAAGCAACTGGTGAACTGCTCATGCTGTATACTGACAGAAATTTCAATAAATAAAATTAAAACCATTACGGTAGCTCAAGATATGTCTATCTGGTTGGAGGAAAACCAAGTAGTCGGAGTAAGAAATGTGGTGTCTGTTGAGATGACTTTAAGAACAGGAAATACAGGGGTGGTTTTTTGAGGTAATTGCAGCATTTAATTAATATTCTGGCCTAGTAAATCAGTGTTAAAGATCTGCTTTTGAAGTGCCTGGTTGAAAATGGAATTTTTATGGAGATCAATGTAGTTCAAGTATCTTGAGCTGCAATCTAAAGTTTTTGCTGTAAAGTACATAAGAACTTTGATGGAATACTACTGGCCCCCACATTAAGAAAAATTAAATATAGGTGTTGGAAGGGTTTCAGTGGAGGGTAATAAGATTTTTTGTGTGGAAATTACCATAAGATACACTCTGTACAGTAATTAACATGTCAAAGGAATTGGGTAGCGAGATATTGGACGATAGGTGGTTGATACAAAGAATGGTGGAAATTATAAGGCATACATTAGTAATGGTGTATGGATGGATATTGCACAAAGAATCTGCAATAGCACAAAGAAGTGGAGGTCCATGACCAAAGCTTAAGGAACTGTATAAAATTTCATTGGAAGTAAGGGATGCAGGGAGTGGAATAAGCTATCAAGGAAGTTTCTGAATACATATCTTAAACAGTAATTTATTGAATTTATGTTAAAAATAATCTTTAAGCATGAATAGGTGCATAGGGAAATAATCTCCTGAGGATAAACTTCATTGCAATCAATAATAATAATAGTTTCATGTATAGGGCTATTAAGATATGGGATAAAGGACTAAATTCTGTTTTTAGTATTTCATTTGCATCATTCAAACTTGAATAGAAATTCTTCTGGTCAGAGATCTTTTGACATTATACGTCTCGCACTATCTGCATACAGAAAGAATTCTGATCTGCACCACTACATAGCATTCCTACAGACCAAAGCCAGGACCAAAAATATTTAAGAAAAAAAAAAAAAAAAAAAACGCCTAAATTGGATGAGATACTGCAAAACTATGGGGAAGAACTCAAACGTTTCCTCTATCTAGGCCACAGTGAGAAGCCTTAAGGATAACAAATTCAACAAGGGTGCCCCTACTATCAACACATCAATTTTGGAAGAGATTATGGACAGAATCGCTCCTGCTACAGTACTGAGAGAGGAACCAAACTTCAGATATACCCCTCACGAGCCTTCCGATCACTTTCTGTGCAGGCCGTTTGACATTAAAGAATTACATCAAGTCCTCAAGCGATCATCTGACACCTCCCCTGGGATAGATGGTATTCACTACTCAATGATATCAAACATGCCCAAAGCTGGCCTGCAGCAACTTCTAAATAGTTTCAATCGGATTTGGATGAAGGAACCAATTCCATTAGAATTGAGAACGCAAGTCATAATTTCCGTGCTAAAACAAAACAAAGAACCCCTGGCAGCGACTTCCTACAGACCCATGACACTTATGTCCTGCATAGGAAAAATGCTAGAGCGACTAATAAAAATAGATTAGAATGGTGGGTGGAAGCGAAGAACTTGATACCTAACTCCCAACCCGGATTCAGAAAAGGGAAAAACACAACAGACAACCTGGCTATATTGACCTCAGATATCAACCTCACCTTTCTTAATAAACAATTCCTCGGAGCAATCTTCCTAGACATACAATCCGCATACGATAAAGTTAACATATCCATCCTAATGCATAAATTGCAAATGCTAGGAATCCCGAAGAAATTTGTGGCCGGACTTTTCTCCCTCCTATCAGAGAGAATAATATTCTTCAGTTCCAAGAAGAACAAAATAGGTCCACGTATAGTCTTCCTAGGGCTGCCTCAGGAAGCTATATTAAGCCCGCCTCTATACTTGATATACTCAATGGACATTAATTCTCATCTTCCAACTAGAATCATCTCTTTACAATTTGCAGATGACGTGGTGATCTACATCATCGGCGATACTCAGGATGAAGTCCTCACTCTTTTGAGCGAAGCTATGACAGCCCTCTCCATGTGGCTATATAACAACGGACTAGACCTATCCAATACAAAGTCATCAGTGGTTTACTTCTCCAAAAGGAAAATCCTCTACAACTCCAGCAACCTACAGTTAGGGCCATATAGTCTAGATCTGAAAATACAAGGCCGATTCCTCGGGATGATACTGGACCATTGCCTCAACTGGGCCCAACACATAGATCAACTGATCAAGCCATCTCCCGCCTCAACATAATAAAAATGGTATCTGGCATCTGGTGGGGCACTCACCCTCAAAGCCTACTCCAGATATATCGATATCTGATCAGACCACTAATTGACTATGGCAGCATGTTTTATCAAAACGCTAGGAAAGATGCCCTGAACAAACTAGATAGACTTCAATCACGCTGCCTTAGAGCCTGCTTAGGAGCCGTTCGGTCCACTCCCACAAATGCATTACTAGTAGAATCAGGGGAACCTCCGCTCCACATTCAACAAGCATACCTAACTGAAAATTTTTCAGTGGAAAGATAATCACTCAATAACCACCCCATTCATGAATGTCTTGAGAAGTTATCAACCATAGCAAACAGAGCAAAAAGTCGAGCTCGTCTTCCCCTGTTAAATGCCTATAACTTCTGGCTTAAATACAAAGACAAACTATCCTCGTATAATATGCTCCCAATCTTTCAAGAACCTTTTGAGCTTCATCTAGAAAGAACCCACACAATCCTCTGGGAGCAAGTCAAATCCGGAAATTTGATCCACAAGATATCCAGATTCCTATCAAAACCAGATAACAGCACTCTTAAAATATTCACAGACGGATCAAAAACCACTGGAAATAATAGAGTAGGAGCGGCATATTTCTGTCCCAACACAGGTAAATCGACTCAATTTTCGCTACCCGAAGAGGCATCCATCTATACAGCTGAAGCAAAAGCCCTGCTGGAAGCCATCAAATATAGCCAAAGTACCAACATGGACAAAGTCGTCATCCTGACAGACTCCCTCAGCATACTACGTGGAATAGCCATACTCAAATTATTGTATTGGAAATTCTGCAACAACTAAAATGGAACCGGGAACTTGGCATTATGACTACTCTGATGTGGATCCCATCTCACAGCGGCATCGGGCATAATGAATGGGTGGATGCCCTGGCAAAACAAGCTATCCATGAGGGAGAGGTAATCAACGTGCAACTCCCGATTTCGGATATAACACATAACATTAAAGTAAGAGCCAAGGAAAAATGGCAAGAGGAATGGACGATCTCCTCAAAAATCAAAGCCTCATATTATGCAACCATTCAACCAAGCATATCTCCAAAACCTTGGTTTTACAATTGGAACAGTAGAAGACAATTAATCACTATGATATCGAGAGCCCGATTTAACCACGGTAACTTCCCCAGCCACCTACACCGAATAGGGTTGAGAGATTCCCCATATTGCAACTGCTCAGACTAGGCAATATGAGACATCAATCACATAATTTTTTCATGCAATAAATACCAACAACTCCAGGACCAAATGATGAAAGATCTTGCCAAGAACGGCTTCCCCCTTCCGACAAACGTAACCCTCCTACTTTCCAGCAACAACAAAGTAATACTTAGCATACTCGCCAGATACTTAAAAGATGGAGGGATAGAATTCTAACCAAACTTGGAAGTTAAAACAGGAAATGACTATACTTCAAACCTAAAGCCCAAACCACAGTACAATCCCACTTCCACGCAAGCACAACAACTAGCTTGGCAAAATTAACAGTATCCTCACCAATCTACCGATTGAGGCCAACACCAGATAGATCAGCCCTCTACAGATGATTTGTCAAAGAAATACGGTGATTTAGACTAATCAATAGAAAATAATGGATATACAGAACCGACGATTACTAAGTCTAGTTGATGTATTGTCTAGCAACGCTTTTTAGATTACGGTACTTAAGAAGGTACTTGACATTTGAATATTGTAAATAGCATATTCATTCAACAAGATTGCAATAAGTTAGCCTAATATAGATAAGGAAAGGTGTAAATATATAAGTTACGCAAATGGATGTAAGAAGCTATGTAAAAATGTAGAATGGCTGTATGATCTCAAACCGAATGCCAATAAAATAAAAAATATTTTAAAAAAACCCTGAAAAATGGAAAATTTTGTGACAGATTCAAAACCTTGGAATTAATTGCATACCTGGACATTAGTAACTTTCAGAATACTGGTAGCCTATGTACTTAACCATACCTGAAATAGTCTTTTGCTAGTGGCTTGTTGAGTAGCTTGCAAGGATAAATGGTGGTCAATTTGATCTTAGGCCTTCTTGAGTCCTGCTGGATTTCTGCCTCCAAGGACTCCATCAGACCTGCAAATCATTATAAAAATCTCTAGTAGAAGTGCCCAAATTGTATTTCACCTTATTTGATATTTTACTAAGAGGTTAGCAGGATAAATGTTGTAGTGGGAAGAATCACTATATTTCATTTAAATAACATAACATTTAATAAAACAGGAAAGGTGATAAATTCAATACTTTATCATTTTATTCCAATAATGATAGTACTTACTTAGGTGATAGAAGGTAGTTAGAATCTACACGTTTTGTGATGACAATATTTACATTAGGACAGTTCATGAGTTTCTGAATGTGCATACAAGCAAAAACATGAATAGCTGTTAAGGAGATGGCTGATGCCAGGTTGGCAGCAACACTAATGGTAATTCCTCCTTGAGACAAGCACCAACGTGGCTGTTTAGAAGCACATAGCTGTTAGAAAAGATTTTGAGGCACCACCTAGATGAGAGAAGAGGCTAGTTACCAATCCCAAACAAGTTGTGTGAGAGGAAATGTGTGAGAGGTGTAACTGCCAATATAAAATCATACAACAGCATCATTTAAAATATGTAGTGGTCCAATCACCATGACATTTGGAGTATGCCAGCTGACCACGGTTCTGACGATTTTTCGCAGAGGGAAATGTCTGATGAAACAGAGAGGAGAGGGACCTGAATGATTATGTAGATGGAAGGATAACTTTTGCTGGCTAAAACTGAAGGTTGTAATGGAACTGATTAATTAAAAAACAATAACTTTATGTAATTATTTATTTCATTTAATAAAGTATAATTATTTATCTCATTCAATAAAGTTTATTAAAGATTAAAGTTCTCATGGAGAATATTGAATAAATGTGCTTTGTATGCATTCTTACTAAAAATTTGATGGTCATTCTTAAAAGATGGATGAATTCTAAAGATCATTGAGGATAGACATCGCTTCGTGAAGATATATGACCAAATGCCAATACTGAGATCCTGCAATTTCGGAAATGAAGTTTCAAGCCACGGCCCATGTAAATTGTATGACGGGTGTTGGTTTCAACCATCATTTCTATTAAATGGAATTATTGTAAATTGAGCCTTCCTTAATTTAAAAGTATGTGCTGATTATTCCGGTTATTATAAGAAGAACGAACGAGGAAGTTAACCACGAAACGCGTTTCAAGGTCAATAGATGTGCGGAAATGGTCTTCCACCATTTTTCCACATGCACACAATGTGGCTTAAGTTTTCATTTGCAAAAGCTTATTGCAGTTTAAATTAGGCAGTTTGGTATAATATGATCCGAGTTGGAATTTCATGTTGCAAATCTTATCAGTACAGGGAACAATCTCTGCACACACTCACTTGAAGACCTCATATGTGATAATAGTCCAAACATTGTATTTTGGTTTCAGTGATTAAGACCCATTAGCGCAGTTGAATGAGGAGGCTCATTGTGATAAAATTCTCATGTGCTAACGTTTGTTAAAGTGATTTTTCTTTTGCTGGACAGAACTAGAGTTTCATCCTTTTCAAGACAGTATATCAAAAGTATGTTATTGTTACAGTTTTCTAAGTCTCATTTAGGAGATGGCACCAAAGTAAATAAATGTGTGTATATTAATGGTTTTATGTTGAGTAATAGATTGGCAAAAAGTGATTATTAGTGAATTAAATTGTTTGTTGAGGACAAATGTACAAAAAAAATGTTAATTTGTGTCTCAAAAATAATTTATGATTTATTCATAAGCATATGCTAACATATTTTCACTGAATGAATGTATTTTTTTTTTCCTAATGTTAAAGTATTTCAGAATTTTTGTGATGGTGCATTAATAAAATTACATTAGTATATCTAACAAGTTTAAAACAGTATTAATTATCTGACAATATGAGGGAAGCAGATACTATGTTAACTCACTTTCATAACAAAAACAGGTATTTATGGTTTAACAGTATGTAGAGTGTGTGTTTGTATTGGTTTGTAGCAGAACATATGTGTTAAGGCTTTTGTAAATAGATCAGCACAGTAGTTTAAAAGAGTACCTATTCAGACAATTATTGGTGTTTGCAGTAAGTTGTGTGAGTACAGAATTTGGGCGTGGTATAGTGGTCTTCTTTGATAAGCTTTGATTACTTCACTTGAAGAAGAGTTAGTAGTATTGTTCCAGGATAATAGTATACTAGTGTTGTCACAGTTTTCAGTAATACAGTAGGTGTTGTGTGAGTTGTCTCAGTTTAAATGTATTAAATTAGAGTCAGGGAGTTTAAAAACTGCTCAGTTCAGGCAGAGTTATTAAGTAACTGATTTAATTAGATAATTAGGAACTATGATTCAGGAACTGAAAGGGTCAAAAATTGGTGTGTAGGGAGGTTGCCACCAGAGCTTCATCACAATTATATTGAATTTTCTAGTCTTTAGAGTGCCTGAGATGTGTGAAGGTTTGTGATGAAAGATTTGGTTTTCAGTGAGTGTAAGAAGTGGTTTCACTGGGATAATGTAGTGCAGAGGGTAAATGGGAACTAAGTGATGCTGTCTACTTTGTTTCAAGGATAGAAAGTCGAAGATCAGGAGAGAAGTACTGCAGATCAGGTAAGGAAAATAGCACAGCAGTATAGGAAGATGGCAGAGGATAGAAAACATACAGAGCATGAAGAAAAGATAAGGGAGGTGGGAGAAATTATCAGGGTCCTTCAGTCTCAGTCTTTAGAAGTGGAAATGAAAGATGATGGGGAGAGTGAAAAGGATGGTTGGGAGGTACAAACAGGTCATAGGGAAGGTAGTTAAACCAGTTTAAGATACCTTAGAAATGTTAGGGAGAAATAGGTTTGACTTGTTACTGGAGTCAGAAGGAGAAGAGCCTCAAGCAGAAGTAGGAGTAGCTTGAGTGCAGCATACCTGTATGTAGAAGTAGATATGCGAAAATAAAAAGAAGGAAGAAACAGATTCTGCTGGTAAGGTTTTTTTTTTTTAACATAGTGCAATATCAGTGCAGGTAGTAATAGAGAGTACAGGATCACTTTATAAGATTCCACTAAGGGGTATAGAGTAGTGGTACGAGGTGGTTAAGGAAACTGTATTGATAGGAATAAGAGTTATATCATAGAGAGTTACCTGAGGAAGTTGGTGAAGGAGGCACAGCATACCAGGGTGGAGATCATGTAGGTTCTGAGTTGCCATGCTGTGAGGCAGTTAATGTGGAGGTGCTGCTTGGGAAAGTCATTAATTATTTTTTTGGTTGTGCCTGCAGATACCATTGGTAGGTGGGGTTTCATTAGGCATTGCCACACCTAAACAGAAGGAGGAATAGGGCACTTTCTGAGTTGTTAGTTAAATCTGTAAGGGAGCCCACTTGCAGATAAGGTATAGACTGTGCATTTTTTATATTAGAGGCTGCAAGTGAGGCTGCCATGTAACCAGGCCTGCTGTAAGCGGGCGTGCAAGGCGTGCATCGCTCGCGGGCGGCACATCAAGGGGGGGCGGCAAAATGAGTTTTTTTTTGCTCAACAGCTGCTTCGGGTGGCCGGCAACAATGGGGGCTGCAAATAATGTTAGAAGGGAAGGCAATCTCACAGTTTTTTTGCTCGGTTCGGAAATTTACTAGATCCACCACTGGCTGTAGTTAAAACAGGGGGCGGCATAATCGGTATTACACGCGGACACTCTAACAGCTAGCGGCGGGCCTGCATGTAACCTAAATTTTTGTTACTTCATAACTAAATTTGTTCACAGAGCAGCGAGTTCATTTAAATAGCATTGTAGATTAGGTTTAAAGTCATTTGCTTAGATAATTCAAGTCAAAAATCAGAGTAAACAGTTACAGAAAGTCAGAATGTAGTATTAGCATATCTAGTATATTAGATTCAGACTATTTCATAAAAGAAAATGTTACCTTTCTTTTTAGAGTTATTTCAGACTATAACTAGTAGAATGAAGTTAGTAAACTTACAGGTAGGAGGTTTCCCTGAAGAGATATGAAACTTTAAAATTTGGAACCAGCATGAAAATTATGTTAAAATGAAAGAACAGTCAAAATTAGAAGGGAAGTAATTCAGAGGAGGCACCACGTTTCTAGACATAACAATGTTATGGTTTTTGAATTGATGCAATATTTTGGCTGATATCCGAGAAAGAAAATTACGGACAAATTAGTTAATATGGTTTCTTCCGGTAAGCGTAACGTAAGAATTTGAATGTAAAAGAAAATTTTAAGATTTATTGAAATAATAAGAAAGCTATTAAAGAACTGCTATTACAGCTAGAGAGTAAGGATTTCTTATAGAAAATGGGATGTAGAATCATTTAATGTATGTTTCGGAGCCGTAAGTTAAATAGTTCAAGAGATATCAAATTTCAAAATTAAAATTTGTGTTATAATTTGGATTCAATCTGTTAGAGAATAGTAAACAAGTGGATCTTGGTATCAAATGAAAGAATGGAAAATTAAAGCAACTTAAAAGTCATTTCAGCTTTGTAGCTTTAAAACTTTGAGAGTTTAAAACATTTTTAGAACTGCATAGAAAATGATTTTTACTAATTTAATTTAATTGCAATGGAGCCCAACTTCCCCCTATCCTGCACTCACCTACATTTGCCCTCTACAAATTTTAACTTTAAATTCTTTTAATGTTTTCGGTAAGTTATTCACATTCCCTTCGGAAACTCATTCCAATCCCTGACACCCTTACCTAAAAAAGAAAATCTTCCCACACCCTTGTACCTTAAATCGAGTGCCAGCTTGTGGTCATGGTCATCTCTTCCCCTCCATGAACTACTTTTCATACCTACTGCAATACCTTTCCATGCCTCATCGCCAGTATACGCCCTGTACACTCCCATGACCCTCCTCATCCTCCTCATGTCTTGCAATGAATCTCATTCCAGCTCCTTTATCATATTTGTCACTGATTGCATTCTGCAATAATTTCCAGAAACAAATCTAGCAGCCCTTCTTTGCACCTTCTTCAACTCCTGTATTTGATACTCAAAATGTGGGTCCCATACTACACTACCATATTCGAGCAATGGTCTGACCAAAGTTTTGTAACCCAATTCCTTTACTTCTCTCATGGCTAAAATATGATACCTACAAATTTTCTTATTATTAGGATTGAAATTAACGTTTGCAAGTCTGGCTATCTACTGTAAAATTTTCAGATCAATAGGAATTTGTTGAGTGACTAAAGTTTTTGCATGTTGCAATAAGAGGCACAAGGATACATTTTTTTGCCATATTCTGGGGAATCACATTGCCTGAAGGATAAATGCTCCCACGGGTAGCCTACTTATAGAAGTACCGAGGAATAGCTAGGAAGTCATTGGAAATCACTTGGATAGAACGCACGTCAGTCGTGGTAGCGTTAAGCGTGGGTAGGCAGGTCGGCTAAACATGTGACCTTATGGCGGGTGATACAAGGTGAACCATCTTTGAAATTTTGTTGCACAGCGAAACATTTCACTTACCCTCATGTGACTGTAATTCAGTTAGGGGGTTTATGAGGGTTGGTCTGTTTTGAATTATTTATCACTACATGCAGTCAACTTGTTCAGTGATGATTTCTGATGCCTAAAGGATTGTTCAAACTTGTAAAATCATTTATCAAGAATATAGTGATGTTTTGACCTTTAAATTCGAAGCAGTGACTTTTATTTATGAACAAACCTTTCCATAATTGAGGTTATTCAATATGGTGGTGACCACTCACTGTAGAACAATCCAAAAATCTTAGGCGCACAATGCGGTTATAATTGAGGTATAAACTGTTTCTCACTGAACCCCGATAAACAATTTCTCCTCACAAGGCATTGCAAACAGGTAACCAAAGGGATACTAAATGGAGATGCATGATGGGGAAAAAATCATAAATAATAATTAAATAGTACAGGCTGATGATAAAAGGAAAGACATGTTCACAAATAGTAAGGTGATGAGTAATGCTAAAATCATAACAAAGGCAGATATAAGACTCTTACCAGTGAACTACAACTGAACAAAGTAATAGAGTTTGGTAATTTAATAGAGTTACACAATCAACAAATAGTTCTCATGATAGAGCCATTGTTAAAATGAGACAAGCTTGACAATGAAGTTTTTAATGATGGGTACAGGGTGTGACGTAGAGATAAAGGAAGAATTGGTGGAGGGGTCTTCATACTGGTTAGTAAAGATTATTGCAATTCTCTTATGTTCATAGATGATAGGTGGTTACTAGTGGTAGACTTCTGGAGAGCAACAAAGGAAAATTTACGATCTTGAATGCCTACTTTAGTGGAAGGATGAATGATAAAGATGAGGCTCTTGGTAGGAAATTAAATTCATATTTAGAGTTTAAAGGAGAGAGTAGAAAGGTCATTATTGGTTTGGACTTAAATTTACTAGTTGTCCACTGGCAGCGAATTAAGATAAATAAAACAAGGAAACAGAGGTTTGGAAATAAGATAGTGATGGAAGGAGGCTTTACACAAGTAGTAGTTCGGAGTGCGAGGGGACCACATACATTGGATATCTTCTTAATAAAGCCTGATGACAATTTGTGGGTCCTCAAATACAGAAGGAATAACTAATCAAGAAGCAGTCATAATGATTATTAGAGAGTTTAAATAAACCAGTGGCCAAAAGTGAAGGTCCTGTAGACACAATTATAGGAAAGCACATGTCAATGAACTGAAAAGATATTTCAGAGATAGATTCAGCATTTATAAAAAAGGAGTGTCAATTCAGTGAGAAGGGGCTTGAAAAGAGTTCAAGGAGATAATAGGAAGGGGCGAAGTAATGTTTACTCCTAAACAAAAAATAAAGAAAAGTTCAGAACCTGCTTACCAGGGCCGCATTTAGGCATAGGCTACCAAGGCTGTAGCCTAGGCGCCCGCACCACAGAGGGTCCAGCACCCCAATGCAAAAAAAATAGGGGAAAGAAAGCATCCTATTTCCAAAAACGTTTTAGCATTGAAAGTTGTGAAATGCTTGTAAAAACCAAAAACAACATTCATTTGCACATGCGCAGTTCAAACCCTTGAAGTTAGGTCCGGATTAAGACAGCGCGGGGCCCATATCAAATATGAAGAGGCCCCTGATCTTTGCTATCCTGGGGAAAATTGTAGCTGCTACGTGGTTAATCCGTTTCTGCTTGAAGTACAGACATACTGTAAAATAACATTTCAGTGTACCTATACCAAAAAGCATAAAAGATGAGGAGTTATAACCCTTGTAACATAAGGTTGAAGCATACAGTGGTCAAGGCATATGAATGTAGATTGAAGGCACTGTCTTGCACTTGTCACACAAACTAAAATTCCATAGCCCTCATGTCTGGAAGTGAGCAGCAGTGGGAGGTCCTAGTTTGAAAGTAAGTGTTAATAATAATAATAAAAAAATAATACATTTATTTTATAATTTAAATAAGTGTATTTAGAATTCAATATTAATTCTATTTTAAAATAAATTTAATTTAATTTAATGCATTAAGTCACATTTTATTTCTTTTAAAACTCTATTGCTTGATGTGGCATAGGAAGGCTCTGATTTGTGGAGTGCTCTCTAAAGTCAGTTTAATCACTGTTTTCCTGTTGAGATGTATAGGTGAATAATCAATATTGTGTTTTTAATCTTTTTTTATTGAGTGCTTTGGTGATCTTAATCATCATTTAACTTAATATGTAGGCCAACACTTTCATATTGTTATTCAAACTTTTGTGTTTGTAATTTTGTGGGCTTTTGCTGAGGGTATTTGGTTGCAACAACACAACTATAATATGCAGCATCTTATCTATTGATCATCAGTCGAAAAATTGCACATGCGAGCATCACTTGCTATCCTCATTCAGTTCAGTGTCAGAAACGATACACAAAACATGTTTCCAACTTTCAATTCTTCAATAAGTTTTCCTTGTGTATTTTTACCATCATTACATTATCAAATATTTTGCATTAAAAGGTTTGTTAATGTAATAATACGTAATCGATATTAATGGTATGGATAATATTACTACAGATGTATTAAAGCTAGTGGGACAGAGACAGATCAATTTTTATACCTTTTTTAAATTCCTTGATATCTTTACTAGAGCAGCATTTTGCTTGCGAAAGTTTACCTGCTTTTGGTCTGATGTAGCAACATCCCACTTAAAAGTTAAGTTTGTCAGTGGCTGATTTTAAAAATAAATCTCAAAGTTCTGCCAGTACTATGTAGTAGTGTATGCTTAGTGTACACAGAAAAATTGTACAAGAAAATTGAGGTAAGATTGCAGATTATGTTTTGAAGTGGTTTTTTGAAGACCCTTGAAGATTACTGTAACAAAATAAATATTTTTCTAATTATAATTATATATATTGTCAGTTATCTCCTGCTTGCTCTCCCCCCCCCCCCCCCCAACACCCTGAACAAAATCCTGGCTATGCCCTTGGAGTGATGAGGGGATGTACCAGGGAAATGAGGAAATTGGTTTACAAAATCTTGGTCACACCAGTGTTTGAATGTGGTGCATAATGTGGAGCCCAACTTATTGGTATCAAATTTAAGAGTTGGTATGGGTAAAAAGGAGAGCAGCTAGGTTTGTTTGCAGAAATTACCATAGAATTCAATCAGTAACTGATATTTTGAAGCAGCTGGATTGGGAGTAATTGGAAGACACAAACCGAGCATGGTGGATGAGTGGTTAACACTCTGGCATCGCATTCGGGAGGACACCAGTTTGAATCCCTGTCCGGGCATCCAGATTTGGGTTTTCCGTGGTTTCCCCACGTTAAATAATGTTCACCACACAATATGGTTTGCTGTAATAATAATACGTTTATTGGGGCACACACACTACAATTTTCTATCCACATGTTTTCAGTTCAACAGCCAGACAACGACTCCGCCTCACACATGTACAATTCCAAAGATACATCAAGTACCAGAACATTCCTCACAGATATAAATGTACAATACTCAACACGCCTCCTTACATTTATATCGGTACTTCTATTAATTCACATTCAACATCTCTCTAAACTTTTTGAACTTAACTTTACACAATGCCTTCGTAAATATGTCAGCAATGTTTTTGTTAGAGTCTATTTCCACAATGTCTATTACACCATTTGTATAACACTCATTTAAAAAATGATAGTGTACTTCAATATACTTGGAGTTCTTTGAAAAATTACCATACTTTGCAATATTTACTGCTCCTGAGTTATCTTCATATACTTGGACAGGTCCTTTGATATTTACATTAAAAGTTTTTAATACATCCAAAACATACTTTAGTTCAGTAACAGCTTCTGACAAGGCAATATATTCAGCAAAAGTGGTAGATTTAATGACACTTCCTTGTTTTCTAGATTTCCAAAATATTGAATTTCCAAACAATCTAATTACATACCCCGTCATGGATTTTCGTCTACAATATCACCTGCCCAATCTGCATCAACATAGCAATCCAAAGTTTTTACATTTTCATTTCTACAGAAATTTAATTTCAAATTTTTCGTTAAATACAAATACTTGAATACTCTTAATGCATACTTGTAATGAACTTTACAGTAACAATTCTGAAATCTACTTAAGTAATTAACACTGTAACTGATATCTGGTCTAGTTCCTGAACTGATGTACAAAAGAGCACCTATTAAGTTTCTGTATCTAATGTCTTGACATACTTCATTCACAGGTTTCTAATTTTAAATTAACTTCCATTGGTGTATCATACAATTTTGAGTTTACAATTTTGTACTTTGAGACTAAGGAATTGATGTAATTTTCCTGATTCAAACTCATAACATTTTCTTCCAGATTGTAATCTATATTAATTCCTAAATAGGTTTTTACTTGACCCAAGTCTTTCATCTTGAATTTCTTCGACAACAGATTCTTGATTTTATCTATTTTCCTTTTACTGTTACAACAAATTAATAGATCGTCAACAAATATTATTAAATAAATTACATCATCTCCATCGATCAAAGTATACAGACAATAATCAAATTCACATTTTGCAAAACCTAGATCACTCATAAATTCATCAAAACAATCATACCAAGCTCTAGGGCTTTCTCGTAAACCATACAATGCTTTATTCAATTTAAAAAAACCTATTAGTACCATCTTCATACCCTCTAGGCTGATTTATATAAACCTCTAATAAAACTTTACCATTAAGAAATGCAGTTTCAACATCCATTTGCTCTATAGCTAAACCATTTTGACAACAGTATGACAGTAAAAGTTTCAATGTCTGCATCTTAGCCACTGGTGAATATATATCATCCACAACTTCCTTTTGTTGAAAACCCCTTACAACTAGTCTTGCTTTATAAGTGTTATCTGATTTTTTTGTATAACCCCACTTTACATCAAGAGCATTTACATTCTCTGGTTTCTTTACTAGTTTCAATGTTTTTTTTTTTTTTTTGGATACAAACAGTCAATCTCCTTGTCCATCGCTTGTTTCCAATACACTGACTCTTTCCAATTAATCGCCTCCTCGAAATTATCTGGACTATCAGCACAACAAAAGTTTACATAAATGATATTGCTACAGACATAATCATTAAATCTATCTGGCATTTTACATTTTCTACCTGACCTAGTCAATTTACATTTATCACTGTTTAAACCTCCTTTAACATCTCCTTCTTTCCTTTCCTCATCTACAGATTCATTTTCATCACTAGAATCACTCTCTGAATCATAACCCTTTAAGTGGATAAGTTTAACATTATTCTCTACAATATCAACATGTCTTGCAACAACAATTTTATTATTCACTAATACTCTGTATCCAACTTCACTATAACCTAATAAAATTCCCATATCAGCTTTACGATCCCATTCAGACTTTCTCAATTGTTCAGGTACTAGTAAAATTTCATAAGGAGTTTTCTTTTCAATAGTGTTAGCTAAAGTTCTGTTTTTAAGATAAACTGCTGTACAAACTACTTCAGGCCAGAACCTCCTATCTACTTTTGCTTCAGCTAGCAAACACCGTGACATATCCATGATAGATCTATTATATCTTTCAGCCGTACCATTTAACTCATGTACATAGGGAGGGCAAACATTTAAAACAATTCCTTTTTCCTTTACAAATCGATAAACATCAGAATTTAAATATTCCTTTCCATTATCACATCTCAGTTTCTTAATAGTTTTACCTGTCAAATTTTCAATTTCATTTACATATGTAACTAGACAATCATAAACTTGACTTTTTGATTTGATAGGGTAAACAGAAGCTGCTTTACTATAATCATCTATAAAAGTTAGAAAGTATCTTTCACCATTCAAACCAAGAGTTGAGTGAGGCCCATTTAAATCAGTGTGAATAATTTCTAAAATTCCTTATGCTTTGCTCCTATTATTTTCAAAAGGTAAATTGCGCATTTTGTTTTCAATACAAACTTTACACTTCATATATTCAGACTCTAAACTTTTAGGTAAACCAACTGCTAATTGATTTTTACACAAAGTATTTAAATAGTTAAAATATACATGTCCTAATATGCGATGCCATCTCTCCTTTTCAGTCATAGAATCACTGTTACTCACAATATTTATATTAACATCTTCCTTAAAAATGCTACTTGTCATTTTATACAGATTACCTTCCTTCATAGCAATTGCAATTAGCCTGTTATTTCCATCAAAAACTTTTGAAACATTTGCTACAGATACAATCTTGTGCTTGTCTGTTACTTTCGCATAACTAATCAAGTTTCTACTCATGTCTTTAACATAAAATACATTTTCCATATTAATTTGAATCAATTTACCATAAACTGAACAATAACTAAATACATTTCCTATCTTAGTTGCTTTCAAAATTTTCCCATCAGCAATCTTTACCTCTACAGGCTTTTCTAAAGATACACACTCAGAAAAATACTCTTCATTATTTACAACATGATCTGTACAACCACTATCCAATAACCAATCAATTTTAATATTTTCTTTGTTACCTGTGTTCATTTTATTTTGCATCATCGAGCTCCTAACCTCTGTTACAAAACTGCCTGTTTCACTTTCACTTTGGTGGTATACTTCACCATGCCGATACAGGCCGTTTCTTGATCCCGTTGCACTTACACTTTCACTTTGTTGGCATTCTTGACTTCGCCGATACCGGTCGTTACTGGATCCCTTGTGCTTACTTCCACTCCACGGTTGATCATTGTTGTGACCTCTGAAGTTTCCACTTTGATGGTTACGTCCTCTGCTGCTTCTTTGATACTGCCTGCCGTGATTCCATGTGCCTCTTTCATTTTCTTCATTTCGACGACGACAATCTCTCTTGAAATGTCCTCTTCATCCGCAGCCCCAACACAATTGTTCCTGACGACTTGTACCAGATTTTCTCATACTATGGAATGCATTTGTTTTTACAGATTCACTTTCACCTTTGTCTTTCAAGTCCATTAATCGAATTTTACTTTTAACAAATTCAGCAGTTTGATCTTCTTTTTTTTTTTAAAAAAAACAGTTTAACGTCCCTTTTTAACAACGTGGTCTTTAGAGACGGGAAAGGATGGGGGCAAGGAATGGGAAGGAATTCGGCCATGGCCGTTTTGAAGGAAGCATCCCGGCATTCACCTGGAGTGATTTGGGGAAACCATGGAAAACCCAAATCTGGATGCCCGGACGGGGATTCGAACCGCCGTCCTCCCCAATGCGAGGCCAGAACGCTATCCGTTACACCACCACGCTCGGTATTGACCTTCTTCTTTCAAAACATCGACCAAGTCACCAATGTAGCACAAACAGTCCGGCAAAGTTCTTAACATGTAGTTTAATTTTTCTTTCTCAGTCACTTTAGCTCCAGCAGCTTTCAATTCGTTTACTGTCCTTTCAAAATCACTAAAGAATGTCGCTGTTTCATTGTAGTCTTTTAACTTCAATTTTTCCAGTTTGTTTCTACAAATTATTTGGAGTGCAGTCGATTCCTTGGAGTATAATTCGTCGAACTTAGTCATTATTTCATATGCATTCACTTTATCACTCACAAACTCAAGTTGCTTATTCGTAATAGCACTATAGATGTAGTTTACTGCCTTCAGATTTTCTTCTTCCCAAATTTCAGCATTATCCATACTTGTTTTCTCTCTTGAAGCCACTGTATAACATTTCTTCATCTTTAAATACATCGTTATTCTTTTCTTCCAATTTCCATAGTCCTTGCCGTCAAAGCACGGTATTACAATGTCAGCCATTATTACTTGAAATCAAACTTTCTTGAATACACGAAAGCCACAGACCTTTTTTTCAACCATTTAACCACTAAACCACTAAACCACGTTCTGCTACCATGTTAAATAATGTTTATCACACAATATGGTTTGCTGTAATAATAATACATTTATTGAGGCACACACACTACAATTGTCTATCCACAAGTTTTCAGTTCAACAGCCAGACAACGACCCCGACTCACACATGTACAATTCCAAAGATACATCAAGCACCAGAACATTCCTCACAGATATAAATGTACAATACTCAACACCCCAAATCATTCTAGGCGAATGCCGGGATGCTTCCGTCAAAAGACCATGGCCGAACTCCTTCCCATTCCTTGTCCCTGGTCCCACCCTGTCTCTAATTACGTCAATGTCAATGAGGCATAAAGCCCTAAGCAAAAAAAGGGAAACACAAGGTGGATGAAGAGAGTTTTTGGTATGTTAAAGGCTTTTAATCATGATAATGCATGGTTGGATATTAGTAGATAGTTTAGGAACACTAAATGGAGGGGAAGAGATGACCATAATATTAAGTTAGCACTTGAATTCAGGAGAAAGAGAGTGGGAAAATTTTCTTTTGTGGGTAAGGGAGTCAGGGACTGAAATAATTTACTGAGGGAGATAACTTACAGTTTACTGAAAATGCTGAAGAAATTTAAAATTGAAATCCTTAAAGGGTGGATTAAGGTAAGTGGTGAACAATCATGACATGGGAAGGTGGTGATTGGATATTGTCACCAGAGTGTGTGTACTCAAACGCAATTGAAATTAAATTAAGTTAAATCAAGTGATCTATTTCGATATGTTGTCAACAGCAGTATAACATCCTGTATCGAAAACGGCCACAAAATAGATTTTGGCCAAGTAAAAGTGTTAGCGAAGTGTACTTCCTACTGGGACTCGGTCATTAGGGAAGCCATTGAAATACGGCTGAACAATGACCTATTTAATAGAGACTCGGGGATATGGCTTAGCGATGCCTGGAAGCCAGCCTGGTCTTTGCTAAGACAACGTCCTTTCAACAGAAAGTCGGTAGAGGCCACCCAGCGTTGCGGGCGCAATATGGAGCCGGTGGCGACGTGGACCTCGGAGCGCGGCGGCGGGGAGGAAGAGGAGGGGAGCTAGCCTATATAGGGCCACTGCGGGGCCAGGCTTGCCACTGCAGCTCTGGTCGCCGCAGCGCTAACATCAGACCCGAAGATGGCGACGGAGTTGGTCGCCGAAAGCTCGTCGTTTACAAACGCTATCCGGCAGCAAACCTGTGAAGAGTTCATTGCATCGACACGCCGGGAAAGTCTTCGTTCGCACATCCCGTAACTGTTAAAAAGACTGAGTTAACTAAGAATGTAGCATTCTTCCATGACTAGAAATTTTCATCAGTGATAATTATCCTATGTTTCATCATTTTCCTTCTTCCATCTCACACTCACAACCCAATCAACAATAGAGCTGTAAAAGTAACGAGAAATTCTGTACCCGTATATATTCGTTACTAAACCAATCAATACCCGTTACTTTCGAATCGTTACTCGTTACTTTCGGTACAATCGAACAATAGCATAAAGCATTGTATCGAGTCGCGCCGCGTACGGTTATCCTTCGTTAGGCCTACTATCATATCGTTTCGTTACTCGTTACTTTCGGTACAATCGAACACTAGCATGAAGCATTGCATCGCATCGTATCGCATACGGGACGACTTCGTTCGTACTTGGAAAAGTTAAAGTAAATTGTTTATTTAAAAAAATAAGTTTAGCTAAGTTGTACTTCGGTTAAAATTTAAAGTCAAGTAATTAGCACATGGATCTTACGGAAAACATCTGAATGTACACTTGATTTACTGTAATGAATATAATATACGAAAGAATAATCCAATTTCAAAACAAACACCTGTTTGCGTACAAAAAAAGATCTGTCCTTTCACCTGACAGTGACAATAACTAATAACGGTTATTTTTTAAAGTATCCTGCTCAAAACCCTGATAATGGGACATGTATTTAACAAATATTATAATCTCATCAAAGTATTTCGTTTTTAAATAGGAGGTTTCACCACTGTCTTCCTTCATGGTTTTCATTTATTTTTGTAAATTTTTCATCTTTTTGTGATAGGTTTGTTAAAATAAATGTGGACATACCATCAAATCGGGCCTGCAGGCAGAATACTATTTACTCCCGCGTTAATTGCTTCATTTTAAAACTATCAATATTCAAAACATTTAAATCAATAACAAAGGTAAAGGACAAACATGCGATTAATTGTTGTTGCATCGCGTTTACAACAAACATTCAACATCAAAGCCAGAACCGCAATGATGATTGATCACATGGATCCTGCGGTAATAATACAATAACTAACAACAGATAAAAGAAATTAAGTCATTGTAACTTATTCTTTGCTTATGAAATTCTGTAACTGCAAAAAAAGTGCTGCTAGATTTGTTTCTGGAAATTATCGCAGAACGCAATCAGTAACAGATATGATAAAAGAGCTGGAGTGGGATTTATTGGACGATGGGAGGAGGGTGGAGATGGTCATGGGAGTGTACAAGTCGTATATTGATGGTGAGGCATGGAAAGATATTGGTGTAAGAATTAAAAGTAATGCTTGGAAGGGAAAAGATGAGCATGACCACAATCTTGCACTCGATTTCAGGTACAAGGATTTAGGAAGATTCTCTTTTTAGGTAAGGGTTTCAGTGATTGGAATAAGTTACCAAGAGAAATTATGAATAATTTACCAAAAACTTTGAAAGAATTTAAAGTTAAAATTTGTAGATGGAAAATGTAGGTGGATGCAGGAAAGGGGGGAAGATGAGTGTGTAGGGAAATTGCCACCGGGCGTATGCTCCATAGCAACTTTATTAAATATTATTAGAACATAACAAGTGCAGAGATGTATATCAAAAACTATTAGACAACTCTTTTATATTGTAAATTACACTATAAAATAAAATAGAAGGTATTAATTCTTAAAATAAATAAATTTCATAAATGTTTGAAATCAACAAACATCATTAATGAATTATCAACGAAAAAACAGTAACTATCTCAAATTATGCATACTAACTGTTGTGTCTATTTACAAACTATGCACTGTAAATTTTAATGTTCAACAAAATAGAAAGTACAAAATTAGTCTTTACGTTGGCAAAATTCGTTACCTGCGGGAGCTGGAACGTGTTCGTATCTATACAACAAATGCAAGTAACGAAACATGCGAGTAACGAAATGAATTTGTGAGTAACGATTCGGTACTTCGAGTCAGGCAACGAACCCGTTACTCAGTAACGAATACATCGTTACTTTTACAGCTCTAATCAACAACCTGCACTGAATACACATTCAATCACTCTCATCTACACTTATGACCACAGGAATAAGCAATCACAAAGTGGTAATCATAACTGTAAAATCAATATGTTAGTACAAAAAGAAGAGATTATATAAAAACTTCTCGGGCCATTCTTCAACTCCCTGAAACGTCGCATTTGACTTAAGCGCTTCCCTGGTGTGAGGCCCTAGAAGTTTTTATACAGTTGACACACCGGAAAAACCTTCATCTTTTCAAAGATCTTTACAAATTTGAAAAGGCAAAAAAAGAATACTTAAGAGTGTAACTGGAGGGTAGTTACCACATTTCAAAGAATCAAAATACTCGACTGAAGAGAAGTGGAATCGATTTTACAAGTATTGTAAGGGAAGTTATGGACATACATATACTGAATTGGACAGTAAAAATATCCAATGTGGCATATGTGTAAAGTTAGAAGATCGCTCTAAAATCAAAGGACGATACACAAACTCTTAAGAAGGACAAGGTACTGAGTTGGTTTGAAAAACTTAATTGATTTAAAATAACTCCTTAAAAATTTAATGCGATAAGTAAGACATTCAATTCCTTCCATTGCAATTAAAAATCTAAGAGTCACAAGGAAAATACAAAGAAATTTTGGTCCTACATCAGCAAAATCAGTTGTAGGGATAACAATATGTGAACACTAATTTACTTTAATGTAATTGCAATGGAGTGCATGATCTGGTGGCAATTTCCCCACACACCATTTGTTCACCTTTCCTGCACCTGCCTGCTCTTATCATACACAAATTTCAACTTTACATTCTTTTGTCATTTTTGGTAAATTATTCATTATTTCTCTTGGTAACTTATTCCAATCCCTAACCACCTTACCTACGAAAGAAAATATTTGCACACCCTCATGTCTGTAATAGGCTGGAAGTTTGTGGTCACAGTTATCTTTTCTCTTCCATGCACTACTTCTAATTCTTACACCAATATCTTTCCAAGTCTCACCAACAATATTTGCCTTGCACACTCCCATGAATCTCTTCGCCATCCTCCTGTCTTCCACTGAATCTCATTTAAGCTCTTTTATCATATGTTACTGATTGTGTTCTGCGGTAATTTCCAGAGAAAAATCTAGCGGCCCTTCTTTGTACTCGCTCCAACTCCTGTATTTGATACCCAAAATGTGTGTCCCTAATTACACCACTATATTCAAGCAATGGTCTGGTTCAATGCACTTACTTCTCTGTTATATCCTCTTATCACTCTCTACAACAAGTGAAGGATTTTGAAACGTTTTCCTACACCCCGTCCAATGTGTCCTGTCCCATTGAGTCTGTTATCAAATATTATGCCAAGGCATTTATATTTCAAGTCTTCAACAAGCAATCCTTTCGCACCCTGTAGTTTTATATTTGTAAACTTAATAAGCTGATTCCTCACTGCATTTATCTTCATCCAATCTTGACTCTCTTGCAATTTCATTGCAGTATTCTCTTGGGAGACATATACCCAGAGTGTGGTGAAGTTCTTGCACGTGTTGCACATCTACTTCCATTTCATAGGTCGATTGTCATTGTATATATTTGTCATTTCTGGACTTTCTGTGTCTGAGGAATGTCTGACTTTTTTTTTGTTGAAGTGTAGCACACTCTTCTTGCAGAAACAGTCAACGTCTTTGTTTGATAAGTTCTTATGGCCACGCGGTGAGCGCTGTGGTGAGTTTGGTCAGCAGATTGATGAGCGTCATGAAATGGGCTCCTAGTGTATTTTTAGTGTACGCTCACAGACAGCAGCGGCAGCCATGACTTGTGTTCTTGGTCACTTGCCACCTGCCGGTTGGTGAAACTCCCTGAGCTTGATGGGTAGTTGTACGGCCCTTTTTTTTGCTGGCGTGGTTTCGGTATTGAGGATTGCAAGCGGCGCTTTTGTGTGTGTGTCGTTAGCCTCAGTGGCTGTGTAAATTGACCCCACTATCATTGGTAGTTTTGTCAATGTGGTCAGGCTAGGGTTGGTTTTGGGAACACAATTTATTGCAATTTAGGGGGAAAAACCATGGCTGTGGTCATCAAAGATGACATTTGGTGAAAAAACCACACTGATGTTAGTCTTGAATTTTATATTGGGTTGTAAATAATGCTGAGTGATACTTTATATTTATGCCACGTTCTTGGCATTGCTGTGCCCAGGGTGGCGAATCGGACAATTTGGTGTCTTCTTGCTTCTATATTTTCTATGAATTTGTTGGTTAGGTTGTATATCTGTGTATTTCTAGTTTTGTTGCCAAATGAATGTGATCCGTTGATGTGTAGGGCGGTGCGGTTAAAATCGTACAAAGCCATTTATTTTGAAGCCTTTGAATGTTAGAGATGTTGGACGGGCTTGCTGTTCCCCATATTTGGCATCCGTAGAGCAAATAGGGTAGAATTATAGATTTGTATAGCCAGATTTTGGTTGTGGTACTTAAATTGTTGCTGTGTAGCACTGGAGCGAGATTGGATGCTAAGGCAGTCCTTTTCTTCGTTGATCTAGGATATGCTCTCGGTAAAGTAGCTTTTTGTCTAATATGACACCTAAGTACTGATGCTGTGGTACCCAGACTATTTCTTGCCCCATTACGGAGAGTTGACTGGGTATAATGGGTCTCTTCTATGTGAAGTAGATCTCTGCACACTTGGTGGCGTTGATTTTAATTTTGTTGCTTCGGCGCCAATCTGTGAAGGAATCTATACCCCATTAAAGGTCGTGTCTGTTTCCTGAGGCGTGGAGCATCATATCGTCTTCAAACTGTGCCTCATTCACGTGCTGTGGTGTTGGTATGTTGTTGACATAGATGTTGAAGACCATTGGAGTGATGACAGGTAACTTCCTACGAGTTTTAGGTTGCAGTGGTTTATTTTGGTTTGAGTATGTAGTTTATGGATCATATTTTTATGCCAGCCTTTATCATACGCTTTTTCCACGTCGAAGAAGACGACTGCCGTAGATTTGCTATGGTTGAAATTTTTACTGATATCTTCTGTTATTTTCAGAAGTAAACTAGTTGCTGCCACTCGGCTTTAGAAGCTGAATTGTTCGGACAACGCCGCTTCTTCAGCGCAAACGACTTACCCATCTCATCGATTGTAAGTGAAGATGAACTATCAGACGCATTCGACCCATCGTCCAACAGCAACGAATCAGAAGACATGTACCCAAACACGGAAGCAGAAGTAAGACAGCTGTTTGGAGAAGTAGCCACGAGCACCACAACATAGCTACCGTTCATAAAACCCAGAAACAAAAGAAAAACACGCCAAGAAGGAAATACCAGACACCAAAAGTTGCAAATGAAACACCAGAGATCACAACAGAGAACCACTACCAACCCCTCTCGGAGGAAGGAAATGATGACACTGCAAGCAAAGGTGATTACAACGAGACACCCAGTGAGACAGCACCAAAGGGGGCACCAAACCCACCGCCAGCCAAAGTGCGGTTCTCGCCAGTAGTGAAAAACTCCACTAATAACTACGCTGTGATAAATAAAACACTAAAAAACTTCCTCACGGGGAACTTGAAGGCCGTTGTCGATGGTGACACAGTGCAATATTTTATGGAAAATCAAATGACCATGAGAACACAATCCAATACTTCGAGCAGAACCAAATGGCCTACTACAGCTACCAGCTACCGGACAAGAGACCGCCCTAGGTTGTAATAAAAGGACTCCCATCGACAGTAGAAACAGATGACATCAAGGTAGAGCTCGAATGAAGGGGTTACAGCAACACCAGCGTCCACAAATTCAAGAAACGGAACCCCGACACGAGGGAGCTGATACCACTAGCGATCTACTCAGTCACACTCAGCCCTGGACCAAAGGCAAACCAGATATACAACGAAAGAAACATCCTACATACAAGAGTCCAAATCGAAAGGTACCGCCACAAAGAAGGACCACCACAATGCACAAAATGCCAGAAAATTGGACACACTGCCAATTACTGACACCTCCCCGACAGATGCGTCAAATGTGAAGGTATTCAACTAACCAAGGACTGTAAAATCCCACGAACGCAAAAGGCAAAGTGTGCTAATTGCGAGGGAGAGCACCCAGCCTCATGGCGCGTCTATCCAATCTACCAGATAGCACTGAAACCGTGGAGGCCGCAACAACAAATAAAAACAGCAAAACCAGGGACAAAGCGGAGAAAAAAGTCCCGCCGTAGGAACAATCGACCAGACACCAGGCAACACAGCAACCACCAGTACAACATCAAGGGACTATATATGCAGGAGCCTCAACAAGAAGAAACGAGCGAAACTATGACAGTAAAGGAATAAGAAGAACCCGCCATCAAAAGAACAATGCAGATACAGACAACAGTGAACAAGAGTTCAAACTGAACGGGACCGATAAGTCCTTCCTTAAAAAGCTAATTACAACAATTTACAATATAAAAATGCGAAAACATAGCTCTCATGAAGAGTATCATGTCATAGCTGAACTAATGGCAAGACACGCTCCTTGCCAAAAGACATTAAAATACTCATATGGAATGCACAAAGCATCAAGAACAAAAGGCTAGAACTACAAGCCCTTACAAAAGAGAAAGACATAGACATCACCTTCCTCACCGAAACGTTCCTCAAACCTAACGACAAGCTGACAATGACTGGCCACAAAATCTATAGGACCGACAGGCCAGGACAGCAGGGAGGAGGGACGGCAATAATCCACAAAAAGTCATTACCCCACGAGCACATCACCACTCCTCAACTAACCAACATGGAGGCCACAACAGTAAGGGTGCACACGCAGGAAGGCTAAGAAGCCAACACAGCCATAACCGGCCCTACGGGACCCTGCTACCTACCAATCGCGAAAGCTGAAGTGCTGGCGGAGCATTTCGCAGCCAAGCATGCCGAAGCAGCATATGCAATGACGGAAGAAGAAGACACGACTCCCAAAGCTTAAGAGAACAAGCAAGAAGGATACAAACAGCACTAGCCGAGGAAGACCCAGAATTTGCAACACCGGGTGAAATGAGAAACATCATAAAGAAATTAGCGACCAAGAAAGAACCAGGAGATGACAAAATAGAGAACGCGCACCTGAAACATCTGCCCACTAAAGGAGTGGTCCTACTAACGCGAATAATCAATGCATGTATGCTGCAGAAATACTTCCCAGACGTGTGGAATCTTGCAATGGTCACCGCGATCCCGAAAAGAGGGAAAGACCACAGGCGACCAGAAAATTATCGAACTATTAGCCTCCTTTCCTCCGTCTCCAAGGTGTTGGAAAGAGTGCTTCTCAGGAGAATAAACTCGAGCCTTGAAGAGGAGAAGACAATAAGCGTCGAGCAATTCAGCTTCCAAAATAGGGTTGCAAGCTCCTGCGCCTAATGGAGGGCATTAGCAAAGGCCTGAACTACTCAAACCCCACGGCAGTCGTGTTCGTGGATATTGAGAAAGGCATACGACAATGTGTGGCATGCAAAAATCATTGTCAAACTGAGAACACAGACCCGGATCCGCCTTTGCTATATCCAGCTAATTGTCAGCTATCTACAAAATAGGAAATTTTACGTCACCATCAACTGTCAGAACTCATCAAAATATCACATTCCAGCTGGGGTACTATAGGGTTCAGTAATCGCCGCAAAATTATTCAACATATATACCAATGACTCCCCAACAGCACCATATGTACATCAAGATAGCCCAGTTCGTGGGTGCCACAACACTGTACACGATCGGAAGACTACTAGAACTCAACATCCAACACCTATTAAGAGGACTTGAAGCTACGGCGAATGATGTGGTAAAAACAAAATCAAAATTAACCCTGCAAAATGCGCCGCCATTTATTTCACCCGGAAAAGACCCATTATCAGAACACAACTAAAAATAATGGGCCAGGACATCACCTGGGCTGATAAATACAGGTACTTGGGGATAACCCTGGACAAGAAATTACTATTCAGAAGCCACGTGCTGGACAGACGGAAAAAAGGCCTAGTCCTGGTGTTAAACCTCTTCCACGTCCTGTATAACACATAACTATCATCAAACACAAAACTAAGATTACACAAAACAGTGATCAGGCCATACCAGCTATACAGATGCCAGATCTTGGGTACCGCCGCCAAATTGAAACTCCAACATCTGCAGCGCCTCCAAAACCAAAGCCTTCGGGCAACCGAGCACCGAGGTACATAAGAACCAACAATCTCCACGCAGAAGCAGGAATCACAACCATTCAAGAAGAAATCCGACGCCAAACAATTAACCTCCAGAACAGAATAGACAAATACAGAGATACTGAAGAGAGTCTCAGGAATGTAGGAACAGTAATACCCCGAGTGTGGCACAACCATAAAGTGCTCCTCAGTATGATTCGAGAGCCAGTGTGACCTCAAACAGCACTCCAAACACGAACAATAATGGGGTTTTCAAATTAAGGTCGTTGCAGAATACCACAGCCGTGGTTTTCCCCCAAGGAGCAAAAACAATCCTATCCAAAACAAATGTAAACTAGTAGCAAAGCTTCCGAATAGCGGGGCTACACAAACACTCTGTAGAGGCAAAGACACACACACACAAAAAAAGAAGCGGTGATCTTTTCCTCGCAAGGAAATAGCCGTTATTTTCGCCGTTTTCCATGCCAACGGGAAGTAGCACTGAAGTAGATAAGCATTCAAAATACGTGTGAGTAGTACTATGGCATTCCTAGGTAGATTTTTTCAAATGATGATTTTCTACTTTGTCGTGTCCTGGAGATTTTTTCGTCTGTAGCTTGTGGATAATCCTCCGGACTTCTCCTGGTGTTGTGAGAAGTGCTGGTCCGTTGGTGGGGTGTTGAGGACTTCGTCTGCTTGCCGCTTGATGTCATCTGTCGCCTGCTGTTCAGCTGCTGTCAGATCGTATTACGCGGGGGTGTACTGATGAGCAAAGTTTTCTGCGAGGGCCTCTGCCTTCGCGAGGGGTGTGAAGCATTAGCTTGGTTGACCGTTTATGGCAATCTTGGAGTCACGTGGCTGTTTTAGAGCTTTAACCAACTGCCAAGCTTCGCTGTTCTCTAGTATTAGAGTATCCTTCCTGTCCTCCCACTACTCTGACCGCCGCTCTTGCAGCCAGACGCGAAGTTCTATTGCATATCTCGTGTAGCGGCGTCTATAGGCAGGATCCCAATGGCGTTGCCAGAGTTTTCTGTGTCTGTTCCGCAGATATCGCAGGTCCTCCAGCAGTGGTGGCAGCTCGTCTTGAAAGTTGTTATGGATAGTGGTGGTGACTGAGGCTTGTTGTGCAGCTTCAAGTACCGTCTTATAAAAATGAAGGATTTCGTTGTCTATTTCGTCGGGATGAACTGCCCTCCGATCACCTACCAGTACTTTTTTTTTTACCTTTCGTTTATACACCCTAATATCTTAGTGACTAAATTAGACCCTACATATTAATTTTTACATTGTTGATTACATAGTGTTTGGAGATTTGTACAAAATATTTGGATACAAGGAATTTGGCATACAGTTCCATTACACTTTGACTTACTGTCTAATTAATTCTATAATATTACATTTGGTCTTGCTTACATTTATAATAGTTACAGCTGCTATAGCAACCTTTAATATTAAATTGAATCACAAATATCGCTTATTGTTGTTATAGTGTTGGTGGTTTTTATTGAAATATTCCAGTTTTTTAAATTTAATTGCAATGGAGCACAGGCACCGGTGGCAATTTCCCTACACACCCATCTCCCCCCTATCCTGCACCCACCTATATTTGCCCTCTACAAATTTTATCTTTAAATTCTTTCAAAGTTTTCGGTAAATTATATTCTTAGAGTATCCCATTATTCAGTTAGTTGCAGTTAACCCAGTTTGTACATATCTTTCTGTAATCTATCATGTAGTTATACCGGATTACTGGATAATAACAATTGATTATAAGTAACATTCACTTAATTTCATGTTCTCAGCCACTACAGTCCTGAGCCAGTTCGGATTTGCAGCATCCTGGATTACCATTAATACCCAAATATTGTTATGATTCATTGTGTATTTGTGCAAAAGTCAATAATAAATTCCCTCTACATTACAAACAAGATTGTTTTAGCCGTGGTAGAAGCGCTTTGTTTGACGTTTGCTCATTCTGCCACGCCATCGTTCTGACTCAGGTCTGTAGTAGCCTCAGTTCCATTTTAACAATGGTAGTATTACTTAATTTAATAGTTATTCATTTGAATTGTTTTTGCAATAATCACCTCTAGTATTATAATTTACTTATCCCCTATAAGGCCTTATCCATTTTTATGTTACAAAAATTTATCTACAACATCTATTCTAATCTAATTTTAAACCTATACTACTCTATCAACACTAATCTACCCAGCACCATCATCCCGGGATAGTCTGCCAGCCATACCCTTCTGGATTTCCAGTAGGACAGGATCGACCGACACATCGGGACAAAACTTCCGGCTCCCGGAAGTTTCTGTTGAAAACTGTTTACTCTTAGCCGTGAACAATTTTCTATGCCACTATGTTTGGCAGTGCGACTTCCCTAGGCCGGTCCCTATGCCCGACTGCCGCTCGCTCCAGATATCTTTTTTTGTGCAGTTGAGATACTTTGTTCGCCAGATTATCGAGAATCATCCATGATCGCTCATCTAGAATTATGTCTCGCGTTGATCTACTCCGTATTATGTTGATATCCGGCGTCCTTACTTCTTCTGTTATCGTACAGGACCACTTTACATGTTCGGGGGTTCCTTCTGCCCCGTACTCACATAATCTCGTTTCTTTCAGCCCTCTTTGACACAGTAGGCCAGTGACATAATGTATAAGGCCTGGTGTGGGATGAAAGTATTCAAGTTGCAGCCGTTCTTGTATGTTCGGAAACACACTGTATAATCTTCTGCCTGTGGCACTATTGTGCCACCGCTCCTGCCATTCAGCAAGAAGTGCAGCGCTGACTTCTGCCGCATTCTGTGTTACTGTTCCCACAATCTCCTGCACCCTGGCCTAATTTCCTTTTCGTAACCAGTATATGGCCCCTCTTCTTCTGATTTTGCTGTTAGAGAGACGTTAAGCAGATAAAAAAAAATCTTCTGGTTTCGAGGTCCAACGGCCATACACCTATGACAATTGGTAGGTCATTTGTGGAGGTAGCACTCTAGGCTCCACTCAATCGCAGCAACACACTTCTCTGCACTCTTAGGACCTCCTCCCTAGGTTTCACCAGTCGAAGTATGTGTGCCCAGATACTGAACGCGTACCCTACCAGAGATGCTAGGATAGTATGATGGTATCTTCTTATCGTGTTAGAAAGGTGAAATCTCCTTTGGCCTATACCAATAAATTTGTTAAGCACAGCCTTCGCCCTTTCGCACGTCTCAGTAATATGTGATGCAAGGTTCAGAGACTCATCCAGAGTGACGCGAAGATATTTGGTTGTCTATGTTCTCTTTATGTTTATGTTATTCATTTTGATAGTAGGGTTACTTCTTCTAAAACTATGTCCCAAAAAACCGGTCCACCGACTGACCCCAGACGGCATTCCTTAGTCAAATGTTTATCTACCTTCTCTCGTGGGCATCTCAGTGTGGCGTAAGGATTTTTATAATAGTCCCTCAGTATGTTATAAAGACTGCTTGGACACTTCATTTCTCTTAGGCGCCGGAACAATATTGGCCACCAAAGATTATCAAAAGCGCCACAAATATCAACAAAAAATTCCTGTAACATTTTTCTTACAACTGCTTTTAACTAAGTCTACCGCTCTGTTAATTGCATCTTCGGTCGACCTGCCTGCTCTAAAGCCGTATTGGTTCATGTTCATACCCCTATTACTCCTATGATGTTGCAATTTAGCGATTAGTTCTTTTTCTTGAACCTTTCCCAGCACATTGAGCAGGCAGATCGGCCGATAAGATTTTGGATTGGCCAGATCCCTGTCACCCCCTTTTGTTAGTATTACAACTTCACTTTGTTTCCACACGCTGGGAACTCTGCCTTGCAGCAGACATTTGTTTAGTAAGTTACATAAGGGAGGAGCTTACCTGCAACTATTTTGTATGGTATTCCCCAGGGGTGTGAACTAAGATTTGCTCTAACATATGCCTCCCAACTTTGAGTTTTCGTCAGAAGCAATTGTTGCTTAAAAGCTTCTTTTCTCTCTCTGTATCTGTTGAGAAGGATATAACTGTCAGCCGCCACAAGGCAGCGTTGGTATTCCCTTCTCGCCTTTCGTGTGTTTGATCTCAGTCTATAAAGTCGTCGTTCGATGGTATATCCCTCACCATTTTAATCTTCGCCAGTGGAATACTGCCCTTCATTACTGTTTGAATCGATTTGGTCAGCTCCCTCGCAATATAATCTACGTCATTCCCCTCTATTAGTCCCCTGGTATTCGGAAGTCCTCCTGTAGTCTAGACCAAGCCGTTTTCTTTATATTGTAACGGTGTTTGATATTCTCACTGCTAACAGCCTCCGTTAGAACCCTGGAAAGTTCATCTGGAATTATATTATGATCACTCGTGGTTTGGTTGTCAAGAACTCTCCAGTTTTGTAGCATGTTCCCCACATGTTCGCTGGTGAGCGTTACATCTATATTGGATGTGCCCCCCCCCCCCCATCTGTCATTGAAAGTAGGGGGATTGTATGGTCTACTTCTTACTTACAGATGTAATTCGTAAATCAGCTATATCAAATCCTCTTCTCTCTCGTTAGTTTGGTCACTGTACCAAAGTACTGACCGTGTGTTTGCATTGGCTGCTATGATTATTTTCTGATTCCCCAGGCTATCGAATATATCTCTAATTTTATTTAGGTACGGAGCTATTGGATCTTTATATTGGAAGTACATAGACACCACTATCACGTTCCATCATCCTGTGCTGATTTCTACACATGTCGTGTGATCATCACAGAATTGTACAGTTTTCGTTGTTGTTATGCTCCTATTTAGGTCTATTATACCCGTCATGGGATGTTCCCCGTCTGATATAATTTGCGCTGACACTGGCATGTACGGTATCAATCCTCTATTTGAATGTGGTTCTTGTAGGCATAATATATCCCAGCTGTTTTCTTCTGCTAATTTTCTCAACTCATGGAGGACCAGTACTGCTGGTATTCCGCAGCTTGGATACTCCCGCACAATAAACCAAGGACTACAAGGCAAACTGACTGGCAGCAGTTCAAAAGGATTGTGCACGACAACATAAACCCCACACACAACGTTACCACCACCGACGAAATAGACAACGCGAGCGGCGCCAGACACTAATTCTTCTGTGGCAACATTTCGCCCAGAGTGTGGGGACGTTCTTACAACGTTAGTCGCATCTCCTTCCAAATCAATGGTTGGTTGTCCTTACAGTGTATGGAATTTTCGGGCATGTCGTTCCCGATAGGTTGGCATACTTCATTATGACTTCCGTCAGTAAAGTAGTTTGCTGTTGAAGTAGCTGCATGATGACGCTTAAACTTAAGCGTTCGGTGTGAATGCAGTCCGTCTGTCGTCGATGGTGGTGAGTGGTTGACTGTTTTGCCGTCGCGATTCGCTCTGGACCAGTCTCTGCTGGCCGTCGACTAGTGGTGCCGCCGCTGATGATCTCCACAGAGTAGGACTTCTACTGAGGCCCTGTCTTCTTGCTTCTTTGTGGGGTGACCCTGCTCTCGGTTCGGCTGGTAGCGGGATGGAGCACACCACTCTTTTCTTGTCGGCTGCATACAGCGGTGTGGTGGTGAGTGGCCTCGTCTTGTGAGCTTGTAGCGGGCTGCATACAGAGCCCTCGTTTCTGCTGCAAAATCTTGGTGCGGCGTTGTTGTTTCCATGCCTTGCATCCACGCTAAGAAGCAGCGTGCTTAAGTCCGCAGTTGCAGCAGGCAGGATCTTCTCTGTGTTTTTCGCAGTCGGCGATTCCATGACGGCCTCCGCAGCGAACGCACCTGGCTGGTTGTGTGCAGTCTCTGGCATAAGGCCAGAAATTCTGGCATCTGAAGCACTGAATCAGCTTGCTTGAGGTTGGTTTCGCTGCGGATTGCTGCGAAGGGACGTTGGTTTTTTTTTCCGCCGATGTTCTGAGAGTCTTCTATCTGCTGCGAAAGGGCGGTGGTCAGTCGCCGCAGTCTGAGTCTGCTGGGTAGAAAGATCAGCGTTCTTTGTGACCTGCTGTGTAGAGCTGACGGTTTCTTCTCTCCCAGGAAGTATGATATTATGCTTGATACAGAAGCCGTGCATGATCTTGACGGCTTCTGCGAGGTCGCTGGGGGAGCCCAGCAGTATCTTCAGTCCTTGAGGTACCAGCCAGCTTCATGTGGCGCTGCAGGTAGGCCTGTAGCCTATAGTACCAATAGCGGTAGTAGACGAGGATGGGCGGAACTGGGCCCTTCTCTGGAGACATGATGATGTCTGGGTTCCAGATTGACGGTACCTGGAAGTTGCGACCAGTCGCCGGATCGAAGCAGGAGGTCATAAATCTTCTTTTCGTCAGGTCGACTTATTTCTCCCAGTCGAAGTCGCTGGCTAGTGGGGTCGGGAACACAAGCCACTCAGCGACTCCTTCTGGGAGAATCTTCTCGGCGAGGTGGCTGTGGTCTCGGCTTGATAGGACCAGCTCGAAGGAAGTCGCGTCGCTGGTAGGGACATCCCAGCTAAACTGAAGGTTGTTTAGAAGAACGGTTTCCATTTCTTCGGATTCTTTCGAGGCGCCGTCTCCATACTTTCATGAACCAATCTTCTGGGTTGATGGCTTCTACCACACGTTCAGTAGCACCGTGTGGAAGCAGAGGATTCTGCATAGAAGCCGACCTCCCGCGGAAACGCGGGATACTAATTGCTCATTTTCTTCTTCGACTTGACCTTCTTGCTGATCGGCGATGTCACGGGAGCAACAGTAATATCAGCCATGATCTTCTTTGCTCCTGAAAACTTCACGTTCTTGGAGTCAGACTGCGAGTTAGAGTTGAGTTCGAGTGGATTATTGAGCTCTTTTCTTCGATAGCATACCTCTAAGTATCTCTTCCATTCCCTAAAAGCTTATCCAGGAGGTTAATCTGATAGTTAAGATTGTTTAATGCTATAAGACATTAACAAAAGTGGGACAGTTATGAGGCATGGTGGGTGGGTGAGTGGTTAATGCTCTGGCTTTGCGTTCGGGAGGAGGCGGGTTCTAATCCCCGTCTGGGCATCCAGACTTGAGTTTTCCATGGTTGCCCAAAATCACTCCAGGAGAATGTCAGGTAACTTCCATCAAAAAGGCCAAGGACGAATTCCCTCCCATTCTCCATCCCCAGTCTTATCCAATCTCTAATTACCTCTACCTCATGAAGGCGTATAGCCATAAATAAAAGTAAAAAAGACGCATGTAATTGATAAGATTGTTGGTTCCGTACTAATCATTACCAATACAGAAAAAAGAGTTTTGTGTTTTACTGTGGCAAGGAAACAAATACACACCCATTTACAACTATAAGAAACTTATGTGGTAACATTTCCGTATGTTCTATAGAAAATTATCAAGCTTACTGTATAACAATAATTGGCTAACAATGATACAAATAAACTGTGTGTAACCATAACACATTAAACCTATCAGCAAGGCCTTAGAAACAGACAAAACGCGAGCGGCGCTTCTTTTTTTTTTTTTTTTTTTTTTTTTTTTGTGTGTGTCTCTGCCTCAACGGCGTGTTTGTGCATGTCCCGCTACCTAGGTAGCTCTACTGCTATGTGTCTCTTTGTTTTGGATAAGGTTGTTTTGGGGACTCTTTTTATTTGCGCTTTGAGGGGAAAACATGGCTTATGGTCGTCTAGGACGACCTTATGTGAAAAACCCCTACAGTTTTCTTTTAATCATATCAGTGCTATTCCGGCTGATATATGATACTTAATGGTACTCTGTGGGAGTGCCAGTGCCTTGGCATCGTGGTGCCAAGGGTATGGAGCCTCTCATCGGTTTCTCTGAACTTTTCTATTCTTTCGTGAAACTTTTCAGTTTGGCGAAAGATTTCTGTACGGATGGTCTCTGTGTCGGTCTCATTGTGGATGTGTGCGGTTGATGCGAGTCTCGGTGCGTGAAGGATGGTCCTTAGGCACCTGTTCTGGAGTCTCTGTAGATGGATCTGGTTGTAATTTGCTGCTGTCCCCCACACCTGGCATCCATACAGGATGAAGGGGCGAATGACAGTTTTGTAGATGCGTAATTTTGTTGCAGTCGTTAGTTGCATACTGTTGAATATTGGGAAAAGTTTTTGTATGATAGCCAGGCCCTGTCTTCTCCTTTCCATGATGTGTTCCTTGAAGAGGAGTTTTGAGTCTAGCGTGACGCCCAGATATTTTGTTTGTCTTTGCCACTCAAGTTCTTGGCCCATAATTTTCAGTTTTTTGGTTAGAGCTGGCCGTTTTTTCGTGAAGTAAACCGCTACACATTTTGTGGGGTTTACTTTAATTTTGTTTATTCGACACCACTTGTCAAGTAGATGGAGGCTCCGCTGTAGTCTGTTGATGGTAACATCATGTTTGCATCCAGTGGCATATATCGTGGTGTCATCTGCAAATTGCGCCATTTTGACCCGAGGTGCTACTGGTGCGTCGTTGACATACCCACTGAAAAGGACTGGTGCTAGTGGTGATCCTTGTGGAATTCCCACCGGGATTGGATGTAGGCCAGATCTTTGTCCTTGTATGGCTACGAAGAATTGTCGATTGGTGAGGTAGCTTCCGATTAACTGAACGTAACAGTGACGGATAGTCGTCTGTGTTCGTAGCTTTGTGATAAGGTTGGCGTGCCACACCTTGTCGAACTGCCTTTTCAATGTCTAGGAACACAGCGGCCGTCGAGTTGCTCATGTTAAATCCCCTAGATACGTCTTCAGTTAATCGGAGGAGTTGGCTAGTGCTACCGACTCGGCTTTGGAAGCCGAATTGCTCCTTGCGGATAGTTTTTGCCTCCTCTAAGCTTGCGTTCATTCGCTTAAGTACTAGCCTCTCTAGTACCTTAGAGGCGGAGGGGAGTAGGCTTATTGGCCTGTAGTTAGCCGGGTGACGCTGGTCCTTCCCACGTTTCGGAATGGCAGTCACCTTAGCTGTTTTCCAGCTGTCGGGGAAGTATCGCTTGAGCATACATGCATTGTAGACTCTGGTGAGGAGGACTAGTCCTTTTGTTGGTAGCTTTTTCAGATGCATGTTGGTTATGTGGTCTGCTCCTGGTGATTTGTTTGTGCTCAGCTTTTTTATTATGGATCGTACTTCCCCGGGTGTGGCAAGTTCGGGTTCGTCCTCTGGCGGTGCGGATAGAATTTCTCTTGCTGTCTGTTGAATGTTGTCGGCTGTCTGCTTTTCTGTTTCTGATAGATTGTACTCTACTTCAACATGTTGTGCTGCAAAGTGTTCCGCCAGAACTTCCGCCTTTGCCACTGGTAGAAAGCACGGTCCGGCAGGCCCATTGATTGCAGTGTTAGGTTCCCTCGGTTCCTTAAGGGCACGCACCAATTGCCAGGCGTCCCTATTCTGGAGGGTGAGTTGCGACATCTTTGTTTCCCATTGGGTTGTATTCAGTTCTTTCAGGCGTTGTCTTAATTCGTTGGTGAGCTGTCTGTACCGTCGCTTGTCCCGTGGGTCCCGGAATCTCTGCCACAGTTTCCTCGAGGTGTTTTTAAGGTACCGCAGTTGTTCAATATCGGGTGGTAGTCCGGGGTCAGCGGCTGGCCTGAGAGTAGTTGTTATGGAGGACCGTTTGTCAGCCTCCATCACCACTCTATCAAAATGGTGAATAGCCTGGTCTATCCTGTCAGTTGAGGTTACGTTGAAGTTAGGTTTAATTTTGTTGTGCACGATCCTGGTGAAGTAGTACCAGTCCGTATGTTTTGACTTTTTCTCTGCAGGTAGTGATGTGCTCCAGTTCCTGAGTTTGACGAGGACTGGCTGGTGGTCGGAGGACAGGTCATTTATAGTGTGGAGCTGTATGCGTCTGGCGATGTCCTTGACGACGACCACGTCGAGGACATCACCTCTTCGTCGTCTGTAATGTGGGATGTGGGTTGCCGCTTTGGGTACCTATAACGTGCAAGTTCCGTCTCCCTGTAAGTTCAAGGAGCCGTTCCCCCTTCACGTTGGTGTTCCTTGAGTTCCAGGAATGGTGTTTGCAATTTAGGTCCCCGCCAATGATGACCTTCCTTCCCGTCGCCATCAATGAGTCGAGGTCGGCTTCATGTAGGGGCCTGTTAGGTGAGAGGTAGGTAGCTATGACCACTATGTGGCCTTCGACAGTGTGGATCCGGATGGCTGTGGCCTCCATGGTGATTAAGTTTGGTGTCTGAATGTGCTGGTGTGCCAGCTTCTTCCTAATCAGAATCGCCGTGCCTCCGCCAGGTTGGCCTAGCCTGTCATTCCTGTATACTTGGAAGCCGGAGATGGTAAATTTGTCATTAGGCTTCAGGAAAGTTTCCGTTAGGAGCACTGCGTCGAGCTTTTTGCGCCGTATGAAGTCTTTTAACTCCAGTTTTTTGTTTTTAACATTGTTGGCATTCCAGATTGCTGCGTTGAAGTCAGCTTGGCGTACCTGAATGCCCGCCATTTATTTAAGGATTGACAATACTCCTTTCATAAGTGCAAAAAGCTTTTCTGTGTCCCCCTTTGCTTTATTGATCTTGTCCATGATTTTCATCATTTTCTTGAGGAAGGATTTTCCGTCGTGGCTTTTTAGGTTGGTGTCTGGTTTATTCCTGTGCCTACAGTGTTTCTTTCCGTGCGTTGTTTCGGGCAGTTGGTTTTCACAGAGTCAAGATTGACCACCTATCCTTACGGGCGCAATACGGAGCCACGGCTGGCGGGAACTATGGAGCACGATGGTGAGGAGGGGTGGATCGCTAGCTTTTAAAAGGATGTGTCGGCGGCAGAGAATACATGCTGCGGGCAGCGGGGCGACCTGCCGCCCGCCCATTGCTAGACCAAATTCCGCACTTACAGACCCTCCCCAATCCCGAGACTATCACCCTCCTCCGGCTGCACCAAACCTTAACAACTTGACTCAATCGCGGCCAACGCCAGCGGCCGGGTCGGCCACGCCCCTAGGGGCGTGGCCGACCCGGTCGCGGCTAAACAAGTACACACACAACAGCCGACACGGTCGCCTGCTGCCGGGGTAACGGGTTTCTGCCCGGTGAGCCGACACCGTTCTCCCTTTTCTCACGGAGCATTTAGCCGCGCACTCCTCGCAAAAGAAGAACCTTTTCTTACTTCCGACCAATCTTCTATGACGCCTTATTGCCTATGAGGGCCAGGACTACACAGACATATGACCAATAATGTAAACTCACAAGACCAACAATGTAAACAGACAATAGCTTGACTCAGACATTAAACGGTGGCAATCTTCCGACTACCTCTCCTACTTTATAGGGTACCTATGTTCGCTTGGGGCCGACACGGCGGGAGGGGGCGCCGGGTTGCCTGCTTGGTGGTCTCTGGCTGTGTCACGCGGTCCCCTGGCCTACGCCAAATTAGCCGCGACTGGTCATTGAAATTTTAGAACCCGTAAATCATAACATGCACGCCAAATACCCAATAAAGCAGGGTGTAGAGGCGCAAATGACGCCTAAAGCACCCAGTGTCGTCACGGGCATGCCCGCGACGGCGCGAACCTCCGATCATCATCATCATCATCATCAGAGACTGGCATTGCAGCTCTGGTCGTCCTGGTGTGAGCATCAGGGCTGAAGGTGGTGGCAGAGTTCGTTAGCGAAAGCTCGTCTTTCACCTACACTATCCGGCAGCGAACCAGCGAAGATTATATTACAGATATACTGTTAATATTAGCATGTTGGAGATGCGAACTAATAAGATTTTACCCATCGAAATAGCGTCCAATGTGTATATCACACGCGCAACGTGAACTCACAGATTTGCCCTCGTCCAAACATCGCCTAACGTATTCACTTTAAAAAAAAGGGAAGAAATACTGCGTTACATATTTTGAGCAGATTTCTTTCATATGGTCTTTACAGCATGCTTATTGAAAACACGTCTAGTATATGTTTGTTACCTCTGACAGCGGACTGAGTTGCGCAGTACGTAGCCATGTTGGGTTCCGCGCTGAGTGCGTGGCACGACGAGAGGGTTGCCAAGTAACCACGGCCCTTTGTCATCATATCTGGCAGAAACGCCTCTATCGTCTGCAACATCAACATTTGATACCAATTGAAAAAATGTACCAATAATTTGAGCACTATCAAGTAACTGTTTATATCTCCCTATGACAGGAGATGAAAATTCAGTGAGTGAATATATTTTTATTAATTCATAGTGTTCTATTCAGCACTTATACTCTGACACAATAAGCTGAAAATATACTCACCTGGTTGTCTTGATTTCAAGCTTGACTTACGACCTGCAGAAAGTGTACTCCTAATTACTGTAATTTTAGTAGCCTTCAGCGTTGACACAGACTAAAATGATACACCAATGGTATTCGGATGTTTAAATTTTTCATTTAGTGATTTGTTTACATTACTGCATAAAGTGTTTCAAGAAATATTCTCTGGTCGTAATTGTTTTGTTAACTGTTATTTTATTATTATATTTTTCGGGCTAAATTTAATCGAAAATTTTAATGAAGCAAGATTTGTTAAAAGTTAACAAAAGGTGTTAACTGCTTGGAAAGTGACATTCCAATCAGGAAGTATTGAAGGTCGTTGACATTTAAGCGCCAAATACCTGTGAACCTGTTGTCTTTTTTTTTATTGTATTTACGTCTCTCAACAGCGAGGTCTTTAGAGACGGGAAAGGATGGGGGGCAAGGAATGGGAAGGAATTCGGCCATGGCCTTTTGAAGGAAGCATCCCGGCATTTGCCTGGAGTGATTTGGGAAACCATGGAAAACCCAAATCTGGATGCCCGGACGGGGATCGAACCGCCGTCCTCCCGAATGCGAGGCGAGAACGCTATCCGTTACACCGCCACGCTTGGTACCTGTTGTCAATCTTACGATAACTTCTCGACCAATCCTGGTATCACTTGTTGTGCCAGCGATTTCTTTGACTGATTTCTGATGTGACATTCCAGAAGTTTCCATCAGAAAATGCGTTCGCAAGTTTAGAGACCGAGTCGAGGTGGCAGTCCACAGTTGCAGAGGAAGAAATGCTGGGCGATACTCTGATTTGTTATTTTCATGAAAGCATATGAAGGAATTACAAACTTTTCTGGCGTCTTTAAAACAATTCACAGTTTACAGAAGAGCTTAAAATCCCAGCGTGCTAAGTAGGAAGAGTAAGACGTAATGAGATCAAGTTACAGTTGGTACAGAGAAACTTCAGCTGAGTTCTTACCGGATGAAGTTTTCTTTTCATTTATAAGTACTAACTTCGGTATCCCGTGGCACCTGTTATAATGCGGCAAGTATGTAAGAGGACTGTCAAATAATAAAATAAAATAATAAATTAATAAATAAATGGTGACAAAAGCCATGAATATTTCAAATACCAAGCAAAATTCCAGCATTGTGTAACAGCCCTCATACCTTAATTTTGAATAGTATTGTACTGTATGAAGTATTTGTAGTGAGCTGAAGTTTGCTTGAATGTGATCTGGTATGTTTATTTTGCAATTTCTTGTAAATCAGTGTATATAGTTTATGAAAGAAAATTATTTAAAGTGCATTTAATTTGTTTAAGAACCGAATTGTACAAGAGAATTTCTCAAATGTTTGTAATTCCATGTATTAATGCAAGTTATAATGTCTACAGGACATGTTTCTACAGTTTAAAATGATTTCTGTAAATAATTTTGTATTTAAGTATCTCTAATTACCATTTCTGATCATTTTGTAATGATGTTAAGTGATTTTGTATTAATTCCGATTGTTTTTAATATGTTTAATTGTTTGAGTAATTGTTAATGTTCTAGAAATATCGGGCGGATGACTTTGAAGAATTCCAGAAATTTCTATAGAGACTATATTAACAAATCGGCAGAAAGACAGTATACAGTTTATAGTTAGTTTTTCAGTTAGTTCACAGTTGAGTTTCCAGTCACTTTGCATCTGACAAAGACTGCGCCAGTATCTCTGGATCGTATCTTTGCTTGTGACAAATATCACTGACTTGTTGTTTTTGGAAAATAAACAAATATCTTCAACATAACCTTCTGGTGGATTATATTTTAATTAATCAGTATATTAATTTAAACCACCGGAGACCCTAACAATAGGACAGCATTGTTCCTACAATAATCTATTCACTAAATACGTTTTCACTCGCATCAAAGAGAGCGCCGTTGTTTAAGGCAGTGGTTCCCAGTTAGTGGTATACGTGCGAAAGGGGTACGTGATGTTGCTTCAAGGGTACGCGCGGTGCTCTATTGGCTAAGGTAATCACTACGATAATTAGAAAAATAATCACGCAAAACATTACTATCGCCAAAACTTTTTTTTTTTGAGATTTGTTGATTTTTTGTAAGGTTTGTCGTTGGATTAAAATTTAATAAATCGCGAAAAAATAGATTCATTTTTTTATTTATCATTTCAACGGTAAGGGAACGCGAGTTGAGCTCTTTCTTGAAGTGGTACTTGGGAAAACTAATTGTGAACCACTCGATTAAGTATTATGCTAAAGACCATTTTATAAGGGTCTTGTAATAGTAGTGAGGGACTCCGGAGCGTGGTAGAAACCATATCAAAACAGCGCTGAGGTAAACAACAATAAAAGTTATCAAGTCTCGTTTCTTTTATTTTGTGCATGAAAGTTGGTTGAATAGTGCAGCATCCAGTCTACAGTAAAATTATTATTCATTTAGTAATGAAATATTAACGGTCTAGTCAATATGCAGTTAATTTTAAGTAGTTCGCTTCCAATTAAATAACTTTGTTTCACTAGATATATTATGTTATAAAGGTGCAATTCAATATGCTTAAAATGTTAATAACATATACATAGGTAAAAATTAGGCCCACAGAAGTTAGTGGTACGCAGCATTATTTTTGTCAATTTACTGGTCCTGGGTCTGAAAAAGATGGAGAAACGCGGTTCTAAGGTTTCTGATAAAGGAAATCACTGTTCTGGATGGCTACTCTCGATTCATTAGGTGATATCATACGCACAGCTGGGCAGAAAATCTTTAACCTGTTAAACGTTAATTAACGAAGTTAACAAAATTGTAAAAATTTAACTTTTAAGTTAACCCAAAAAATCGTTAACGGTCTTTTTAACTTCCGTTAAATTGAACTACCGTTAACTTTAGTTCGTTACAATGGTAGTTGACGTTGTTTGGTATGTTTGAATTGCGCGCCATGCCACGCTTGTACTTTCTACGATGGCGTACTAATAATAGGTAATACAAAGTGCGAGTGTGATGCGTATAGAATTGATATGCTAGGCATGGCGTGGGTGTGAACAGTAAAGCTAGAGTTTCGAATTGTTCATATTTTACGTCTTCAAACTGGCGCTCACTATTTGTTTCTAATTCGATCGGCGATTGATTTTGATATTTTTATAATCTATCTTTTTTACTGCCAGGAGTATTTCACTTTTTAGTTGGTATTGGTTTGCTGTACGTTAGTGAAATAAGTTAATCTGACATTCGTTCCATAATTACGTCATAAAAACTGAAGCTTTTCAATCCGTCAGTGAAAGCAGTAATGCTAACAATAGCAACCAGAATATTAAAAATCCTTTGCCACATTAATGCGATTATGTTGCACTTAAATCAAGACTGATAGAACAGTTGATTTATGAATTAAAACTATGTTTGCCTAAACTTTCTGCAATCAAGGCTCACGTGTCTAGCATTAATAATCTTAAACAACATATGAAGAGGATGCATATATCCAAATATGAACAGTTTGAAGCAAAAGTAAAAGCAGAGCCAACTTGTGGGAAAAAAGAAAAATAATTCAAAGCCTTCTACAAGTCCTGTGGCTTCTTCTGGTGTAGATAGCAGCAGAATTAATTTGTGTTTATCGCCATCTGCTAATAACAGTTTACATAAATAAAAATTTGGCATCATAGTTACCGGAACCATCGTATTCCAAGCTGGTGTGGACCGATGTATTGCAAACCCTTACGTTGCCAACATGATACCACTACATTAAGAACAAATCGATACGTTTGAGAAGCTGGTAAAAACGTTAAACCCCAGTAAAAGCTCAATTTCCAGAAGGACATTTGATAGATGTATTATTGATAATCATTAATATTCAACTTGTATGTAGAAGAAGCAATAAAGAAACTCAAATAAAAATTTCCATGTGGCGTAAGTGTTCAGGGAGTAAAAATCAGTATGCTACGATTTGCTGATGACGTTGTCTTGTTAGCAGAAAGGTCTGAGGATATTGAGAAGTTAATGAATGGCATGAACAAAATACTGAAACAAGATTTTGGACTGAATATAAATCAAAGCAAGACAAAAGTGATGAAATGTAGCAGAAAAAATACTAATACTAGTAGACTAAATATAAAATAGGATCGGATGCAATAGGAGAAGAAAGTGAATTATGTTACTTGGGAAGTAAAATTACAACCGATGGCCGAAGCAGGAATGATGTTAAAAGCAGAATAGCACTAGCAAAAAGAGCCTTCATGAAAAAGAGAAATCTTTTAATTTCAAATATTGATCTAGGAATTAGAAAGAACTTTTAAAACTCTATGTACGGGACACAGCACTTTATGGTAGCGAGACATGGAATTTAAGAATGCCGGAAAGAAAAAAAATTGAAGCATTTGAAATGTGGTGCTACAGAAGAATGCTGAAAATTAAGTGGACAGACAAAGGAAGAAATGAACGAGATTTGGAAATGATGGGCGAGGAAAGAGAAACCAGACAAACCTGCGTAACGCCACACTACTATACTTGAGGTCAGCCTCCAAGGACGGCTAACGTGGAAGTCCTCTGCAGGAACCGCAAGGCCCATCCTATGTTCAAGAGAGGGGCAGCTAGATGTACAAGTCTAAACGGCGTGGTACTCATCCAATGATAAACACCTGCTCCCCACTTAAAGATTCCTGTGACGCTACTTGGCGACGGAGTTGTGGGGCAGTTCACGATGTAAATTTATGTAGGGCAGTCATTTTATTAAACCATAACCGCCAATTTATTGGAAAATTCCACCGTCGTCCTCTTCGCTAGCTCCGCAAGCAATCTCTACTATTTTGGATCTGATGATACACCACTACAATATCGAAAAAGCCTGTGTAACAGTATTGTAATGAATGCCATGCATTAGTTTTTTTATAGTAAATCTACTTACCACATATCTTAAGATTATTCCAAGGAGCTACCTACGTCATTATAAGTAAGTAATGCTAGGTCTCTGTTTTCATTCCCAGCCAGATACTTGCAGATGCCGACGGGAATAATTTCAACCTTAGCAGACAGTAAGTAACCAATAGGACGTACCCACAAAATGGAGTAAATGTCACAGCTCGCTCGGCTACAACGTGACACTCCCGAAGTACCTAGAGCTCCCATCCTTGGAACATGTTTAAAAAATCGTTCGTTCACGCCGGTACCAATCTTGAAACATTCCAGTAATCGCGTGACGTGGCCTTACCCAGAAGAAGCTCATGAGGTTGGTGGCGACCGTGCGCTCGACTAGGTGGTGCGGCTGTTTGAGCAGTGGGACGCGCGGCGCGATGGCTGCTGCGCCGTTCACCAGTAGCGTCACTTCGCCCACGTCTCGGCGTATATGCGCCGCTGCCTCCCGCACCTCGTCGCGGCACGACGCGTCCACTGCGAATCCCCACGCCTACACAACACACAAAACGCAAATTCACCAAGACAAAATTGCGCAGCAATATTCTCTTGCCTTTTGCACTATATATATATTACTTTAGGGTTCGATGGCGTTGGGGCCGTTAGATCCAGGAGAGGGCTTGAGGCAAGGAACGTGTTAGAATTAAGCCATGGCCTTTCTAAGGAATAACACTATCTTTTGCCTGGAATTGTTTCGAAAAGGCATTAACAACGATAGCATGAATGCCGGTACCAAATGATCGAACATGCTTTCTTCTGAACTGATGACCGCCACACCCCAGGCTCCATCGCCTAGCCGTAGTGTCGCACAGCATAAGATGGTAAACAAGTAAAAGTCACGTAATTTTGCATGGCGAGGAAAGTAAGTCGACAGAAAACTATTTTGCGCCATCGCTTAACCATTCCCTTATCCTGGACTACAACTGACGGCTGGAACGTCGATTAGCGATCCTGGGGTGCCCCATCTCAGTTTCCTAAGGAAACTTTGGAATCTCCGTGCTTCAGATGAAGAGAAGGTCAAACCTTTGGAATGACGCAGGTGCACTTAGGCCTGCAATTATTTGTTAATAAAATGTACTCCATTACCGAAGTCACCCCCTTTTCGTTATTGGCTGTGTGAAGGTTGCTCAGGGTGTGTAGTGCACCCGTGCTATTCTTAGCATCTTCCAGCTTGACACGGAGAGAGTGATACCGCCCTGCCGCTTACGGTGCAGGCAGTGAATGTGCCGAGATGATTAAAAACCAACAGGTATGTGGTACCCCTAGCCGCTGGCATGCTCAATGTCCCGATGCTTTTAATTCTTGTGCAATAAAGGATCAGTGGCGTGGCGGAACATTGCACAGTGGAGACGTCATTGCAATAAAACAACAACTACAACTCAGTTTAAAGGTGCTCGTTAACTTGTGGATCAATTATCTGGTCCTAGGTAACCAAAGCACTGCCAGGTGAACCTTTAAGTTCAATCGTGAGCTAAAACAGAAGTTGTACTACCGCGTATCCGTGGGTCTGCGACCTGGCTGTGGCGGCGCCTCCTCCGCGCGGGGGCAGCACCGCTGTGGGGTCTAAGCGGGCATCTCTTTTAGTAGTATGTCGCTGTTGTACTGCGGGTACTCCTTCACTAGCAAAATTCCGTGGAGTGGTCGCCGTTGCATAGTTTGATAATTCTGGGGCAACTGCGAGGTTCTATATTTGTGTAAACTCGGGAGATTGCCGATTGTAGCTACTCCGTTTAAGCCAAGGAACTCTGTGTAGCTAATAAGGAGAATAGTGATCGCAGTATTATCGTGTGCTATTCTGCTACATAGGGAAGTTATACTGGTGACGACGAAGCAAGGATTTATTGGACATCGTTTGGACTACTCTTTAGGACCAGTGTATTGTGACTTGTTGACGATCCGGCATACTGTGGAACCCGGGAATACCTAACGGTGACAACAAGGGTTTCACTGGTAAGCCTCGCGGACTGACTTTAACGGCAACGAACAGGCTAAGGACTAACGATGCAGAGAGAAGAGCTACCTGACAGCACAGACACCCCACCCGGGACGGAATCTGAAGAAGACTGGGAAATGGACTCAGAAGACACAAACGAACCCGATAAAAACTACAACGAAAACAATGGAAAACCAAAACAGTTTATGAAAAGGAAGGAACCAACAATGCACAACAAAAACGAGGAAGCGCCCTTCGAGTTTCCAAGAAAAAGGAGCAAGTGCGCCCGTCAAGCAGTACACCAAAAGTACAGAGCAAATCACACACAGGTGGCAGTAAGTAATCGATACAGCGCGTTAGCAGAAGAGGCCACAAAGGATACCGAAGACATGGAAACAAACACTGAGATACCAGAAGGGAAAGAAAAACCGGCTAACGAGGATAGATTTCCTCCCGTCGTAATATACGAAACAAGAAATTTCATAAAGATGAACCAGACCATCAAAGAATACCTAACAGGGAATCTGAAAGTTGTGTATCGAGGCAACAGCCTCAAATATTTCGTCGAAAACAAGGAAGACTATCTAGCCCTGATAGCATTTTTCAACAAAAACAACATCAGCTATTATAGCCACCAACTACCACAGGAGAGGCTCCTTAAGGTGGTCATAAAAGGCCTACCACCTACAATACTAACAAACGAAATAGCAGACGACCTCACGGACAAAGGATATCTGGTAAATGCAGTTCACCAGTTCAAAAGAAGGAACCCGGAGACGCGAGACTTAATTCCACTGGCAACCTACTCAGTCACGCTGGAAAACGATCCAAGTTCCGAAAAAATCTACAACGAACGTTCGATATTGTACACCAGAGTCCAGATTGAGCGATATCGCCAACAACAAGGACCTCCGCAGTGCACAAGGTGTCAAAGACACGGACACACCTCTAACTACTGTCATCTACCCAGTAGATGCGTGAAATGCGCAAGCCCACATCTAACCAAGGACTGCACACTTCCCAAAACAGAGCGCGCAACATGTGTGAATTGCGGAGGGGACCACGCGGCGTCTTGGCGTGGATGCAAAGCCTACCAAGACCTGCTGAGACCACCACGCCCGAGCGACCGGAAAAGAGACAAAGAAGACAGCAAGGAAAACGAAAGGAAAAACAAAACGGTACACCCGGGCGGAACCCATTCAGGTCCAACACAAAACCGAACATACTCACAAGCCTTGTCAGGGCATAAAAATCCAAACAGGCAAGAGCAGAGAAAACGGCAAGTGGAGCAGACAACTGAAAGCGAAGGCGCACAGGAAGAACTAACAGAAATAGCTACTACCTTCGGGTCTGAATTAAAAAAGATCTTCAGCACACTAAAAAAAACAATGAAAAAGGTGAAAACAGCGAGAGGGAGATGGAACAAAATCCTTGCCCTCGTCGAAGGAGTAATATCATTAATAAACTAATGGCGCAAGCACAACTACAAGACCTGAAAATCGCAACATGGAATGCCAACGGAATAAAAGACAAAAGGCTTGAACTACTCGAATTCATAAACAGGGAAAAGGTGGACATAGTCCTCCTCAGTGAAACATTCCTAAAGCAAGCAGACAAATTCAGACTCCCAGGGTTTCAGACCTATCGCACCGACAGGCAAGGGCAGAGAGGGCGGCGGCACCGCAATCGCTGTACGAAACAACATAACCCACGAAATAGTGAGTGTACCACAGACGCTGGACATGGAGGCTACAGCCATTCGAATCCACTGCAAGGAGGGGGCACATTGTCATAATCGGAGCATATCTCTCACCGAGTAGAACACTATACGAATTCGATATCGACCAACTACTTGCAACTGGAAACAAAGTAATCATCGGAGGCGATCTGAACTCAAAACATAACAGCTGGAACTCAAGAACAAACAACACGAGGGGCGAGCAACTCTTCGATCTCTTGGAACAGAGAAACATCGAAGTCTTGGGACCAACAGAGCCCACGCACATCCCGCACAACGCTAGACATCGACCAGACGTTATAGACATCTTTCTGGCAAAAAATGTAAACGGAACAAAGGAAGCAAAAACTAAAAACGAGCTATCCTCCGACCATTTACCAGTAATTCTGAAGATAGAGAAGTGGATCCCTCCCCACATGAAGCCAAAAATACAGAAACAAACAGACTGGAACAGATTTACTAGAACAGTGCACAGTAAAATCAAACAAAATTATAACGTCTCAACTGCAAACAAAGTAGATAACGCTATAGAGCACTTCAACAAAGCGATACATGAAGCAGACAAAAGAGCCAGCATTACGACAGTATACCCAAACTATCAACAAACAGAGCTCCCCGCCTTACTGGAGGACCTACGCTACTTGCGTAACCGCTACCGGAAACTATGGCAGCAGTATCGCGACCCAAACGATAGACGGCAGTACCGAAACTACGCCAAAACAACTACGCGAGAGAATACAAGAGAGAAGGTCGGAGAAATGGGAGGACAAAATGTCCAACCTAATGTTTCAAAACAGAGAGCCGTGGCAGCTTATAAGAGCACTCAAAGAACCGCGTCAAGCAAAATCAGCAATAGCAGGACCCGCGGGAACATGTTATCAACCATTAGCCAAAGCCGAAATCCTAGCTGAAACCTTTGCAGCACAGTATACGGTAGCCGACTACCAACTCACACCTGAAGAGCAAAGGGAAAGTGAAGAGACGGAACGTCAAGCTCAAATCATTATGCAGGAACCGGCGGACGTTCCCACCAGAGCTAACAACACCACGCGAAGTACGCCAAATAATCAAAGAGATCGCAAAAAAACAAATCTCCAGCCATGACAAAATCACAAATGAACATTTGAAAAAGCTACCAACCAAAGCATAGTACTCCTAACAAGAATCTACAACGCTTGTCTCCTCCAGAGCTATTTTCCTGCAGCCTGGAAGACAGCAAAGATAATAGCAATACCTAAGAGAGGCAAGGACCCCAGACAAGCCAACAACTATCGCCCCATAAGCCTACTATCTTCAACATCAAAATATTGGAAAGAATACTGAAAAGAATAAAGTCCAGCCTCGAGGCGGATAACACGATCAGGCCAGAACAATTCGGCTTCCAGAGCCGCGTCGCAGCAACAACCCAACTATTACGAATAACAGAAGAAATCACCGCAAATTTCAATCGCAAAAAGGTCAACAGCAGCAGTATTCTAGACATCGAAAAGGCTTATGATAAAATCTGGCATGCCAACCTGATAACGAAGCTAAAAAAACGAAACAACAATTAAAAATTGTTACATAAAACTTATTGGAAACTACCTGAAAGATAGAAAATTCTACGTATCAATTGAAGGACAGAGATCGTCAACACATGTGATAGAATCCGGAATACCACAGGGAGCTCCGATCTCTTCACCACTATTCAGTATATATGTTTAATAAAATCCCGACACCACCCCATGTAAAGCTGGCACAATTTGCAGACGATACGGGCATGTATGTGATCGGGAACAGGCACGACTTAAACCTAACAAGGCTGCAAAAAGGTCTGGATGCATTCACCACATGGAGCAGAAAAAACAAGGTGAAAGTAAATGCAATGAAATGTGCCAGCATATATTTTACCAACAAAAGGCCACAACTAAACAGAACACTGACAATAATGGCCAGAAATCCAATGGGTTAATGAGCACAAGTATCTAGGGATAATACTAGATAAAAAACTACTTTTTCGACAGCATATTCTCGATCGCCGAAAAAAAGGTCTAGCGGTAATAATGAACCTCTCTCCAGTATTACGCAGCAAGGAGCTCCGAACAAACACAAAACTCCGTCTATACAAATGCATAATCCGGCCCTTCCTCCTATATGGCTGCCAAATATGGGGTCTGGCTAGCAGATCGAATCTACAACACATCCAAAGATTACAAAACAGATGCCTCCGCATGATATACAACGCACCGAGGTACACACCTACAGCAACACTCCACAGGAAGCAGAAATCTCCACAGTACAAGCAGAAATCATTAAACAAACTGAAAAATTTATAGAAAGACTAAACCAGACAAGAGACAATCCAAGAACAGAGACAATTGGAACAATAATGCCAAAGACGTGGCACAAGTACAGAGTGCCCCTCAGTATAATCCACAACCCAGTCTGAACTGTGAAGAACAGTACACGAACACAGCAGGGGTTTTTACCAATAAGGTCATTTCGAATGACCACAGCCCAGGTTTTTCCCCTGACAGAAAAAATCCATAAAAAGCGACCCCAACGAATCAGACCCATAGAAGTAAAACTGCAAAGCAGTGGGGCTTCACAAACACAGCCGTTGAGGCAAGCGAAAAAAAAAAAAAAAAAAAAAAAAAAAAAAAAAAAAAAAAAAAAAAAAAAAAAAAATGTAGCTAATAATCTTATAATCTTGGCCGTTGACTACAAATGAAACAGGCAGAGAGGATCAGTGGACAGAGATCTGACAGGATTTAGAGAAAAATGTAATGCGCAAATAGTTTAATGAGAAGGTCATAAAAGATGAGGAGGAAGTGAACTACTCTTCTCTTTGATGACTGATTATAAGAAACGTTCTAAAGGTTTTATTTAAAAAAGTACAAAGTTAACAAAAGAGAAAACGATGACTAGTTTAGAGTCTGTTAACAAGTATTTAAACGCAGTAAAACATTCAGTATAGTAGTTTTGTTCTATGATTGCGCATCGTTACGTTATTAGAGGCTGGAGAAGAATGGGGAAGGAACGGCAACGGGTTTCTTGAAGGAGCCGTGCTGGACCTTCGATTGGAATGCCACTTGCTAAATGAAAGTACGGAAAAAGCTTCACGGAAGAAAGCTGACGGCGGGAACCAACGAAGACACACACAATGACCGGCCGGAATACCTCTGAATTTCCCAGAGAAATCTTCCTTCTCAGCGACTTTTGGAGTTTCTCATGTATTGTAGGAGAGTAACTTCTTCAAACTTTGGGAATCACCGCTGCAGTCCGTTCCGGAAAAGAGAGTTACGACCGGATTTAAAGCCCAGGCTATAATATCTGCGAGAATGTTTATCGTTCGACTGGCCGTCTAGACATTGAAGACCTCTGACGAGTTTTGAAGCATAAATGGGACAGTTTAAGTATTCACTTATACAGAGTGTATTTCTTTAGTCACCCTGTAGACCTGTTAAAGGTAATTATAATAAATAGTAGCAGTAAGGATCTTTCTACATATACATGTAACTAACATTTCGATAGGTGAATAATCACCCCTTTTAAAAGTTGACGGCTGCTGCGGCGTTGAAACATGTATAGGCACATATATTGAGCGTTGGATTTTTGGTATTTATATACCTTCTTCCACAATAGAGCTAGCCGCCTGATGGTAGTTGGTTAGCTGGTAGCTAACTTGAGGCACAGATCACTGATAGGTGGCTCATGGCGGGTGAAAATCAACATGGCGGAAGTATCGGTGGGAGTTGGAAAACATAAACCCGAGCATTTTAAAACTGGAAACGTATCACGGGAACAAGTCAAGGTCAAGCGGAAGGAATTAGCAGAAAATATATACCAGTATAGTTTTCTTATAAATATAAAATATAACAAGGTCAAGTAAAAACTCAAAAATATTGCAAATTTCTTAAAAAATCAGATGTGTTGAGAGGTGGTTCATGTGAGAAGAGATAGTGTGTGGGGGGACTCGGTGGAAAAGAAGGAGATTACTGGGTGTTATCTTTACTTAAGACCCGGCCACTGTCTGCTACCCAGTTTGTTTTAGTGAGCCAGTAATGTTTATTTTATGGTAACTATCAGCGTTAAGAAAAGAAATTTCCTTCCCGAGGCAGGCTGGATGAAGTAACCTAACACTCGTGTTTGCGCGCTACGGGATTCCTCGCTTTAAGGACAGGACACTTTGCATTTTTTGCAGTTTCCTCTGAGAACTCCCACGCCGAGGACAGGCAAGGTCCATGCAATGACCACTGACATTCAAGTAATGGCGGGTCAATGAACGCCACAAGGCCTCAGAGAAGCCAGTTTAAACAAACTATTGGAATCAGTTGATGAAATGAATATTTGGAGCATAGTTCAATACTCATGGTGTAATCACCGTATTAGGCTAACACTATCTCTTGCCATATAAACCACCGCTCAGCAGATCTGAGTTTTCAGCAACGTGTAATAGCTTTGAGTTTTTATTTAATTTTGTTTATATTTATATAATAATTATACTGCAATATATTTTCTTCCGACTCCTATCGCCTGTCTTTGACTTGTTGCCGCGATATGTTTCCAACCAACTTTACAATGCTCATGCCTATGTCTTTCAACTGCCACCGATATTTCTCACCATACTGATTTTCCTCCACCAACACAATATGCGGCTCAAGTTAGCTGCCAGCCACCAGCAGCAGCTACGTCACTCTGTTGTTGAAGAAATCGAGTGTGGTGAGTGAACGGTAACGCTCTGGCCTTGCAGTCGGGAGGACGCGTGTTCGAATCCTCTTCTAATCATGAATTCCTTCCTGTTCCTTACCCCCGTTCTTTCCCCGCCTCTAATGACATCGACGAGGCGTAAAGCCATAAGCAAAAAAAAAAAAAAAAAAATGTTGTTGAAGAAGGGATATAAAACCAAATATCACAACTCTTAATGTGTGTAAGTGTCTATCCGTGTTTCAGCGCCGTTCCTGCTTTCAATTTTGGTAAGCGTTTGTTAATATCTTATCCAAAAGATTAAATTATGCCGCTTTATAGCGCCTTTGTTTACTAACAATCCATATATATATAATATTTGAGTTTCCCTTGTAAGAGCCTAAGGAACCACGTCGGATTACTCGGGCAGCTTAGTTTGAATAATGAGAAACGGGGAAGGGAGGGTGAGGTGGGCTGGAAGTGGCAGCATGACTAGAACCAGGCTTGTCAGATCTGGATCACTTAATCATAGGAGAGAAACGATTGTGTTGCCATCTTAGCGAAATATGTAGGTTGTGTTGTCTACGATAAGTGTATTTTTGTTTATGAAAAATGTAGTTTATTAGACAGACATTGAGGACCGCCCATCCAGGATTGAATTTTGGATCTGTATGCCTCTAGGCTATACCTGTGATGAGGGCCCTTTAGGATCTGTAGGCCCGTAGGCTATAACTGTGGTGCGGGCCTTTATATATGTATAGCAATGTCGATTACCATCGATTACTTATTATTAAATTAATAAACCTTTTAATGCAAAACATTGGATAATGTAATGATAGTAAAAATACGAACATAACTTACTGAAGACTCGAAAGTTGGAAACTTGCTTTCTGTGTCGTTTCTGACGCTGAAGTGAACGAAGATAGCAAGTGATGCTCGTATATTTATTTTTTAGACTGATGATCGATAGATAAGGTGCTGCCTGTTGTAGGTGTGTTGTTACAACCAAACACCCTCAGCAAAATGCGGCAAAATTATTAACACAAAAGTTTTAATAAAAATGTAAAAGAGTAGACCTACATATTAAGATAAACGATAAAAGATGATTAAGATCACCAAAGCACTTAATAGAGGAAGATTAAAAACACAATATTGATTATTCACATACTCATGTTAATAGAAGACTATGACTAAACTGTTTTTAGACAGCGCTCCACTAATCAGAACCTTCCCACGCCACACCAAGCAATCGAGATTCAGGGATGTTGAAATAAAATTTTAAAGGAAATAAAAAGCAACTTAAAACAACAAATTAAGTAAAAATTAATTAAAAATAGAATTAATATTGAATTCTAAAAACACTTATTTCAATTATAAAACGAATGTAACTTTTTATAAACACTTACTTTCAATCAAAATATTAAAACTGGGTCCTCCCACCACTCCTCGCTTCTGGACATGAAGGCTAGGGAATTTTAATTCTTATCACAAGTGTAAGACGGTGACTTCAATCGATATTCGTACGCCTCGACCATAGCATAATGAAATCTTATGCGCATGTGCGAACATAGTTTTCGGGGTGCTAAAACCGTTTCTGTAATAGATTTTTTTTTTTTTTTTTGCACGTGGTGCTAGCCTCTTTGTAATGCGGGTCGTAGGCTAGGACCATGGCCACAACACTGCGCCGAAACCGCCTATAAACCGCAATCAAGATGGCCGGCATGTGGGATCAGGACTCCAACTGGTCTCGTTGTGCCTCCTTGATCCTTAGAGCGAGCAGCTGGAACGGCAAGTTTATGTAATTATTATTATTTCTGCAATATTGTCTATCAAGATTAAGAGGCAAAAATAATTTAAAAAAAAACACTACAATTTGAAAGTTGCAAATAGTCAAAAACCTGAAATGATTGGTATTTTTAATGTTGATAAATGATGTATTGTTAAAAATGGTACATTTCTACAGATTTCGTTGAAGTCTAAGTAGGAAGGATATAGCTATATCCAAAGTAATAGCAATGATTCAAGATTGCAGTAGAATGCCTGAGAGACTAATCAGACTTAAAAATAAAATTTTGCATGAAGATATTTCATAGGGATGTCGAACATATCGCCACAAACCACAATATTGTTATGGAACGCACATTTGAGAATTAAAAAAAAAAAAAGGGACATTCTTAACTTACCTGTACAACACACACAGCAGCTTGAAACAGTTATATACTGATTGCAGCATCGCGACTTGGTTATAACCCCGCACCTATTGCGCAACCTTCAGCGGTCGAGAAACGCTGTTAAAATGTACTTAGGGCCTAGGACGCCAAACCTAGAGTTAAATCCTTCTTGTATCCAGACTGCCTCATATTTAGGCTCTTTTGACGCCGACGAAAACTCCCTCTTATTTAGTATCTTATGGCATGACGTCGTTGCGATGTACCCGCGATGCCAATTAGAACCATTGGCAACGCAACGTCGAGACGTCAGACCAACGCTTCCTGCACCCCCGACATCACTTTTAGCACGATCTTCCAGCCTTCGGAGAATCGCAGTTCGGTATCCGATTGGTGTACATCGATTTGCTCGTCGTCGCCCAGACATTTCTACGTTCCTACATATCCGGTTTGGGGTATTTTGGTCTGGAGATACTGAGTTGGATCTTAATAAACTCAGACGGAACAGTTAAAAAGACAGGAAAATCAAAGATTGATATTATTGAACAGTAGAGGGTGAATGAAAAACATGTCACTTGACATTGGTAGTTTCGATGGATAAGTTCTGATTTTGTAGTATGATGACAAATAATAAATCTTTCAGTATTTAATGGTCAATGGTGTTTTAAGTTTTCATTCTTCAGATAAGATACAACATCATAGAAACAGAGAAATCAGATGTATTTAAAATAATAAAATGTACCCAACTTTACTTTAATTGTTGGTTAATAAAATGCTATAGAACAAATAATTTTCCTAGTTAGTTTACCGTATATACTTTAAAGTTTAATTTTTATCTGAAATGCTTGGATTTCATAGGTGGAATCTGAAATACCTGTCTGACAGAAAAGTGAATCACCAACAAGTGGGGAGCAAACGAAATGATTTTCACGGGTTGGGAGGCTATATGATGTTATTTCAGTGATTAAAAAATCGAGTAAAATTTACAAAGAATTGGCAGTATGAGCTCATTAATCAGTATGACGGTACACCCCCTCCGGCCTGGATTCATACACTGGTTTCATTGGGAAGGGTTGTCATAAAACCGTTGTATCCTCTCATGAAGCAACAGGCCAGCAACTGTTGTAAATGGTCCTTGATATCTGGGATACTGGCACTGGAACGGAGTTGATGTCCCAGCCTAATCCATACATGTTCTGGGGACAGATCTAGCTAGCCGCGGGGGTACCTCAACATCATCAGATAATTCATAGGGATATGTGCCATGTGTGAATGAGAAGTGTCCTGCTGAAACATGGCACCACTATACCACGATGTTCCGTGGCCTGAAGTTATACCCGATGCATCCCCACACCATGGCACCAGGAATAACACTGCTGATGCTTGGCTGTCCGGGTGGCGCCGCGTCATATTTCTTGTAACCGACGTTTTGACCTTCATTCTGTGGTCTTCTTCCAGTACAGAACTGCGTCTTCGATAAGTGAGCGGTGTTGTTTTATAGTCGAGGCCCGTGCCCGTCGGGAGGGTTCGACTTGCCCGGCCAATCAGAAGGTCAGACCGTCACTTGTTTCTTTGGCCTGGTGGAGCGCGGCTAGGTCTGGTGGGAGGTGACACGTGACCTGCTCTGTCGGCACCAGCGAGAGCAAGGCGTAGTGTAATTTAAGCCCGTTATCTTCGTTAATATTGTTTGGGCGTTTACCAATTTCCAACGCCTCCTTGACCCTCCTTGGCCACCATTTATCCTCGCGCACTATAAGGGTGGCGTTTTCGAAGTTTATGGCGTGATTAGTTTCTGCTGCATGCCGTGCAATTGTGGTTTTATCGATGTTGTTAGATCTATAATTGCGGATGTGCTCACGCAGCCTTTCCCCTATATTGCACCCTGTCTCTCCTATGTACACTCGACCACGGGTGCATGGAATCTCATAGACCCTAGCAACCTTTATGAGCTGGTTACTGACCTTGCTGTGCGCTTTGTAGACAGGTTTTATGTCAAATTTTTTAAATAGCTTCCCGATTCTGTTTGTAACGCCACTTTTGTAGGGTAAAACAACTACTTGGCGTTCCTGAGAGGTGGCTCGATTAGATGTTGAATTGGCGTCTCTCCCTGTCGAGGCTGCATGCAATACAATGGTTGAGGTAGCCATTGGATCTGAATGTGTGTTGCTGTGCCTCCAATGCCATCGTCAAACTATTTCCATCACACACTTTCGCCGCTCTTGTACACAAGGTCGTGAGGACGCCTCTTTTTTTCGCTGGATGGTGGCGCGAGGCGGCATGTAGATATCTGTTTGATGTGTCGGCTTCCGATACACTGAGTCTCCAAGGTTCCAAGACAGCCAAGAATCAACTGGCACTGGCCACGACAGGGAGAGACGCCAATCCAGCATCTAATCAGGCCACCTCTCAGGAACGCCAAGTAGTTGTTTTACCCTACATAAGTGGCGTTACAAGAAGAATCGGGAAGGTATTTAAAAAAGTTGACATAAAACCTCTCTACAAAGCACACAGCAAGGTGAGTAACCAGCTCGTGAAGGTTAAGGACAGGCTGCCTCCACTACAAGTTGCCGGGGTCTATGAGATTCCGTGCACCTGTGGTCGGGTGTACATAGGAGAGACGGGGTGCACTATAGGGGACAGGCTGCGTGAGCAACTTCCGCAATTATAGATCAACAACATCGATAAATCCGCCATTGCACGGCATGCAGCCGAAACTAATCATGCCATAAACTTCGAAAACACCACCCTTATAGTGGCCAAAGAGGGTCAAGGAGGCGTTGGAAATTGATAAACGCCCAAACAATATTGCCATACCGACGATGGTCATTCGAGGTAAGGCCGAATCGCTGAACACAACGAATGACGTCGCACTGTCTTCAGCGATGAATCGTGGCTCTGCAATATCTCAGATAATCATCGTCAGCGAGTATGGCGGCGACCTAGGGAGAGGACCTCTTCACCAATGCTCTGGAGAGGCACAGCAGTGTTAATTCTGGCGTCATGGCGTGGAGAGCCAGGTCACGGCTGGTAGTGATTGAGGGAACTCCGACGGCACAACGGTACATCACTGCCATTCTGTGCCCATATGTGTTATCTCTCATTTGACAATATCGTGGCTTGTTTTTCCGCAGGACAATGATCAGCCACAAATGGCACGTGTCGCTTTTAAATGTGTGCATGATGTTGAGGTACTCCGTGAACAGTAAGACCTACATATCCGTCCCCTACAGAACATGTGTGGGACCAGGTCGGACGTATAATCCGTCCCAGTGTCAGTATCGAGGATATAAGGGACCAGTTACAACAATTGTGGGCCATCTTGCCTCTGGAGAGGATACAACGGCTTTATGACATCCTTTCCAACCGAATCAGTGTGTGCATTTAGGCCAGAATGGATGCTAAGTCATACTGATAAGTGGGCTCATACTGCCAAGATCTTTGTAAATTTGACTCGATTTTGTAATTACTCAAAATCACATACCCTCTCAACCCTTGAAGTTTCATTTCGTTTTCTTCATCCCCTTCCGGGTGATATTTTTTTTTCAGGTAATGTATATTATGGGTCTGATATAACAACGAATATTACTCTATGTTCTTCTCAAAAACGACGGAATTTGCACATGTTAATATGTACTATGTCTTATATTTACTCGATTTTTCTCGCATATATGGTGTGCTTTCACGTTTCGTGTTTTAACCGAAATGATTGGCAACCAAAAGTGCTTCTGCAACTACCAAGCGAGGGAGGTTATGAAATATGCCAGAAGGCTTAGTCCGAAATTGTCCAAGACTTGATACAGGAAGAAGTTACTTGGAGAAGCACTGCTTACACCAGTTAAAAACAAATCACTTCAAAATTTCAACTTAATTTACCGTGTGTTTGCTAAATTATTGAACAAAGGCACTATTAAAAGAATCAGGAACATGCTTGCTCATACCAAAATTGTTGTGGTCGAGTAATGTTACTAACCACTTAAACTGAATAATTACTGCCATTTTAATTTTATTGAAAAAAATTGGCATTCAGTAAACTTTTTACTCTTAGGAAATGATCATAATAATTTTAGGTAATACAAATTATGAATACTTGAAACGGAAACTTTGTAGCAAACTGTTTTCGAATGGTATCACAAAAAAAGGTGAATCATCATTGTATTCAAACAATCCAAAACTAATGGATTTTTGATGATATATACTGCACAGGAATTTTGCCATTAAAATTCTGTACTGAAGGATGAAGTTAAAATATTATAACACTGCTTCCATCATACTACATCGCGTTATTTGGCTACAAATTCCAAAGTTTCTTTCTTTGACCACTCTCACCAAGGATCCCTAATCACAGCTAGCTCTCTTCAAGATAACCCCGGGCTGGGGCAGAAACGTTGGGATACCCAACGTGATAGCTCGCGAACATATTTTATGAAAGTAATGACACCTGCTAAAAGTAAAGCAGTATTCAAATATGTACAATAAATGAGGCTAAAGTGGGGCCAATTATTATGGTAGGTCTTACCCAGTGGCGGATCCAGGGGGGCGGGCTAGGGGGCTGAAGCCCCCCCCCCAAAAGCGCCAAGGCTGACGACATGGATTTTGGGGAACTTTTTTTTCCCGAGTCAAGCCCCCCCCCCCCCCCACCCACAAACCAAATCCTAGCCCCATCCAAAACAAAATCCTGGAGTCCGCCACTGGTCTTACCTTTCCCTTGTTGGCCCTGATGGAGTGCACCGTATCTTGGTTGGCAAGATCGTCAATGTCCCAGCAGACGACGGTAGCGCCCCTGGCGGCCAGAGCATGCGCTATTTCTCGGCCCACGCCATGTGCCGCGCCAATAACCTGTTCAAAAATGAGATCCTTTAATTTTTGTAAAAGTTTAATATTCAACAAGATATATATTCCGCTTTCTCTTAGTCTGTAGTGAAATAATTTGTTGTTGCAAATAGGGTCTGCAATGTTTGGTTAACAAATAACTCAGCGCAATAAAAATAAAATCATTTTTGCCGTTTGTATCTCGGCAGATTTCTATGATTCACATTAGACAATTTATTAATGAAATCAGGATTGTACCTGATTGGTACCAGTTCTTATGGTATTGATATATATTTAGAAGTACTGATATTATGTAACATTTTATCTCCGCACACACAAAAGGGCTTAATGCGCATTAATTTAATTTTAGTTGAAATTGAGCACCTGCTCCGGGGGCACTTTCCTACACACTCATTTTTTCCCCCTTTTCTTTTCCAGTCTACTTATGCCTGATATTAATTTCAACTTCATATTCTTTTACCGTTCTTGGTAAATTATTTATCTTTTCTCTTGGTAATTTATTTAAATCCTTGACACCTTTACCTACGAGTGAAATCTTCCCACCTCTTATGCCTGAAATCGAGTGCCAGTTTGTGGTCACGGACATCCATGCACCTCTCCTAATACATACGCCTCGTACACTCCCATGACTCTCTTCACCCTTCTTCTGTCTTCCAGTGGATCCCATTCCAGTCCCTTTATCATATCAGTTGCTGATCGTGTTCTACGGTAATTTCCAGAGACAAATCTAGCAGCCCTTCTATGCACATCCGCCAACTCCTGTATTTGACACCCAGAATGTGGGTTCCATATTACACTATCATATTCAAGCAACGGACTAACCATCGTTTTGTAATCCAATTTCCTAAGTTTTCTAGTACATCCCATCACTCTCTCCAACAAATGAAGGATGTTGAAACGTTTTCATACTTCCCGATCAATGTGTCCTGCCAAGTTGAGTTTTTTTTAATCAAATGTTATGCCAAGGTATTTACATTTCAAGTGTTCAACAAGCAACGGTTTCCCCACCTTATAAATGTAATCATTCTTTAGTTTTTTATCCGTGTACCTAATAAGGTGACTCTTCTTTCCGTTTGTCTTCAACCTATGTTGACCAGCCAGCTTGATATCCTGTTCAGATCATCCTGCAGCTGTTAACAGTCTCGCACTGTTTTGATCCTGTTACATAGCATTAAGTCATCTGCAAACAACCTAACGTCTGATAGTAATCCATCAACACAATGGTCCGAATACGCTACCCTGTGGCATTCCCATTTTCACTTCCGCTTCATCTGGTAGTGTACTTCCTACACTAATGTTTTGCTTTGTGTCTTTTAAGAATTCGTTTACCAAGCAAATCACTTTTTCATCCACTCCATTAGATTTTACTTTGTTCGCCACCATTTTATGGCTTATTCTATCAAAAGTCTTTGAAAGATCTAGTGCTACTCTATCAATTTTGTCTCCTTTGTCAATTTAATTCGAAATATCTCGCACATAATCTACTAACTGAGATTCGCATGAATAACTTGTCTAAATCCATATTGTTGACTTAAAAACCGCTTATATTCCTCACAACCTTTCTGATGTGGTTGCATAACGATATCTTCATTAATTTATCTACCACTGATGTAAAGAGATTGGCCTGTAACTTTCGACCTCGTCTGCCTTCATGTCTTTCACTACATGTAACAGACAAAATATTTTATATCTCGACCATATTGAAAATAAGAGGTAAGTTTTGACTTTTATTATCAATACAATTTTTTTAGTTTACTGACCATAGGGATATGAATTCGTCGCGATATAGTGCTGATGATCTGTGGTGTGGTACAGCACCAAAGCAGAGACGAAATATCGTACACTTTATGAAGGAGGTTTGTACTGATTATTTCGGACAGGTATTACAAAAAATGTGAAATTTAGTTAGAAATAATATTTACAAATGAAGAAACATCATCCAATATTTTTTTCGTGAAACAATACTGATTTATATTTTTAAATCAATAAATAAAATCTGATATTTAGCCTATTCCTCACCGTCAAACGAAACACCAATCACAGCACGGTACGTCATACGTAAAGAAACAAGCGATACGGCGCTGCGTTAACTTGTGTTTTTTTTTTTAAAAACTGTTTCTACGTTTATTTGAGTTTTTTGTCATAGGACTCTTATAATAATTAGTTATAAGGGACGTGCTAACGAACTTCCAAGTAGACGTAGTTGCAGATTCTTTAAACCACTGTTATCATGAATCCAGAAGTTGCTAAAGCAGATAGTCGAAATCTCCAGAGAGTGAATATAAAAATGGTTTGGAATTTCTTTGTTACTATTTTGGATTGTAGTGTTGATGAGTTTCGAAGTGTGAAAACATTTTTGTAAGTGTAGGATGTTTGCCAGGAAACGTTGTCCACCTACTGTCTTGCCGACGTAGGCGTAGCTAGGTCAACAAGGGCTCCCGTGCAAAAAATTTATTTTGGGCCTTCAGGTCAGATGGGCGACCATATTTTTTTTTTTTTGCTTTGTGTTGCTGGTAAGGGCCCCCTGAGCTGAGGATGGGATCCTTGAGTTGTGCATAGGGGTCCCCTGAGAAGTTGTTGGGGGCCCCCCTGAGCAGTGAGAGGACCGTTAGTGAGGGGCTTCCTGTGTCTCAGGAGCCCCCTTAGACGACTGTAGAGCTTAAAAAAAAAGGTCGCCAGTTTGCCATGAAGGCTCGTGGGCCTCTGAACTGCGCTTGGGGGCCCCCAGAGGTGCGCTTGGGGGCACCCAGAGGTGAGCTTTGGGGCCCCCAGAGGAATGCTTGGGGGCCCCCTGAGCGTAGGGGCCCCAGTGCACTGCACCGCCTAGCTACGGCCCTGCCGACGGCATCTCACTGCGAAAGGCCAGCCCGCGTCAAACAGCAGAGTGAATGACCGGCGAGATTAAACAACAGCCCTCCACCAACAGTCAAATCACGCAATATAATGCGAACTTTTCCATTGTTTAGATCGATTTCTTTGCGGTTTGGCTGGTTTATGAATTCAGTCTCTTACTAATCAGTATTGTGTGTGAACGTTTCTTTGCGGTTTAACTATTTTGTGACTTCAGTCTCTTACTAATCTGTACCGAATTTGAGCGCGAGTTGAATTATGGTACGTTATAGTTTGGAACAAAAAAATATTTCTGTATGATACGTATGTGAAGAAAAAGTCCTTTAAAATGTGTCGCAGAAAATTACGTCGCAAATATCCTGGCGCTTTACTGCCAGCTAAAACAACGATTCCGCGTTTAGTTAAAAAATTAAGCGGAACGTGTAATCAGCCGTGACATGTGGCGCCAGATCACCCGATTTAAACCTTTGTGACTTCTGTGTTTGGGGATAGCTTAAGGGAAAGGTGTATGAAGGAAATCCTCACACGTTCGAAGAACTTGAAAACAAAATCGGTCAAGTAATAATGCCCATGGAGAGATGTGAAATCCAGCATGTGTCTCGAAACATGTTTCAAAGATGTCAAATGCGCATTACCCAAGACGGGCGACACTTCCAGCATCTTTTGTAAGGTAGTTTAATGAATTATGTAATATTTATATGCATTCACATACTTGTACGTGTGTATGATACTTAATTATTTCTAAGTAGTTCCGTGGTTGACGGGCAAACTATGTGGGTTGTGGGAAGCTGGCCGCTCGCTCGCCGCGAGCAGTTTCTTGGTTGTAGTGCTATATAGCAGCGGGTAGCGTTTCCCGGCGAACATCCTGTATTACGACTATTTGCCCGATTAATTGAATTTTGAATAAAATAAAACATAACCGCTACCGAGCGCAAATTCAGTCTTTGTTATGAATGTGTGATTTTTTTATGTATTAGCATATAGACTTAAAGTTTTGATTTCTCGAATTTTTAGATCGCCGAGACAATCCTATGGTGATGATGTCATAGGATATGCACAACTTCGTCGTGATTCTGGTACTATCAAGTGCAAGGTGTGCCCGGAACACAAAATTCGTTCGAAATCTTATCCATTGAAATTCCGTCGTATTGGTAGTTGCAGTCACTGATTCGTATTTCTGATTTTCGTTGTACATCAATTAAATATTTTGTTTAGAGAAGATATAGAAGTATTCGTACTACGCACCAACGATATGTCTTTCGTTTCATTACGACTAGATCTTCACGAAAGCCTTAAAATTACTTAATACTGTTGGAATAACAAATAGCAGATTAAGTTGCTTTACACACGTATGACGTCACGTGCGACGAGATCACGTGATATACTGTTTGCGTGGGAATTTAAACTGTTTAACAATTAAACATGGTTTTATGGACTCATAAAGCTTTATTTAAGTAAAGTACTATTTTTCTTGGCTAAATATATCCACAAGGGACAATTTAAAACACTTTCTGAAAATTTGTCCGGTCCCCTAAGCAAAATGGGTACCTCTTGAAGTTTTTATATCTTGTAGAGTGTCTTTGCAATTGTGAAAGAAAGGAGAATATTCTGGTTTAGATTTCGGTGTTCTGGAGAGAATCCAACAATCATATCAGTGTTTTCTATTTTTACGCACTGAACATCAGAATCTTTAAACGGTATAAATCATGTGAATATCCTAATTTAGAATCGTATATTTCTTCTGTTTACGCAACGAATTTGCTAGGCCTATTTACGCCTTACTGTTGGAGCGTATGCCGTCAGAAGCAATAGTATTACCAAACTCGCAGAATCCATAAACTGCAATTTGACGTTACGATTACAGTATATAGTACAAGAGAAAAAGATATTCTATACTACACTTTAGCGACGATGAAGAGCATGTTTATTGTAATATTGTCGCAAAGTTACTTATATACATGTATTTATCTCAGTGATTCTCAACCCGTGGTCCAAGAACTTGGGACAGTTGGTCCGCAGGAAGTATATTAAAAATTTGTCACTGGTTGAATTGTTTATAGTTTGAACTCGTACTATACAAGACTGTAAACGAGTACAAACTATAAACTTTACCTTTTCATCTCAACATACCTCTTACACCCTACGTCCTCAATTATCTGTTTCATATATTCTAATCTCTGTCCTCCTCTCTATTGTGCTTACCGTCGACTGTTCCCTCCATTAACAAATTAACCAATCCTACATGTCCCAAATTATTTCATACCATCCCGTCTCTTCTTTCTGTAACCTTGTTTTACAGACTTCTTTTCTCACCCATCATCTCCAAAATTCACTCATTTTGTACTTTATCTGCCCACCTAATTTTCAGCATCCTTCTATAATATCACATTTTGAATGCTTCAATTTTCCATCTTTCTGGTATTCCTAAAGTCCATGCTTCGTTTCCATAAAGTGCAGTATTCCACACATAGAGTTTTAAAAAGTGCTTTATAAGTCTTAGATCAATATTTGAAACTAAAAGATTCCTCGTATTCATGAAAGCTCTTTTTGCTATTGCTATTCTGCCTTTAACTTCATTCCTGCTTCGGCCATCAGTTGTAATTTTACTTCACAGGTAGCATAATTCACCTACTTCTTCTATCGCATCCGAACCTATTTTTATATTTAACTAACTATTGTTGGTATCATTTCTGTTACTTTTCTTCACTTTTGTCTTTCTTTGATTTACATTTAGTTCCAACCCTTCCTTTAGTATTTTGTTTAAGCCATTAAGTAAATTTTCAGTATCCTCAGCCTGATCAAGGCAACATCAGCAACAAATCGTAGCATACTGTTTTTTTCTCCTTGAACACTTATGCCACATGAAAATTTTTCTTTTACTGCCTTTATTACTCTTTCTACAAACAAGCTGAATATTAATGGGGATAGACTATAACTTTGTCTCACATCATTTTTAAATGACGCATGTCTCTCATCATTCTCTGCTTTTATTGTAGCTACTTGATTCTTATATAGTTTATAAAGTATTATTCTATCTAGATTTTTTTTTTTTTTTTTAACCTGACTTCTTTAAAATTTCGAATATCTTGTCCCACCTAGCATTATCAAAAGCTTTTCCTAAGTCAACAAACGGCATAAAAGTACGTTTGTTTTTCTTCACCACACCCTTCAAGTATTAATCTTAAAGCCAGAATTGCTTCCCTTGTCTCGCGGTTTTTACTAAACCCTAACTGGTCTTCACCTACTATCTCTTCTACTATCCTTTCAATTCTTCTGTGTATTCTTCTGGTCAGTAATCTTGAAGCATGTGACTTTAGACTTATAGTGCGATAATTCTCACATTTGTTGGCTTGTGCTTTTTTCAGAAGTGTGACGATAATATTTTTATTAAAATGCTTGGATTTTCTCGTGTTTCATAACTTTTTGATATCAGGTTGAAAAATTTCTGGATTCCTTCTTCTCCTAGGGATTTCAGAAGTTCTGCAGGAATTCCAATTCAATCCAAGTCTTCAAACTCTGTCATCAAAATATGATCTCCTAAGTCGTCAATGTCGACATCGCCTTCCTTTTCTATTATTCAAGTCATTCCCATTATACAGTTTCTGAATGTATTCTTTCCATCGTTTAGCTCTATCTTCTGAGCTTAGAAGAGGTTTCTCATCGGCAGCTTTGATGTTTATGCATCTTTTGTTTATTTCTCCAAAAAATTATTATTATTATTATTTTTTTTTTTGCATCTGATTTCTAAATTGTCTGTAATTTTTTCTGTTATCCAAGGTTTTCGGGTGGCTAGTTCCCTAAAGCCTGATGTTTCTTTACCAGCTTTCATTTATTTATTTCTTCAATGTATTCCATTCTTCCTCAGTTGAAATCCTTTCAGAATGACTTCTTAGACCTAATTCTACAATTTCTGCAAATTTTTCTACTATGGTAGATTGTTCCAGTTTATTCACTTCCAGTGTGTTCTTCTTGTATTGCTTTTTTTTTCTCTTGAATTTCAGCCTGTACTTCATAACTATTAGTTTATGGTCAGTGTCCATGTCTCCGACTACTACACAGACGGAAAAAAAATTCCCAACACCAAGAAAAAATTATTGTAGAGTAATGAAATTTGGACAATGCATTTGTCAAGTTAACATGTTTAATTGATTAAATTTTCAAGATCACAGGTTAATTTAAGCTCAAGAAAATGCATTTCAAATGTGAAATACTGTTAAATTAATAGCCGGTGTAACCTCCAGAATTTTGAATGCAAGCCTGCAAACGTGAATGCATTGTGTCATACAGGTTTCGAATGTCACTTTGTGGTATGGAGTTCCATGCTTGTTGTACTTGTGCTGTCAATACTGGGACGGTCAGTGCTGGCTGTGGATGATGCTGGAGTTGTCGTCCAATGATATCCCATACGTGTTCAATTGGAGACAGATCTGGTGATCTCGCAGGCCAAGGTAACATGTCGACACTCTGTAGAGCACGTTGCGAGACAACAGCGGTATGAGGGCGAGCGTTATCCTGTTGAAAAACTCCCCCTTGAATGCTGTTCATGAATGGCAGCACTACAGGTTGAATTACCAGACTGACGTACAAATTTGCAATCAGTGTGTTTGGTATAACCACAAGAGTGCTCCTGCTGTCATAGGAAATTGCTCCCCAGACCATGACTCCAGGTGTAGGTCCAGTGTGTCTAGGCCGCAGACAGTTTGGTTGCAGGCGTTCCCCTGGCCTCCTTCTGACCAACACTCGGCCATCACTGGCACCAAGGCAGAACCTGCTTTCATCAGAAAACACAACAGATCTCCACTCCGTCCTCCAATGAGCTCTGGCTTGACACCACTGGAGTCGCAAACGGCGATGGCTTGTAGTCAGTGGAATGCACGCTACAGGGCGCCTGGCTCGGAGCTATGACAGCAGGAGCACTCTTGTGGTTATACCAAACACACTGACTGCAAATTTGTACGTCAGTCTGGTAATTCAACCTGTAGTGCTGCCATTCATGAACAGCATTCAAGGGGGAGTTTTTCAACAGGATAACGCTCGCCCTCATACCGCTGTTGTCTCGCAACGTGCTCTACAGAGTGTCGACATGTTACCTTGGCCTGCGAGATCACCAGATCTGTCTCCAATTGAACACGTATGGGATATCATTGGACGACAACTCCAGCATCATCCACAGCCAGCACTGACCGTCCCAGTATTGACAGCACAAGTACAACAAGCATGGAACTCCATACCACAAAGTGACATTCGAAACCTGTATGACACAATGCATTCACGTTTGCAGGCTTGCATTCAAAATTCTGGAGGTTACACCGGCTATTAATTTAACAGTATTTCACATTTGAAATGCATTTTCTTGAGCTTAAATTAACCTGTGATCTTGAAAATTTAATCAATTAAACATGTTAACTTGACAAATGCATTGTCCAAATTTCATTACTCTACAATAATTTTTTCTTGGTGTTGGGATTTTTTTTTCCGTCTGTGTATAACCACATTGTTACCATAACCACATTATTACTATAACATATTTTTGCTATAACCACATTGTTTCTATAACAGAATATTAGCATTTGCTTCTCGCGCACGGACCTTGGTGTTTGTAAAAATTATTTACACTATTTTCTAGTATCAAATATTATTGTAGAGAGATAAGAAAAACGTAAATGTCATCTAAGAACTTTTTTTCTTTTAGATATTATCGTAGGTTCAGTTTTCATACTAATTTCATACAGTTTTGTTTCTTTGCTCGTAATTGGGAATGTAATTAATGTACATATGAATCTTATATCATTAAATAGCCATTCTTATAAATATTGTGGCGAGACAGTATGAAACCACGCATATTATGTGTAAAGCTTAAAAGCATTGTCGAGCGCAGAGACGCGCGGAGCAAAAGTAATTTTTGGAGTTAGTCTGCTATGAGCCGCCGATGAGTTCGGTCGGGAGTAGGCCGCTAACGCAGTTCGCATGAAGTTTGGCTGCGCGCCCTGTATAAATTGGCTGTTGCGCCTTGCACTACAGTAGATTTTTTTTTTTGTGCGTGTGTCACTGCCTCAACGGCATGTTTGCGAAGGCCCCGCTACCTAAGTAGCTCTACCTAGTGTGACTCTGTGTGTATGTGTTTGTTTGGGGACACATTTTATTTGCTCTTTTGGGGGGGAAAATGACTGTGGGCGCCTTGGCCACCCTTAGGATAAAACCCCCATAGGGTTCGTATTATAGCTGGGGATCGTCGCCGTCATCAGCTGCGTTAGCAGCTGGACGACTCTCCCCAGCTGGTTGTCTGCTTTTTCTCCATGGTCGTGCCTGCAGCAGTGTTGGGGCTGGTGGTGGACCGCTTCCTTGTTTAGTGGTCTTAACCTGTGGCAGATTGGATCGTCGATGGTTGTTTCCCGGGTCTTCTTCTCTTGGCGTCTTCCTTCTCTTGCATTCTGGGTGTGGTTTGGTTGGCGTCGGCTTCTGTCGGCAGAGGCTAGTAGCTTCTTCTTCACAGCACATCCGTCGTAGCTCGCCGCGTGGTCAGCCCCGCAGTTCGCACACGTCGGCGTGGCTTCACGCGGGCGCGTGCAGACCGCGACGCTGTGAGCTCCCCCACAGCAGACACAACGCACTTGATTGTTGCACTTAAATGCCCGGTGCCTGAACCCCTGGCATTTAAAACATTGGCTGATCGTGGTTGGTTTCTTATGCCACCCATCCCTGGTGATTCGGTCTTTCCCTTGGTGACTGGTTCCCGCTGGACGCTCGGCTGCTAGTTCCGTCCGGGGGTGGCTCTGTCCAGATTCCGGTCGCGGTTTGTGTTTCTCGTCTCGTCGAGAAGCCTCGGGATCCTTGCTTCCGGTTGCCGTTTTTTCCCCACTTGGTTGCGGTTTGTCTTGGTTCCTTCTTCCACCGAGGCGATCGATGGCTGTCTCAACGGTTTTCTGGAATGTGCTGTTGGTGATGAACGCCGCCAGTGCTGCCCGTGTCTTCTCCGGGAGCGTCGCCATATGGTGGAGTATCTTGGACATGGTAGCCTGCTGAGGCGGCGAGATGATTTGGAGCAGATGGTCTATGGCTACTTCGGTGGCGGCTGCCTGGTCGTCGTACCTGGGTGCGTCAATTCTTGGTGCGACAGTGCCCTCTGTCTCCCGTGAGTAGGGTGGTTTGTCGACTTGATTGTTGTTTGGCGTGGCGGGGAGCTCTGCCGCCTTCATCTTGAAGAGTTTGGCATCGAGGGCATCCAGGTACTTGTCCTCGTCGAAGTTTCCTGCATAGACTGTCGGGAATGTTACATGTCTTGACCAGTCCATTTCCTCCTCGATGATTGGCTCGGCGAGATGTGCGTACTTCAACTCGCAAAGCGTTCGAGTCAGCACCTTGGTGGTTTTGGAGGGATGTCGTCAGGCATAGACTTTCTCGCTGGTCTTGACTCTGAGCTCTGGCGCCCATGGGCCTCCTTCCTTTAGGAGGTACTCAATGAGCTCCTTGATGGTGTAGTCTGCCGAGTCGAGGAAGTACTCGTGGGTCGGGGTGTAGCAGCGAAAGTGGATCGGAGTGTCAGTGCCCAGCTGGCTGTCGTCGTCCACAATGTACTGTGGTGATGACCAGCATGAGATTCTCGGTGAGTGAGATGTAGGTGAGGTGTCATGGCTGCTCGTGCTTGCTCTCGGGTTTGCAGCGTCCTTCCCTGCCGCATGGCTCCGGCAGCCTTCACTTGATTGGTTGCCTGAGTCCGACCGCTCACTGTCACCGCGCGGTAGTGACTGGACGTCAGGGCCGCGTGCTGCCGTAGGCCCGGGCTGCTCCGATAGTGAGGCGTCGTGGTGTACCGCAGCACCGGGTACCTTTCCTCTGGGAGTGTCATCTTGAACCGACCTTCCGCCACCCCTGCGGGGCGCGGACTGCGACGCCAAATCAGGTACAGCCTTCAGCTGTCCGGGCTGCGCCCATGCAGCCTCCTGGCGGCCACCCGTGGCACCAGGTGTCGACTCCAGACAGCTATCTCCATGAGAGGAGCGGTCCCGAGCCGACCGTCCTCCACCACTGCGTGGTGAGGACTGAGCGGGAGCGGCCTGCGCGGCGAGTATATCTCGTTGCGGAAGTGGTGCTGGCGTATCGTCTGGCCGCCGCTTCTTTACCATGATGCTCGTGCAACTGGAGCTGCTCGGCGAGACGTCTGCGCGCGCTGACGACAAACTTTGAATTGACTACAGTACACACACAGCTGACTTATTCGTCCAGGTTCCATTTTTACCGCAGTGTAGGGAAGTTCTTACAGCGGTACTGTATTTCCTTCCATTTTCAAGTAGGTTGTCATAATCGATGTGGCCTTACTGGAGTGTCATTTCCGGTTTTTCATTGTCGTGCTAGGTGGACAGGCCACCTAATGTTGTCATTAACTCTGGCAGTGCTGCCAAGTTGCTCAATCAGTGGGTTGGCTGATTGTAAGCAATTTTTGTGGAATTGCCTATCGAGTTTGGCGAATCTTATTCTTAGTGGCTCGAGACCGCTGATTTCATGAAGAGCGGCGGACGGCGTGTCCCTTGGTAGCTTGAATGCAAAACGAATTGCTCTGTTTTGGATCGTCTGGATTCGATCAATGTGGTTGGAGGCGGCATTGCCCCAAACCACTGCAGCATAATCTAGAACTGGTCGCACTAGAGCAGTGTACAGCCTGATGGCCTGGTTAGGCTTAAGCGTCGATGATGGGTTTAGGACAGAATAAAGTGATTTCATCCTGCCCTCCGCTTTTGCTCTCAATTTATTTACATGTTGCTTCCATGTTAATCTTCTGTCGAGTGTGACTCCAAGGTAAGTGGCAGTTTGTGTCCATGGGATGGGCTCACTGAAGAGAGTGATTGGCGGTAGCTGAGGGACCTTCCGTCTAGTGATAAAGACCGCTTGACTCTTTCCTGCGTTAAATGCAAGTCGCCATCTTTTGGCCCAGCTTTCAATATTTTTGCATGCTCTTTGTAGCATTGCTCGTGCTTGGGTGGGTCTCATGCTTCTGGTGAACTGGGGCGTGTCGTTTGTAGCATAACCCGTGCTTGGGTGGGTCTCATGCTTCTGGTGAACTGGGGCGTGTCATCCGCGTAGAGCGCAGTATGAACTCGATCAGTTCTCGGCAAGTCAGACGTGTACAAGTTGTAGAGTACCGGGCCAGTTACTTTCCCTTGTGGGACTCCGGCCTCTATTGCTCTTGCAGAAGAAAGGGAGTCTTCGAGGAGTACCCTAAAGGTCCTATTTGAGAGGTAGCTCTTCAGCAGTCTCACATGCTACAGGGGGAAACCTAAACCTAATAGCTTGTAGAGAAGCCCTTGATGCCAAACAGAATCAAAGGCTCTACTGACGTCTATAAGTACGGCCCCGAAGAATTCTTTCTTCTCAATTGCACTGAATGCGTGTTCCACTAGACGTAGTAATTGCTGTAAGGTAGCATGTAGTTTTCTAAAGCCGAATTGTTCGTTCGGTAACAGATGATCCTGGTCTATGTGCCGGCTGAGTCTCTTTAAGTATAACCATTAGAAAATTTTTGACATTGTTGGTAACAAGCTGATTGGCCTATATGATTTGGGAGATCTCCTGTCCTTGCCTGGTTTAGGTATCGCGACAATGTCAGCCTGCTTCCAAGAGTCAGGAAATTCACCAGTGGTAAGTATCCGGTTGAAGACTGCAGTGAGGTACTGAACTGCTTGGTCAGGTAGCTGTTTTAGTAGGGTGGCTCCTATGCCATCATGGCCCGTTGCTTTATTAGGATTACATTGCCGAATCATGTTGACTATTTCTTCAGTAATTATTGGTTCAATTTCTTCATCTTCAGGGATGACAGTGTTGAGGAAAAGTTGAAGTCGTTCCTCTACTAGCTGAATATGTTGAGCATCGAGGTGCTCATTGACTGGCCTGAAGTTCCCCTGAAAAACCTCCGCCGGGGCCTCAACTTTCTCTTTGGGGTCAGAGATGACGTTGTTGCCAACATATAGGGGAGGCAATTTGGCCGTTCGTCGGAGGATCCTGCGGGTGAGTTTCCAGGCAGAGCCATCTTCGATATTGATTGTCGCCATGAGACCAGCCCATTCACGATTCCGATGCTGTTGGACATCGGCTTTTATTTGCCTTTGCATCCTGTTGATGAGACGTTTAATGGCAGGATTTCGGGTTATCTGCCATTGTGAGGCTATTTTTTATTGTTATGGCCTCTCTAATGCGTGGTGGGAGTTGCTTGGAGCGGCTCTGATGGTTTGTCCGGAGGGGCGGAGTGGCGGTGTCTGCTGCCTCATTGATCCAGCGAGAGAGGTTTTTAATTGCTGTAATGGGATCAGAGTTTTCAGGTGGAGTGACATTTTGAAGTTGTTGCAAGATACTGTTTTTTGTAGTTATCCCAGTTAATGTGGGAGAGGTTTCTGTGACGTCTACTACGATGTGTAGCTCCGTCAGCTAAGTAGAAAATAACTGGGACATGGTCCGATGAGAGCGCCGTCTTGGTAGAAAACCGCAATGGTATGTTTTAGATCTTTGGTGACAGCAATATCCAGAACATCTGGGAGTCGCCCAGCCGGGAAAATTGTTGGTTCAGTTGGCCCCCAGACTACTCCATCATTGTCTTGGACTGCACGGAGAAGCTGTTGGCCTGCCGTATTTGTAACGCGCGAGTGCCAAGCGTGGTGCTTTGTATTAAAGTCACCCGCAATGAAGACGTATCCACGCAGGCGAAGTAGTGCAGCAATGTCATCTTCGTTCACTCTGCCTTTTTGTCGACGATAGCCAGCGATCAGGAGCAAGTGGCCTCTGGTTGTTTCATCAGGCACTGCTGTGGCTTCTAAGCTGGTGAGCTGGGGAAGAGCAACCTCATGGTATTTAATTGAGGAGCGAATGTAAATGGCAGTACCTCCACCTGCGGTTTGGCGGTAGTTGCGGTAGCAATTGTAATTGGGGGCAGCCGCACCCACTCCCGGCTTTAGGTGAGTTTCGTTAACGAGATACACGTCAATCTGTTCGTCACGTAGAAATTCGACGAACTCCCCCATTTGTCGCCAAATGCCATTGGAATTCCATTAGCATATTGTCAGCTCGTGAATCTTACTGGCCATGTTGTTCAGTTGTTGTAACTTTTGTTGTGTGGCCTCGACCGCCGACTTCACTGCAGCTGATATTTGCTGCGGAAGGTCAGTAAGGTTTGTTATTTTTGTTATTAGGGTAGTGACAGCTGTAAGCATGGACTGTACCATTTTTAACAGGACGGTGATTTCATTATGGTCTGGGCGTTCTGATCTGCCCGTCTGTAGATCAATGTTCTGGTTTTCATCTGTTCCTGCAGGTGTGTTCCTTCCTCGACGGTTATTATTCGGTCGGCTAGGTGTTTCCTTTGTCAGGGCCGTGCTGTAGGTTTGATCTGTAGGATTGCTGTTGTTAGCATTCTCTGGTTCAGCTTCTGCAGCTCGGTTTTCCTGCGTTGGAAGCGCCGGAAATTCATCTTGAGACAGCTGCTTTTGTTGTTGTAGGCGTTTCTTTTTAATTAAAGCTGCGTAGGCAGCATTATTGACCTTCTGCCTTTCATTGAAGCGGGCAAATGCCGGACATTTCCTGTAGCTGGCAACATGTTCGCCGTTACAGTTTGCGCACTTAGGATGTGCTTCTCCCTTAACAGTGGTGCAGTCTCTGGTGGGGTGTTCACCCGCACATTTAACGCATTTGTAAGGCATGGAGCAGTGCCTAGCGACATGTCCTACAGCTTGACATCCATAACATTGGGGTGGGCCCCGTGAAGTGCGTAGATTTTCAGTGGTGATTCTGACTGAGCAGAGAGAGGTCATCTGGTAAATTTTCCGGTTTTCCACTGTATCCGTTAGTACGACAAGGATAAGAGGAATCTCCTGATGTGATTTTGGTGACTTGAGGCGGGCCACAGTCCTGGGGACTATGTCTATGTCTTCAAGTTCTTCTTTGACATGTTCTGGAAGCATATTAAAAGGTAATCCTCTTATAACTACCTTCAGCAGTTTGTCAGGTATTGTCGGGAAAGAGTAGAAGGGCAATTCATGTCTGGAGAGGTAATCTGTAACAGCAATGTAATCTGCTGTGGTTCTTGTCATTACCTTATATAGTTCACGGCCAGATGGTTTAACCTCGTGGCCGGCTTTACAAAGCTTTCTGAGCAAGATATCAAGAGACTTGTAATCTTCTCTATAAGGCTTGGGTTCACTGAGTGTTTTAGGAACTGCAGTTTCTTCTTCTGCTGCGAGCTGTTCATATCTAATGCTGGTGGCTAGATTTGTCAGGTGCTCCTTGTTTGTTCCAGCAGTAGTGAGCCTGGCTGCCGGCGCAGTGTGGCGAGGTTGTTGGATATATCCATCCGAGTCAATAACTGCGGCTTTCTTGTTTTTATTATGGTCCTTCTTGGGCTGGGTCACTTTTCCGGTGATGATTTTGTAGGCTGCAATGCGCTTCTTCACGTTCATAACATCTGTCGGCGAACCTAGTGTTCGCTTTCGGGTTCGATCAGGACCTTCTTCTTGTTGTTCAGAAGGCAGGTGATGTAGCTCATTCGTTCCGGCGACTTCCATTTCCTCCTCTTGATGTTCTTCTTGATTGTTTGGAGAATCTAGATCCAGCTGGTTAGTGTCTGGTTCTCTGTTGACCTCCAGGTCATTTTCCGGTCTTTCAACCGGGGCGCCGTTGCTGCTCATGATGCTGTAGACATCAGTGTTGACGTAGGAAGTGCCCACAAACACAACAGGAGTGTTATTCTGATCCTTGGTTGGCACCGTGAGGTATCCGGATCAGAAACAACCCTAAGCTCTCACCAGGTGGTTCCATTCCCGCAGGAGTGGGCTGTGTGGTGGTTAAATCCCTAAAGCCTCGGAATGGGAGGGCCAAGGATCCCGAAAGAAGAGAAGCAAGTTATACCTCTTACCTTCGCTGAGTAAGCAAAACAGAAATCGCATACACGAGAAAGCTGCTAGCATGCACGTGTATACGAATACTGAGTTCGCGAGTAGTGAGTAGCATTCTCTTTCGTGTGCTGACTACAGTAGAGCAGTTGAAAAGGTTGATGTAGTCTGCAACGAGCCGCCGAAGAAGTCGGTCTCGAGTTGGCTGCGCACCCTGTAGTAAGTTGGCTGCGTGCCCTGAATTATTGTTTGAGCAGACGGAACAGTCACTAAATGCTATTTGCAAGTCGTTAAATGAAAGTGCTTCGTGACGATTAACAAGCTGATAGGAGTTGTGACACGGTGTATAGATTAAGCAAATGAAAGTGTGGTTCAGAACCTGCAGTTTGAAGAGATGAAGTGCCGTATTGTCTTATCCGCAGTCAAAATGAATAAGTAGATTTATTGGTGATGTTGGGTATGTACTTATGAATTGGTGAATAAATCTGAAGTGAATTTAAAGGCGACCGTTTGAATTAGTAGAATTAGAACCTGCAATCAAAAAACAATCAAACCCAATTATTACCCCACCAAACCCATTATCGCCCGCTTGCTCGCCACATATAACAGCAAGGTTCTTAAATCGTTACAATAGATATATTTCACTCGTGAAAGTCCGTGACCGTTTTTTGCGTATCGTCACGAGTCTAGAATAGTTCCAGTTTTTAGAATGAAAAATTATGACAGGTTGACCTGATTTGACCAAATATAAACTTGACCTGTGTTTCAGGGTGAATAAAATCTCTGAGCTTGAAGAACTCAGAAGCATTAATAGAGGTAGGTATAAAACACGAACAAGGAAAATAGCGCAATTCTTTAAATATAAACTTAACTTGTATTTGACCATTAAAGTTCACTCTGCAAAATTTAAAAAATTCCTGTTTGCTTCGAAAGTATTACGTTTTTATTGAGACTGGGCAAACACTCGTAATCATTGGTCATAGTATCTGTACCGGCCAGAGTACTTAATACACATTCCATATCAAATAAGTTTGAATATTATACACTTCCATGTTATTAAACAGTTGAGCAACTCCAAAGAAATGAATTGCCAGAATAGTTAATTTTGTAATATATTTGGTCCGATCTCCACTTAAAATAACCTAATAACTCATGTACAGTGAACATGAAGAAGACCATTAATGGAAGTTGTCAGTAAAAAACCTAAAAACAAATAAACCGTAAAGCATAAACTGTGGTCACGCAACAACATTAGTGAAAGTTTTAATTAGATTGAAATTTACCCTAAGCCGGAATGATAATTGGCATTCGTGGTTACAGCAGACACCATGAGTAATTTAATTATTTAAAGTTTTTTAAGTTACTTTCATTAGCAACATGTTACTGAAAAGGAGAATCACGTTTTTTCAGACGTAAAGTTTATCGATATTTTTTTAACTATAAAACGCTATGAAAGGCAAATTTAATGAATGTATTATGGCAATTAATTTGGTAGCAGTTGCTTAGCTATTAAATTGTGGACCTAACCACGAATTTCTACTAATGGTATCTCTGGTTGCTGTTTTGAGAACGAAGCCTGACACGTGACATCGTTCTACAGCCAATAGCTATCGAGGTGAGTGAACGAGTGAGTTGAGGAAATTATTTATAGATATCTCGGAAACGGCCCTAATGATTTGAATCGAATTTCATTTTTAGATAACGTTCTGCTTTCAAGTTTATCTAAATGCGTGTCTTCCCTGGAAAAACGCGATTAAAAAAAAAAAACAACAAAAAGACAATTCTTGTATTTGGTATCTCGGTAACTGCTCTAACGGCATCTCGTGGAAGTTTCAGATACCAGTAAGCATAATGATGTTAGTTTCTTTTTGGTTACGGTAAGGAACTGGTATATCTTTATCGAAAATTTCTAGTATTCTAGCTGATCCATGCGAATATTTCGGACATTATTGTGGTCAGTCACCGCATGGTAATATAATAATATGGAAATAAGTAAATGCAAGTATATTTATTAATTAAAGATTTTATTTTGAAGAGTAGTAATAAATATCACTTTTACAGTGAAAGGTTTATATTATTAAATACTACATGATTATTGTAAAACACTTCTAAAGTAGATATTTAAAAAATAGATATTGGCTTTGTGAGATGATTTTTTCAAACTTCTTTAATTTAAAAAACAGTATCAGCAGTTATGAACTGAGCATCGTTTCCTTGTCTTTAATACAAATATAAATATTAACGAATCTTCGAATTAGTGAAAAAGCCACGTAGATGTGACCATATGAAAAATCAGGTTCTGGTAAATATAGCGTTTCTTGGCTGGTGTTTATGAAAGTTCTAATTTTTAATCCCTTTTGATCGGATTGTAGTAAAAATCCGCCATCAGCATCAACATTGGCAGAATTCTCTACCGATTCAAAAAACGGAAAAGTTGCTTGGGTAAATTAGTATTAAGAAGGGAGAAGGGGAAGAACGGGTGCAGTTCTGTAAACTAAATGTAAACATAATTTTTTCATTTATTTTAAAACATCTTTGGGCAAATTTCCTTCAGGATCGGATAAAAACTGTAGATCATTCCAGGAAATGTTAAATTCTCTCTGAATGTCACTCATATCCCTATCCACTTTGTTTATTTGCCCCACCACTTTCGAGTAATTTGTAAGAAAGATGAATAGTTCCAATTGTAAATTTTGCATAAGGGAGAGTGGTGGATTTTTGTAAACCAAATGTGGGAAATATTTTTCTCATCGTTTTAGAGTAAACGTGTGGAAAGTACCACCGAAATCGGACACAAACAGTGGGTTTGTATAAAGAACATTTGCAAAAATTAAGGAGGGTAAAGGAGGAGAGAGATTAGCTTTCTGTAAACCTGATGCAGACAGTATTTTTCTCTTTGCTTAAAAGTAAAGAAACTAACTTAGTCCACAACCCGAAGGTTGGTTGAATCCTCCCGAAGGAGGTGTACTACCCCATTGTGTCAGAGGAAGGACAGTCCATTTCCAGAGACAAGTCCGTTTCTTTCTTCTGAGACCTACAGTTTAATGTTGAATCTAAACCACGGAACTTTCTGACGTCGCTCAGATAGTCAAATGCAACTCCTAAAAATTCCTGCATCCTCCTGGATTTCAAAACTCGGCCTAATACAGAAAATTCCGTAAGTAATCGCGTTAACTATTCAGCTACAGACCATTTTGTTGCATACGATTGTTACTATTAAACTGTGGGTTTGTATGATCAACGTTAGCAAAAATTAAGGTGAAGGGGTGGGGTAAGAAGAAGAGCGGTTTCTTTTTGCAAACCAAATGTAGACAATATTTTTCTGTTTGTTAAACGAATTAAAAATTCTAACTTAACCCACATCCCGAAAGTTGACTGTATTATCCCGAAGGTATAGTAAGCTATTGTGTCACTGGTAGGACGGCAACATCTTTTCCTCTGGGACTTACCGTACAACGTGGAATCAAACCACGGATCGGGCGTACCTCAATGAGTTTCCAGACCGCTCATTTTTGTTATATATAGCTGATACCCGCGACTTCGTACGCGTGGATTAATAATTTCGTTGCCAGAATTGAATATAGAAAGCTGTTGGTAACGTAGGATTGGTTCCAAACAACACCGAGTCGGAATAATATGGCATGAAAGCCGTTACTATTTTTTTTTTTTTTAAACTGTTTAACGTCTCTTAACAGCGAGGTCTTTCGAGACGGGAAATGATGGGTAGCAAGGAATGGAAAGGAATTCGGCCATGGCCTTTTGAAGGAAGCATCCCGGCATTTGCCTGGAGTGATTTGGGAAACCATGGAAAACCCAAATCTGGATGCCCGGATGGGGATTCGAACCGGGGTCCTCCCAAATGCGAGGCCAGAACGCTAACTGTTACACCATCACGCTCGGTGTTACTATATCATTCTACCGTCAAACCTGCCACATGAAGAGAATCAATTTCCAACATATTTAAAAACAGAAAAACAAACGAATGTGCAGGGGTGTGGGAAGGGGGAGGAGGAGGGTTAACTGAGGGGAGCTTTATTTCAGCTTGGTCATTCGATTCTTGGGTTCTAATAACTTTAGCTGGTTGTGCTCTGCTAGAGCTATACCTTAAGACAGTTGACTCCTGCAAGGCATGTCAAAAAAGAAAGCAAAATAAACTTTTGCCAGAAACATTTAAGCAGACACAAAGTAATAGTACAGAGGAAATCAACATCTATACTAAATAATACGTTTTGTCTCTAAACGAAATTTACTAACAAATCATACACTAACATAATGCGCGAGAAGCACAGCTTAAGCAACTGACGTAACATTACAGACTTCGGCTGTGGTTACACTGCAAGCGAATTCGCGCGAACAATCCTTCGCGCGAAATCGCTATTATAAACAAACACATACAAACAAAGGCAGGCGGTTACAGTAAAAGCGAATTGGTGGAGCGAATCGCTTGTTGTCGCTAGAAGTTCAAACGGGTTTGTTTTTTTCGCGCGAATGGAGCGATTCCATTGTAGGCTGAGGCAAGTGGTGTAGATTCCGTATAGTTGGAAAAGGTTTTATTTCGCGTGAATCCATCCTTTGGTTAATTCAGTTGTTTTACTTATTATTATGGATTGTGAGAAAATGATATGTTTGGTGTTTGAAAGAAGAATATTGTGGGATCAGAATCATAAAGGATATCATAACCGTGATAAATCAAGGAAGTTATGGGAAGAAATAGCAGCTGAATTACATGATAGCAGTAAGTTAACGATTTATATGTAAACTACTTTTTAATGTTACATACAGTACATTGTCTAAATGCATAGTACAGTATTAATACAACTCACATTAAATGTTACTAGACGACCGGTGCGAAAATTTCGCGAATAAAATGCGATGAATAGTGAGGTTGAATATGATGTCAGCAAAGCTTAGTCATTACTCTTCATACTCCTACTTCATTTATCGATTTTGGTTAGAAATCCAGTGAGATAAATAGTTTGAAACACAAAAAACATATTTTAGAAATATTAATATTTATGCCCTTTTGAGGGTCGAATTACGAAAAATTCCTTTCTCAAAATATAATGTTACCACGGCGCAAATCTTAATCTTTAATATGATACCTCATTTATCTATATCGGTTAGATATCAAGGGAGATAAATAGCTCGTGACACAAAAATGCGTTGTAGAACCGTTTATCCTATTTCCCTTTAAGCCTTGAAAACCAAAAACTTCTTTCTTAAAATATGATGTCACCAAAGCTGAGACATTATTCCTCATAATCCTACTTGATTTATCAATTTTGGATAGATATCAAGGGAGATAAATGGCTCGAGACACAAAAAACACATTTAGAAAAATTATCATTTTTGCACTTTAAGGGTCGAATTACGAAAAAGTCCTTTCTTAAAATATAATGTTACCACGGCGGAGACCTTAGTCTTTAATATGAAACCTCATTTATCTATTTCTGTTAGATATTACGGGAGATAAATCGCTCGTGACACAAAAACGAATTGCAAAAATATTGATACTTTTGCCCATTAAGGGTCGAATTCCGAAAAAATTCTGTCTTATTATATGACATCACTAAAGCGGAGATCTTAATCTTTAAAATGATACTTCATTAAATGATTTCAGATAGGTATCTTTGGAGATAAATGACTCATAACACAGAAAACAGCATTTTAGAAATATTAAACATTTTCATCCTTTAAGGGTCGAATTCCGAAAACTTCAGTTCTTTAAATATGATGTGACCAAAGTGAAGACCATAAGCTTTAAAATGACACCTTATTCATTGATCTCGGTTAAGTATGAAGGAAGATACAGGCTTGTGACAAAAAATACCTTACAGAAATGATATATACTAGACGACCCGTGCGAAATTTTCGCGAATAAACTGCTACGAATAGTGAGGTTGAATATAATGTCACCAAGTTCGGTCATTACTCTTCATACTCCTACTTCATTTATCGATTTTGGTTAGAAATCCAGGGAGATAAATGGCACGAAACACAAAAAACATATTTTAGAAATATTGACATTTTTGCGCTTTATGGGTCAAATTACGAAAAATTCCTTTCTTAGAATATAATGTTACCACGGCGGAAACCTTAGTCTTTAATACGATATGTCATTTATCTATATCGATTAGATATCAAGGGAAATATAAGGTTCGTGACACAAAAATACGTTGTAGAACAATTTATACTTTTTCCCTTTAATAGTTGAATTCCAAACACTTCTTTCTTAAAATATGATGTCAGCAAAGCTGAGACATTATTCCTCACAATCGTACTTGATTTATCGATTTTGGATAGATATCCAGGGAGATAAGTGGCTCGAGACACAAAAAACGCATTTTAGAAAAATTGTTTTTTTTGCCTTTTATGGGTCGAATTACGAAAAATTCCTTTCTTAAAATATAATGTTACCACGGGGGAGACCTTATTCTTTAATATGATACCTCATTTATCTATATCGATTAGATATCAAAGGAGATAAATCGCTCGTGACACAAAAATCGGTTATAGAAATATTTATACTTTTTTCCTTTAATGGTTGAATTCCAAAAACATTCTTTCTTAAAATATGATTTCACAAAGCTGATACATTACTCCTTATATTCCTACTTCATTTATCGATTTTGGTTAGATATCCAGGGAGATAAATGGCTCGAGATACAAAAAACGCATTTTAGAAAAATTGACATTTTTGCCTTTTAAGGGTCGAATTACGAAAAATTCCTTTCTTAAAATATAATGTTACCACTGGCGGAGACCTTATTCTTTAATATGATACCTCATTTATCTATATCGGTTAGATATCAAGGGAGATAAATCGCCTCGTGACACAAAAATCGGTATAGAAAAATTTATACTTTTTCCTTTAAGGGTTGAATTCCAAAAACATTCTTTCTTAAAATATGATTTCACAAAGCTGATACATTACTCCTTATAATTCCTACTTCATTTATCGATTTTGGTTAGATATCCAGGGAGATAAATGGCTCGAGATACAAAAAACGCATTTTAGAAAAATTGACATTTTTGCCCTTTAAGGGTCGAATTACGAAAAATTCCTTTCTTAAAATATAATGTTACCACGGCGCAGACCTTATTCTTTAATATGATACCTCATTTATCTGTATCGGTTAGATATTAAGGGAGATATAATCGCTCGTGACACAAAAATGCGTTATAGAAAAATTTATACTTTTTCCCATTAAGGGTTAGAATTCCAAAAACATTCTTTCTTAAAATATGATGTCACAGAGCTGAGACAATACTCCTCATAATCCTACCTCATTTATCTATTTTGGTTAGATATCCTGGGAGATAAATGGCTCAAGATACAAAAAACGCATTTTAGAAAAATTGACATTTTTGCCCTTTAAGGGTCGAATTACGAAAAATTCCTTTCTTAAAATATAATGTTACCACTGGCGGAGACCTTAATCTTTAATATGATACCTCATTTATCTATATCAGGTTAGATATTAAGGGAGACAAATGGCTCGTGACACAAAACGAATTGCAAAAATATTGATACTTTTGCCCTTTAAGGGTTGAATTCCGAAAAATTTCTGTCTTAATATATGACGTCACTAAAGCGGATATCTTAATCTTTAAAACGATACTTCATAAACGATTCTCAGATAGGTATCCAGGGAGATACTTGACTCATAACACAGAAAACAGCATTTTAGAAATATTTGACATTTTCGCCCTTTAAGGGTCCGAATTCCGAAAACTTCATTTCTTAAAATATGATGTGACCAAAGGGAAGACCATAAGCTTTAAAATGACACCTCATTCATTGATTTCGGTTAAGTATGAAGGAAGATACAGGCTTGTGACAAAAAAATACCTTATAGAAATAATATATACTAGACGACCCGTGCGAAAATTTCGCGAATAAAATGCGATGAATAGTGAGGTTGAATATAATGTCACCAAGTTCAGTCATTACTCTTCATACTCCTACTTCATTTATCGATTTTGGTTAGAAATCCAGGGAGATAAATGGCTCGAAACACAAAAAACGTATTTTAGAAATATTGACATTTTTGCGCTTTATGGGTCGAATTACGAAAAATTCCTTTCTTAGAATATAATGTTACCACGGCGGAAACCTTAGTCTTTAATACGATATGTCATTTATCTATATCGATTAGATATCAAGGGAAATATAAGGCTCGTGACACAAAAATACGTTGTAGAACAATTTATACTTTTTCCCTTTAATAGTTGAATTCCAAACACTTCTTTCTTAAAATATGATGTCAGCAAAGCTGAGACATCATTCCTCACAATCGTACTTGATTTATCGATTTTGGATAGATATCAAGGGAGATAAGTGGCTCGAGACACAAAAAACGCATTTTAGAAAATTGACTTTTTTGCCTTTTATGGGTCGAATTACGAAAAATTCCTTTCTTAAAATATAATGTTACCACGGGGGAGACCTTATTCTTTAATATGATACCTCATTTATCTATATCGGTTAGATATCAAGGGAGATAAATCGCTCGTGACACAAGAATCGGTTATAGAAAAATTTATACTTTTTTCCTTTAAGAGTTGAATTCCAAAAACATTCTTTCTTAAAATATGATTTCACAAAGCTGATACATTACTCCTTATATTCTTACTTCATTTATCGATTTTGGTTAGATATCCAGGGAGATAAATGGCTCGAGATACAAAAAACGCATTTTAGAAAAAGTGACATTTTTGCCCTTATAAGGGTCGAATTACGAAAAATTCCTTTCTTAAAATATAATGTTACCACTGGCGGAGACCTTATTCTTTAATATGATACCTGATTTATCTATATCGGTTAGATATTAAGGGAGATAAATCGCTCGTGACACCAAAATGCGTTATAGAAAAATTTATACTTTTTCCATTTAAGGGTTGAATTCCAAACACATTCTTTCTTTAAATATGATGTCACAAAGCTGAGACATTACTCCTCATAATCCTACCTCATTTATCGATTTTGGTTAGATATCCAGGGAGATAAATGGCTCGAGATACAAAAAACGCATTTTAGAAAAAGTGACATTTTGGCCCTATAAGGGTCGAATTACAAAAAAAATCCTTTCTTAAAATATAATTTTACCATGGCGGAGACGTTATTCTTTAATATGATACCTGATTTATCTATATCGGTTAGATATTAAGGGAGATAAATCGCTCGTGACACAAAAATGCGTTATAGAAAAATTTATACTTTTTCCATTTAAGGGTTGAATTCCAAACACATTCTTTCTTAAAATATGATGTCACAAAGCTGAGACATTACTCCTCATAATCCTACCTCATTTATCGATTCTGGTTAGATATCCAGGGAGATAAATGGCTCGAGATACAAAAAACGCATTTTAGAAAAAGTGACATTTTTGCCCTATAAGGGTCGAATTACAAAAATATCCTTTCTTAAAATATATGTTACCATGGCGGAGACCTTATTCTTTAATATGATACCTCATTTATCTATATCTATATCTATAAACAAATACATTTCACTATCAAATCAACCTTATCAGGATGGCATTCTATTGGTTTGTTCATAGTGTCCACTTTGCTGTCATAATTCCAAAGGAGCATTCTACTGTTCTCCGACAACGGGATAGTCTGTAATTAAATATTTCTTCCTCGCGTGATAGGTTTCGTTTCGAAAATGGTTTCATCAGATATAGTTTTAAGGGATATGCATCGTCACCTAGCAAGACGTGCGGAAGAACTACATCAGAATTAGGAAGTGGTTTATCATCTGGTAGCAATGTTCCACTTTCTAGCTGTTGTTACAAAGTTGAAGATGCAAAGGTTCCGCCATCACTTAGTTTCCCGTATCCACCAACATCAATGCAAATAAATTTATAATTTGCATCAGCTACTGCCTGCAGTACTATTGTAAAGTATTGTTTATAATTATAAAACATGGTTCCTGATTCTTTTGGACATTTAATACGGATATGTTTACCATCGATACAGCCGACACAGTTTGGGAAATGCCACTGATCAAAAAATTGTATGGAGCTTCTCAATAGCGATTCCTTTGTAGGCTGAGGCAAGTGTTGTAGATTTAATTTCTTCCATATAGCAGTACATGTTTCATATACGACTTTTCTTATCGTACTATGTAACATTCGAAACGAATAGGATAGGGAACGAAATCCCAGCCCAGTTGAGAGAAATCTGAAATAAATTCAAAATTTTAATTAGAATTAATATATAAATGCAGTGCTGGATCCAGGACGGTTGGGGGAAGGGGGAAAACCGGCGCGGCAACTTAAGGGGGTGACAAGTGGCAAATTCAAGTGTCGGCAAACTCTTTTAGGGACCGTCCATAAACCACGTAGCTCGGTCTATGAGGGGTAGGGGTTGGCTTGAAAGCTACGTGGGGGAAGGGGAGAGGTTCGAGCCAGGCCACGTAGCTTTTCATTTATACTATGGTCATGTCACAGTTAAAATGAGGTTCATATCACTCAAAAGCATGTAAATATATATTTCCGTCATTTAATATTATGCCCGTATGTAAATTACGATAGTTTAACAAGAGAAAACAATACAAAATATCTTCTGGAATCAATAGGGAAAATACGCTACATGCTACATGCGACAAAAGCCTCGTGGGTCTACGTGGGGGGGAGGGGGGGAAGGGTGGTTCAAAAGAGGCCAAAATGATCTACGTGGTTTAAGGACGTTCCCTTAGCTCTACTGTCAATTGCAGCAGACTCATGTTTTTACGGGGCGGCAGTTTAAAAGTTTCTGCCCAAGCTAGGACAATCCGTGGATCCGTCACTGCATAAATGCTGCATAATATTTTTAATACAATATGATCTAGCAGTAATAGTTCTTTCTTTATTTTCAGGTGAAGTAGTAAAGTCAAAATGGAAAGGACTAAAAGACACTTTTCGGAAAGAACATAAAAAGTTAGGTAAATACAAATAATCTGGTGGGGCAGGGGGAGAAAAAAGTGGTTCTTCTTGGCCTTACTATAATAGCTTATATTTCTTGTCAGACCAAATGACACATAGAGAGGCATCTGGAAATATTCTATCATTACCTTTGCCAAATGAAAATGTAGAAGAAATGTCACAAGAAAACAGCAAGTACCAAGACGAAACAGAATTTCATAAAAAACAGAAGCTCAGTGAGGAGTGTCAGCACGATGCAGTAGAGGTTACACAACCGACAAACATTGCCAATCTGTCTAACTTACCTTTAGAGAAGAGCACATCATCAGTGTCAAGAATGACACATCAACAATTAAATAAGCAACAGCAAGGACGCTCTTATAAAAGGCCAAACGATATACAGGCTAGAATGGTAGAACTGGAAGAAGAGAAGCTGAAATTTTTTAAAGAAAGGAAAGTGGAAACAGAGGAAAAGAGAGATTATGACTATCACTTTTTGATGGGTTTACTTACTACCTCATTTGAAAAAGGTAAAACCAGATAAAAAAGTGCTGATCCAGCTTCAGTTACAACAAGTTCTTGTTAACGAAGTGTTATCTTATAAGACAGAACCACCACAGCATGAAATCGTTCCGTTTTCTGCAGGCCCTTCACCCCAACTTTCTCATACTCCTCAACCTACACCCTCTCCAGCATTATCACACTCTAGTTCTCAAGAGCTTTCTTCATCCACATCTTTCTCTAGTCCTACCATGTCCCAACATTTCAGTGATCAATAGGTAACACTCAAATCCTGCAGGTGGAAATTCCAGAAAAGGAAGAAACAAGTTACAATGTCGCAACATACATCAAGAACTTCCAGAATTAAAATTAGAATTAAATTTATTTTACTTACCATAAAGTTACTGTCAGTTTTTCAGATGGTGAAATACATTCTCTGAAGTTACACTGCCTTGCTATTTCTTCCTCTATTGCATTCAATATATATGAGTATGTGTCATAAGTCATACGATAATATTCATAAAACTTTAGTGGCTGGTTCTTTAATTCATCAAAAAGTTTAAAATATTCACTCAAATGGTGATTCAAGAATATTTCATTAACCCAGAATTGCCTCTTCCTCTTTTCAGATGCAAAGAGTTTCAAAAATGGGTTTTCAGCAAAATAAAATTCATCTTCAATATCCATATTCTTGAATTTTCGCCAGTCGAGTATGATATGATAAATTTTACTTAGCTTCTAAACAACCGCTTTGAATCGCGTGACCACTTCTTCCGGCGACTACGATCGCGCGAATGCGCTTGCACTGTAACCACTTCTCCTTCGCGCGAATTCGCTTGCAGTGTAACCACAGCCTTACACACACATCGTCCCTCTATTACCATTCGATAAGTTCTCAAAATTTCGTGACTACAACTGTTATTCATACCGGAAAAAAAAAATGTCCTGTGTCCTTCCTACAGATACAAAGTATTTCCTTGCTATATCGGTATAGCAATTTAGTCGTCAAAACGTAACAAAAAGACAGAGACTTACTTCCGCATTTATAGTATTATTACTGCAGATCACACACACACTGACTGCGAGAGTAACAACCCCTAAGGGATCAATATAACGTAAAAAAAGTGTACACCTACAGCATTGGTAGACTACATACGATTTGCCTCGCATTGAACCCCTAAATTTGTGGTATCTACAGTTGAACATGCAATGCAAACAACCAACGGTCTTGTTTGACTCATACGATCAAAAACAATTTTTAAAAATCTTTGCTTCCCCGGGGATTTGAACCGGAGCCCACGATCCAAACATCTGTAAGCAAGCGCTTTAACCACGAAGCTACCAGACCGTTTTACGGATAAGCTGTATAGACACCTACACATCCTACGCGTCTGTCTGTCGCCGTTCAGTAAGTTTTCAAAATTATGTGACAACATATATTATTTATACAGAGAAAAGTATGCTATGTTCATTCTAATGCCAAATAGCATCTCCATGTCAAATTTCACCACGATCGGATTAGCCGTTTGGCCCAAGAAACGTAACAAACGGAGAGACAGATGGACAGAGTTACTTTCGCATTTATAATATTAGTAGAGACACACAGCGCACTTATAAAAATGATAATACACGAAAAATTCAAGAAACTCGGTTATGTCGTAAATGTAAACACATATGGCGTGGAATTGACTGTAGCATAAAGAAACCGAATCACACCACAATAAATTAACGCATCGCCATCTGTTAGAAACTTATGGAACTATAATAATAACTTTGTGTGGTCGTAACGACTTGGTGACAGGGTTTCTATTGGCTGCGCATTCTGCCTCTGCCGTACAGGGGACCTATAGTTTTACTTGGAATCCGAACTACGGTACCATCCTGGCGTACTTCACAGTACACAGGAAACTACGCCAGAGGTGAAGGCCGGGTTAAGTGACTATGAAAATCCCCGCCGAGGTAGCGATTCGAACCGGGGACCTTTCGATCGCCAGACTGTCGCCTTAATAACTTTTTTATTTTTTTATTTTTAAAAGATGGCTTTCATTTTTTTTCCATCTTAGCCATCTGTAAGTTTATCGTTGTTTATTCGAATTTCGTCTGTACTATACTATCGTTTTCTCATTGCGGACAACACAGGACGGACACAACACCCATGCCCTCGGCCGGTTTCGAGCCGGCGACCCTGGCAACGCAAGGCAAGATGGCTAGCCGCTACGCTACCAGGGCCGGCTACCACTGAGCCGCCAGACCTCTCAAACCCACGGAACTTACAAATCATTACAAACCACTGTCCTAAGACAAACATTTAATGAACATTTAATTCCCAATAATAAATAATGAGGTCAATAATCAAGATCAAAACTATCTTATATTTTAAGTTGGACCAAATTACACACAGTAAGCCAAATTTAATCAAAATCGGTTAAGTGGTTTCGGAGTTTATCTCGGACAAACATCCTGACGAGATATATATCTTTATATATAAAGATGAATGTATGTTTGCTTGTTTTGTTGGTTTGTTTGCTTGTTTGTTAGTTTGTTTGTTCTTCATACAAATCCACAGTTTTCATCCGATCTCGATGAAACTTTGCACACTTATCCTTTGAAACAAGGAGAAAAATACTGTCTACATTTGGTTGAAAAATTATCTGTATAAATAACACATGTTGTCTCATAACTTCGAAATACGGCGATAGACAGACACGTTGGGTGTAGACGTCAACGTACCGTGCGGATTGAATGTTAAACTGTAGATATTAGAAAGTTAGGGGTGCAATGCGAGGCAATTTATAGGTAGTCTTGCAATGTTGTAGGTGTACACTTTTTTACGTTATAATGATCCCTCAGGTGTTTTTCGCAGTCGGTGAGTGAGTGTGAACCACAGTAATATTGTTATAAATACGGAAGTAAATCTCTCTCTTTTTGTTACGTTTTGACGACTAATGGCTATATCGTTGTAATGGAATTTTATAAGGAAATCGGTATGAAGGGCACAGGATATTTTTTCCAGTATGATTAACAGTTGTAGTCACGAAATTTTGAGACCTTATTGAATGGTGACAGAAATATGTTGAAAATTGATTCTCTTCAAGAGACAGGTTCGACGGTACAATGATATAGTGATAGCTTTCCTGTCATATTATTCCGACTCGATATTGTTTGGGACCAATCCTTCGTTACCAACAACTTTCTATATTTAATTCTGGCAAAAAAAAATCTCAATCCACGCGTACAAAGTCGCTGGTACGGGCTAGTATATATATATTTCGTATCTTGGAAACGGCTCTAACGATTTCAATGGAAATTAATTTTTAGATAACATTTAGCTTTTCAAGTTTATCTAAATACGCGTCTTCCCTGCAAAAACATTTTTCTTTAAAAGAAATATATGAGGTGGTAAACCGGATGATTTCAGCGATTTGAATGAAATTTCATATGTAGATACCATCAGGGCCCGCTCTAGCCGTATTGCCGCCCCGGACAAATAGACAAATTGCCGCCCCTTAAGATTATGTAGAATTATATATTTTTTAAAAAAATAATTAATTTTTAATCGAATAAAATATTTAATTTTAAATTTTAATAAAATCATATATTCATAAATAAGCTTATTGAATTTTGATATAGCGGCACAAAATAGAGAAATTAATTATGAAATATCTGTACATAGCCACAAATTAACCATATTTTTACGTTTTTAAATGCTATTACAGATGGATATTATCACACAAACAATCTAAATGCCATTATTTTGAAAATAAAACGAGATTACATAAAACCACAAAAAAACTTTTTTTCTTACTTTCAAGTTGCGAATTTTTTATTACATCTTAAAATTTATTTCATCAGCAATTTCATACTCAATTGCCAAAATGGCTAAATCATTAAATTATAAATTTCTTGGTTATCGTAAATGCTTAGCAAGGCGTCGAATACATCTCCCAAATGAAATTTTAAAGGTTTTAATGCCTCTATCCTCTCTATCCTACTCTCCCATCTAGTGTCACTCCATGTTTTCAAAGTTGAACCCTGAACATGCTTTAAAAGTATTGCCCATCGAAAAGTAGATGCCAAAAAGAATAAATATATTTTTTGGACCATGTTGAAGAAATTAGCGGCTTCCAAGGATGCTTTTGCCATTAATAACAAGATTGAGAGAATGGCTACTACACGGAACATTGAATGCTGGCGAATTATATTATTTAATTCTAAATTGCACTCCTGCTTTATTGCGCCTCGTATTGGACCCATTGTCAGTCCCTGTCCTCTGATATACTGCAAATTTAAACACAAATTATTAAGTTCTCCAACTATAATGTCAGACATTTGTTTTCCTGTGAATCTTTCGACTGGTAAGAAGCCTTAAAAACTTTCATTAATTTTAATCTCAACATCAGGATTAAATTTATTGGTTGAAACATATCTGATTACAAGAGTAATTTGCTGTATCTTACTAAAGTCAGGAGTACAGTTTAAAATTATGGAAAAATATTTGAATTATTTTATTTCATTAATAAGATGAGAGTTTACACTTTGATGCAGCAGATCTGCTATCCCGGTTTGTATATTTTTCCCAAGATATTGAGCTTTAGTCTCTACTTTTTAGAGCACTCAACAGACGTGCTCTTCCATAGTGGGATCGTATTCAGACAGTAACTCAACTATTTTTAAGAAATTACCGGTATTATGCTCAAACAACTTGTCGCTTGTACCTTGAAAAACCAGTCAACTTTTACCAATCATATTGGTAATTGCAACGATTTTTAGAAGCACCTCATTCCAATGATTTATTTCGGCATTAATAACTCTTTGAGTGGCAGTATCTACAGTTTTACAACAATTTAATCTTTTTTGCCTGAATATGATTTTTCGAAATTTCATGCTCTTTTAAAGTTTCGTCGAGGTTCTTCCAATTTTTAAAACCCTCTTTTAAGAGAGAACTAACTAAACAACTGAAATTTTGCAACAGAAGCAGTAAACTCAGTTACCTAATCTCGCAATATTTGCTCTACGTTGCTGAAAATTCGTGCATAATATGTTGCGCTAAAACGTCGATCTGTATCATTGGAAGGAAATTTGTAATTATGCAATAGTTTATGTGGACCTTCCCTTACTAAAAAGCTTCTTACAGCGTCTAATAAAATTCTTGGCCACAAAGTTTTAGAACGCCTTCTGTGAGTCTCACGTTGGTGTCAGTTCCAGTTGGTTTACAAACTTCGTTCATTTGTTCGATATTATTCTCTGACGATTCTATACTTCATTTGTATCCCGACCTGATATTGGATTCTAAGATTTGTTTTGGTAAAACCCTGAATACAGTAAATTTTATTTACGCGCCAGATTGATTCTGCCTTTACACTTCCTTTCCCAACATTCTTTTTTTGTACTGGTAACCAGATAGTTTTCTTTGACCGTCAGACATTTTGGAAGAGGCATGCACGTAACTCAAACAATGTACACTATAAAATAATATAAAAAGTAAATATTTATCCTTGCTCTAAATAAGCTAAAACCATAACTAAGATAAATTATTTTCAGTCTATAAAAAAAAATATTTATGCACAACACAAAATATTTTCCATGCCCTGTGAACATAAAGAAAGTTTAGTGTTACTACACAGTCAAAGCTTATTCGCGGATGATACTATCCGTAAATTTGCTGCAAATACGGAAACCGTGTATTCAGAATGGCAATTTCTATAGGCTTGAACGGAATAGGTTAAAAGTTCACAAACAAAAAAATGATGTGGAGTGATTGCACTTATTAAACCAACTGACAAAATTATTCACATTCACTAAAATAGTTAATGAATTTCATTTTGTTGAGACGATTTACAAATGCAGCAATTAGAGTATCTGTAAACCGCATTCGTATATATAATAAATATTATGGATTATTATATGTTAGCAGTTAGCATTCGAAATTAAATATACTAATGGTATGTGAAGTAACTAATCGGTAATCAGCAGCTGGTAATACTATTTATTTATTAATGATTGTAACTACAGTCCCACACCCAATAAACTACAGTATTTTCACAAGCAACCAAAGCTAGCGTATGTGGTTCAAGTTTACGTCGCGATACACGACGATGATAATTTAGGATAAAATTGATTGTATCAATGCGCGTGTGATTGAGGCTTTGAATTTGTAGCGCCAATATTAGCGGAGATTATGGTTAGGTTGAGATTCAGCCTAGACCAATATGAAAACTGAACCTTTTTGTCACAGCCAATGGCACGAGGAATTTAGTTATTTAAACAACATTCATGAGCACTATGTCACGTTGTGATGACATGTTTTTTTTTTTTTTTTTACTGTCGTCAGTCATTAGACTGGTTTGATGCAATCCTCCATCCCTTCCTATCCTGCGCTAACCTTTTCGTTTCATGTATCGCGACGTAAACTACTCCCGCGTATGTAATTTAACCCAACCAAAACACTTACGATGCCTGTAATTTGTACAACAAATCTGTGAGGCTCGGATAACGAGAAGAAATTATTATGCAAATTATTCCACTTCGATTTCCAATAACTAAGATCCATATTGATTTGGTTCATCAATTCAATAAAATAAATACTCAGCATCTCCCGCCAAGCACTATCGATTCCATGTATTAGAGCCTAGCTGCAAATGCGAAAAACACTCCTATTCACCGCGTCTAGTAACCTGTGGGCAGTATGACGTCGGAATCAGTGCAGGTAGCTGGGGGCAGGTGTAACAGCCCCCACCTACTGGGCTTCTGTTGTGTGCTTTTGTCGTTGTGCGCCTATGTCGTATATCCAACTAAACAACAGTTTAATCATAGATGTATTTACCTTTAGAAATTATGAAATCCTGAAGTAAATTTTATGACCTACCACTTATCACTAATAACGTAATAGTAAGACTAATGCTGTTGTGTAATGAAACCACTTTTGTAATTAGCAATAATAAGCAAATTGAGACAACAACGCGTTCTACTCGCGTGCTAAGGCCCAATTCACACAGAAGAGACGTGGCGCGGACTTCGGGCTGAGACATGGCGCGAACGCGGCGCATTTTGAAGTTGCTCCTATGGCGGAATTCACACAGAGGCGGCGAAGCAACGACGCGCCCCTTTGAGGTCCGCGCCCCGTCTCTTCGAAGTCTCTAGGGGTACGCCCAAATAGCTAAGAACTGTAAGTTTTTAACGAACGAAAAAATCGGTATGTGGACTTTTTTTATTAATTGGGTACTTAATCCATTAATATTATTAATATTTTTCTCACACTTACAGCCGAAATGGCGCCCCTAAATTTTAGCGCCCCGGGCAAATGCCCGGTTTGCCCCCCCCCCCCCCCCTAGAGCAGGCCCTGATACCATTTTTCTTTTTCAAGTTTGAACGAACAATTCTTGTATTTGGTATGTTGAAAACGGCTCTAATCTCATCTCGTAGAAGCCTACTGATGTTAGATTCGCTTCTCTTTCTTTAGAACAAGGAACTGTACACTTCAAAATGGTTAGGAAGCCTTCAAAAAAACTTTTAAATTTAATCAAAATTTTGCATTTTGAACAGAATTCGATAGATGCCGACCGAAGATCGGTCACCCAGGTTCTTCGTAGTTGATAACAATGGGTTTGTAAAAGATGTTACAGTCTATTATCACCCCATACAGATTAAATTTCAGGATAATAAAGCTTTTGATGTTTTCCACCAACCAGGTGACCCTAGAAAATGATAGGTCAGATGGGCTAAGGTATATTCGTCTTGGGTATTCTGATGGTGTGGGAGAACATCGATCGGCCTGTCGACACCTCCCACAACAATCAACGGCCTTCTTTAGGCCACCAAATCTGTAGTTAGGTGGGGCGAAGGGCAGGGGGGAGAACAAAGGACTTATTGACAGGTCGTTAATGGGTTAATGGGTAATTAGTCAGTCTACTGAAGATGTACCATGGAAATTAGGGAACTGGGTTGTAAAATTTTGGTCACACCATTGCTTAAATATGGTAGAGCAATGTGGCACCCACATTGTTGGTTTCAAATTTAAGAATTGGAGAGAGCCAGAAGGGAGACAGCTAGATTTGTTTGTGAAAATTATCTGATAACATAATCAGTAACTGATATGGTAAAGAAGTTAAATTGGGAGTCACTGGAAAATAGGAGGAGGGTGAAAAGATTGCTTGGATTGTACAAGGAATTTATTGGTGACTAGTGTAAGCCCGTGACCGTTTTTTGCATATGCTCTCGGATCTAGAATAGTTCCAGTTTTTAGAATGAAATGTCATAAAAGTTTTCCCTGTAATGGCTGAAATAAGAAGCTTACCTGTCACTCACCAAATTGGTTCCCTCTGCACAATTTGAAAAAAAAAAACTTCAATTTGCAGGGACTTAGAAACAATAATAGAAGAATTCACATCGAAAGAGTCGCTCGCGCTATTGTTTATTTTTGTTTCAAATGTCGTGGTTGCTTGACTTGTATTTGACCCTAGAGATTCACTCTGCAAAATTTAACCTGAAGGGAATGCGATCATAAATCGCAACAAAAATTGCTTCGAAAGTATCTCGTTGTAATGTAATCTTTGGTCATCGCATACGTAGCGGCCAGAGATATTTCTAGAGATCTTAGATTAGGAGCGTTATTTAATAGGTAAGCAACTCCGAAGGTGTGGATTAGCAGAACACTTGTTTAGGGAACGTACTGCCCCCGTCAAATAACCTAACAACCCACATGCAATGAACAAGAACAAAGAACATTATGGCAAGTGGTTAGTAAAACTAACACCACCTATATTCTAGGTGATGTTACTAAAACCCGTAAAAACCAAATAAACCACAATGTTTAAACTTTGGTTGAACTGAAATATTAGCGGAAGGTTCGATTAAACTGAAATTTAACTTAGGCCGGAAAAAGGAATGGTATTCGTCGTACAGCAGAGGCCAGGAGTAATTTAATTTTTTGTGTTGCTTTCATTAGCAACATGTTACTGAAATGTAATTCCACGTTTTTTTAGCCATGGAGAGTTTGTATATTTTTTAAGAATGAAATACAAAATAATCAAACTTAATGAATGTATTCTGGCAATTAATTTCATAGGAGTTGCTTAGGATTAAACTGTGCAACATAACCCCATATTTCTAATAATCTTTGGTCGCTGGTAATTTGCGAGCAAAGGCTGAGCATGATGTCACCGTTCTCCATCCTATAAGTATCGAGGTGAGTGAGTGACCTTACGAAATTATATAGTAGGCTAGTGTAAGCCCGTGACTGTTTATTGCGTATCATCACGGGTACAGAATAGTTCCAGTTTTTACGATGAAAGATTATGACAGGTTGATCTGCTCTGGCCAAATATAAGCTTGACCTGTTGCTTCACCCTAAGGATGAATAAAATCTCTTGAGCTTTGAGAACTCAGAAGCATAAATAGAGGTAGGTATTAAACACGGATAGGAAAGATCGCTCTATCGTGTAACTGTTTCATAGGTCATACACTCGAACTTGCTTAAATACAAACTTGTTCACTCTGCAAAATTAAAAAAAAAAAAAAAAAAAAAAAAATCCTGTTTACTTCGAAAGCATCACGTTGTTTATTATTGAGACAGGGCAAACACTCATAATGTTAACTTTGGTCATAGTATCTACGACGGTCAGAGAACTTAATACACATTCCATATTATGAAACAGTTGAGCAACTCCGCAGAAATAAGTTGCCAGAGTAGTCGATTCGGTGACACATTTGGTCTGATGTCCACTTAAAATAACCTAATAAGTCACATACAGCGAACATGAATAAAGACCAATAACGAAAGTGGTCAGCAAAATGCCTAAAAAGCAAATAAACCGTAATGAATAAATTTTGGTCAAGCAACAACATTAGTTAAAGTTGTAATTAAACTGAAGTTTATCCTAAGCCGAAATGTGAATTGCCATTCGTGGTTACAGCTGAGACTATGAGTAATTTTTTTAAGTTCCATTAATTAGTAACATGTTACTGAAAATCAGATCTACGTTTTTTCAGCCGCAAAAGGTATTAACATTTTTTAAACTATGAAACGCTATGAAAAGCAAACTTAATGAATGTATTATGCCAATTAATTTGGTAGCTGTTGCTTAGTCATTAAATTGTAGACACAACCACGAATTCCTTCTAATGGTATATCTGGTCGCTGTTTTGTGAGCGAAGGCTGACACGTGGCACGGGCACCGTTCTCCAGCCAATAGCTATCGAGGTGAATGGATAACCTTACGAAATTATATATTAGACTAGCGGAGTTCCCGGCGTTGCCCGGTATAGTTGGCGTAGATTTACCCGTGCCCTATTTTTATTCCCTCAATGAGAAACATTTGCTCAAAGTTTCATAAAATTCGCACCAACTTTTTTCGTAATTAAAACAACCCTAGATTCATCCGCTCCCAACAAAGAAGCGGGTGGGTTGAAGTTCATTTGCACGTACACTTGTAACGATAAAGTGGCGTCTGCTAGCGGCGATAATGCACTAGTAGCTTGGTGTGGGGTAATTGTTGTTCGTCTAGATATCAATGGATTGCAGGTTCTTCTACTAATAATTCACAAAGTCGCCATATAGATAATCTTTCAATTTATTCAACGAACATACAATTTCTAAGCCACCACCACCAGTGATTATAATTTGACCGTATGTAAAAGCTATCCAGGACTTCTTCTCCTACAAACTGCAAGTTCTGAGCTACACTATTATCACTTGGTTTAGATGCTTTAGTTCAACGCCCACGAGTTCACTGCTATTTACGAAACACTGCAGTTTATCTGCATGACGGCGGCGTACGTATAATGTTTCATCAGGTCCACACGATACTGCCAGACGCATCGCCAAACAATCACTGCCCCGCGCAACCAACCGTGTCCGACCTCCAAGACAGTGAGTCACAGACTGCCCTCAACAATCCAACTCGCATCTCGCGTCACACTTTCAACAATCGGATCGTCCTGATTCCACCGCTCAACACGAACACACACATGGCTTTTATACTGTCTCGCCACACACTTTTTTAATTCGTTTGAAAAGATTCATGTATATCAAGCTTCATTAATTTGGTTAAGAAATTGCATTATAAGATTACTAAAAAATGCTAGATTATGCTGGAAATTCACATTCGATTCAATTGCGAAGTGAATATACTTTTTGCTCGAAACGCCAGATACTTTAACTCCGCAGATTCATCCTTTTATACAAATATCGAAAGTGAATCCAGAATAGTATCATCGTAAACAGAAGACTATTGACGATAGCCAGAGACATTTTCCAGAGATCTTGCTTAAAAAAAATCTGTTGTTTCTTCTATGGCGTTTAAAAATTGAATATCTCGAAATAAATGAAAGAATACTTCAAGTTTTGTTTAGTGTGAAAAATAGTTATTATTGTAAAGTTATCTTATTGCTTTCATTAAAGGCTATGGTCAGAGACGTTGTAGTTGTATGTTTAGTGCGAAGTATGCAACATCTAATCCTTCCAACTTTGGGATGCGTTCAGAATTTCATTTAATGCTCCTGCGATATTTAACGTTGAAACATAAGACGCCAGACTGAATTCTATGCTTTAAAACGGTGAAAACTCCATCGAAATCCACTCCCTAGTTTCCAAGTTTTCATAACACAAATTTATCCTGTTTTCGTTTGATAGATATAGATTTGGTGCTAATTTATATGAGCTTTTAAGTGAGGAAAAATTTAATGTTGAGCTCCGGGCCCAAGAGGTATGCATCACATCCTCAGTATTTTGCTTGTGAAACCATGTAAAACCGAAAACTGGATAAGCGGATGGCGGACGGGGATCTGAATACAAGTGTTCTCGAGTGCAAGGCTTAAGCGCTACCGTTCACCCATCAAGCTCGCTTTATAGTTTGATTTAATTGCGATAGAGCACACGCCCCTGTAGCAATTTCTCTACACCCCCTTTTTCGCCTAACAGAGTATTTTTGCCGTTTGAGTTAAGTTTTTGTATCTCAGAAATGTTGAAATTACCATCGTGGATCGTAAGAACAAATTTAAACTTTTTTCACAAGGAAACAAAAATCCATGTCGATTTACTACTATAAAAGTATTGGTCCAACCCAGAAACATGTGAATACTCTTTTATGAAAAATCTTTTAACTGTGGCGTTGCAATTTGATGTATTCTTATGTAACACCACTAGACAAATCAAAATTGAAGATTTTATCTATATATCTTGTTTACACTTCTCGTTAAACCAGACGATGGATTCTTATCTAACTTGACGAGACACATTGAAAGTGAAATATAAAATATTTCTTTGTCCGTGGGATATTTTATCTCTAAACTGAGGTTGATAGATTGAAATACAACCTGGACCAAAAAGAAATTCCAGTCACAAGGTACTACAAGCTGGACATCTACAATGGGAGTTTTGTTTTCTTTTTAGCGGTTGTGGTCAAGTTGAAATGCAGTTTGAAGCAGAAGAAAATCGTTGTCAAAAGGAAAAGAAACTATAAGTATAAATAATTTTTGACTTTCGATATCTCGAGAGCTAAGCGAGATGTGTATCTTTTTACTTTCTATCTGTCTCATTAAGTTATAAAATAATTCATCATCAAATTACGCCGACACGGTAGATGTAGAAACTGTTATACTGAACAAGGAAATATATTATAATATGTTAAAGGCTAGATTAGGTCAGAAACTCAAGTGTATAGCGCAGAATGTAATGCCAAAAAACGTTCAATTGTCATAATAGGTTACTTTCCAACAGTATGGACATAACATGAACTTCTGTTTATGTTAAAAACCATTGCATTACTAAACAACGCGATAAAATTAATAAAAGCTAAACTACGTCAGAAACACGCGCGTATAGCGCAGAATTGCAGCCTAATACCAAAAAATTTTCAGTTGTCCTAAGCCGTTATTATTCTCAACACTAAAGATTTAATACAAATATCTATTGATTAAAAAACATCAGCGTACTTATTAATTACTGTAACGGAATGAATCTATCAGCTGCAAACAACTGATGCCGTTATTATTCCTAACATTAAAGGTTGAATACAAACTTCAAATGATAAAAAAACCATCAACGTACGAATTAATTACCTGTATGAACGTAATTTATCCATCCAGAAAATTATTTTATCGTAAATAATTGCTTTTATTGTTAACAGAATACTAAGATTGATATCAGAGACAAATACTAAACCTCATGGTCAAAGACTTTGCCAGAAATCGTGGGCAAAGAAAATCTCTACTGATTTCTCGTTATTAATTCCTCGTACTCAATACGGCCACCGATGTGTTTAAAAACTAAACACCCCGTATTAAAGGAAATAATATTTCAAGTTTTGTTCAGTGTGGAGTATGAAAAAATGGTTATTATTGTAAATTTCTCATTAAAGGCTATGGTCAGAGATATTGTATTGTAGTTGTGTGTTTATTGCGAGGTATGCGGCATCTGGTGATTCCTCCAGTGGTATTCCTCACCATACGTTCAGAATTTCATTTAATGCTTCTACACAGGCCCGTAACTACCGCCGGGGCAGCCGGGGCACTGCCCCGGGGCCTCAGAGCCCGAGGGGCCCCAAACTGATGGTTAAAAAATTATTGTTTTTTAATATCTAATCTAACTTCCCATAAAATTACCAGCACCTAGCTAAAAGTTAATAATAAAAAAGTCATCAAAGTGCTAGAGTAAATGTTTTTGCGTGTTCATATCTAAGAGCAGACAGCAGAATGTCGAGTCGAATGTGTAAGTAATGTCGCGCCTGATGCCTGCCAAGTGATAAGTGTAGGCTGGGACGTGCAGTGATCTAGTGCTAAAATTTGGAGAGTGAAAGAACCTTCTGGCGAAAAGTTCTTGAAACACTCCTAAATGCGACCTTTACACTTGCAACATAAAATCTCGCATTTCATGAATCTAGTGAAAAGTTAGAATGTGGCAACAAAGAAAACTTTCTCTCGATAGTTCAGCTCTTGTAAAAATATGACCCAGTACTGCAATAATTGATTCAGCGTCCGCAAAGGACTGTGAATAACCTCAGTCCTAAAATTCCGAATGAACTTATAAACCTATTAGCCTTAGAAATAGAAAATTAAATTACCGTTGAGGTTCAAAACTGCTTGTTTTTCCATTGATTTTAGATACCACTCAGGACATTGCTAAAGTTGATCAGTTAAGTGAAGTTTACGGGTGTGTCAAAATAGTTAGTGATGAAGAAGGGACACCTATTGATATCAAAATATTTGAAACTTTTGTATCCTTTAGAGAGGTAAAAGTTCAATCCGCCCAAGGTCTTGCGGAAGAAATACTTACTTCATTGGAAGATAAAAACTTCGTGGACAAGAGTACGACGGGGCTGCAGTCATGAGTGAGGCATACAGCGTATTGAAGAAAAGCGCCGCACGCAAACTTTGTGCACTGCGCTGCACATAACCTTAATTTACTATTAAAGGATATGGATACTGTGGAAGGAAACCGAGTGGACTGCCAGTTTTTTAAAACCATTCAAAGTATTGCATTTTTGGTCACGGTATTTTGCTGGCAAGACTTGTAGTAAGTGTACGTCATCGAGGCTCAGACTGATTCACTGAATTCAAAAGTGACACTGAAAACTGTTAATTTAACTCACTGGGCTAGTAGGCATGAGGCAGTGTATGCACTGAAACACAAGTTTTGTGACGTATTGAAAAGCCGTACCCGCCTAACTTTGATTTCCAGGAAAAGTAAGGAAAGAAATGAAGCACAGCAGCTAAAGAACATACTTGAAAATTTTGTATTGCTTTTGGTTGTTCAGTGCGAAGTTTTAGAGTCTCTCAACCTCGTATCATTCTGGCAGTTGTTCTTTTTTTTGCATATGGTTAATTTTAGGAATTGTTATTACATAATGCTAGTGGCCTTGATTTGGTAACGTTCTAAATATTTGATTTGCTGTTCACATAGCAATACAGTAGTAACATCTACTAAATTAATGACGACGGAAATATAGAACCAATAAAATTGAAAACAAATTAGGAATACCGAAAACTTTTGCTTTCCATTTAATATCAGTTTTATTCCTGGTCCAGGCACAATTCAGCACGATGCGCATAGAACTACTTTCACCCGCATTAATAAATACCTTCACTAACATGGCGCTTATGAAAGCAGGCAGTTTGATTGGTTTGTAAAACTGATTTCAGAGTGAATTATGCTGTAACAAAATGTGTCAGTGGGGATTTTGGTCAACTTAACCACAACCTCCACTAATATAGCTTTCGAAAATCATAGCTTCTATTACCCTCTTATGAATAACGACGGGTATCACCTGTGGTAGTAGTAGGAATGTATTCAGGAAAAGCTTGTAAGGAAAAATGAATAACGATCGGGTCTACTGGAGATCGTGATTCCGCCAAAATAACATTCAGTAATGACGTCATTACACTGATGTAGTCAATCGCAAGACATATTACTTTCAAGCAGTAATTCCGTTGTAATACAGCCTATAGACTACCATTATTTTCAAGCAGAAATTAGGTTGTAATACATCCTGGACCGGCATAATACAGTTTAATGTACTTTGGAAAATATTTCTAGAAGATTCTTGCGTTTTAACACGGCAATTCCTGGCGAAATCGCGATATTCAGTAATCCCGATTTATTTACTTTATTTTATTTTACTTTAAATAATGGAAAGTATAATGTCAAAAACGGATAACTGTCATTTATTTGAATGATATGTTTCGCGATTCATACATTTCGTGTAAACTTTCTCTGAGTTTTTAATAAACTTCATTGTTTCTTATCTTCTCCCAAAAAAATCTGAGGTTATGTTTTAACCTAGTACTTATAACTGATACAGGTAATATAACGTAAACATAGAATACCCTTCTTCTTTCATGATTTTTTGTATCTGGTTGTCGTAGATAAATAAAAAGCAATATGTAAATTTGAACGAATGTACTAATTGTAACTTTGTGACATATTATTGCCTCGCATTAATTTTTTTTCCTGCTCTCCGTATTTCTAATATCTCTGCTCACTGCTATTTTGCGGCAATAATATCGTTGTTGAATTGCGAGTGTCACATCACTTATACAGTAAATAGTCATATCCTTGATGATTTATATCTAATAAACAAGTTATCCTAAATCTCATTTAATTGCTAACGCACGTATCAAAAACTAAGGGTGTCATATATAATGATAGCAGGAATTTATTCTGGAAAAGCATATAAGGAGAAACGAATAAGTCATTTTTAATGATATCTTTCCTTATATGAATACGTCACTCTGGTTAGATTATCAGAGTATTTGGTTAGGATTTTACATAAATAACTGCATTTTACTTTAGATCATGGAGACTATAATTTCGAAAACGGATAACTGTTGTTTATTTGACTAATACATTTCGCATTACGTTTCTCCGAGTTTTTAATAAACTACATTGTTTCTTTCCATCTGCCAAAAAAATTCTTAGGTTATGGTTAAACCTAGTCCTTATAACTGATACAGATAAAATAGCGTAAATATTTAATCCCCTTCTCCTTACATGAATTTCTGCGTCTAGTTGTAAATAAACTAAAAGCAAGATGATGGAACGAATGTAATATGGTGGCTGTTGATTGGCGAGAGAAGGCTGGCACGTGACCATTCTCTAGCCAATAGCAATAGTAGCTATAGACGCATACTCCAGATTAGCATTTTATATAATAGGATTCGGTAATTTATTGTTAAGGATAACTGAAATATGTGGAAAGTTAGAAGAATTTGTTTCTGAAGCATCAGAGGTTTGTTTGGGGAATAAACAAAGAATTTCGCCAGAACAGACTAAGGAAATTGAAAAAAACACTTTAATGAGTTGAGTGAAGACGAGAGATTAATAGACCCAAAATCTTGTTTCTGAATCACTGTGTTTTATCCAATGGTAGACACAATTTGTACTCAACTTGATCGCCTTTTTGAAGGGATGAAAGATGTTCTTGACAGTTATCAAGTAATACAACCTGATTGTTTTTAGCCAATGCAAGTGAAAGTGATATTCACAAAAAGCAGTTGATTTCGTTAATACGTTTCTAAATGATGTGAGTCCAACCTTTCCTTCGCAATATTGTTCAGGGAAAAATTCGTTTCAAAACAAACTGAAAGAAATGAAATTGCTAATTATACGAGAATAGTCGACCACAATTCGCTTTCATCAAGCTACCCAGATGTTTGAACAGCGTGCATCAAATATTTGACTGTTCCTGTGACAGTATCTGAGGCTGAACGGTCCTTTTCTAAGCTTAAATTGATCAAAATTTACTTGAGAAGTACAATGGTTCAAGTAAGACTCAGCAGCTTAGCTTTGCTTTCAATTGAGAATGATTGAGCTCAACATATCAACTTTGACAAAGTAACATGAATTCGCTTCTTTGAAAGTTACGAAACAAATGTTTAAGAAATAATCAATTGTAACTAATTTTTAATCTTTTCAATCTAAACTACTTTCCATGCATCAGTTCCTGATTCTTTGTCTTTTAAGCAAAGTATGCATTTTAAGTAACTTAATTTACATGTATGGTAACTATATCTTTAATCTAAATTAAACTTTTACTTTGAAAAGTCATATTTTAAATTATGAATTAAAAGTTTTCCAATAGTTTAATCTTATTAAAAGTGAACGTTTGGAGTTTTTTATGTTAATAACAGTGTAGCAAATATTTTACCATGTATTTTTAATGTGTGCTCTTATAAATATTTAATAAACATACGCTCTTTTTAGAAATTGTACTTTTGGAAATATTTTGCTTTTGTATTATTCACCTTATTCTTTTTACAACCATACGCACTGAATATTTAATTTCCAAAACTTAATGAAACTTAAATGAAAATAATCCATTTAATAATTTGTGAATTGTATAACCTAGATAAATACTTGAACATGTGGCTTGGTTAACCTTTAGTAGCTAGTTTTGTTACCATTGCATGGACCAATAGATAGAAACAAATTTTTGTCGAACTGGAATAAACCCCCATGCATATAAAAAGAAAAAATATTGAGGGGCCTCACTATGAAGTTTTGCCCCGGGGCCTCCAAGTTTATAGTTACGTCCCTGCTTCTACAATATTTAACGTTTAAACATAAGATATGCCAGACAAGTGAATTAAGATTCTAAGCTTTAAAACAGTGAAAACCCCATCGAAATCTGCTCCATAGTTTCCGAGATTTTATACAACAAATATATCCGGTTTTCGTTTTGTAGATATAGATGAGAGTCTGAGAATTAATAGCAGTATATGGAAGACAAGTTGAAAAATTTCTTTGTTGGTAATGGTATGAGCGATTGGAATAAATTGCCGAGGGAAATGCTGACCAGGTTACAATATCATTGGAATACTTGAACATTAAAATTTTTAACGCTCAAGAGTAGGTAGGTGATGAAACCGGAATAAAAGATTTTAAATTTATGAAAAAATAAATGAAAAGTTGGTGGCATATGCTCTACTAAAACTAAATTAAATAATCTGCATGACGATTATAAGTTTTCCCACTATTTGGAGCGAGTTTTCCCAAAGGAATTGGACAATAAAATATTGAGAAATACCCCGCATCCTTCACTAAAAGGGGTGCTCGAGACAGAAGAGGGTGAAAAGCATGTCACAGATTCTAATAAAGATAAGCTCTACTAAAAACAAACAGATCACAAGCCTTTAAGGTTGCAGCACCGCAATGTGACTTACCCGGCTAAGGGTTGGCAACCCATAATGGGCGCTAAGTACATTTGTTAAAAAAGGAAAGTATACATACATCTTCCCAGTCGGAAAATGGCCGACCTTTATTTTTTTAGCTCTACAAACTAGCCAGGCGGCAACGGGCGCATTCTTGGCTTCGAGGCCTGGAGCCCCATGCAGCCGGTGATAGGGGCCCATTTGACCCAGTTACCCCCCCCCCCCCCCGCCCCAACGCCGGTCCTGCAAAGAGTTGATCATATTGTAACAAATGTTAGGGCGCAGAATAATATAATCAAGAATGGAAAGTAATTAAAAGCAGCATTACAAGTAGTGGAGGCTTTAGGAAAAGCTTATACTAAACGAGGATTTAAAATACTGCACGGTGATGTTTGTTGTTGTTGTTGCCATCAGTCTTTCGACTGGTTTGATGCAATCCTCCATCCCTTCCTATCCTGTGCTAACCTCTTCATTTCTACATGCCCCTTACAACCCACATCCTCAATTATCTGCTTCATATATTCTAACCTCTGTCTTCCTCTACAGTTCTTACCTTCGACTGTTCCCTCCACCAACAAATTAACCAATCCAGCATGTCTCAAAATATGACCTACCAGCCTGTCTCTTCTTTCTGTAAGCTTCTTCCATAAACTTCTTTTCTCACCCATCATTTCCAAAACTGGTTCATTTCTTACTTTGTTTGTCCACCTAATTTTCAGCAATTTTCTGTAGCACCACATTTCAAATGCTTCAATTTTCTTTCTTTCTGGTATTCCTAAAGTCCATGTTTCGCTTCCGTAAAGTGCTGTGCTCTACACATAGAGTTTGAAAAAGTTCTTTCTAATTCCTAGATCAATATTTGAAATTAAAGGTTTCTCTTTTTCATGAAGGCTCTTTTTGCTAGTGCGATTCTGCTTTTAACATCATTCCTGCTTCGGCAATCGGTTGTAATTTTGCTTCCCAAGTAACAGAACTCATTTACTTCTCCTATTGCATCCAATGTTACACAGGTCATTAAACGATACTTAAGATAAATTAGTCACAACATTTCAATACCTTCCGGATTGATAAACACAAAGAACAAACAGAAATAAACTTCACTGTGGATATTAACAGACATGTATATCTAATAACATTGAGTGAGGAAAATGAAGTATTAATATTGTCCTCTTAAATAAAATGCGTTGTCTCAAGACTGCCCGCTCATCTTGATAGCTAGCAGCTAGAGAATGGTGACGTCGTGTGCCAGCCGTCACACGCAAATTAACAACGACCATAAAGTTACAATCGTACATGTCACTTTCTGTTTGTTTACGACAACTAGATGCAGAAATTCATGTAAGGAGAAGGATATACGATATTTACGCTATATATCTGTATCAGTTATAAAACTAGGTTAAAGCATAACCTAAGAATTTTATTGGCAGAATTTAAGAAACAATGAAGTTTATTAAAAATTCAGAGAAAGTTTACACAAAATGTACGTAATCGTGAAATGTATCAGTCAAATAAATAACAGTTAACCGTTTTCCGAGTTATACTCTCCGTCATTTTAAGGAAAATGCATTTGTATTAAAAAAATCCTAGCCAAATACTCTGATATTCTAACCAGAGTAAGGCACTCATGCCTCGAAAAATATAATTAGAAAAGATTCTTATTCGTGTTTCCTTACAAGCTTTTACAGAATAAATACGTACTACCATCATACACGTGTTAGCTATTAAATGACTTTAAGTTTACCTTTTTATGTAGATTTAAATCATCAAGGATATCACTATGCATTAGTGATGTGCCGGATATCCGTATCCGTATGCGCGGATATCCGATGGGGAAAAAAGATCTGTATCCGTATCCGTTACTTTTTTGGCGGATCTTTAACGGATCTTTTGGTAAGAATTTCATTAAGCACGTATATAAAATTCTAAAGATAGCCGCAATGAAATACTATTAACTTCAAATCCAATTACTTTATATTTCTTAAAATCTCATATCTGGCACATTTATATTGCAAAAATTAATTATTTAAACATTTATTTTACTAGATTACCAAAGGTATCTGGTAACTTGCCACTATAGTAAGTTTTAAGGTATTATTTTAACTGACTTTATATTGATATCAGACCTCTAATCTTTGCTAATTGAAATTATTATTAAGGTACTGTTAATGTGTTTACATCAGATAAAATAATAACTTTTACAGAAACTAAAAAAAAAAAAAAAATGTTATATTTAAAATTAAGTTTGGTAAATTGTACTTCAAAAAGAGTAACTTGGCAGTTTTCTTTTTTCATTTACGTATTTTTATTACACGAAATATTGTTTATCTAATATAAAAGTCTATTACGATGAGGATCATAAATAATTCCTGCTGCACTGAATAACTGCTCACTTGGAACGCTTGTTGCAGGTGATGATAAACATGTGCGACCCATGTGCCACAGACCTCCAGATTTTTTACTGTTATTGTAACAGCTTTTTTTAATAACCAGATGCAGCTGATGTGCTGTACACTCAATATTATCTGCGTCAGATAAAGTGCAGGCACGCTTCATGTCAGATCCCCCGTCTCTTGCCATGCAGTGCACATTCTGTTTGGGATTCCCCATCCTTCAAACATACTCTGAAATATTGCCGAAATGTAATCTCCCGTTTGGCGTTCTTTAAGAATCTCCGCTTTTAAAACGATATTTTTATTATAAATTTTTTTGTAATTTTAAGGATAACAATGAAACACCTGACCAATAAGCATACCAGATATAGAATGTGAAGGAAACTTACTCAAAATCAGTCAACACGGCTTTTTTTCGATCGTAAAGTTCGCTGCAAATAAATTCCGTAAAATATTTCCTGCCTTTTAGAACATAATTTGCAACAACATTATCCATCAGTCGTCGGAACCCAGAATCTTCTAAGTGTTGAAAAGGTAATCCAGATAATGCTATTATTTCCGCAATTAAATGGTTAATTTTTATTTTGTATTATCCCACATTTTGACTTTTTCTATGTATTCGTTAATTTTTTTTTTTTTAATTCCCTTTTTACCCGTTTTAAAAACGTTCCCTGCTGAATGTGTTCGCCGGCATCTCCTTAGCGGAGTCTTCTTTTAAGAATAATTTGTGGGTGTTTCGTCTGAAGGTGAATTTTTTTACGAAGTTGTACCTCTATAGGAATGCATCCCTTCACAGATTTTGTATTTAGCAGAATCGTCATTTACTATCGTAAAATATTACCATATTACACTACTATACCATTCTGTAGAAATTGTTTTTATTTTAATTTAACTTACAACTTCCAAAAAAAAACAGAAACGTATATTATCTACGCAATCCTATGACATCCTAAAATATAAACATAAACACGTACAACGCAAGGTCAAAACACGTCGCGTAAGCTGGACGTTCGTCGATAATAGAATGTAGTTGAGGACTTTTTCATTGTCGGTCCAAGTTGAGATCCGTATCCGTATTCGCGGATCTAGGCACTAATGATCCGTATCTGTATCCATATCCGCGGATATAAATTGTTAACGATCCGGCACAACTTTACTATGTATACGCGATTTCAAACTCATTTTATTAATCGCAATTCAATAACGATATTCTTGAGGCAAAAAAACAGCGGCCAGAGATATTAGAAATTATGTGTACAGTTTAATAAAAACCTTCGCTAATATTGCTGCTTTTTACATATTTTACTGAACACTTTCGTAAATGGTCTTTGTTCACGATCGCTGTATGTGAGTTATTAGGTTATTTAAAGTGGGTATCAGGCCAAAAATGTTACCAAATCCAGTATTTTGACAGTTCATTCCTTCAAAGTTGTTGAGCTAGTTGATAATCTGGAATCTGTATAATTTCGCCTGTCGTTACAGAAATTATGACCAAAATTACATTATGAATTTTTTTATCAGATTTAATAAAAATCAATGTGATGCCTTAGGGCAATGATAAAAAAAACATTAAAACGCGAAGAGGAGATGCGTTGTTCATTTTCTTGCTGCGAGTCTGAGTCAATGTGTATTTTGTTTACCTGCCATTACCTGTTGTGGAAGAAGCAGCGAAAAAGCGAGGGGTAAAACGGGATTTCACTATGTAGAAAGGTACCTATTATCACAACTAATGATGTGGTTATCAGTATGCACCTTAATTTGTCACTAGCAACGAAGGATGCCCGCGTAATGGGCTTTACTCTAGTTGAAGAATAAGAGGACGCAAAGTTGTGAGGACCTGAAAGAAGGACTATCTAAGTTATCAAATAAATATAAATTTCTGGCATATAGATATATACCAGTGGATCGGAATGCAGCTTTAGCGTGTTCATATTAAAAAAAGGAAATAGGTCGAAAACTGATAATAAATGAGGTATAATGCTGCTTCCCTGCCCCAAGTCCTTTCTCACCTCAATTGAACTCGACGTCAACGAGGCGTAAAGCCGTAAGGGGAAAAAAGGTTGGCGGAGTTGAGTTACTGTCGTATTTGATCACAGCGTTACTTTAATTGAAGGTCGAGTCAGGGGCGTAGCTACTATGGGGCTAGGCGGTGCAGTGCACCGGGGCCCCTACGCTCATGGGGCCACCAAGCATACCTTAAGGGGCCCCCAAGCGCAATTCAGAGGGCCCACGGCAAACTGGCGGTTTTTTTTAGCTCTACCATCGTCTAAGGGACTCTTGAGGTACATGGAGCCCCTCACTAAGGGCCCTCACTGCTCAGGGGGGCCAACTACTGCTGAGGGGGGGCCCAAGCACAAATCAGGGGCCCCAGCCTCAGCTCAGAGGGCCCCTACCAGCAACACAAAGCAAACAAAAGGTCGCCTGAGGGCCCAAAATAAATTTTTTGCACCGGGGCCCTTGTTGACCTAGCTACGCCACTGGGTCGAGTATAGTTTTATCTATACTCTGTTCGTAGCATACACAACAATCATTTCAGATAAGTTTGGGAGACTTGGTCTCTGGAATCCTTTGTAAAAGAAATACATCGACACGTACAACTTTTCGTCTACCTAGGGATTCAAGAAAACGTTTGATATCATGAACTACGCACCAGTGCGATCTCTCCGACAATGTTGGCAGGTGTGGACGGCGGCAGTATGTTCTTGAGCAGCGACAAGAGGACGCAGGCAATTACGTTGACGGCCAGCACGATCGCGTCCACCATCAGCCGCAATCCGTGCAGCACAGCCTTCTCTAGGGGTAATTTTGCCAGTAAATCATCAGTAAACCTGTTTTCTTGCAGACTTAATGATAGTTGTGTCTACATTTAACTACATTTCTAAGTTGTCTCTTTACATTTTTGTTTACGTCAGATTCTACAAGGTGAACACAAACGATAAATGTTCGTAAACAATAAATTCTGGAGAAAGGAACAAATTCATATGCTATCCTAATCTGAATTAGTTTCTTCATTGTGTTATTTTTAGACACACGCTCTGTGTCACAAATATATATACATTGTACAGAGATTTTTTTTTAACTCCGTGTTAAGGTTGATGAGTAAAGTGAGAGACGCCGGCTTTTTAGGAAAAGCCTATGTAGCATGAATAATGACAAGAGGAATGGGGAACCGTAAGATTTCTGTCCAGGTAGGCAAGAGGGCATCTCCTCCTGCCTCATGAGAAAAAAATGCGAGAGGGTCGCTCGACTGAAGAGTTGTTAAGGGCAAAGTGTACACATTGATTATCAATCAAGACTTAAACAGTATGAAAGGTTGCTGAACTGAGCAATTGACAGAAGCAGCAAAAATAAATCACGGCGTAAGTGAGAACGCTAGGACATTGTCCACCTGAAGCCATGATAAGTGGAAATTTTTCCAGTGTGGTTGTTGTAAAGCGAAAAGCATACCTGAGCGGCGCTGAGCTATCCAACTTGTGAATGAAACAACGATGAAGTTTTTTTCCTATACATATTACCAATGGCGAGCGAAAATCTTTTCCCCAGGCGCCATGATCGGATGAGGCAGCAGCCCGTAGCTGACTTCGTGAGCGATCATTGAGGTCTGCTTGGAAGTCTTACGGACAGATGTTTTCTGAGCCTTCGTTCAAGATCGACGTTATTATTATAATTTCGTATCAGAAACATACAGTTGCACAATCACAATCATCAAATTATACTGGACCAGTACTTGGCCACTTCCAGTGCATTTTCTGAGGCCTCATACAGTTCAGCTGCCGAACAGGATGCTGGACACAGTCGACACTGGAGCATGTGCTGGACAGTCTGGTCTTCACCGCAGTCGCACTTGATATCATTGATCTCAGCATAGCCCCATCTTGCCAAGTTCACTTTGCATCTGCCCACTCCTGATCTCAGCCTATTCAAAGACTTCCATGTCAACCATCCATTGTCATAACCAGGTGGCAAAGATTCAGACACTCTTCCCCAGTCATGCGGAAGGGGAGCCTTAGCTTCCCATAGTTGTAACCTGGCTTCTTCAGTTGTCGTTGTAAGTTCCTGAGATATTCTTAGGAAACTTTATTTGGACTTCAGTCTTTGCCTGTTAGGGATATGCCCATATAGTGGACGAGATTTTTCATGATTCACTTTCCTCCTTTCCTTGTTCACTGCTATTTCCCTTCGAACAGAAGGTGGTGCTATTCCTGCTAGACGGTGGAGCTATTCGACTGGAGTTGATTTTAAGCAGCCTGTTATGATTCTGCACGTGTCATTAAGTGCAATGTCTACTTGTTTGGCATGGGTTGAACTGCGCCATAGAGGACAGGCATACTCTGCAGCTGAATAACATAGCGCTAAGGCAGAAGTTCGAATTGTTTCAGGTTGGCTGCCCCACTGCAATCCAGCCAGTTTTCTTATGAGATTTTTCCTACTGGAAACTTTCAGCTTGGAGTTCATGCAATCTTTCCTGAATGTAAGTGATCTGTCAAGGGTCACTCCTAGATATTTTGGAGTGTCACAGTGTTCTAGTTCGACCCCCGACCATGTTACCTTTAACCTACGAGTTGCTTCTTTATTCCTTAAATGAAAAGCACATACTTGTGTCTTCGTAGGATTTGGTTTAAGATGGTTCGTGCTATAATACCTTGACGAAGTTCGACGTTGGTTAAGAGTCTATGTTGGACTCTGCCACTGTTTATGATATGTATGTACTGTACCTGTCACTGGGGTTGATTCGCTGATCGACTGACGGAAGCTTTTGGTACGTGGTATCATTCAATGCCGCATCCTACTGCTAAGACGCAACTGATGGGGCGATCTCAGCTGATCCAGCCAGCACATATACAGCCTTGCCCCATCGTGATTTGTAGCGCCCATCGATAAAACACCGTCCATTATAAATGAATTTTCCTTGCCCAATAACGACCCTGTTTATACACATGTCATTTACATTGACTTATGCTCTAGTTCGTGCAATCATTCCATTAAACTTGTATTTTGCCAAGATTTCATTCTGTTATAACAATCCTGTAAATTTCGTTTTCAAGTGACTGTCAAGCAATTCTGAAAATAACTTACTTTTTTTAAAAAATCTTCATTTATAGTAATCATCATCATCAAATGAAAATCCAATCCTTGAATTTTATAATATTACTTTTCAAAATTTGTAATATTACAGTTGTGAATAATTATTTGCATAAAGTGGCTTAGTAAGGTGAAAATTTCACATCTGTTCTCAAGTGAAATTTACAGGAAATCTTCTTCTGTCTGAAAAATTATGTTTCACATTGCCGTTTCCCTTACCATAAAGATCCATCCAGATTTCGGTTTTCCATTGTTTCCCAAAATCACATCACGTGAATGCCGGTGTGGTTCCTTCAAAAAGCCATGGCCGAACTCCTTCCCATTTCTTGCACCCAGTCCTTTCCCGCCTCTAATGACATCGATTTAGACGAGGCGCAAAGAACTAAACAAAGAAATATCCTTTATAGAATTTGCTGCAAATCTCGCTGGAAATCTCGCACTTTGTCGGGTTTTTTTTTTTTTTTTACGGCTTTTTGACGTCGAGCTAATTAAAGCCAGGAGAGGACTATGGACATTGAACGGTAATGGGCTCGCTCATAGCCTTCAGAAGCATTCCAGCATTCTCTTGGAGTGATTTCAAGAAATCATGAAAATCCTAATTCTTGATAGCTGGACCGAGGATCAGATCCGAGTCCTCCTTGAAGCCAGACTCTAATGTTAATTTCAGGAAGAACTATTTGCAACAGTTTACTTCTGACTGCATTGTTCAATATGATCTCAGCATTATACCTCAAAATATCTGTTTGGGAATCGAAAAACACAGTTTCGAAAATTATTTAATGTCATTAAGTGAGTCAGATGAGTTCTTCTTAATAGACTCCTAAATATTTGTCAATTCGTCTCTGCTTTAGGTGGTTCAGGTGCATTTATATTTGTAAAAAATATATTGCGAGTTTTTAAAACAAGGACAAGCACTGCCTGAATATAACATTAATCTTCGTGTTCTTGATTAAGAGGTTGGGAACAAAGCGATTCCATAACACCAGGACAATTTCACTAACATTATCGTTTCGGAACGAATTAGTTAATCACATTCATGTTCCCTGCGGGAAGTCCTGGTGTGAAATCACTACCTGCATTGATACGGAAAAATACACTCACGTAAGATAAAGCATGTAGTTGACTAGTTGTACAGCACGACTTTGTTTCTGTTACACTGTCAACTACATGTTACCTGAATTACGAGTATGATACGAAGGTGGTGATATTCCACATTGTGATGAAAAAGAATCGTCTGTTTGTTTGTAGAGAGTCGCAATCACCAAATTTCATTCAAATTTAATGTTTTATATATTGCACCGTCTGAAACTACCATTATATTTTCTTAGCCACAATTTGAACCATTCTAAACTACAATGTTGTGCAATCACCTTTACAAACTTCTCACATACATTGGTTCTTCTTGAAAAGGGCTTACTCGCACTTTATCTCGATAGCATTGGTCACTTCCATCCTTCCTCTAAAACTTTCAAAAGGTTAGAATGATCTCAAAACTGATAAATAAAAAACAGAAAAATACAATTAGTAAGAGATAAAAAAAAATCTTTAATGAACAGTTTGTTTTAGATTAAAATTACCGACCGGCATAATATTTAAATTTTAATCAGTTTCCACATAGTAAAATTTCTCCAGGTCATTAATATTCTTCTGAACCCAAACACAGTTCTGTTGCGATATCAAACATTATGTTTAAGCTTCTTAAACATTTCCCTAACAGTCCCTAAAAATCATCATTCAATAACTTGCTTACCTTGTGAAATAATGATTTATCATTATCTGACATGAATTGAAGTTCCTAAAGTAGATATAAATTGTATGTGTGAGCTCAAAGACCCCTAGCGGTGAATTCGGAACTAAGGTTAGCCACGCCCCCTTCTACTGTTCTTGGTCACGCCCCCCCTCAACAACCCCCGTCCCCTTCCCTCCCCTCCCCTTCACTAACCTCAGATTCACCTCTCTTTGGGTGCACTCATGCTTCACTAATTAGACACATTATTGCCAATTTGTGCACTCATGCGTCACAAATTAGGCCACTTAACCTGCCTATTGTTCTATTGTCCTCCTACTCTGCTATTGTTCTTTTGTCAGGCCACTTGAACGAACACCTGCTCTCCATAACCCCAGTTTCACCTGCCTTCCCCACCCCACCCTAGCACCTACTGCCTTCTGGGGCCTATTCTTCTGTTGTTCTCCTCCCCTACTATTGTACTTTTGTCAGGCCACTGCGACGACCACCTGTCCTCCCTAACCCCAGTTTCATCTGCCTTCCCCACAGGTGTAACGCACCAGCTGCCCTCTGGTGTCTATTGTTCTATTGTTAGGCCACTTAACCATCACCTGCCTTCCCCAACCCACCAGGTGTGAAGCGACAGCTGCCCTCGGGGTCCTATTGTTCTCCTCCCCTACTATTGTTCTTTTGTTAGGCCACTTGAGCGAACACCTACCTTCCCCACAGGTGTGTGGCACCAGCTGCCCTATGGGGCCTATTGCTCTATTGTTCTCCTCCCCTACTATTGCTCTTTTATCAGGTCACTCACTTGAGCGACCACCTGCTTCCTCTAACCATCACTTGCCTTACCCACCCCACCAAGTGTGCCGCAACAGCTGCCCTCTGGGCACTATTGTTCTCCTCCCCTACTCTTACTCTTTTGTCAGGCCACTGCGACGACAACCTGTTCTACCTTACCACAGTTTCATCTGCCTTCCCTATCCCACCAGGTGTGACGCACCAGCTGCCCATTCTATTGTTCTATTGTTAGGACACTTAACCGTCACCCACCTTCCCCAACCCACCAGGTGTGAAGCGACAGCTGCTTCTTTTCATCACCACGAAAGGAAAAAAAAATCATTGTTTGACGGCTGCTTTTCCTGCAAGTAGTCATGCGACTCAATATACGGACGGAAATTAAATACAAAATAAAATATACTTGTATAATACTCTACATTGAGCGCTTAATAAATTACGATTTAAACCAAATTACAATCATGATTCATTCATAAGGTATGAATTAATGACTTTAAACGCGTTACGAAATCTTAACTATAGGTAAACTAAAACGTGGTAATTTTTACGAAAATTTCTATTTTTTTCGCCTGGAGTCATTTGAGGAAACCGAAATGCGTTTGTTAATAAAGTTGGTTGCCCGGTATTTCGTGACATATGAATAACTTTCTGCAGATACGCACCAAAATCTTATCTGCTTGTTTGGCAATTCGGTCGTTTTTGATCACGCACGTATACACGGAGGCAAACACCTTCATGCAGTATTGGAAATAGTACCCTTTGTATCTGAAGAGTCTCTACGCTTGAGCGAGACGTTTTAATATTTCAGTCGGCATAGCAAATTATACGAGTATCAGTACTCTCAACCCGTCACACTAATGCTCACAGTTTCAATTGTTATTCACGCAGTCCCATATTCCCTGAATAGTGTAATGCTTGATCACTTGTTAAGATGTAGGAATGTGCGTAATTGATTACAGACTTTGTGAATAAGTATTATGCATCGTCGGCGTCGAGGTCATTAAAGTCCGGAAAGGAGTGGGGAGAAGGAAGGGGAAGGAATTTTGCCATGACCTTTTGAAGGAAGCATCCAGCTATTCGCCTGGATTGATTTGGGGAAACCATTGAAAACCAAAATCTGGATACCCGATTAGGGATTCGAATCGGCGTTCTCCTGAATTCAAGGCCAGAGTATTACTTATGATGACACTGGGAAATTACTATCGACGGTTGCGATTCGTTAAACTTTTACATCTTCACAATTCCTTTCTTGGCTCTCTGCTGGTTAATACAGTGGTAATAGATTGAAAACCCTGTCTGAATGTACTTTAGTAATGTTTGCGAACTCGTACAGATGGTGATGGTCGATACTGAGTTCCTTCAAGATCCTACCTGCAGTTTTACCACCTTCAGTGATTCGCTTTGAAGGAACAGGTTTCGTCTGCAAGAATTAATTTGTTCCAAATTAATATTCCTAACCACAGATTGCGTATAGCACGTATGTGACTATTACATGGTGGAAATAATATCTTAAGTATAGAATAAATTTTCAGTTAGCATATTACACTATTGATCTAAACGTACAATTTATTTAACCTCTTGTGTTCGAAAGTGAAAGAAAACGAGAGTTTTAATTCAAATAACAAGAGTAACCTAAATGCAGTCAGCCGGAACTAAACTACACAGTATCAACAGTATGAATTGTATATGAGTGTAAGAGGGCCATAGAATATGGAGCTTGGTGGGTGAGCAGTAACGTTCGGATCTAACGTTCGCGAAGATATCCAGCATGTTCTTACTGTAAGGTTTTCTTTTGTTTCTCAAAAATCACTTAAGGCGAGTGCTTGAATCATTTTATATATATATTTATTTGGCATTTAACCTTTCCGTGATACAGCCATACCAAGTAAAATTGTACTTTTCTAAACTTTTAGGTTATTATTTCCGACAAATGATCAGATTAATCGATATATAGTAACATTTTCAGAGGTCAAATAAATTTTTAATGTTGATTGGTGACTGGATGCAAAATAGTAGTAATTTGTCACACACAAAGTGAATACCGAAAGCATGCCACAAGTTCGCAATAACTGTTTTCAGATTCGATGATACAAGCGTGATGCATATCTGAGAAGATGATCCCGGTATTTCGTGGCATATAAATAACTTTCAGCAGATATGCACCAAAATCTTCTCTGCATGATTGACAATTCGGGTCGGTCTAAATATCGAGCCGGGTTGTACAGTTTTTTAAACAAAGAGACGACAGGCTTATCACAATATCGTCAAAGTCAGTTCTGAACAAGGGGAAGATAGAGTAATATCTCCATAGCTCTCCCATCTACATGCAGCGAAACTTGCCACCAGGTTGTTTTTTAATATCTTCGAGATTGTCATGTGGGAGATGGAGGGTTCGATTCCCGGTCCGGCTGTTAATTAGTATCTGATGTAGTAGTACTTTAGACACAAAAAATAGACGTTTAACGCCAACAGTCACACTCTCACAAAGAAAAACGCGTTTAGTGGTGTTTGTTCCTGTAGCAAGGGATGGTAACGTGATTTGCGTGGTGGGAGTTCTGCAGGTTTATCTGTTCGAATACCTGCGTCAGTGAGGGACTGCTAGTGCCAGTGTACAGAGATGGCCAGCCGGTACTGTTGTTCTCGTCTGTGTATCAACTCAACGCTGGTGATTCTAAGCATTTGACGATAGGTTTATCGTCCAAGCATAAATTTGAGCCAGTAGTGGTTATCGAAAAAGTTGGGCGCAGTAGCAAAGTTATACTAACGTATGAAGAATGGAGAGTGCTGACTGATGTATTGAGGTAGTGTCAGATTTGTTCAACACAGCCAGCACCCAGACAAACATTTCACTTAGTGAGCCCGCCGCCTACTTCCGTACGATTGCCAGGACGAAAACTGTATGTTTTTACCCAAATGCTGATCCCACCATAGGCGTCTTCTTCAGCGATTCGACTTGGAAGAACCTCATCGACGCGCAGCCTGCAGTGTCCAGCGCCTTGGCCGTCAAGAAGAGGTGGGGATACCTAGTTGCAAGATACTACACAGAATTTGTGGACATTTTATCTAGTAAAGTGCTACGAGACTATCATATGGCCACAGTGCAAAAACTGGTTGATATGCATATTAGTGATGTTTATGTAGCAAAAATTGGTTCAAAATTATGGCACTTTCTGCCCTGAATTAATACAGTTGACATACAATTGCATATTCCTGTATCACAGTACCAGTCATATTGTGTACATGCATTACTGCAGAGGGTTACAGAAATGTATACCATTTGGTCAAAAAGACGGAAAGTGTATGTTTTTGCTGTCATGACAATCTCCAGATAAACCTGCAGAACTCCCACCACACACACACATCACCTTACCATTATGAAGGTGTGTAAAGTATAATACCAATAGATGTTTGCATCATACAGCCCAATATTATCGACCAAAGGTATTGACAGTATGTGTACAAACGCCAAAATCATCATTGCAACTATAACCATCAGTAGGTAGGCAGAACTTATGTTAAAGTCAGGTGAATGCAGAAAGTTAAAGTGTTTGTTAAAGTAGGTTATTGTAAATTCAGGTAAGGTTAATTCAACTCACCTTAGGTGCTCTGTGGGGTTGTAATACTGAGTTAGATCACGACAACAAGTTTTTGTATGCCATTCTCATGGTGTCACTGATACATGGAAATCCAAAAGTGCTTGCCATGGCTGGTGATGTTTAGAGGGAGCAGGTAGTCGCTCAAGGGAGTGGCCTGGCAAAAGAGCAATAGTAGGGGAGGAGAACCATAGAACAATAGGCCCCAGAGGGCAGCTGGTGCGACTCACCTGTGGGGAAGGCAGGTGTTCGCTCAGTGGCCTGACAAAAGAACAGTAGTATAGGAGGAAACAATAGAACAATAGGACCCCGAGGTCGCTTCACATCTGGTGAGTTGGGGAAGGCAGGTGACGGTTAAGTGCCCTAAAAATAGAACAATAGACACCAGAGGGCAGCTGGTGCATCGCACCTGTGGGGAAGGCAGATGAAAGTGGGGTTAGGGAGGACTGGTGGTAGCCATAATGGCCTGACAAAAGAACAATAGTAGGGGAGGAGAATAACAGAAGAATAGGCCCCAGAGGGCAGTTGGTGCTAGGGTGGGGTGGGGAAGGCAGGTGAAACTGGGGTTATGGAGAGCAGGTGTTCGCACAAGTGGCCTGACAATGGAACAATAGTAGAGGGGGGAGAAGAATAGAACAATAGGCATGTTAAGTGGTCTAATTTGTGACACATGAGTGCACAAATTGGCAACAATGTATCTAGTTAGTGGCTCATGAGTGCACCGAAAGAGAGGTGAATCTGAGGTTAGTGAAGGGGAGGGGACGGGAGGGAGGGGAGGGGAGGGAGGGGAGGGGAGTGGAGGGGAGCGTGACCAAGAACAATAGAAGGGGGCGTGGCTAACCTTAGTTCCGAATTCGCCGCTAGGGGGTTTTGAGATCAGGAATACAATTTATATCTACTTCCTAACCTTTACTGCATATGTTGTACCATTACGAAATTACACACTTTTATCAACAACACTTAATTGCTTATCAACTTGTAACAGCCCTCATACCTGATTTTTGAATAGTATTGTACTGTATAAAGTATTTGTAGTGAGCTAAAGTTTGCTTGAATATGATCTGGTATGTTTGTTTTGTAATTTCTTGTAAATCAGTGTATATACACTTTGTTTTATGTAAGAAAATTATTTAAAGACCTTTTAATATGTTTAGGAACCGAATGGTGCAAGAGAATTTCTTAAATGTTTGTGATTCCATGTATTAATGTAAGTTACGATGTCTACAGGACAATTTTCTACAGTTTAAAAGGATTTCTGAAAATAATTTTATATTTAAGTATCTCTAATTACCATTTCTGATCATTATGTAATATTGTTAAGTAATTTTGTATTAATTCCGATTGTTTTTAATATGTTTGATTGTTTGAGTGATTGTTAATGTTCGAGAATTATCGGGCGGATGCCTTTGAACAATTCTCGTAATTTCAATAGAGACTATATAAACTGATCTGCTGGACAGAGCAGTTAGTTGAGTTAGTTGACTTCATTCAATATTCAGTTTTACAGAGAGATTCATCCAGTTAGTTCACAGAGATTTTATTTGCAACGGCTCAGAAGTGCATCTCTGTATTGTATCTATGTTTGTGAATATCGCTGACTTCGTTTTGAAAACAATAAACAAATCTTCAACATAACTTTCTGGTGGACTTTTTAATTAATCAATATATATAAATTAAACCACCGAAGAATCTAATAAACTGCTTCGAGCTTTTACTTTAGAATAAACTGAAACCTATTGGATTGGATGAAAAAGTTACTTGCTGGGTAGAGGAATTCTTAAAACCCAGAAAGCAAAGTGTTAGAGTAGGAAATACATGGTCAAAAGAGGTGGAAGTAAATATGGGAGTGCCACAGGGTAGTGTATTGAGACCGTCGCTGTTCATAATTCTAATGAATGACTGTGTTGATAGGTTATGGTCAGAGTCTAGGTATTTTGCTGATTATATATTGGTATACAATAGGATCCAAACAGGTGAAGACTGTGAGCAGCTGAAAGATGAAATGAAGATAAATGCCAAGAAAAGTCAGGTACACAGATAAAAAACAAAAGGTTAATTACACTAATAGGGTCGGGTCAGAATTGTTTGTTGAAAGCTTGACGTGATAACAAACTCAGTTGTGGAGAGCACATTGGGCAGGTGGTAGGAAAAGGTTACAAAAGCCTTAATTTACTTGAGAGGGTGATGAAAGGATTTGCCAGAGAAGTTAGGGAGTTGGGTTACAAAACTTTGGTCAGACCATTGGTTGAATATGGTGTTGTAATTCTGGACTCACATTTTGGCTATCATATACAGGAGTTGGAAGGTGTGCAAAGAAGAGCAGCTAGATTTGTTTGTGGAAGTTATCGCATGACACAGTCAGTAACTGAAATGATTAGGGAGCTGGGTTGGGACTCATTGGAGGAAAGGAGGAGTGCTGGGAATGTACAGGGCATGTGTTGGTGATGGAGCTTGGAGGGATATTGGTCAAAGCATTAGGAATGGTGAATGGAAGGGGAAAGGCGACCATGACCACAAGCTTGCGCTCGATTTCATGCATGAGAGAATGGGAAAATTTTCTTTTGTTGGTAAGGGTGTCAGAGATTGGAATAAATTACTAAGTATAGTGATGAATAATTTTCCAAAAACGCTTAAGGAATTTAAAATTAAATTTGTAAATCAGAATAGTAAACGGGATATATATATGGTAAACGGATGACCGGGGGAATTGCCACCGGAGTGTTAGCTCCATCGCAATTTTTTTTTTTTTTTTTTTAATCTGCTTACACAACCACGCTCGGTGAAAAAAAATACCAACTTATTCCCAACACAACTCAAAAATATTATCTTAGACGATACTGTAATCAACCAGAAGCATATAGTTAGTTCTTCACGCTGATAAAGATGTAAATTTACTCTGTTCATAGAGCGCACTCCTATTGAGTAAAGTGATTAAAATACTGCAAGCTGTGGCTGCGCCTCTCTATATTTCTTCTACTTAAGTGATTCACTCTGCTGCAATACTGTGACGTGTTTTCGATTCGTTGTTCTTGCTCTGAGGACCTCTGTCGGAATAATTTCCCCTAGGTATGATCTCTGACACTATGCTAAACTAAACAAAGTCCTAGAGGTGCCACAACCGCCATCTTTATGCGCCATCAAGAGCTTTTCAATCCATTCTGATACAATTGCTGAAACATATTTATTCGAACGATTTCACAAGGAAGAGCTGTGTGTGGCTGTGGCCTTCGGGGCGTGCAAGTTCTCTGTTGTACTTAGTATTGGGTAGATAAAATATATTAGATAAACCATTCAGGCGGTTGATTGGATTGAATCGTTAGTTAATCATTCAGACATGTTTCAGATATACAGTATTGTTGTTTACTTATTTGCTAACATCCAGTTGGTAGCACTGTGGCCAAGTGATATTTCCTTCCGGCGTAACTTTAGATAGAAATTGCGGATATTTGTACGGTTAGGCTTTTATGATTAAAGTATGTGTCTTAAATTATTCACTGTGTTATCTAAGTCATTTTCAGTCATTCAGTTAGAACCCAAATTAATTAAGAGAGCCATTGTGTGGAAGAGTAATATATCGCTGAGGTAAGATCTATTACAATTATCACTACTAGAGCAGCTCGGAACGTCTGCCTAAATAACCTTCACTCTGGTGTCAAAATCCTTATCCTGACAATTAACACACACAGGTAAACTGTTATAATTCAGACTATAGCTTAAGACCCAATATCACTTCTAAGAACCCATCCAAATTTATAATATTACCCACCGAGTGGACTGGATACGACGTGAGTAACCACTAGTCTTTTACAGCTGGACAGGTAGAGCGGGGTCCCTTTAGTAATGAATTGGTATAATTTTAAGCCTCAGTAGCATAGTAACTCTCTCATGTCCTTAGAGGCAGGTAACATAATTCTTTTTAGATGCAGCATGCTTCAAGCTAGCAGACGTCCAGACCGTGAGAAGCTGTTCTCCCACCCTGCCTGCTTAAGGTACTTATCAAGCCAATTACGGGCTGGTTATTTGTTAGACACGTGATGAATAGCCAAAGGAAGCTACTATTTCCCCTCCCTACCTACAGCCAACGAGCGCAGTTCTGTACTGACGTTCTGCAAGTTTGTTCTCCGCCATTATGGAAGAAACATACAGACTTCATGTACATGTACCAGGTAAAGGCTAAATTACACTCTATTATCCTCTGCGGGCATGGAAAAGATACTTCCTGCGCTGTCTGATGGGTGTGTGGGGGACTGTGCATTCGTAGCGTTCCCCGCGTTGCGTCCGGTCGCGGGACGAACAGAGAGACTTTAGCTATATGGCCTGGTTTTGGACGGTCTTCGCTTTTGTTTGTGGTGTATGCGTCACTCCCCGTGGGCACCCTTAATTGGTGGCGAAGTATGTGTTGCTTCACCATCCTCGCTTCAATGGCGGGTGTTCGGAAGGGCCCAGTTCCGCGGCGGGGGCATAGTGAAATGGTCTGATAGCTGAGATGAGGTTGGCGAGAGGGATTATGAGCTCCGCTCGTGTATCCTCGAGGACCCATCTTCAGCCAAGTACGGCACACTATGGAAGACAATTCCTGTTCACTGGCCATCTTAACACTTTCGTTTCCTAAAAAGCACCTTTCGCAGCTTTGCTAATGGTGGGCACCTGTCGCAAGGCACGTTCAGGGCCCTGCCTCAGGCTGAGGTACAAACGTGTTTACCGCTCTAAGCTGGCCAGAAATAGCTAAGACATTCCAGAGGCCAGTATCAGCGAATTTCTGTCGAGACACGTCTGCTAGCCAGTCACCTCAGGGCTGTAACGTCAATGAAGAAACCTGACCTGCCTGGGGCTGTGACCTCAGAGGATTTGCTTTCTCTCTAGACTCTCCTCCACCACCTCTCATGGACTCCACCATGTCGGAATTTTTCCGCCAACGTTCCCCACTGGTCCATTTGAATCGCAAACCATTCTCAGAAAATAAAACTATGACGTCACGCACATGATTGGAATATCATACCGGCTTGGTCGAAGAACTTGAAAGCCAGTTCTCTCTTCATTTATGTACTATAATGTTTATAACTAAGCGCAGATTAAAGGATCATTGAGGTTGAAGGAATGTAGAGATAAGAACGTGATGACGCTAAGGTCTTGCCTTCCTTCTGTTTGAGTTGAGACAACATGGAGTAAAGACCATTTTCAGAGCACTGGCAATGATTAAAAATCTGGTTGGATTCGGGAAAGTGTAACGGGTTAGTGGCATTTCCCCATTACTTTGGAAGATAATTTGAGAAATATTGGCGGTTTGTGTGGTTGTCTGGTGACTTCAGCATCTGCCAAGTCCGTGGGTTTAGGGAAGTAGAACCCAGTTTTAAAGCTTGGGTTGAAACTGGTCGTCGTCTAGTGACGTCAGCATCTGCCGGGTCCGTGAACTCGGGGGTGTAAACCCCAAATTCGGAAGCATGGTGCGCTTGGGAGAAAGACGCACCTAGGCTTTTGGGCGGTCAGTCTGCCGTTGGCCGTGGAGTAGGTGAGTCCGTCGTGAAAGTGAACAGTCAGCCGAGTCGACGAGAACGTATGTTCATTATGATAAAGAATCAATTTTGTAGAAGGTGATTTCTTTGGTAATATGAAGGAACTTTATTAATGAAGAAAGTATTTGCAGAATTTTATATGAATTGTTTCGTGGTGAGCCAAAGGCATGGTCTGAGAACTAGTAAGGGTGTTGTATGAATGAAAAGAGTGCGTGTTATTCAGTCTAAATTTATTGGAGGCATAACCTGTAATCTTAAAGGATCGAAGTACCGATAGCGAACTTTCATAAAAGTTGGGAGTTGGAGCGAGATTATCTTATTAACTATTAAATGCATGTGTTTCAAATAAGAAGGTGCATTTTCATTTCATTTACCAACATAGAGTTGGTTGGCGACCGTCAGAGAAAGAACCTGAATCTAGTGAGTGTGCGGAAGCTTTAAAGGTTCACAGTAAGTATTTTAGCCGAACCACCAGCATAACCGCGACAAAAGCCACACGATGCATAAACCAAAGTTGCGCCCAGCTGCGTTCGCCTGGCACAAACTGCCAAGTCAGCAGTTGCCGAGTACAGCATCGATATGGGACACGGCTTCGATTTTAAGCACGCTCTAGAGGTTATTGGGACAGCATTTTTTTGAATCTGTCGAAGTCAACCGAGATGCTTGATTTCAACTAAGTGAAGCTTGGAACTTATTCATCCAGACAGTGAGACTGCAGCGGAATTTTGTGTACATACTATAGAGATTGCTGAAAGTACGCGCTCCTCTAACGATCCCACTAGCAATCAACGCTCAACGCTTCCCTCCAGCTGCCAATAGTCGAAGGTTCTCACAAGTAGCCTGTGACTTATCATGAAAATAGATGATTTACCGCGTACTCCAGGCGTTATATAAGCAACCTATCGGCAGCAGTCACTTAACAAAGACGACAGAGAACATGACCGCCGAAACGTTATGCTTTATAAACATGTACACTCGGCTAGTTACCCGAGAGAATCTGATCTATTTATAAAACTTAGAAAACCTCCAGTCATATACTTGGAATAAACATTAACAGGTAATAACGTGTATCTTTTGTGTAATAATTTTTATGCACTTCTCCACATTTCGATTGATTTTACTTGCTTGTATAGACTTGGTGGCTTCCTCCAGCACGTTTTTCCCAATTAGCGTATTGTAAGGAAATCGTGTAGCAAATTTCAAATCGTTAAGACATTTATTGAAAGTATTTATCGAGAGCTTAACTTGGGATTACAAAAGACTGAAATGAACATAAATTAATCTTGTAACTACTAACCACAAAGAGAGCATTACAAACTGGTGTGTAACATCTTAAAGTTTTGTTTACGAATAATCTGAACAAATGCCCAACAGGTTCGTAGACGATAAAATCAAGCATAGATATGTAGTCCGCACGTATGGACAGACTGTTTCGCATTACTGATGTAATCCACAGAGAAAGGAGAGGAAAGGTAGGTCTATATTCATAAATTCCACCTCATCAACCTGAATTGTTGTGAGAGCTGCGACTATTTTTAAAGAATCGTTACTACAAAATGTTATTGAAAGACCTGATATCTTTGAAACTTGATTGGAAATAGTTAGAAACATGGTGTATGCGTATCAGAGATTAATATCATTAAGCTATTTGTGTGTAATTTATAGTCCAGTATTCCAAACCGAAAGAGTTCATCAATGAGGCAAAAATATGTTTGTTATAAAACGTCATCAGGGTGAAGAGAATCATGGGAGTGTACAAGGCTTTGAGGTTTGCAAGGAAGGATATTGGTGAAAGGGAAAGAATAACCATGACAACAAATTTGCGCTCGATTTCAGGCATAAGAGTGAGGGAAAATTTTCTTTCGTAGGTTAGGGGTCAGAGATGGGAATAAATTACCATGAAAACCGGTGAATAATTTACCAAAAACGTTTAAAGACTTAAAAGTAGAAATTAATAGCGGGAAAAAGTAGGCGGGAAAAGGAAAGGGGGGAATGGGTGTGTAAGGATTTATCTTCGAAGCAAGCGCTCCATCGCAATTAAATTAATCTATCTATCTACAAGAAGGAGGTTTGCAAATATACATCGAGAATGCAAATAGAGGGGCTCCACGTTCATTCGTTGGAACCTACAAAAATTGTCCTATCGGTCTGAAATTTGTTACACACATTGCTTGTGACAATATTAGACTAGAAATGTATAAAGTAAGCTTCGAATATGGTGAAATGAAGTAAAATCACTCAAAATGTGAGTAGATGCATACATGTTGTTACGCAATAAATGCACGTTAATACCTGTTGATATTTATTCCATGTGTTTTTAAGTCTATCAGGAGACTGTTGACGTTTGAAAGAACGAAGAGGTTTTATTGGGTAACGGAAATGTATACAAAGTAATATCCCGACGTTTTAAGGCTGAATTTATTTTCAATTTTTCTCCTCTTATTTACTTACGTAATGTCGACATTGTTCCAGCTGTTACTTATTCCAGATTCATGCTGTATTCCCCTTTAGCCATTGGCTTGTAAGAAAGACACACACAAATTTTACCACATACTAATAAAATGCATTATTCAAAGATTTTAATCATCGAGTAATTCCTTTTTTTTCAAAGATGATTGCCTACGCTATGAGAAAGATATTTAACTTAGCATCTTGGCGCACACGAGTATTAACCTCCATGGTATTAACACCCATAAATTTTCTCTGTTAACAGCTGAGGTGGTGACTGAGATGTATGGTTAATTTGTTTTCTATTACACTTGTATAACTGAAATACTATTCATTACAATGCAATATTGAATTATCATTCTAGCAGCCCTGTCTTATCGTACTTTTAACTTAGAAAGGAATATTTCCTTGTTTTATGCTTAACGAACGTTATTTGTCTGATATTACAACGAGGTCACCTGAATGACAAGATTGCTCAATTTGTGTTAGTATAAATATTAATAGTCTTGAAGATCTAAAAGGCAAAAGGAAGTTAACGAAGGCTCTTCTATAGCTGTGGGGCAAAATACAGTAATACACGACCACAGAGCGTGGTGGGTGAACGGTTAACGTTCTGGCCTAGATGTCCAGGCTTCCAGATTTGGGTTTTCCATGGCTTCCCTAAATCACTTAAGGCCATGGCCGAATTCCTTCCCGTTCCTCTCCCCCATTCCTTTCCCGCCTCTAATGGCCTCGACGTCAACGAGGCATAAAGACGCAGGAAAAAAAAAAACACACACACACACACACACATTCCGTTTGTGAAGGCAATGGCTGATCGGTGAACGAAGCTAAGATTAGAAAAAAATAAAATCGTCTGTGGCTTTAAAAATACATTAGGCCTACAACAAATGTTAACACCCATGAGACATCTGAAGGATGAAAAGAAACCCTTATTATATATATATATATATATATATATATATATATATATATATAAACAACGACTGTAATGTTTTATATCGCATCCAACTGAAATCTTGTCATTCTTCCTTCCAGAACAATAGGGTCCACAAAATATTATATTTCGGCAAAATTTCACTTCTTAGATTTCTGTAGAAGTTGGTGTTTATAGTAGGGGTAGTGTTGTCAACCGCATTTTATAATAAAGTATCATAATTTATTTTTGGTCGTTAGGCCTATACTCTTTCAGATTAATAAAGTATGCCAAAATACCTTATTTCGAGTAAACATGGAACGGAAAGCGCTAATGTCTCTCAACCGGGGACTGTTTGTCCTTTCTTCTGTGGACTTACCGCTTGACATCTGAGGCACCACCTATACAGTAGAACTCCGATTATCCGAATCGCTTAAAGCAGTCACATTAAGACGTGTGTGGAACAAGTTGAAAGGCATATCCACTGAAGAAGAGAAGTAAAAGGAGAAAAAGGAAAAAGAAGCTCAAGAAAAGGAAAGGGAAGAGGCGATGGGGATGATGTGTCACTTGAGAAATTCAGAAACATTCTTCTGAACATTCTTGGATGTTCAGAAATTAGTGCTGAAGATTTAGGAGAATGGGTGGTGTGTGATTCGTTAGACCTTGGGTATGAAATTCTAAATTATGAAGAGTTTATTGAAAGTGTGAGAGAGGAAAGTGTCGAGGAAGAAGATGACCTTAACGTTGAAGTTGAAGCAGACACGGGACCATCAGCTAGTCAAGCATTTGCCGGCCTTGAAAACTGCGTTGAAGTGGATGGAGCGTCAGCCCGTGTGTGACCACATGCAACTTCTAACTGTCAAGCGGATGCGGTACTTGGCTGCCCGAAAACGGCTTAATACAGTCAAACAGCTTGCTTTGACCGAGATGTTCAGGAAGCAATTACAGTACTTATTAACAGTACGGTACATACATACTGTAGGTACTAATGTACAGCACTTGTAAGTGCGCTTGACATATAAAAGTGTTTCCTTTTAATTTAATTAATTGAAAACACTTTTATTTAAAAACAGTTTTCTCTCCCATTTAGATAGATAGATAGACAGTAATTTTTCGGGAAAAATCCAATTATCCGAATTTTTGACTATCCGAATGGGGTTCGGTACCAACTGATTCGGATAATTGGAGTTCTACTGTATTGTATCATTCGTGTCGACTCGAGTCCGCTCGCCATTGTTTCTAAATTGAGCTGTGGATGTCAATCATGTCATCGAATTCGCGGTTTCTTCTGTTCATCGTTGTTTTGGTATTGAAATTCTCAGCTAAATTATTTTTCTTTCATATGAGAAAAAACGTTTTACTGGATAAGAAGAGATCCTCAATATTAAATTCTTTGATAAATTCAATATCTGCGCTGTATGTTTACCATAGCATCTGCTGGCATTGGAAAAGTCAAAGAGTCAAGATCCATTTTCATTCATTAACAGAATATTGTAAACAAGGGCGTATCCAGGATCAGAACTAGAGGGGGGCAAGATTTGAACTGGGGGGGGGGGGAACTCATATTGGTTTCGAGGAAGTGGGGTGGGGGACTGAAACATGACGATTTCTTACAAAATGAAACTCAAACCTATTCAGGAAACTATTGTTATTATTGATTAGGGCTAATCCAACCACTTAACCTAAGGACCTACTATGTAGTTAATTAAGATCGTAAGTCAGTTAGTTTTTTATGTAAATATTAAATGTTCCGGATTTTAAGAAAAAAAAAATCAAAAATTTAGTTTGTCAATATCTCATGGTGTTCTTTCACAAAATTTCGATGCCCACTCATCAGGCATAATCCAATCAATCTTTCTCTCCCTGAGCCAGTTCCTAATTCCTCGAAGCGTACTGAAGGCAACTTATTTTTCTTCTAAAGGCGGGGAGCAGCAGCCACCCTCTGCCCTTCGCTGGATACGCCCATGATTGTAAGCATGATCTATGACTTAATAAATTGTAATTTAGTGTGAAATTGTGCTCTACTGGCCAAAGACGTAAAGTTCCTAATCATTCATTCATTTTATTTGGTCCTAGGCCTATACATCATTTACATACAACTTGTATAATGAATTAGGACGTTTTTGTGCTGAAGTATCATACATTATTTTAGTCGTTATACTTTTTCCAAACCATAACGTATCCGGAAATACTTTATTTGCGGTAAACTATACAATTCATGGAACAGAACGCTCTTGCGCGTTATTAATTTCCAAACAACAAAGTCTATTAGTGCTTATGACGAAACCAAACGAACACACTGGAATTGTTTGTTTCTGAGGTATCGATGACGTTACTGATCCCCCATACAACTCTTTTCAACTTGGAAAGACAAATATAAAAATAATTGTTTCGTATCTGCTGCTGTACCCTACCAAGCGAATAATTAATGCAAAATTGCAGGGAGGAGAACAGAATTACATTTAACTGAAATTTGGTTGTTTATTTATTTATTTAAAATTTTTGGTTTAGGAAGTGGTACCAGCTACATAACATATAGAAATGAAAAAAATTAAATATAAAAAATAATAAAACGAAAATATATGTATTTAATGCAGTTAATATCTAAAATAAAAAATATGTTTCTTCTTTAATATACTTTTTATTTTCTCTTCCAATTTTAATGCACTTTATTACTTTCATAGCACGCCTACAGAAAAATAGTAGAAGAGACAGGACAAATATGGAATACCAATTTCATTTGTCAAAAAAAACTGTTTTTTTGACAAAATATAAAACATTTTCTGCATAAATTAAAAAGAAATAAACTCCAAATTTAAATAAATAAAAAAGGGATAAGTCATAAATTCTCGAAAGGATGACAAATATACAATACTAAAAAAATTAATAGAAACTGTCAAAACCTAAAAAAAACCAACAAAAAAACAATTCATTTTAATATAATAAGTTGTATTATCAATTAGAATGGTTCAGGTGATTGGTCTTCCATCAGTCTAATCCTTACAAAAGTTGTACACATAGTTTCCACTGGAATACCCAGCACATTCAGTGTGAGCCCAAACTACCTTTTTCCCGACTCAAGCCCCCCCCCCCCCCCCAAAGCCAAAATCCACTGAAGGCAAGCCCTCTGAACCAAAATTCACTCAAGCCAAGCCCCCCCCAAACCAAAGTCCGCTCAAGCCCCCCCCCCAAAACAAAATCCTGGATCCGCCCCTGATTGTACCCATTCTTCTCCCCAGGTGTCTTTCAGAAATTTTCCCTCACAAAAAATACAATACAATATTCTGAGTTAGGAATACTTGTTTCAGGGTTGCTTATGGTGTCCAATTCATCTTGAATACTGAAATCGCTCTCACCTTCTTTGTCAGATTCTTCTCTACAAAGTTTCTTATTAATTTTTTTTTTTTCTTAGTAACTTTTTTTTTTTTTTTTTTAATTGCTCTTATTGGTTGTTATTTTGTTAGTTTATAATTGAAGCTTATGTGTCGAAGATATGACCACCGATGACTTTTTTTCTTCCTCTGTTAGATTTTTTTGTTTTAATTATTGGTATGGGGGATATGTCTTGAGGACTCACAATTAATGCAGCTGACATTGAAGGCTGGTCAGAGGGTACAGCATGGGATGTGGAATTGCTCAATTCCAGAGGGTTAGCAATTGAACAAAATTGTTTCTTCAGATATTCCTCACTTGATTTCGAAGGGGTAACACATTCCATGGAGTCTTCTATCTCCTCTTCTGAATCTGCAGCAAATTTGTAATCTTGAAAAATATTCAAATTTAAAGGATATATTCCAGTTGTTTTAAAGCCGTTTACAGAATTTGCTCTAGTTTGAACCTTAGGCCTTACCCAAAAATTCGCAAAGCTCTAGCATCAGTCCTAAGCCACAGCCATATTTATTCACTGTATTGGCTTTTTAAAGCATCCATCAGTGTTTTGTGTAGGGGATGTATTTTGTGGGTGGAATGTGAAGGTAGGGAAAGTATTGTCACGTGGTTCTGGTGGGCTAAGTCGATCAGCTCAATATTTTTTGTATGAGTGTGGTGCCCATCCAAAATTAATATTGCGGGATTCTCTTCTGAGGTTTTCACTTTCTTAAGAAACCACAAACCTTTGGCCAGGAGTGGGCTGAAGATTTTGCTAGAAAAATAATGAGAGGAGGGATATAAGTTACACCTGCACTAAAATAGAAGACAGCTGTAATAAGGGATCCACGTTCAGCTGACATCAATTTTCCTTCTTGACGCTTCCCTCTTGAAGCAATCACCAGAGGTGTTTTGGTTTGGACACATTATAGATTGTTTCTGGAAAAAAAATTTTCATATCCATTTGTTCCTCGAGAAGTTTAAAAAATATTTTCACATTATTTTTGGTGAAGCCTTTTGCTCTTGCCACTGAAGTTCGGTCAGTTTTCTAAAAGAAATGACATTCTTATGATGTCTCAAAAAGAGTTTCAACCACCATTTTCCTGTGGTTCCCAAAGTTTTTTTTTTTTGCTTCATAATTTGCTTCATGTTTCATAAATCCGATCTAGTGAGGCCAAATAATTTGTTTTCCATTGATAATTTTTATTATTATTATCATTTTTTTTCACATTCTGAATAAGGAGGTTCGCGGAAAATCAAAAAATTTAGATGCCCGTAAATATCCCCAATTTTTTCCTTTCACATACTCTACCTCCTTCTTCATTTTCTCCTCATCCCATGCCTGTCTTTTCTTTTTCTTGAACTTTTCTCTCTCCATACCTAAAAATAAAAATTACATTTTAGAAAATGGTATACAAATATGGAATAGTATTCCATAATTATCGCCCCTCTAGTATTCTGTAATTGTCACCCGCTGGACATGCACATTGGAAGGTTATAAATACAGTTCCATCAAATAAAATGTGAATCACAATCAGGCTAATTTTTTTTATGACATCAACATCTAGTTCATTAGAGGCGGGATGGGACTGGGGGACAAGGAATGGGAAGGAGTTTGGCCATGGCCTTTTTGAAGAAAGCATCCCAGCAATTGCCTGGAGTGATTTGGGGTTTCCATGGAAATTCTGGATGCCCGGAGGGGTATTTGAACCAGCGTCCTCCCGAATGTGAGGCCAGAACGTTAACCGTTCACCCACCACGCTTGGTAATTATACTAAAATAATCTAATAAGTGTGCTCTATTAGTCCACATTATTCACAAAAACCAAGAAATACAGGTTAAATACAAAAATAATTAGGTAAGTATGACTTAACATAGTTTTCTCCATCCAAAAAACTGAAAGTGATGTGAAGACAAGACTGACATAATAATGGATCAAAACGAAACATTTCACCTAGTTTCTCCTAGTGTGCAGCATATACGAGAGGGGAAACTGGCCTATTCCATATTTGTACCACTATTCCATAATTGATTCCTCTCCTCTACGATATTCTATAATATAGTACGGGTAACATTCCTAGTTGTGACCCCAGGGATAAAGTTCATTTGATTTTGAGCCAATATATTTATTCATAATTTAATAATTATATATTTTAAAATTTATTTAGGCGTTTACGGCCCGGGGCAGGTGCACATTGTCACGCAGTTTAAGTATGGGGACAGCACAATTTCTATGACTCCATCCTTTGGAGTGCAGCAGTGCAAATTGAGATTACAGTGCCGGATCTAGGTGAGGGGGGGGGGGGGGGGGGAAGGCAAACCGGGGCACTTGCCTCGTGCAACTACTTCAAACTTTAGGGTGGCGAAAAAAATCATGTTTGAAGGGCACAAATTTATGATGCGATGACCTTTATTTTTACTTTCTTTACTGCCCAGGGTGGTGACAATATGGTGGCAACAATCGGGGCGGAGAAACTTGAAGTCGCAAGAGTGACAGCGGCAGCAAACTAATTTTTGATGGGGCTGCTATTTCAAAGTTTTTGCTCCAGCTCAGAAAATTCTTACATTCCCCACTGTGAGAATAGGGTTGAAATCTACCTTTATGTCTACAAGTTTTAACATAGTAAACACCATATATCAGATACTAGAGTATAGTGAAAGATAATTAATGGTATTTAAAAAATAATGTGGGCATGTGGCAACACATTTGATACAAAAAATAAAAACACCAAGTCACAATAAAAGCATTTTTTTATTCATTAAAAAAAAAGCACATGTCTAGCAGAAAAAGCATTTGCCTTCTCTGGTAGTCTATATTTTGCTCTCACTGGTTTAGTGGCAAAAATAAATGAAATAGTGATGATGAATGATGTTAGTTGTGTGAACAATGTATTTATTAGAATATTTTTCTTATTTATTTTGACTAGGTTATTGACATTTAGAAAATTTGTACCACAGAGCTATAGTAATAGCATCATAAAAAGTAAAGATTACAGTACATAATTTAATGAGAGAATATAATCATTTAGACAATACTAGGACATGGTTACCTAGCATAGATTTGAAACAAAATAAAGAAAAAGAAATATGTACTGCAGATAATAATGTTTTGTGACAGTGTACTTAAATTTCAATATATTATTATGAGAATTCCAGTTTCTCACAACTCTGTGCAAACAATATATTTGTGTTGGCCTTTGAGCAAATTAATCGTTCCATAATGTGCAGATTCTCCAATGGATATCACATGTGATATATTTTCTACTTAATTTATCAGTAAATGTAATAACTTCACACACCATTTATATCATGGATCATTATTGCAAAACTGTACTGTTTTTAATTGTGTAACATACCATTCTTATGAAAACAGATAAGTTAAATTATCATCAGCTTGTAAATGCTGTAATTAATAACATCTCACACAACAGTTGATTTTGAAATTAAAGTACCAAGAACCCTGAAAAAAATTCCATAGTGCTCAAATTTTCATCACTTCTAACACAATTTTTTAATTTTTGTGGTTTGAAATGCTCAAAGGAATCCAGCAAAGTTCTCAAACATTTTTGAATGATACAGGACTATCTATGTGAAAAAGAAGTTTGAAAAATTATTTACATGAACATAAACCATTTTCAGATTACCATCATTGGAGTAACAGTAAGGTGGCAGGACGGGCAAAATGCCAAGTGCCCTCTGCAAGAAGGGGTCTTCAGGCCACACCTGGAGGGCACCCGGTCTGAGGGCCCAGAGGGCCTGCCACCCTCTTCAACACTACTCTTTCCCCCAGTTGCCCCTGGGGCAATAGTGGAGCTTAAAAAAACGTCCACCTATAAATTGAGTGTTCTGGTTTACCTCCCTGCCCCACACCCACTTAGGTCCAACACTGAGGGGGTGGGAGGGGGGCATCTGCTGAATTTTCCACATGTTTCATCAGTATAGTTATGTTGCAGACTATTACGCATATTTTCTCAGGAACCTGACATACGAGGGGCAGTCAAAAAGTTCCCGGAATTCTGTCATAGTGTTGGCATTTGTGATGCAATTGTTATGAGTTTGACAGGTCTGAACTGGTCATAACAGGCAGTGTGACTGCAGTGTAGATGAAGGTAGGTCTGTGTGGTATTCAGTTGGCGCGATGTCGCAGTTTGAGCAAAGGGCGAACATCAAGTTCATGTGCAGATTAGGGAAATCTGCTTCAGAGACTTTGTTAGCCTTACAAACACTTTATGATGACAATTCATTAAAGAAAGTATCCGTTTACGAGTGGTTTTCAAAATTAGTGGTGGGTAGGAATCGCTGGAAGACAAGAGTCGCAGTGGGAGACCTTATAACATATCTGTTGTATACGGGGCAAATACCGTTGTTAATTATAATTCTTAATTGATTATTTTTTTGTGTGTGTATTAATTTCCTAATTATAAATAATTTGTAAGGAAAAAAAAGAAAAGAGATGTAAATGTTTAATTCTAAACTAACTTCCACAGACAGTAGTGTTTATAATAAGGTAGTAAATATATAATAATATCATTGAATTCAACAAGAATATAGAATCTCTGTGTGGAGAGTTAAGAGATTAGCTGTGAAGTTGGCTTTGTAAATTAATTTTGAAGAAATTAAACCAAGGCATTTATAGTAGTAAAGTGCTGTTATTTTATTTTAAAGAAATTTGGAAGAAAAGGGCCTTAATTATATATAAAATGGGGCTGACCTCCCATGATGCAAATTAGGCATTAAAAAAAAATATTGGTCGGCACACCGAGAAGGGTGTTGCAACCTTCAACCTCCAGAAACGAAGCAATGGTCGAGCAAGTGAAACAGTTAATTAGATCAGACTGAAGATTGACCATCGACGAGTTGGCACAAGAAGTGGGGATCTCTCATGCATCCATTCACGCAATCCTGTCAGATGATTTGAAGATGAAATGTGTCACTGAAAAGTTTGCCCCGAAGCTGCTGAATCCAGATCAAATGGAAACTCAGAAGTTTGCTGCGGCAGAATGTTTTGAAAAAAGCACAGAGGGTCCGACGTTTCTTCAGACAATCATTACTGGTGACGAGACTTGGTGTACGCTGATGACCCAGAGACAAAGAGACAATCATCAGAATGGCACACAATGTTCTCTCCTCGACCAAAGAAATCATGTCATGTCAATCCAAAACAAAAGTGATGCTCATTGCATTTTTCAACAACAAAGGTCTGGTGCACCATGAATTTCTACCAGCTGGACCAACTGTTAATGATCCTTTTTACGTGCAAGTTTTGAAAAGACTGAGGGAAGCAATCCGAAGAAAACGTTCTGGCAAATGGCAAGGAGATGGTCACTGCATCACGACAATGCTCCCTCCCACACATCGATTGTTGTGCAGACATGGCTTGCAGAAAAGAACATTCCAGTCCTCCACCAGCCTCCCTGCTCACTGGATTTAGTGCCATTGGATTTCTGGCTCTTTCCCAAGATGAAAACAGGCCTCAAAGGTAACTGTTTTGCCACAGTAGAAGACATCAAAATGAAAGCGACGGCTGTACTTCGGAAGATACCAAAACAGGATTTTCATAATTGTTTCCAGAAATGGCAGGAGCGGTGGAACAAGTGTGCGTGTTCAGACTGAGCCTTCTTTGAAGGAGATTAGGTAAATGTGTACTTATCTTTTGTTAATAAAGATTTACAATGAAATTCTGGGAACTTTTTGACTGCCCCTCATAGATGTCGACACCATTCTTTAATTATTTTTTTACATGAAAATCATTTGAAGTTGGCAGGCTTCTGTGAAAAGAGTGCTGGGAATGTACAAAGCATATGTTGACAATGAGACCTGGTATGAGAAATATGGGCGACAGGAAATGCTCTGGTCTCACATTTGGGAGGATGTGTGTTCAACTACTGCTTTGGTCATCCAGATTTGAGTTTTCCATGGTTCCCTCAAAGAGACATAAAGCAATTAAAAAAAAACTGAATTGATATTGCTAGAAAAATTAAGAGTTGTAAATGGAAGGAAAGATGTGATTGAGACAACAAACTACCACTTAATTTTAGGAACAATGGAGATTTTTTTTTTTTTTTTTTTTTTTTTTTGTAGCTAAGGCAAATGCTGAAAAATTTGCCTAAATGGCTAAAAGAATTTAATACCAAAATTTTCATAAATGTTGAAAGTAGGTATTATTTCACACAAATAGCGCAATAAATATTGCAAAATGCGAAGATGAGTGTGTAAGGAAATTACCCCCCGTGGCATATGTTCCATCACATTTAAATTAAATGAAGTTATGTATGTATATGAATTTCATTCAGGATACATTTTTCAAGGTGAACTATTCAAATTTGGCCAGATACACTAATAAATATATATAGTACAACAGGAACTTGTATGAAAATTTTTGGAAAAAGTTGAATTTGTGGCACTGTTAATGACTTGGAGAAAACAAATCAATTGTCTGCATCCAGAAACTACTTGTCAGATTTTGGTCCTGGTCCCGGGGGTAAAATAGGGTATGTTTAATTTTAATATAAAGTCAAAGTGATGAGAAATTTTATATAAAACTAGCTTACCCGGCAATGCTTCACTATTGCTGGACTTGAGTAGGCACATAGATTAAATGAAAAAATATTTACATATAAATTTTAAACTGCTGTTTCATTCATTTTCAGTTGGAAAGGGTGAGAGGGGATGCGCTTTGGAAAACATATGCAGGCAGTATTTTTCTATTTGTTTCAAAGTATAAGTGTGCAAATTCCCATTGAAATCTGATGAAATATGTGGTTTTGTCTAAATTATGGGGAGGAGGGGTGGGTTTTTTAATTTTTTTTAACAGGAACCTTCTCTGTCATCCCGTCGACAACTCACCAAAGCTTCACCGTAATCGGACGAACGGTTTGCTAGTTTGTTTAAATTATGGGGTGTTATGGGGAAGAGGGGGTAATTAAGGTGGTGGAAAGAGAGGAGAGGGATTGGGTTTTTGTGAAATTAATGTGTACAGTATTTCTCTCTCTTTTTTAAAGTGCAGTGTACAAATTCTTATCTAAATCGGATAAAATATGTGGTTTGCCTAAATTATGGGGTGAAAACGTAATGGGGTTGGAAAGGGGGAAAGGGGATGAATCTTCGGAAACCATGCGTAGGCAGTATTTTTCTGTTTGTTTTAAAGTATAAGTGTACAAATTCTTATCTCAATCGGATAAAAAATGTGGTTTGCCTAAATTATGGGGTAAAAACGTAATGGGGTTGGAAAGGGGGGGAGAGGGGATGGATATTCGGAAACCATACGTAGGCAGTATTTTTCAGTTTGTTTTAAAGTATAAGTGTACAAATTCTTATCTAAATCGGATAAAAAATGTGGTTTGCCTAAATTATGGGGTGTTATGGGGAATAGGGGGTGACTTTATGGAAAAAATTTTTCACAGGAACCTTCGCAGATGCTCACTCGAAAACTCTCCAAAGTTTCATTGCAATCTGATAAATGGTATAGGAATGCATAGAAGACGAACAAACCCACAAACATTGATTTTTATATATAAGACTACCTGACCCGGCAATGCTTCACTATTGCTGGACTTGAGTAGGCACATAGATTAAATGAAAAAATATTTACATATAAATTTTAAATTGCTGTTTCATTCATTTTCAGTTGGAAAGTGTGAGAGGGGATGCGCTTTGGAAAACATATGCAGGCAGTATTTTTCTGTTTGTTTCAAAGTATAAGTGTGCAAATTCCCATTGAAATCTGATGAACTATGTGGTTTTGTCTAAATTATGGGGAGTAGGAGTGGGTTTTTTTTTTTTTTTTGACAGGAACCTTCTCCGTCAACCCGTCGACAACTCACCAAAGCTGGCGCAGGCCGTATTTCAACCATAATAACATTCATTAGGAGAAAGTAAAACATGTATAGGTAATTTCCACCGCGAATATATAGTGGTATTGGGAATTTTTATTCAGGTCCAGGCCGGATCTCACACTAACCTCCTCACTTTTGACATACAATATGTCGAGAACTAAGCTAGATATCAAGAAAATGTATCATTTGTTTTTGATTTGTCTCGTCGAGTTACATTATGGGGAAGAGGGGTGGGTTTTTAAATATTTGTTTTTTGACAGGAACCATTTTCGACATCCCCTCGACAATTCACCACAGCATCGCCGTAATCGGACGAACGGTTTGTTTAAATTATGGGGTGTTATGGGGAAGAGGGGGTAATTAAGATGGTGGAAAGAGAGGAGAGGGATTGGGTTTTTGTGAAATTAATGTGTACAGTATTTCTCTCTCTTTTTTTAAGTATAAGTGTACAAATTCTTATCTAAATCGGATAAAAAATGTGGTTTGCCTAAATTATGGGGTGAAAACGTAATGGGGTTGGAAAGGGGGAAAGGGGATGAATATTCGGAAACCATGCGTAGGCAGTATTTTTCTGTTTGTTTTAAAGTATAAGTGCACAAATTCTTATCTAAATCGGATAAAAAATGTGGTTTGCCTAAATTATGGGGTAAAAACTTAATGGGGTTGGAAAGGGGGAGAGGGGATGAATATTCAGAAACCATACGTAGGCAGTATTTTTCTGTTTGTTTTAAAGCATAAGTGTACAAATTCTTATATAAATCGGATAAAAAATGTGGTTCGCCTAAATTATGGGGTAAAAACGTAATGGGGGTGGAAAGGGGGCGAGGGGATGAATATTTGGCAACCATATGTTAGCAGTATTTTTCTGTTTGTTTTAAAATATAAGTGTACAAATAACTATCTAAACCGGATAAAAAATGTGGTATTGCCTAAATTATGGGGTGAAAAAATTATGGGGGTGGAAAGGGGGCGAGGGGATTAATATTCGGAAACCATATGTAGGCAGTATTTTTATGTTTGTTTTAAAGTATAAGTGTACAAATTCCTATCTAAATCGGATAAAAAATGTGGTTTTGCCTTAATTATGGGGTGTTATGGGGAATAGGGGGTGACTTTTTGGAAATTTTTTTTCACAGGAACCTTCGCAGATGCACACTCGAAAACTCTCCATAGTTTCATTGCAATCTGATAAATGGTATAGGAATGCATAGAAGACGAACAAACCCACAAACCCTCAAACATTGATTTTTATATATAAGATTGTCTACAAATAAATATTCATTTTTGGTTTAATGCAATTCACACAAATAGTACTGGTCATATTTTATTTCTACAATTCAAAATATTTATGATGCGAGGAAATAAGTTATAATTTTTTCCCTCTTGCTGGCAATGTTTTAATTGTCACATAATCAGTTTCAGAGAGAAGTCCATACATGACAGTTCACATGATGAAGTTGTGGGAAACAGCTAGTTAAATAATAAGGAGTAAGGAATTGTAAAGTTTCTGTTAAGAAATGGCAGACTTTTAATATATATAAAAGTTATTATACTCCTTTTCCAAACCAGAATTACATCTGTGTCAAGTTCAGTGAGAAATTCAGCATTAATGCACAAAAAAATTATGTTCATGTAAATAATTTTTATTAATAAACTGTAAAATATTTCTCAATGAGTCACAGGGGAAAAAGTTTGAGATCATTCATAGTGGTATTTTGAATGCATGTGAAATATGATCCAGAAGACAGATAAAAATACATCCAATTAATTCCACAACAGATTCTGTTCTGTATGTTATTCAAAATTATTGTAAGGAAAAATGGAGACTTTCCTGGTGTATCAATTATATAAAACATTCTCAGATCGTCAATTTACAATGGTTATAAGAAAATATACAATTTAATTTTTCTAAGAAATTCTTGAATCTTTAAGACGATTTAGATTTCAATATTGGAACATTATGTGTGATTTTCAATCAATGCTCAATAGAAATATTTCTGATGTGTCCATTGCGTTAACGCTGCAAAGTTTTTTTTTTTTTTTTTTTTTTTTTTTTTTTTTTTTTTTTTTTTTTTTTTTTTTTTTTTTTTTTTTTTTTTTGGAGAGAAACTCAAATCATAACATCCATAACTAGTTCATGTTTATTTTACATAAATGAGTGCTTGAATATTTCTCATGTACATGTAAAGTTATTTTCCCAGCCTGAATAATTTTTCAAATAATAAATTTGCCTGTATAGAGACTAACACTTATTCTAGAGATTGTTGGGATTATTTCAATACACAGTTATTTGAAATGAACTGTTGGCTGTGCTCAGGTCTCAGCTTGGTAAAATGTGCTTATTGAAAAACTATTTTTGCAGAACCAAAAATGAGTGGTTGTTAAGTAAATGAGAATTATAAAATGAAAGAAAATGTTTGAAGTTTAAAGATTCTGTTTAGTATGATACCACCTTACTATGTTTTTCATTAATTATTTTTTTGTGTACTCAGCTTATTATTTTATCATTACCAGTCCTTAAAAGAACAGATATCACTAGCACAAACATTCACTTGCAGGTCACCTAAAGACAAATTGTTCTGATGACTGGTATATGAAAGCAGGAACTTCACTCTTGCATACATTTATTTTATGCACTTTAAGCAACACAACAATTGTCTTACAACACCATAATAAATAAATTCTTCCAAAACATTTCTTTGGATATGTCATTCTCATAGAATGTAGAAAATTATTTACTTCCTATGAAGTGAGTAAGCTTTTCTTTTGAACTCCTTCTGGATTGATCATTAGGCTTTTGTATTGACTTGTATTCAGTCTTCTGGAACAGTGTGAGTTGAAATGAAAGTTTCTGGTACAGAAATGACACTTCCTCTAAAGTACATTATTCACTCAATGGACGACAGATTTCAGCTCCATAGCAGTGTCGGTCATGTTGAAGTCTGACTTTGAGCGTCGACGATCTTGCCACAAGTGGAATTTTTGATCTGAAAACTATAAAACAAAAAATTGGTGTCTAAATTATGATAAATATAGAGTTCAGAATGTTATCCAAATAGAAAAATAAGTTATATAATTAACTTCCTAAGATACTTCCACTTCCTAATTCATGTTTCTTTTCTATGTAGTATTTAAACCTTTGTTTACACTTTATGTTTCTAATCAATTATTCTTGATTTCTTTAGGTTCAATTAACTCGATTTCGTTTGCATGATGTAGCCTTTGTTGTGCTCAGTGGATTTGACTTGACTAAATTCAAATGTGACAAATTTCATATTAAACCTTCTCTGTATAATGAATAAGTGTTGTTACTCTTTACTGTCCTCATATTATATATACTAGACCATAATATGTTATTATTCTGACTGTTCTGCTCATTTGATTTTACATTATTTTTCAAAACCTACTCTAACATCATCATACAGTTATAATATTTTCACTGCAAAGAAAGATATAAAATTTGACTTAGAAAATGTGAAGAATCAGCTCCTTCATCAAGCTATGGATGAATTGTTGAATATTTAAGCTGGAGTCTTCAAATAATAACATTAGATATGAAAATACCTTGCTGAAGAATTTGTTCCTTACTGCAAATGAAATTCTGAGACTTTACTAAAATGGACTGGAATTTATTCTAAATTTTTTGGATTATTCAATTGTTGCAAATTTTTGCTTAGGCCTGTCAGTCAGTACTGCAATCCATCCATGCTCTAGGTAAGATTTGCCTTAACTATTACTCTGCTGTGGCATTCAAGTTTCACAGTTGTTATGGGAAATATTTTTCTTTCTGTTTTATGCTTCAAATTTTAAGCTTGTTGATCTCTATAAGAGAATGAAACTGTGTAAATCAGTTCAGCTTTACCTGCAGCAGTGCTCTCACTGCATTGAAATGGGTTTTCTTACCTGAAGATGAAATTATTCCTGCTTTAAAGCATTCCATTTTTATTTTCCTATTTCTGATTCACATTTTAATACTGTGAAGATCCTTAAAATAAATATCACTAATTAATGATGATAGTGATAAGTTTACTGACCTAGTTAAACTTTACTCATTTCAAATGATCAGAGTAGAGAATGAAACCTAAATTTAAAAAGTCCTCATTTTAACTCAGAATGCAATACTGTAAAATAACTGTGCATCCTTTTGATGAGTATTTTGTGTAAATAAATGATTTCATAATCTATCTCTTTCAGAGATGTTACAGCAGATGATTGGGACTGCTGTTGTATTTTTGAAGCAATGGTCTTTATCAAACTACTGGCTTGCTAAGCCTGTTGTAGTTTGATTGGGGAAGCAGATCCACCAGTCTGTGAAATGTGTAGCTATATTCTGTGTGTGCTAAATATATTTTTTGCTTATGCAATGTGTAGTATGAGGCGGAGATTTGGAACGATCCTGGAATTCACGTTGGTGAATGTGGAAAACTGCCTAAAAACCACAATCAGGATGGCCAGTATGTGGGGACCAGGACTCAAACCTGATAACATTGATACATTTGATAACAAGTTTAACTGGGCAGGACATATTGGTCAGGTAGTAGGAAAAGGTTTCAAAATTCTATACTTGTTGGAGGGAGTGATGATGGGATGTGTGAGAGAAGTAAAGGAATTGGGTTACAAAACTTTGGTCAGACCATTGCATGAATATGGTAGTGTAGTATGGGAACCACATTTTGCGTATCAAATACAAGAGTTGGAGAGGGTGCAAACATGGGCTGCTAGATTTGTTTCTGGAAATCACTGCAGAATGCAATCAGTAACAGATATGATTAAAGAGCTGGGAAGGGATTCATTGGAAGACAGGAGGAGGGTGAAATGGTCATGGGCATGTACAAGTCATATGTTGGTGATAAGGTATGGAAAGATATTGGTGTAAAAATTAAAAGTAAAGATGACCATGACCACAAGCTGGCACTTGATTTCAGGCACAAGGGTGTAGGAAGATTCTCTTTTTTGGGTAAGGGTGTCAGGGATTGGAACATGATACCGAGAGAAATGATCAATAAATTACCAAAAATGTTGAAAGAATTTAAAGTCAAAACTTGCAGAGGGCAAATATAAGTGGGTGCAGGAAAGGGGGAAGATAGGTAAGTAGGGAAATTTCCACCGGAATGTGTGCTCCATAGTAATTTAATTAAATATTAAACATTAACCTGCACCACTGTACCTTCTCTATACAATGTGCAGCATCTTAACATACTAAGCCACACTGGCTGATGATTTCATAATATGGTCTGGCAATGTGGTGAACTGTTATTTCTATGAAAAAGTAAATTGTAATTTCATTGTATAAATACATAGGTAACACTTTTAATCAGAGTAATTTTAAATAAGTATAAACTACTGATAATTTGATGAAAAAATAAATGGGATCAAACAGATTTCTAGTACCATGAATTTTATGTATGGAAATAGTGATTCTTAAATTAGGTGTCAAAAATAACAAACAAAAAGTTTTAGTTCATTTTCTGTTCTTGGAGACAGAAATCTAAGGTTAGAATTTAAATTATATTAATGAAGAATCACGTCTTTTTTTTTTTTTTTTACTTATGTCTTTATGCCTCATCGATGGCTAAGATCATTAGAGGTGGGATAGGACTGGGGACAAGGAATGGGAAGGAATTTGGCCATGGCCTTTTTGAAGAAAGCATCCCAGCATTCACCTGGAGTTATTTGGGGAAACACGGAAAAACCAAATCTGGATGCCCATATGGGGATTCAAACCTGTGTCCTCCAGAATGCAAGGCCAGAACATTAACCGTTCACCCACCATGCTCCATGCAAGAATCAAACAATTTCTTTACAATGCTGTGTGAAGCGTTGAGCAATTAAATGTTCACTTTTCAGTAGATCAGCAGCATTATTTAGAAGAGGTTATTAATATGAATCTTAATTAATAGTTACAGTAGAGTCTCGCTTATTTGACCTTCGCTTATCTGACATTCCAAGTTAGCCGACTCGTAAGACAGACACACACACACTGTAAATCTATTTTTCTTCCCAGCATACCATTTATATTTACACACCATTTTATATTTGCTGAGAAAAGCCATTTTACTATTAGATAATGCTTTCATTCATCCCAGTGAAGATGAACTGCAAGATGGAGAAATAAGAGCATTGTTTCTGCTACCAAATGTTACGCCTATTTGTCAGCCAATGGACCAAGGATACGTTAAAAAAAATTACCGTAGAGAGCTTTTGTCATCTTTGATTGACACTTTTGTCTAAGGAGAAGATATGGTTGTGAAATTGCATCAATTAAATCTGAAAGATGTGGATTACGTTTTGGCAGAGTGTTGGGAAAATGTTGGGACTGGTACAATTACAAAATTGTGGAAAAGTCTATTACTTGAGGAGACAGAAAAATATTCTGGCAATGAAGAAATTAGCACGGGAAACATGGGCAGTATGTTTCCTTTGCTGAAACAAATCTCTGGAAGTGTAGATGCAACTGATGAGGACTTTAATAAGTGGCTTGCCCTTCATGACCAGTTTGAAGTCACTGATGGAGACATTGTAAGCATTGTTAACAGCAGTGAAAAGGAAACAGAAGAGGAAGAAAACATAGTTGATTAAAGGTGGTGCCAAAATAACACACAATGAAAGTTTCAAATCCCTTGAAACAGCACTGAAATACATGGAGCAACAAGAAGAAACCAACAACACTGAAGTGTTTTTTCTACAGAGAATGCGTGACATGGCAGCGAGAAAAAGACACTCGGCAGTCAAGAAAAAAGTCAATTACAAACTTTTTAAACAAAATTTAATATATATCAACCTCTTTTTATGCTTTTTATTGTATTGCACAATGAAAGTAATTACTGTACTGTATCAACTTTATCAATTTAATTTAATTTAATTGCTATGGAGCACAGGTTCTGGTGGCAATTTCCCTACACCCCCACTTCCCCCTTTCCTGCACACACCTACATTTGTCCTCTACAAATTTTGTCTTTAAATTCTTTCAACGTTTTCAGTAAATTATTAATCATTTCTCTTGATAACTCATTCCAATCCCTGACACTCTTACCTAAAAATGAGAATCTTCCCACACCCCTGTGCCTGAAATCGAGTGCCAGCTTGTGGTCATGGTCATCTTTTCCATTCCATGCAGTACTTTTCATACCTACTGCAATATCTTTCCATGCCTCATCACCAGTATTCGCTCTGTATACTCCCATGACCCTCCTTATCCTCCTCCTGTCTTGCAATGAATCCCATTTCAGCTCCTGTAGCATATCCGTCACAGATTGCATTCTGTGATAATTTCCAGAAACAAATCTAGCAGCCCTTGTTTGCACACTCTCCTACTCCTTTATTTGATACGTAAAATGAGGGTCCGATTCTACACTACCATATTCGAGCATTGGTCTGACCAAAGGTTTGTAACCCAACTCCCTCACTTCTCTCCTACATCCCCTCATCACTCTCTCCAACAAGTGCAGAATTTTGAAACCATTTCCTACCACCTGTCCAATGTGTCCTGCCCAGTTAAGCTTGTTATCAAATGTAATGCCAAGATATTTTGGCAAGGAATTCTTTCCCCACCTTTTATTCATAATTAACCTTTTGTTTTTTATTTGTGTATCTAATAAGTTAACTCCTCTTTGCATTTATCTTCATCTCATGTTTACCAACAAAACTAGATATCCTGTCCAGATCACCCTGCAACTGTTTAAAATCCTCTATCATTTTGATTGTTTTATATAGCGTTATGTCATCTGCAAACAATCTAATTTCAGATAGTAAACAATCAACACAGTTATTCATTGAAATAATGAATAGCAATGGTCCCAATACACTACCCTGCGGCACTCCCATTTTTACTTCCACTTCTTTTGATACTACATTTCCTACCCTAACTTTCTATTTTCTACCTTTTAAAAGTTCTTCTACCCAGCAAATCACTTTCTCATCCACTCTGATAGTTTTTACCTTATTTACAACCATTTTATGGCTCACTCTGCCAAATGCCTTTGACAGATCTAGTGCTACACTGTCAATTTGGCCTCCCTTGTCCAATCATCTGAAATATCTTGCATATATCCCACCAACTGAGATTACCATGAATATCCTTGCCTGAACCCATGTTTCCTGCTTGAAAACCATTTACGTTCTTCACATATATTTCTGATGTGGTTGCATATCAATCTTTCCATTAATTTACCTACCACTGATGTCAAACTGATTAGCCTTCATGATTTCCTTCATGATTTCCTTCATGATTTCCTCGGAATATATTTCAAATTTTTTGGTATCTTCATTTCTAATTGTGTTGTTAAGCTTGTTTTCTGAATTAGACCCTCCCATTTCTGATTCATTGTCTCTAATGCTCTCACTAAACCTGTTACTTAAAATCTCTGCCTTTTTCAAATCCTCAGTAACTTCTCCTACATCCTTATCTATAAGTGTCTCAACACCCTCCCTTCCCCTCAGTTTTCTAACATAGCCATAGAAATTTCTAGGTGCATCAGTCAGTAATCCTCCTGCACTGGCAATACTCTTCATAAACCCATCTTTAGCCACTTTCTTTGCTATTATTAAGTTCTTGTTTAGTTGTTTTAAATATTCCGAAGTACCCTGCTGTCTCTTAATTCTGATATGTTCTCTTCTTACCAACCTCTTTAACCTCCTCACTTCCCTATTATAGTACATAGGTTTTCTACTTCTCTTTATTTTATACCTTGGAATAAATTTTTCTTCCCCCGAAGTTATTATATCCTTGAACTATTCCCACCTTGACTCTACTGTACTTGTGCCTTCCTTCCATTTGCTGAATTGTTCTCTGAAATATCTCTTCAAATTTGAAATCTGTGCCTTTTTATAATTGTACCTATTTCCCCCTTCAATTTTTGCTGCTGCTTTACTGAATCCTCTAATATCCATCAGAACTGCGTCATGATCACTTGTTCCTTCAGTTATTAGACACCCCAAAATTTTTTCATTGGGTTTAATTAGAAATATATCCAAAATATTTTGTACCCTAGTGTTTTGCTCAACAACTTGTGTAAATCCTCCTTCCCTTATTAAGATTTTTGTAAATCTTTTTTCCCTTGTGTTATTTATCTTATTTCCTTCCCAGTTTACACCTGTAAATTTAAATCCCCAACACTTTTTCTGACATGTGATTTGATATCTGTCAGCCCGCCGGGAGCTACCCATGTGAATAAGGAAAAGAACCCGTTCCAATGGTTTGTGAGAGAGCAGTCGCCATTAATCTTTGAGATGTAGGGAGCGCGAGATGATATAGATGAGTACGTTCAGTTAGTCGGCCTCAGTCTGCCACAAACCGTGAACTCGATAACATGTTGCTCAGTCGTACAGAAGCAGTCGGAGCAACACCACGTTAGGCTCAGTTGGCTAGGAACAGTGCGAGCAACAAGATGTAGTCTCGAGTAATAGCAACCAGTTAGTGTTGGAAAACCTGTAGGGTCACTAACATGCAGCTTAGATCATTCAGTTTATTATAATGTCACGTCAAGATAGTATTTTGCCAAATGAGGCCTCGGGAGTGTCTAAATTCGGCATTAAACAATCATTGGAACAATGGGAGCATGTGATTCTCTTTTATTTAATTTAAACAACTAAAAGTTTGAACTTTGAACTATGGGGTGTGGTCTGGCTCGAACAGTTAATCGAACTTGGAAAAACATTTCTTTGGTAAAATTGTCTGATTGCCTGCACAGTTTTCTAACTTTGTAAAATTTTGAAGAATATAGTTATCTAACGAGAATGGACTAGTGAACATCATTTGAACTTATACCTTTCTGTAGCTTTTGGTTAAATAAGCTATGTGGTGGCCAGGTCATGATATTTAAGTCAGAACTGTAACATCCTAGGCTATGCACGGTCAGAGCTAAGATCCAAACTTTATGCAGAACCCCACTGCAAGCCTCTCTCTTACACATTCTATACCCGAGCACATGTTGAAATACAAGTTGAAATTGATACATCTCTTTTAATAATAATTTTTAACCTTTGAAGACAGTAGTTCAATCTGAATGTAATTTTAAGTTTTATTAGTGGATAATAAGAGAACAAATGGGATTCACTTTGAGAATTTGACTTCATAAATTTTATGTTTCTTGATCATAATGGTATATCATATCATTTGATTTTATACGGTAATTATTCCCAAGATTTTCACGGAATTACAGATAAAGCTGGTTTTTAAGGTTATACGAGGGTGAGTCAAATGAAAACCTTAAATATTTTTTTAAACATTATTTATTGTGCAGAAGTGGTACAAAGCTGTATCACTTTTCAACATAATCTCTCCCACGCTCAATGCAAGTCCTCCAGCGCTTACAAAGTGCATAAATTCCTTTAGAAAAAAAATTATTTTGATAGTCCGCGCAACCACTCATGCACCGCATGGCGAACCTCTTCAGTAGAACGGAACTTCTTTCCTCCCATTGCTTCTTTGAGTGGTCCAAACATATGAAAATCACTTGGGACAAGGTCTGGTGAGTATGGTGGATGAGGAAGACTCTCAAAATGCAGGTCTGTGATTGTTGCAACTGTTGTATGGGCAGTGTGGGGCCTTGCATTGTCATGTTGTAAAAAAACACCTGATGACAGCAATCCACGTCGCTTTGATTTGATTGCAGGCCGAAGATTTTTTAGGAGATCTGTGTATGATGCACTGGTGACAGTGGTCCCTCTAGGCATGTAATGCTCCAAAATGATGCCTTTTTCGTCCCAAAAGAGAGTCAGCATAACCTTCCATGCTGATCGTTCTGTTCGAAACTTCTTTGGTTTTGGTGATAAGGAATGGTGCCATTCCTTGCTCGCTCTCTTCATTTCCAGTTGGTGGAAGTGAACCCAAGTTTCATCCCCAGTAACGATTCTTGCAAGGAAGCCATCACCTTCTCGTTCAAAGCGCCGAAGAAGTTCTTCACAAGCATTAACACGTCGTTCCTTCATTTCAGGAGTCAGCTGCCGTGGTACCCATCTTGCAGACACTTTGTGAAACTGGAGCACATCATGCACAATGTGGTGTGCTGAACCATGACTAATCTTTAAACATGCTGCAATGTCATTCACTGTCATTGGCGGTTTTCCATCACTATGGCTTCAACTGCTGCAATGTTCTGTGGAGTCACAACTCGTTGTGCCTGACCTGGACGAGGAGCATCTTCCACTGAAGTCACACCATTTGCGAACTTCCTACTCCATTCGTAGACTTGCTGCTGTGACAAACATGCATCACCGTACTGAACCTTCATTCTTCGATGAATTTGAATAGGTTTCACACCTTCACTACTCAAAAACCGAATAACAGAACTCTGTGGCAGCCATATTTATACTGATATTGCGATGGTATTTGTGCATCTGCACTATGCTGCCACCTACAGGCCATTCTACAAGCTGATTGCAGCACGCTTACCAACTTACAGGATAACGGCGCGATATTTCGATTTTTTTATTACAAATTTAAGGTTTTCATTTGACTCACCCTCGTATCAAGGTGGAATTTTTTTTCCCTAAGAGGTAGCTTGTAAGCATTGGACCAGTCTATAAGCAGACTTATCATCAATGAGAATATTTCTTTTTTAGAAGTTATAGCAAAGCTTACTTTTACACATAGATCATCAGAATACTTATAATATTGGAGTTCCCATTCTCAATATTAGGCAATAAGTCATTAATATATAGAATGAACAGCAGGGGGCCAAGAACTGATCCCTGGGGAACACTGTATCCTACCTCCCTAAGGTTAGATAATGGATAGATTTTGAGTTGAAAAGTGCTTTATTACTAAGAAAATGCTTGTAATGCACAATTTATTTACTGATCAAATGGTATGTGATAGATCCCCATTTAAAACAGTTTTGGTGAGATTTAGCTATATAACAAGTACTTACCTATCAAAAGTCTTTGATACTGTCAATCATCAAAGGCTACTTTGATAATATAATATATAACAGTCAAAATATAAAAGGAACTCAACAGGACTCAGTCCTGGGTCCTCTATTGTTCATTCTATATATACATAATTTCCCAAGACCAGAAGTAAAGAATGACACAATAGTTCTTTATGTGGATGATGCAACTGTGAAGATGTCAAAAACCCAACTAGGAAATTTAGAGACAAATCTAAATATGGACTTTTAGAATTTAGCAACATGGTTGTAAGATAATAATCTTGAAATCAACTTACATAAAACTTAAATTGGATCATTTTTGACAAAAATAAAAAAAGGTACTCTGTAAATTTAAACATAAGCAGTAAGCTAGTAAGTGATACAATAGGGGCTTACTTGCCATCTATTGAAATAGATAGTTATCTTCATCAGGAAAATGAGGCAGAAAACTGCTGTAAGAAGCTGACTCATACTGTGTTTATGGTTAGCCACCTCACAGAGTTCTGCACTGGGGAAATTCTATGATCATTTATTTATCACTTTTGGAAGTCAACTGGGATACAGTATAGAACCATGGGAGAGACCAAGAGAGAGTAATAATATTATGAGAATATTAAAAATACAAATGCATATAATTAAAACAGTGGTTAAAGAAAATAGTATAATGTAAAAAATATTTTGTAGATGTATACATATTTGGGACTTAGGCCCAAGAATTCCTATGTCATTTGCACACTTGTTTTTTTTGTGTGTTCATGCCATGCAACTACCATCTAAGGTAAGTGGTGGTTCATTTCCTCATCCTAATTTATAATTCCTATATATATATATAAGACTATACTATTTTCACTCACCAAGAGTGTTATTAACAACAATGAAGGAATACACAAGTATGGCACATTTAATAAGTCTGATTTAAATTTGAAAGTACACACACAAAAAAATATCCTTCTTATTGTAGAGCCCAATAAGTTTGCTTTATAATCTATCAAGGGAGAACAATTCAAAGCTTAAAGAATATCCATGTGATGAAGACTTTTAATCAAAAAATATTTAAATGATGGCACAAGGACAATAATGGAGTAGATAGAAAAATGGTTAAATTAACAATTTGTAACAGTTAATGATATATAATTGCATAACTGTTAATGAAATGTGTTTTAAGTTAAAAGAGAAAAATAATATATGGTACCAATGTAGGGTAAATAATTGATGGTCATAAAGTTAACATACAGTGTGTGAGAATAGAATTAATAGTTTTATATTGTACTGTAGTTAATAATTAACTTATGCAATTATATTTTAATAAAAATAGAATCTATATAGCTCTTTAGGACCCAAGTTAACCTTCTGACTTATCCTATGTCAATATGCAAACTATTGTACACAGACGGAAAAAAAAAATCCCAACACCAAGAAAAAATTATTGTAGAGTAATGAAATTTGGACAATGCATTTGTCAAGTTAACATGTTTAATTGATTAAATTTTCAAGATCACAGGTTAATTTAAGCTCAAGAAAATGCATTTCAAATGTGAAATACTGTTAAATTAATAGCCGGTGTAACCTCCAGAATTTTGAATGCAAGCCTGCAAACGTGAATGCATTGTGTCATACAGGTTTCGAATGTCACTTTGTGGTATGGAGTTCCATGCTTGTTGTACTTGTGCTGTCAATACTGGGACGGTCAGTGCTGGCTGTGGATGATGCTGGAGTTGTCGTCCAATGATATCCCATACGTGTTCAATTGGAGACAGATCTGGTGATCTCGCAGGCCAAGGTAACATGTCGACACTCTGTAGAGCACGTTGCGAGACAACAGCGGTATGAGGGCGAGCGTTATCCTGTTGAAAAACTCCCCCTTGAATGCTGTTCATGAATGGCAGCATTACAGGTTGAATTACCAGACTGACGTACAAATTTGCAGTCAGTGTGTTTGGTATAACCACAAGAGTGCTCCTGCTGTCATAGGAAATTGCTCCCCAGACCATGACTCCAGGTGTAGGTCCAGTGTGTCTAGGCCGCAGACAGTTTGGTTGCAGGCGTTCCCCTGGCCTCCTTCTGACCAACACTCGGCCATCACTGGCACCAAGGCAGAACCTGCTTTCATCAGAAAACACAACAGATCTCCACTCCGTCCTCCAATGAGCTCTGGCTTGACACCACTGGAGTCGCAAACGGCGATGGCTTGTAGTCAGTGGAATGCACGCTACAGGGCTGGAGTCATGGTCTGGGGAGCAATTTCCTATGACAGCAGGAGCACTCTTGTGGTTATACCAAACACACTGACTGCAAATTTGTACGTCAGTCTGGTAATTCAACCTGTAGTGCTGCCATTCATGAACAGCATTCAAGGGGGAGTTTTTCAACAGGATAACGCTCGCCCTCATACCGCTGTTGTCTCGCAACGTGCTCTACAGAGTGTCGACATGTTACCTTGGCCTGCGAGATCACCAGATCTGTCTCCAATTGAACACGTATGGGATATCATTGGACGACAACTCCAGCATCATCCACAGCCAGCACTGACCGTCCCAGTATTGACAGCACAAGTACAACAAGCATGGAACTCCATACCACAAAGTGACATTCGAAACCTGTATGACACAATGCATTCACGTTTGCAGGCTTGCATTCAAAATTCTGGAGGTTACACCGGCTATTAATTTAACAGTATTTCACATTTGAAATGCATTTTCTTGAGCTTAAATTAACCTGTGATCTTGAAAATTTAATCAATTAAACATGTTAACTTGACAAATGCATTGTCCAAATTTCATTACTCTACAATAATTTTTTCTTGGTGTTGGGATTTTTTTTTTCCGTCTGTGTATTTATGGGACCAAATAAAAAGAAGGAATTAATGAATAAAAGTTAAAAAATTAAAGATTTTAAGTAATTGTTCAGATGAAGGAGGAACTGGTTGTTGAGAGCATAAAATATAAATATCAGTTGATAGTAAAATAAGCTATTACAGATATTTTATGGAATGTGTTGAAAGAGTGGCATCCGAGGGGACATAATGGGAAGATAAAGGTGCCTGGCTATGAAACACTGGTCAGCCAAACAATCATATGGTGGAAGTCAAGGAGCAACTAAACATCAGTTAACGTAATTCAATTCAATGACTAATTGCAGTGGGGCACATGTCTGGTGCCAATTTCCCCAGTGATTCAATTAACCCTTTCTAAGTATTTTTTATTACTACCTTACATACGTCAAGTGTTGAAATTCCACCCCCATCTACTTTTGTGATATATCAATTTTGATTTTAAATTCCTTCAGCATTATTGGTAAATTATTCATCCCTTCCCTTGGTAATTTATTCAAATCCTTGACACCATTAACAACAAAAGAAAATTTTCCCACTCTCTTGTACATGAACTCAAGTAACAGCTTTGCCCACAGTCATTTTTTCCCTTTCATGTACCATTCCTAATTCTTTGACAAATATCCTTCCAAGTCCCATCACCAACATTTGCCTTATACATTCCCAGCGCTCTCTTCACCCTCCTCCTGTCTTCAAATTACTCCCAGCCCAGGTCCTTTATTATATCAGTTACAGACTGGGTCCTTTGGTTATTTCACAAACACCTTGCCACTCTCCTTTGAATGCCCTTTAAACGGCTGTATTTGATACTCAAAATGTGGGTTCCAAACTGCATGAACATATTTAGGCAATGGTCTGACCAAAAATTTGTAAATTAATTCCTTAACTTCTCTGGTACATATTTCATCACCCTCACCAGTAAATGAAGGATTTTGTAACCTTTTCCTACCATCTGCCAAATGTGTTCTGCCCAATTGAATTTATTATCAAATATTATGTCAAGATATTTAAACTTAAAGCAATTCCATCACCACCTAATAATCATAAACAAACTTAAGGTTTATATTATATCTATGCCAACCAGCACTTACTTACAGTCTTATCCCATTTTGATCCTATTATCTACCAATATGTCATCTGTAAACACTCTAAATTTTACATAAGAACTAAGTTTCTCTCGGTGTTGAGAATATATCAAATGTTCTTGGGTAACTAACTGAGTTAAGGAAGTGTTATTATCACACAATATTTCGGCAAATGTGATTACCGAAATATTGTTTGTTAATAACACTTCCTTAACTTGGCTAGTTACCTGAGAACATTTCATACAACCTAAATTTTTACTTTAAACCATCAGCAGTATCATTCATTAGAATTATGAATAGCACAGTACTCTGAAGCTCTCCCATATGCACTTCCACCTCTTTCAAATGAATTTCCTTTCTGGCTTTTAAGAATTCCTCTATGCAGCAAATCACTTTTTCGTCCACTCAAATTGTTTTCAATTTATTTTTAACCATTTTATGGCTCACTCTGTCAAATATAAAGATCTAGTGCTACACATTTAACTTAGCCTCTAGTATCTAAATAACCTGAAAAACTTGTATATAGGCTAATACACCATAAGAGATTCATATGAATATCCTTGTCTAAAGCAATATTGTCCATTTGTGAATAATTTTCTTTCCTCACGGACTTTTCTGATGTAATTGCATTATCAGTCTCTCCAGCATCTTGCCTTTCACTGATGTCAAACTATTTGGCACGAAATTTTCAATGCCTTAGTTGCTCAGAAAAAGTTTCTTTCTCTGTCCCTTTTCATTTGTACCAAATGTTGTTACATTCTGGATATAAACAAGTATTGCCCCTTAATGCATATTTTTGTTTTGTGATTTATGATTCTGTATTTCAGTGCAGTAACATGATACTCAAAATTTCAAGTTTTTATTCACTCACTTCACATTTCACAATTATGTATTAGTTTCTGAATGATATAATTTTTTTCTATATTAACCTGGTTTAGCTGCTTTCAGATCAACATTTGTTCCTCTATATACATTCAAGACTTTACCATCCCATACCCCATTATCAGTGGCATAGCTATATCAACAAGGGCCCCGGTGCAAAAAATTAATTTTGGGCCCTCAGGACAGATAAGCGACCTTTTTTTTGTTGTTGTGTGTTGCTGTTAAGGGCCCCCTGAGCTGAGGATGGGGCCCAAAAGTTGTGCTTAGGGGCCCCTGAGCAGTGGTTGGGGACCCCTGAGCAGTGAGAGGGCCCTTAGTGAGAGGCTTCCTGTGTTTCAGGGGGGCCCTTAGACGACTGTAGAGCTAAAAAAGGTTGGTAATTTCCAATGAAGGCTCGTGGGCCCCTGAACTGCGCTTGGGGGGCCCCCAGAGGTATGCTTGGGGGCCCCCTGAGTGTAGGGGCTCCATTGCACTGCACCGCTTAGCCCCATAGTAGCTACACCCCTGCCCATTATGGCAAGTAATTGCATCATTCTCTGTTATAATTTTCATTTTATTTAATTTGTTTTATGTACCAAATATTTTGTTTTAATAAAAGCAGGCAAAGGAAAAATAAACTATTGCAATTGAGCATCAGATGTCATAGATTCACACTATGCATTCACAGAGATGGAAAACAAAATTTTCAGGTCTTATGCTATTTAAAGGAGGGAATAGACATTGTATGGAAGCAGTAATATTCCTGCCTTCTTATAAAAGATTTGATATTTTCTAGTGGTGAAAACATGGTGCTGAATCAGCATAGCAAAAATAAATAAGGAAAAAATAAGATGTCATGAACTATCACAGCTGATGGTAGTATTGTGCAAAAAAAGTTTCCCATCCAAATTAAACCCACCCAACTGATCAGCCACCATATTTTAGTCAACTGAATTAAACTGGTATCGTTTCAAGATCACACTATGTTGTTCAAGTGATCGAAAGACTAATGCCCTAAAATTTGATACATCTGTGTTTATCTGTATCTTTGCTATTCTAACAAATCCTGCTATACAACTGTGATAAGTGATGGTATTTACAAAATTCATACTTATGAGATTAAATATTTTATAGCTGCTTAGTAATGTCAGTTAAAAATACATAATACCAAACAATGAGGATGAGGAGCGGTGAGTGTAGATTGTTTGTTTGATGCCTTAGTCACTGTTTCTGATCTCATCAGAACTGGTTGTGCACTACCATGACTCCCATCAATTGCTTCAGTTGATTGATAATTTTGAGCCTGAGCTAAAGGAGAATGCCAGTTCCTCACAATCACAACACCTAAAATTGAAATTAAATATTTCTTTATCATATTTTGAATGATAGTGACAATGAAACTGCCATTAGGCAATGACAATAAGGAAGGATAGGAAACATAATCTGTCACTTACAGATGAAGGCAGGAGGGCCAGGACAAAAATATAAAAAACAGAAAAACACTTCACAATATTTCAGTGAATAACCTCACTAACAATAGAGACGAGACAAATGGCACACCTAATTCTACCAGATTTATGTAGTAGGTCAGTGTGTACATATCTTTCCCACTGCCATATGTTTCGTCTCTATCATAAGTAGTGTTGCAAACTGAAAAAAAAACAAAATGTTTTTTTTTCAGCTTTGTGAAAAAAAACATGAAAAAAAACCTAGCACCCGTGTTTTTTTTCTAAATTTTGTTTTTTTTCAGAAAACAATATATTTGATAAATTATAGTTTTATTTAAGGAACTTTCATTTTACAAGTGTGTTTTAAGTCTTACTGAATCATATAATGTCTCACATAATGATTCATAAGTGTATCTATATAGGTAACATAATTTTATTCATCCTCTATGTCAGTACCACATTCATTAGTATCAGAAATACCAACACTAGTTCGGTCGGTGTCGGAATTTTCTGTCTCTTCTTTTGTCTCCTCTCACTTCAGAAATAGTTAAATTTTCTTTTACTGGTTGTTCTTGTATTGTGCGCTAAAGATTTTGAGATTGCAATTTTAAATTGTGAGCAAAGTACACACTGTGTATAAAGACTGCACATATAGTTCTGTATTATGGTCTTTTAAGTTTGAATTAAAATTTATTATCATACAAAATAGGAGCTTTATTTCTTTTCAATCGTTTGTTTACACCAACGGTTGCAAGGAAACGATTCATAATTAGGGACCGTGCACAAACTACGTGAATCGGTCCAGAGGGAGGAGGGGTTAGCTGGAAGGCTACGCTGGGCTACGTGGGGAGAGGGGGGGGGGGTTCCGAGCCAGGCCACGTAACTTTCCTTTCGTAACATTTTTCACAGTTAAAATGAGGAACTGAACTCATAACAGCATGTGAGTATTTATTTCCCTCAGTTAATTATATCCGTATGTAATTTACAATAGTCTGACAAGAGAAAACAGTACAAAATGTCTTCTGGAATCAAAACGGAAGAAAGCTACGTGCTTTGTGAAGGGGGAGTGAGGGGGGGGGGAGGCAAAAGCCACGTAGGGCTACGTGGGGTTCACAGGAGGCCAAAATGGAGCTATGTGGTTTATGCACGCTCCCTTACTGACAATTTAATGAGTCAGTACCACTATACTCTGAGAGTTAACAAGTATACGAATATAAGGAAAGCCCAATAAGGCAAAAAACCGTGGATAAATTTTAAATTCCTGATTTTTTTAAAAGATCTGTAAGTAATTTTGTAGGGCTGGCAGCACTATTTCAAATAGCAAGTATCAATCCAAACAATGGGGAATGGGGATTCATTTCGCGCAACCTAGTCTTTTCGGGAAATCCCCGTTCATAAAGAAAATTTCAGTCAATTTTGCCAATATTTTCGTAATTTTTTTTTCTTACTGAACCAGAAAAATATAGTAGATTTTAAACTAAGATAAGAACTTAGAATAAACTCTAAAACAGTCATTTTAAACGATAACTGCCTTACAAATTTGAGATTTAGTAGTTGTGAAAAAAAACGTGTTCCAGAAAAAAAACATGTTTTTTTTCAAAGTTTTTTTTCATGTTTTTTTTCAAGCCAGAAAAAAAACGTTTTTTTACAACACTAATCATAAGTAAGGTTATTAAGCAAAATATTGTAAAGTGTGATGATTTTTTTTTTTTTTTTTTTTTTTTGCATTCATCCTTGCCCTTCTTTCTTCAAGTGTGGTAAGTAATAGTTTATTTTCCCTATCCTTCCTTATTTTTGTCCATAATTTGGATATGGCTGCAGAAACGAGCTGGTCAACAAATATAAGGAAAGTGAGAAGACCCATTACAGGCCACAGGTGACAGCAGGATAATGCACTAACAGCGAAAACATGAAAACAAAACATATAGAAATTTTGAGGGATAAACCATTCCTCAGTAGTAGAACATGACCACCACCCTATCCATTTCATGTTCTAATGGATTTCTGACTCTAAAGCTTGCCACTTTATGTTGTGTTTTGAAGAAGGGTTTAACCCAAAAATTTCTATATGCTTCGTGTTTGCATTTTTGCTGTTTTTATGCTGTCGTTTTGTCACCTGTGGTAAGTGACTGTTCCTATCTCTTTCATTATTCATATTTTAATCTATATTTTGTATCTTAAGACTCCTATCACTTCACACATCAACAGCAAAATGTCTATAAAATGCATTATCAAAAAAGTCTGAAATTATCAGTTAATGACATTAATTTTATTAAAAATATTAAAATAGACACATATAAAAACTAAGAAAACTGTATATAAATGTAATTAAAAATATCAGATTTTTATTGATAGTATTTTATACATATTTAAAAATATACAAAGGCAGAACAAGCTTGGGGGAAAAATGACTATTAGTACAGATACTGAGACAATATGAATTGTTTTTAATATGTTATTTAAATAATAGAATTGGAAGTAAACTATCATATCATAAAATGTGAAAATGCTTATATATGATTTTGTAGAAATTTGTGAAGGAAATTAATTTCAATATTTAAGAGTGACTTAACAATTTAAAAAAAAAATTATTTCTGTGGGCATGGGGGAACGTTAAGGCAGGAGGGGTGGCTGGCACGTAGTGTTTTTAGAGTGATGTACTTTTTAAAAATTCCTTTTATAATTGAATATATTTTGAAGAATGTTAATGACAAAATAATTTCTTTCTATGTGGCACTTCAATGGGAATTTAAGATAAATGAGCTACAAATATACAAGAGTAGTCATAAAGAATATTGGATTTATCTCTAGAAAGTTTAATCTGAGATGAAATAATTTAATTTAGATGTCAGCTTGTGAAAGGATGGGAGTTTATCCTTAAGGATTTCTGCCTCACTTAGATATAACATTTGGCAAAGTATTAGGGGAAAGGAACAGGAAGCATTATGTATTGAAGGAACAGCCCCTCATTGGCTTGGATTTCTGTAATTCATGAGAAATTGAAATCAGGTTGCCCTAAGTGGAGATAAAACTCATGTCATACTTAGTGTTAACTCCTCAATGACCAGTCTTAGCAATATGATTGCAGCACGCAGTGTATTCTAATGAAAAATCTCTCTTTTTGTGACAATACACCTAAAACTACAGGTATTTTGTTTCTGTGAGCAAGTGTTCATTTCATTCTCCTGGTCCAAAACAGATGATTCTGGAGAAGAATTAGTGTGAAATCTGATGTGTAACTTGAAAGCATCATGACCTGTGATGAGATCTGGATTGATTTTTATGACTTCAGTCACCACAGCAGATAAAATTATCTTTATCTCTCTAAAGATATGACATTTTGGTACAGATAATCCAGATGTTCTCTCCCAGTTGTGAAATTTTCAAGTCATTATGAATTTAATCCACAAAGGAGTGAGGTCAATGTATAAAAACATCTTTGTGAGACTTTTGTTAAACAAAGACCGTTTGTTTTGGAAGTGTAGCACTGGATGGTCTTTATGATGATAGTAGTAGGCTTTGTTGCGGAATGTAAAGTTGGTTGTTTTAAAATCTGAACTACAGTCAAAAGACACTGCTATTATTAAGGAAAATTGAATAACAGAGACTATAAGAAAATTTACTGTTGGTTTTCATTTTCTCCTTTAACATGGCAGATATAGTTAAGTAAGTGCTGGAATTTTGGAAAGACTTGTTTAGAGGATAAGAAGTCAGTTCCAGCTACAGGATCCTATTTAAAAAGATTCTGAACTTTCTTTTAAGGAGGCATCCATTAAATACATAAGCTAAAAGTACAGGGGGGGGGGGGGGTTCTGCCAAAATCTCACCTGGGGGAGGGAGGGGTTGATAAAAATCTCACTTCATCTTTATATTTCAGATTACTGACCCCAGTCAAAGAAAATTCTGCCCCCTTGAGTCGTACTGCACGTTTATATATATATGTATATATATATATATATATATATAAGCCGCCACGCTTTAAATATAATCTCACATTAGAGGGAGGGGTTACAACCGGATCTCATTAAACATGTTTGCAATAAATAGGTAAATTTTTCTTCTTACCTTCTGTACTATTACCATAATAGTGAGAGTGAAAATGTTGTTAGGAATTGAAAATAAGAAAGGATAAGGAAATTAAACACATCATTCACCAGAGATGAAGGCAAGGACCACAAAAAACAATAATTAAATACAAACTCACTTTGCCATATTTTTTAATAAACTTTACTCATATAGGACTGGAGATTTTCTCAACATTGTATTTGAATAAAATTCTGTCAGATAACTAGCCAAGTTAGACCATTGGTAAAACATTTTGGCAGTCATAGTCTCTGTCAATTTTTAGTTACGAGCCTGATGGTGGAAAACAATGTTTCAGCAGTCATAGTTTCTGCCGTTATAGTCACCTGACAATGGCAGCAGAGACTATGACCCCCAAAATGTTGTGTTTGATGGGAATTTAAGACAAACAAGTAAGAAACATACAAGAGTGTTCATAAAGTATATTTGGTTCATCTCTGATAAGTTCAATTTGAAATGAAATAATTCAAATTAGATTGAAACTAGTGAAGGAATGAGAGGGTATCTTTTAGGGTTTTTGCCTCATTGAGATATTACAGGTGGGAAAATATTAGGGGTAAGGAACAGGAAGCTAGTAGTCCAAGAAAATTTTATAAAAACCTTAATCATGCTTAGAGGTGATAGACATGGTAAGGGGATCAAATGAGTATATACTGAGACTCACCACACAACAACTGCCTTCATTTGTGGTGTGGGATGAACTTACTTTCCTATCCTTCTTTATTGCTATGGCCATTAATGACTATGGAGCCTCATGCCCTGGTGCCAAACACACCTATTTTTTGCCATAAGCAAGAATTTTATTTAAATTTATTGTACAATATTAAATGCTTCAGCATTCTCGTTGCTTACAAATAAAAACATTCCTACTCACTGCCTGAAATCAAGTTTTACTTGTCGTGATCATCTCTTCCTTTATGTAAATAACTCATGTTTTATTTTTTGGTTAAAAGTCAATCCATGTTTCACTGTCAATATTATTAGGCAACACTTTCTTTAGGTGCCTCTTGTCTTCCAACAGTACCAAACCCAATTCATCTATTGTATCAGTAACTTCCATTGTATTTTTTCCAAAAAGTAATCTAGTTGCCCTCCTTTGCCCCTTCCCCCCCTTCCCCCTTTCCAATAAATGATGTGGATCCCATACTGTCTGACCATATTAACTAAAGGCATGGCTGAGATTTTGTGTACCAAGTCCCTAGCTTTCAAGGTACATCCACTCATCACCCTCTCCAAAAGATATTCAAGTTTAAAACCTCTCCTACTATTTCCCTAATTTTACCTTTCCAAATGACATGCTCAGATTTTAACATTTTATGCCTTCACACCATAACTACCTATCCAATGTGTAGTGGCACAAATCCTTTTGTTTACCTCTGTGTGCCAAATAAGCTTAGTAGTTTCAGCATTTATCTCTATTTCGTATTGACTATATATTGAATATTTATCCTGCCCAGTTCCCAAGTACTTGTTCACAACCCTATCTCATTTTACTCTCTTACACAACATCGGGTGAACTGGAAAAAATTATTTATCACTATAAAACAACATTATCCTGGTCTCAATTCCACCCTTTCTAATATTGCATTTCATATACTGATTATTTGCTCGTAACTTCTTAATAATTCCTCTACTCCTACCTTCTCATTTACCCCAGTGGCTTAAAAAATCACTTCAATTCAATGGCTTACAATGGAGACAGTCAATTTTAACTTACTAACAAGATGCTTAACAAATATAGCAAGAAGGCTATGATGAACACATACAAATTCTTCAATACTTTTGTATAAACCTTAATAATGATTAGAATAGGACATATGGCAAGGGGATCCAATGTGTGTACCCCAACACTCAGTATGTATACAGCTTACATCCTTGCTGTGTCTCCATTTATATCCTTGCCATGTCTTCATTATAATCATGATTAATGTTTATACTGACATTTTATATAATGTGTTTGTTTTTAAATTGCAGTCCTTCTGTCTACATCGGCAGTGAGTGCCATCTATCCCTCCTTATTTTCATTGACTAACAGTGCTCATTGCCACTATTGTTAACTCCCTAGTTTATTTTATCTGAAATAGCTTTCTCAGTAGCATGAATAGCATTTCCTAAACCTATGTAGCTGATTCACAAATCACTTTTTTTTCTCATAGACATATTTGGGTAGCAAAAAATTGATTTATCTGGTGGTGTAACATAGTTTCCAGCAGCTTAAATAATTAGGACTATAACTGACATTAAGTTATTTTCAAGCAGCATCATCTGGGAAGTTTGAAATAAGTACTGTTTAATAGTGATACAAGTTATGAGAAAATTAATTGTTAATTAAACATTACAACATAAGCTATCAAGATCAGGGATAACACCGCCAACTAAGATCAACATTCTACATCCATTATTCAAAGCAGAAGAGAAGTAATCTTCTCCTTCCACACATTAACTACAGCATCTGATCAATTACTTGCCATCTGATGTTATAAAATTGAAAATGAAGGAGAGAATTATTACTCTCAAAATGTTCCAGGATTATGACATTATGACATGGCTGGAAGGCCAAGATTGTAACTGTGAAACAGACAAAGTTGTAGAAGTAATGTCACACAGTCCTAATTGTAGCGAACCATGGTCTTGAGTAGTGATTTATGTGCAGTGTATTTAGGAAGTAAAAAGTAGATAATATTCAGAATGCTCTCTAGAAGCAATGAAGCAAGAGTAGGTATGTTACATGGGGATGCAAATGTGTTACCATCTGGGTGTGAAATATGCAACTTGTGTTTTATGTGATAAGCATATGTTTGTTAGTGAAATGTCTAGTTCTAGGAGTTGGATATTGGAGACCAATGCAGCTATCATTAAGATGAGTGTGGAAAAGTCTAAAAAATGCAATTAGTATAGCTGGTTTGCAGGGCCCAGGATTTGAAGCTGGGTCCATTGTACCTCCCTGAGCCGATGTGTTGGCACTTTAAAGCATCTATCCATACTGCCGGATCTTTTTACGTGTATCTATTTCTTATGATTGCATATCTATTTCTAGTTTGAAATGCATTGGTTAGCGTACCCCATGCATCACCTTTACAATCTTATCTGGTTTTAAACCAGAGTTCCCTTCATTACATAAGCTGTCTTATTCTAACACTGTGTGTGCCTTACTTCATAACCTTTACCTTTAAGAGTTATTTTTCAGTGAGATTTATTTAGCAAACATTCAAAAACTACAAAAAATTTACTCACTGTTTGGTAGTACACATATTCTGATAAATTGGGCTTCAAGGCACAATTTTAAACACTGAAATGTTTGAAATTACCACCAGCAGCTTCCAAACAAACCCAATGGTGCTGAACTTTAGATCACTATACTTGTCAGTGTATCTGGCATAACGGCAGCGCAGGACACTATGATTTTTTCCCATAAATCACTGATTGTAGCTACTTTTTGTCGATAAACATCATCCTTGACAGTTCTCCACATGTAGAAATCTAGTAGTGTTAAATTAGGAGACCTAGATGGGAACTCAAAAGCACATTTTCAATCTACACACTGTCCAGGCAGAGTGTCATCCAAGCACAAACTAACATCTAAATGGGGTTCCATGTCATTGCACGTCAAACATTTCATTGCCATATAGGGTTTTGATGGCTGGATATCAAGATACACCTGACCAATTATGGTACCCTTGAAAAAGAAGGGACTAATCAAACCATGCAATAATAGACCACATCCCACCTTAACCCCTGATAGATCCACTGCCTTGTCCACATGAGTGTGAGTATTTGGAAGAGCCCAGCAGACACAATTGTGGTGGTTCACAGTACTGTTAAGCTTGAATTACACCTTGTCAGACCGCACAAATTTTTCTGTAAATTCCACATCCTCATTAACAATGTGCTGTAACCAATTACACTATTCAGTCCTTCAATCTGGGTCATCCTTGTTCATCATATGTAGCAGTCTTGGAATGTATACTTTCCACATTGCTGCCTTAAGAATGCATCTTATACTTGACCAGCTCAACCCACTTTTGTGTGCTCCCTAGTTCACTAATTTCTGTGGCGATCGGGTGAAATATCGCAAAATCACATCACTCCAATAATTGTTTGTAGTCAGCTGGATCTTCACCGCTGCAAATTATTAACAGTTCTGAGGGCTTTGAACTTATCACAATTACAAGCAATGACAAACTCTTTCTGCCACGACCATTGTACTTTTTAAATGTTCTTGTACTTCCAGTACCATTTCAGTGAAGCCTTGCATTCTACAAATGATAGCCATACTTCTGTCATTGTTGCTATTTGACTGTCTTCCATGCATGTGATGTACTGGATTGTGCAACCTGCACTTCCTAATGATATTAGTAAGTTAAAGTTTTTTTGTTTTAAGCTTATTGAGTTACAAACAGTGAGTAAATATTTTTGGATCTCTCCGTATATTAAATATGATGCCAGGAACATGCCGTTAGTCCAAATACTACAAGTTGTTAAATTAAACATGTTATGTCTAGTGGTCAAGTCAAATTAGATGAATGGATGTGCACAAAACCATAACACTCCTTTACACAAATGTGCACCAAAACATAGAAGGACAGAACAATTAAAAAATTATTTAACAAGCTGATAAAAAAGAATTATCTTTGATTATTCAGTACATTCATAATAATGAAGTTTCTCATGTTGTTTCAGATGCAAATGTTCTGATGAGTTCAGATATAGTATTACATAGGTTTTGGCATATTTATTGCAAGTACTGTCAATAGAATTGGGACTGACAGTACCTGAATACTTAAGATAAAAAAGGTTAATCTTTATCCTCTGTACTAAAAGCTGCTTAAATTAAATGAAGTTTAAGCAAACATTTAAAAACAGCAGTATTTTGGATTCAAACAATTATTATTGTTGACTTTTTATTATGATTCATATTGTATTAAAAAAATGCATTTTTAATGAAATGTTAATTAGAGATCGAGGTAGACAAACATTTATTTCAATGCACAGTAAATCATAAATATTAGAAGCTTGACATTACAGAACTTTAGTGTTATGAATGTTAGTGGATATCATCTGTTGTACAAATTCACCAAAAAAATGTATTAATACAAGAAGTGACTGTGTTATAATGTGGTGAATAACTGATGGTCACAAGATGATCACTGTTGGGACTATACTTGTTCACATTTTAGAAGGAAATGTTGCATAATTTTCCTGGTACATACCTTCTCAAGTTAAATTCGTGTTTGTTATCTTCCTTAGAGTTTTTATGACATGTGATGTGTTTTCGTATTCATTGCATCGTATTTATCAGAATAAAAGCTAACAAAATTCTCAATTTTGAAAGTAAGGAGGAATATATCATCAATAAAAATAAATTATTATCACTATGCAGCTGAATCATTATCAATATAAATGAAGGGAAAAACAGTTTTACATGTATAACCTTCCAACATAAAAGAATGTGGGTTACTTGAAAGTTGGACAGGAATTAACATTCATCAGTAATGATAGCTGAGAATGAGAACAGGTTAACATTTAGAACTGCTGAAAAGTAAAATTACACATTGTAAGGTACCCTTTAGTTCACCAAAAGCACTCCCACTAGCTATCCCCAGCAATAACATAGTCTATAGATCGATTTTCAAGTCACATATGTTGGACTTAGAAATTTCATGTAAGGTAATTGTCAACATGAAGGGATTTTCCTGCGTTCAATTCTACAGTGAACACTCATCATAAGAATCATTTTAAAATGTATTCATTATATCTGGAAAAATTTATTTTAAGAGATAATTTGGTTTGTTGACATTTTGAAACACGCGATTAAAGCTAATATTTAAGAGTTGAAATATCTTTGAATTAAGTAAAGCTACAGCTGAACTTTTATCACCAGCTATAGTCAACACTGTTTTGAATATTTTGATAGTAAAATTAACCAATTTGGCAAAGTTTAGTAAGCAGTTTTAATTTTTTTTAAAATGAACTTTCTAACTAAAAGGAATGCAGTTGAGAAATTTATACCACTAGATAGCATTAATTGAGGCAATTACAAATATATAATAGTTTTGGTAAAAAGTTTAAGCAATTGTCAAATAATTAAGATTTTAAAGATAGATTGTCATTAATTGTTGTTGAAGCATGTAAAATAACGCCTAACCAGTGACGTAAGAGACTTCAACGTTGAGCTTATAGAAATCCTTTTGAATGCTAAACTAAATTAAAACATACAGAAGATAATCATATGAAGCCCTTGTATAAATTGCAAGTTAAACTATTTCATACTTTAGGAGATATTAATTAATGAAAAAAGTTGCTGACATCATGGGCCTTGGCAAGCTTATAAAAGGCCATGCAGCCACCATGAATTTTGCCTCTTTCTTTTGCTGGAAATCAAACGCGTAATTTCGCGTTACTTAGGGGAGCGGACTACTCCGTGTGGTAGTGAGGAAAGTTCCAACATGCAGTAACAGTTGTGTACTCGCTAATGTTAGGGGGACTTAGTGAGTTTGACTTCTCGTATGAATGTGCTTAACCTGTTAATCTTCAATGGAACTGTTGTTTGATGTCTTATCCACAATTCTCGTACCGACAATGTACAAGTGAACTTTATCAAGAATATAAGCATTGTTGTAAGAATGGAGACTTTCCTGGCGTATGCTTGAAATCAAGTCTTCACGGTTGTACCACCGGATAGTGTTTTGAAAACACAATATTTCGACGACTAGCTCCGTTGTCTTCATCAGGTGTCGAGACATCTACACAGGTCGGCTGACCGTCAGATACTGAGACAGTCCAGGTGCCACACCTCCTTATATAGGCCAACGACTCTCTCCGACGCCCGTGCCCGGCTGCTGGCAGTGAGTGGGCGTGGCTTGGGATTCCATTGTCAAAGAAGCAATTGAAATTCGATTGGCTCATACCTACAACAGAGATAGTGGGCTATGTCTTAGTGAGGCATGGAAACCAGCCTTGGCAACTCTACGCAGAGAGCAGCAGAGTAGCCATTAACTGTCCCCTCCTGGAGCAGACTATCATGGAGTTTGTTGCCTTTCGGCATTTACTCCTCAATGTTGTTTGACTTTTTTGTTCTTCGATGTCAGTCTGTCTTGATGTTAGGCTGAAGAGTTATCTCTTCTAGTGGCACTGACCCATGGTCTTCACGCAGGTGGAAAGGCCTTAGTGGAGAAGTCGCGTGAGGAGCTCTGTGAGTAGCTGGATGAGGGGCTGCAGTCTATCATCCTGGTGCTCGGTGGGTTGGCGAGTGCAGGTGTGCTGACAGCAAGCCTCTCTTCCGTGGCGTGTCTTCTCTCCATGTCTTCAGTCTTTAACTTTGCTGGATGGCGTGACTGCTTTTCAGCAGCCGTTGTCTTGCTGGTGCCCTTCTGCCATGGGTTGGGGGCACCGGTGTCATGGTTGCCCGCAGCGGCCCTCTTATGCAGCCATTGGCGCTACCATGGTGGGTACTTCTTGCTGCGCTCCTGCTTCCATGCGCTGGCACCCTGGTATGTTGCGTCCTGATTTCGGCCGCAATTGCAGCAGATGGTGTCTTCGTGGCGCAGGTTGCATTCCGCCGCTCCAAGACCGCCTCCGCAACGAACGCACCTCACTGGGTTGGTGCACTCACTTGCACAGTGCCAACATTTTTGACATCTGTATCACTGGGTGAGCTTGCAGGAGGACAGCCCTGGCGTGGTTTTCTGCTCATTGACTCCTGGCTGGGTTTTCTTTTGACCCAGGAGCATGACCTCGAAGGAGATGGATCCTTCCTGTAACCTCTTGGTCACTGCCGTGAAGTCCAGAGGGCAGGAGAGTAGGATCTTCACCCCTTGCTGTGCTGGCCAGCAGAACATTGGCAGCAGCGTTACTGGCTGCAGCTGTGCTAGTAGACTGCAGAAATTCCCAGTATAATTGGCGAGAATCGGAGGCACTTGTCCCTTCTCCATAGCCCCCTCGTCAGAGGCGGGGTCTACTGAGTCCATTGCGCACAGGTCAGATGTGACTGGAGTGTCAAGGTCTGGTGACGCCAGTGATTCTGGAACTGCACCCTCGTCAGTGGCGTGGTCTACTGTGTCCATTGGGCATAGGTCAGATGTGACTGGGGTGTCGGGGTCTGGTGACGCCGGTGATTCCGGAACTGCAGACACAATTGATGGCGGTGCAGTAGGCCAGAACGACGGTGGATTTTGCAAGGCAGCGAGTGCCAATGCGTGAAGGTTTTCCCCGTTGACTGGGACAGGGTTTGTCCCAGACTTCTTCCTCCTGACTGCTGTCTTGGGCGGCATGGTGCTAGGTCTGACGACAGGTCCACTGACGGCTCTATACGAGGTCTGGAACGACGATGTTACCCGGCTGCTGTCTTGGTGGCGAGAGAGCGTGGCACGCATGTTCAGTAACTGCCACAAACGGCCGAATATTAACTTCCTCGGCCCGCTACGAGCAACTGTTAGCTACGTCCACTCACTGCCAGCCGCCGGGCGAGGGCGTCGGAGAGAGCCGTTGGCCTATATAAGGAGTTGCGGCATCTGGGCTGTCTCAGTATCTGACGGTCAGCCGACCTGTGCAGACGTCCCGACACCTGATGAAGACGACGGAGCTAGTCGTCGAAATATCGTGTTTTCAAAACACTATCCGGCGGTACACCCGTGAAGACTTCATTATAAGTATTGTGTTATTCTAAAACAGTGTCAAGTGAACTTATTTCATTATTCCCTTCATGTTTGGGGTTCATAAGAGTATGGGGAGGCCAATTTTTTAAATATTAAAGGTACCAGAAGTGTTCTCGATTTAGGCAAAAGTTTTACATCCCTCAGCTAACCCTTTCGCCTAAAAAAATGCTGGGCAAATGAACTCTTAAGATTACTAGCAAAGACAATTAGTTAGGTAACTGCTCTGTTCAAAATGGAAAAGTAGAAGATGCAAAAGGAACAGAACTACCAAGGGATAAAATGCCAGACAGGAGGTAACAGAAAATACAAGGCAACAGAGCCATGGTGATATATTTGAAGAATGTTCAAATTGAGATATTCTGTTATTATGACTTACATGTCATCAGAGGTATAAAATGTTCTAAGGCTTTCCACCGAGGTAGCGCGTCAATGTAGGGCGACGTTTCGAAGCCTGCCTCCGGCTCCATCTTCCGGCGAAGTGTCGGATTCCTGGAAGTGTCCAAGCTTTAAAGAGGCTTTGTTTGCCAGGTGATGCACGTCACATGCGTCGGGACCAATCAGTGCACAGGTGGTGGGGCAGGGAAGGACCCGGTGGGGCGGCCGGGTAGTGGGGCAGGCGGCGTGGTAGGGGTACGCATGGCGGAGGGGGGCGGCTGGCAGCAATAATCTTGCCACCTTGATCTCTGCCTCCAAAGATGATTTATCACTGGATTCCATGCCGTGCTAAGGTGGTATCCTGAATCCCTATTCACAATGCTGTCCGCCAGGCGAATCTCCACGGATTCCTTTATCACACAGTCCCAAAAACCCTTGGCGAAAGATAATATTTTCGTAGCCTCGAAGTCGAAGGTATGCCCTTCTTCAATACTGTGCAAGGCCATGGCTGACTTAGTGACCTGTCCCAATCATACACATCTTGCATGTTCCAAACAACGCTGGAATACAGACCGTGTGGTCTTCCCGATGTACCATTGCCCACATTCACAGGGAATCGAGTATATGCCGGGATGCCTCAGGCCAAACCCCTCCTTAACGTTGCGTAATAGGTCCCTTATCTTCTTAGGTGGGCGGAAGAAAGTTTTAATCCCGACTTTGTTTAACTTTCTGGCAATCTTGGCTGAAACTGCCCCGGCATATGGAAGGATCGCATACTGGTCTTTTTGCTGCTTCTCCGTCCTCTTCCTAACTTTCTTGCGAAAAGCTCTGTTTATTTCTGCCTCACTGTATCCGTTCATACGGAATGTGCGTCGTAAGTGGCCCAGTTCAGCCGGAAGACTGTCCACGTCACAGATGGCTCTGGCACGACGTACCAAGGACGACAACACCAAATTGCGTTGAGCAGGATGGTGGTAGCTCTGCGCCCCAAGATATAAGTCGGTGTGGGTGGGCTTGGTTGTGCCTGAGGCATCCCGGCATATACTCGATTCCCTGTGAATATGGGCAACGGTACATCGGGCAGACCACACGGTCTGTATTCCAGCATTGTTTGGAACATGCAAGAGGTATACGATGGGGACAGGTCACTAAGTCAGCCATGGCCTTGCATAGTATTGAAGAAGGGCATACCTTCTACTTCAAGGTGACGAAAATATTATCTTTCGCCAAGGGTTTTTGGGACAGTGTGATAAAGGAATCCATGGAGATTCGCCTGGCGGACAGCATTGTGAATAGGGATTCAGGATACCACCTTAGCACGGCATGGAATCCAGCGATAAATCATCTTCGGAGGCAGAGATCAAGGTGGCAAGATTATCGCTGCCAGCCGCCCCCCTCCGCCATGCGTACCCCTACCACGCCGCCTGCCCCACTACCCGGCCGCCCCACCAGGTCCTTCCCTGCCCCACCACCTATGCACTGATTGGTCCCGACGCATGTGACTTATGTCACCTGGCAAACAAAGCCCCTTTAAAGCGTGGACGCTTCTAGGAATCCGACACTTCACTGGAAGATGGAGCCGGAGGTAGGCTTCGAAACGTCGCCCTACATTGACGCGCTACCTCGGTGGAAAGCCTTAGAAGATTTTATACAACTGACACACCGAGAAAGCTTGCATTTGTTCATGTCATCAGAGACTTCCATTTAACAACACTGATTAGAACAAACACTTGTGTCATAGCACAGAGAATTCCTTCAATCCATTACAGTTCATACTCATACTTTCAGTACCCAACAAAGAATCATCAAACAGCATACTTTCTACTCCAGTAAGCTCATATGAAAGAAACAAGAATCATACATACAATATACATTCTGGCATCACCTCATACAATGACACAGCTGCCAAATGTATGTTTGTATGCTTAGACAAATATTGTAACATGTGAACCATTCAACTTAATTACAATTATAATGTCTACTAGACTATTAATAAACTGTACATTAAGAAAAATGACTATGTCATGTTGTCTTAGCACACCTTGGATGTTTGTAGGAACTATTGTAGTGGCTTTGAGTTTATAGATCATTGACATTAAGATAATAAGCATTAGGAGGTAAGGAACAAGAAAGCCAATAACTTATACCTAGGTACAAACAGTAATTTATCTGAACTGATTTAGGATAGTCTTGAAGACATAAACAGAAATATGCATATTAGGATCAAAGTCCAAAGGTCTTTTAATATGTCTCCATGCAACAGTCTTTTGCTGGAAGTGCATTAAGAACTTAGCTGCAGTACCAGGTCTACTGAATATAAGCAGTGATTTTGAAAATCAGGTTCTCTTTCTCCTGAGATGCAAAATCTCACATAATCTGTCATCCCTTTTTTTTTCTATTACTCTACTCCTGCTCACTTCACTTCTGCACTTTTCTCACCCATTCACATGAGGTTTCCTCGCTTTATTCTGTAACACAGGCTAATACAATTTGTTCAATTAATGCAAGTAACATTTGTTATTGCGAACATGGTCCCAGTGAACTTGACACACATCACCAAGGAGGTAACATGTACCTTGCAAAGCATGTATAATACCTACACTTTTGGGCAATGTCATTCTACATCTTACAGACTTGTAAACAACTCCACTCTTAGTCAGTTTACAAAATGGGACAAATTTCTTAAAATGGAAGGTTACTGAAAGTATAGTAAAAGAGTAGGGATAGACTTCTCATAAATTTAAATGGGTGATAGTGATCTTTCAGATAGTATTTTTGAAGATTAACTGAATTTATAAATTGTACAAAGTAGTATGAAATGAAGGAAAAAGGAAATGGCTTTTATATAATATAAATAATAAAGGATGCAGAAAATGAATCATCACTCACCAAAGATGAAGGCGGTGGTGAGTGAAACACATACGAGACGAACAAGAACATATACAATATTTTGTTTTACACCTTATTTATATGACAGGGACCAAGTTGTATGGTTCACGAAGTGTGTGGTAAACTGCAGCATGTGAACACCTCCTAAGCCATATGAGTCAGTCCCTGGAACATAAATAAGGTGTAAAATCAAAATATTGTATATGGTTTTGTTCATCACACATGTTTTTCATTTGTTGCTGCCTTCAATTTTAATGAGTGATGAGCCATTTTCCCTATCCTCTGTTATTTACGTATGAACAGTTCTGTATGGGTGGCATAATGGAGTAGTCTATTGGAGTGAGTTTGTGTATTTTATAACAACTTAAGACCTCTTGGAGAAGAAGTCTTGAAATGATTTGAATTTATCGTCAAATTTAATAACATTTAAATAAATGGTGTTGGTTGGAGAAAATACATGGTTAACTCAATTAAACTAGCAGTGAACAGAAACGTTAATCTTATAATTTCATGGCTTAATTAGTTATCCAAGTGAACTATTCTATTGTTTTTTTTGAAAGAAGGTGGCTCCAATGCAATTTAATTAAATATTAGTATTATTATAAACAGAAGAACTTGTTTATTAGAGGATTCAGTGAACCAGCAGCCAAAATTGAAGGGGGAAATAGGTGCAATTATAAAAAGGCACAGATTTCAAATTTGAAGAGATATTTCAGAGAACACTTCAGCAAATGGAAGGAAGGCACAAGTACAGTAGAGTCAAGGTGGGAATAGTTCAAGGATATAATAACTTCGGGGGAAGAAAAATTTATTCCAAGGCAGAAAATAAAGAGAAGTAGAAAACCTATGAACTATAATAGGGAAGTGTGGAGGTTAAAGAGGTTGGTAAGAAGAGATCATAACAGAATTAAGAGACTGCAGGGTAGTTTGGAATATTTAAAACAACTAAACAAGAACCTAATAACAGCAAAGAAAGTGGATAAAGATGGGTTTATGAAGAGTATTGCCAGTGCAGGAGGACTACTGACTGATGCACCTAGAAATTTCTATGGCTATGTTAGAAAACTTAGGGGAAGGGAAGGTGTTGAGACACTTATAGATAAGGATGTAGGAGAAGTTACTGAGGATTTGAAAAAGGCAGAGATTTTAAGTAACAGGTTTAGTGAGAGCATTAGAGACAATGAATCAGAAATGGGAGGGTCTAATTCAGAAAACAAGCTTAACAACACAATTAGAAATGAAGATACCAAAAAATTTGAAATATATCCTGAGGAAATCATGAAGGAAATAAGAAAGCTGAAAAAACATGAAGGGGCTGGTGTAGATAATATTACTACAGATATCTTAAAGATAGCCAGATGTGAAATTGTACTTTATCTTGCAATATTATTTAAATTGAGTCTAGATACTTGATGCTTACCAAAGGACTGGAAAAGTGTGATAGTGGTGCCAGTACATAAATGAGGGGTGAGAAATAGAGTCAAAAATTATAGGACTATCAGTTTGACATCAGTGGTAGGTAAATTAATGGAAAGATTGATATTCAACCACATCAGAAATATATGTGAGGAACTTAAGTGGCTTTCAAGTAGTCAACATGGCTTTAGGCAAGGATATTCATGGGAATCTCAGTTGGTGGAATATATGCAAGATATTTCAGATGAAATGGACAAGGGAGGCCAAATTGATAGTGTAGCAAAGACTTTTGACAGAGTGAGCCATAAAATGGTAGTAAATAAGGTAAAAACTATTGGAGTGGATGAGAAAGTGATTTTCTGGGTAGAAAATTTTTAAAAGGTAGAAAACAGAAAGTTAGGGTAGGATATGCAGTATCAAAAGAAGTGGAAGCAATAATAGGAGTGCCACAGGGTAGTGTATTGTGACCATTGATTTTCGTTATTCTAATGAATAACTGTGTTGATTGTTTACTATCTGAAATTAAGTTGTTTGCAGATGACATAATCCTATATAAAAGAATCAAAATGGTAGAGGACTGTAAACAGTTGCAGGGTGATCTGGACAGGATGTCTAGTTGGGTTGGTAAATATGGGATGAAGATAAATGCGAAGAAGATTCAGATTATTAGATATACAAATAAAAACCAATAGGTTGATTATGATTATAAGGTGGGGAAAGAATTGCTTGCTGAAGACTTGAAATGTAAATATCTTGGCAACTGAACAGGACACATTGGACAGGTTGTAGGAAAAGGTTTTAAAATTATCGCAGTTGTTGAAGTAAGTGATGAGGGGATGAATGAGGGAAGTAAAGGAATTGGGTTTCAAAACTTTGGTCAGACCATTGCTCAAATATGGTAGTGTAGTATGGGACCCACATTTTGAGTATCTACTACAGGAGTTGGAAGGAGTGCATAGGAGGGCTGCTAGATCTGTTTCTGGAAATTATTGCAGAATGCAATCAGTAACAGATATGATAAAATAGCTAGAATGGGATTCATTGTAAGACAGGAGGGGGGGGGGGGGTGAAGAGGGTCATGGGAGTGTACAAGGCGTATCCTGGTGATGAGGCATGGAAAGATATTGGTGTAGGTATGAAAAGTAGTGCATGGAAGGGAAAAGATGACCATGACCACCACAAGCTAGCACTGAATTTCAGGCACAAGGGTGTGGGAAGATTCTCATTTTGGATAAGGGTGTCAGGGATTGGAATAAGTTGCCAAGGGAAATGATGAATAATTTTCCAAAAACGTTGAATGAATTTAAACTTAAAATTAGTAGAGGGCAAATGTAGGTGGGTGCAGGAAAGGGGGAAGATGGGTGTTTAGGGAAATTGCCACAGGAGCATGTGCTCTATTGTAATTAAATTAAATTGTTTGGTAAAGTCATATTCAGATCATCCCACAATAGTGGGCTATTTTCGGTAATCAATCCCTCGCTGTTCCACCACAATATGTCAAAATTATTTCTCTCATTACCCATCCCAATATCAGATCATTCACACCACCAGCTCAATTGGATATAATTTTCAATCCATGTGGTGCAAGAACCTATCACAGATCACATGCTTTTAATCTCCACTGTGTTAAAAAAGTTTTTTTTTTTCTATTAAGTGAATGTTTTTATTTCTATTAATTACACAACAAAGCTCATTATAAAAATACATCAAATCATTATGTAAAGCTCACATAATCAATTTTAATTATCATGTAAAAAATGTTTACCCAGGAAGTAAAATAAAATGTCTGTTTTAATTTAATAATAAACTGACGGCAGTTTTCTTACACAACTGCCTTTTTATTTCATAAATTTTTTGTTATAAACTCTTTCACAGTTTTGACGATTTTTTCAACATTTTCCTTGGTAACTGATACTAGTCTTTATGACCTACCTGCAAAATAAAATTTTCGCTATTCCCATATGCCTGAAATCAAATGCTAATTTGTTATCATTTTCATAAAGACATCTCCAAATTTAACTCTATTATGTAACATTAAATAAACTGTGTGAGTGGAGATCACATATTAATGTGAAGGGTTTGCAACCAGATTATCTTTATTGTCTTCATCAGGTATTGATCAACCGTTCAAATAATTTATAGAGGTACACTATTCTGTAGAGTACCTCTGAACATTCTGAACTTTATAACAGCATGCAGCTGCAAAGACATGAAGACCATCTGCCACCCACAATGTTTGTGATTTGCAGAGTATGAATGTAGATGTAGATGTAGACATTTAATCATCCACGAACAACTCAACTTCTGATTGTAAACCATTAACACATTTATTCATTAAAATATGAACAGAAGTGATCCCAACATACTACCTTATATACCATTCCTGTTCTCATATTCATCTTTTTTGATTCTGTATACCCTACTCTAACTATTTAATTCCTTTTTTTTTTAATTCCTCCACCCAAAAAGTCATTTTTTCATCTAACCCAATGTTTTTACCCACTTTATGGGTCACTTGGAGAGATCCACTGGTACAATGTCAACTTTTTCCCCTTTATCAATTTCAACAAGAATATCTTAATCTCCTAAGCCCTTGTTTATGATTTAGCAAATCACTTTCTTTACTCATAGAAATTTCTGTTGTGGTTGCATATCAATTTCACCATCAAATTACCTACCACAGCAGTCAAACCAATCTGCCAGTAATTTTAAGCTCTTTTAATCTCACTCCTATGCAAAGTGGTACTAATATGGCACATTTCAAGTCATCTGGCTAGCAGCAAGACTAAATCTAAAGAATAATTGAAGGTATGGTACAATTGCACATTTCCCATCTTCATTAAATCTGTAGTAAATTATCTGCACCATCCTTTCACTTAACCAAGAATTGTGCTAGGTTTGAAAAAACTTATAAACTGGTTGCCTGTGACTAACAGTTCTGATCTTAGTGTTCAAAGTCATGGAACAGATATATATTTACCGATATTAATATCAAAAAGATTTCTAGCAGTTTCAGCTTATGCCATACTAAAATTACTGTTTAAAGAGTGATCCAAGGATATTATTGAGTGGCTGTAAAACATTTGGAGCAGAAAAGTGTATATATGTTCAAAATATGGTGTGTTTCTAAAGATTGATAATGATTGCAAGGAATCAAAAATCCAAGACAACAAATTAAAATAAAATTTGGAAAGAAGAAGAAACAAATGATGGCAGGATGATGCTGACACGAAAAGGAAACAAACACAGGAAATCATAGCATCATGTAGCATTGTTATGATTTCCTTCAAGGCTGCCCTGAAATGAGATCACTCTTTCGCAGAATCCTCCAAGTCTATCCCTGGAATATGCTTCAACAGAGCCCCTAACCTCAAACAAATCATAGTACACAAATACCATCCCACAAGACAGTTGCATGACTTCTATACATGCAACATACCATGCCATTAGATGAGTGACATGCATCATGCTTCCATCACTTTCACTAGTCTCATTATTGATGAAAGCTTTCCCCTCACAGGCCAAGCAACCTGTAAAACATACCATATCATATACCAGCTGTCTTGCAACACCGGCCTGCTCCCTTCTTAGATCTGACCATTTATTGACTGTCAATAGACAAATGAAATTTGTCAAAAATACAGACCACCCCATAGCTGCCACATCTCATACTAACAATTTAAATGCCTACTTCTATGTTCATACAATCAGAGTACTCTCTGGTAGCAGCAGTTCCTCTAATATCAGACATGGCTTACGAAAATAAACTGGTTGCAAGGCTAACACCTAGATCTCAAACTGTGATAATATCCAATGTTCACTGTACTAATATTGCATTCTTAAGTTTCCATTTACTGCTAAATAACCTTGTTTGTAACCACTGCTTGTCAGTGATGACTTTGTCAAATTCAAAACTATCACCATTTATTTGTTTAAATATGTATCTATATTGTCTATTATTTCATTTAAATTTTCTTTGTGTCAACATTCAACTTTGAACTCCACTCCCGATTCTTTGTTATCAATTTTTCAATCCACACAAAACCACAAATCACTAAACATTTTATGATTGCAGTGTTTCTTGTCTGTCTATAGAAATTTATGAATCAATCTCATCCTACCATCAACTGTTGTAAGTAGTTGTTTCTTCTTCTATCCTATTTGTTGCTAGTAACATACTAGTTATATAATAGTGATTGCAGTGGAGGCTTTACAAAATGTCAAAATCAGAATTGTAACTAACTGAAAATAAAACTAAAATTTAGAGGCAACCTATTGAGTAGCATAGCCATACAACTAATGTTCTCCTGCAGGAAGGAAGTAATGGTCATAGTACTAGAAGAAATGAACCTGTTATTGTGGTAATTGAAATTAACTGAAGAGTTAAGATTGTTCTAACAAACTAGTATTGCATAAACAATGTAATGGCCATAGTACCAGAAAGAATGAGCCCCTTCTTGTGACAATTCAAATTAACTGAAGAATTAAGATTGTTCTAGTAATCTAATATTATAAACACAAATAATTATAACAGTATTGTTGTTATGATAGAGAAAGTGGCCAACATTTACTAGTGCAAGATGGAATAGTGTGCAAAAAAATAAATTTTTTGATTTATTCCCTTTATCGGTTAAAAGAGTGTTTACATGACAAAAGTACTGCTGATGCTGAGTAGGTATAAGCAGCTGAGGTGTAAAGTGTAAATAATCATAAAAACCTAAAAATATAAAATTATCTCTTATGAAATGAAATAGATTTACTATACCTATTGAAAATAAATTTTATAGTCTTACAATTACTATCACTAAGAAAACTTTATTTTATCTTTATTATTTTTACTCCAGTTATTCCTTATGAATATAATTACAAATATATTGGTGAGCTGATCAATACTCCACTTTAATAGCTTTGTACAGGGTTCTTAACCATCACATGAGTGGCTAAATGTGGTGGTAGACACCTATTGCCTAGATCTATTTAGAACCAGTACTGCCATATCTTTTCCTTACTGTTGATTTGTTCAGAAATTTTAACTTTTTAACCATGATATTTTGTTTTTCTCTTTGGAATTACAGCAGCACTGTTCTTAAAATTATTGCACTTCGCTTCCTATGTAATTAATGTAGTTGACATTGTTGCCTGGTCTAACTAGTAAGCCAAATCCTTTTTATACACAGGTCATGAGATAATTTAATTATAAACTCAGTTCATTATATTTAATTATAAAATTAACACTTAGTAATATAAAACATCTGGTTTTTGGTACCTAATGTAGTGTTCATTAACAATGGAAGATATGCATGGCAAAAGTTGAGCATACATAATAATATGATGAACTGCAACCAACGAAATCTCACAAGCACAATGAAAAAATTAATATTATTGTTAAATTAATTACTTTGCACAAACACTAGCATAATAATCTGAAATGTCATATGAGGATGGTTTGCTTTGTTCTGATACCCAATAACTGACTGAAGTCCATTATAAATACGCAAAATCCACTGAGCTTTGACATAAAAATATATATTCAAATGCAAATCTACCATAATGAGATGAAGCACTGCAATCATTTTAGTTTGCCAGTATACTATGTTGTTGTTTTGATCTGATGCCTACACAGAATAATTTAAATGGAAAAGAAATAACAGATTAATTGTATATTTAGTTATTTGTTATGAGATTTAGATCAATGAGGATAAAAATGTCTGGAAATTTAATCTTTTAAAGTTGCCTGGATATCAAATCATTGATATAAAAATACTGCCTTATTTCCTTTCACACTGAAAGCTGATCTTGGTAAAGAAATTTTCTTTTTATATTTCTGTTTGATAAATATCTTTGCCTACATTTATTTATGATATTATTGTTTTGGTTTTACACTTACATAAGAATACTGGCTGGATTGGAAAGAAACTGACTTCCAGGATGATTTTAATTAAGCTTTTATAGGAAGAGTTTATATATATATCCCATTCTGTGAGAATAATCCAGACTTGTGTATTAGTTTATGGACACAAATGTACCTGTAAATTTTGAGCTTTGTTTGGAAATAGCACCATAATTCTATGGTAGAAGAAAACTTTTTCTGTAGAAATAGAATGACAATAACCCAACCTATGATAATTCTGATTCTAGAAACAATATAGCAGATCAAAAAGACTTTGATTTATGTATAAAGTAGTCAATAATTTTGACAGTGTTTTTGAAAACATTTTTGAATTTCTTTTATTGCAACTATGCATGTGGTGAGTTGCTGAAGAAATTGTTGAGGGGTAAACATTAAAAGTGTTTGAGATAAGGTATCTGGACACTCACTATGTGATAAATTTCTCTGAAAACATTTTTTGGTTTACATAAAAAATTTAAATACATGAATGAGTAAGTGGAAATATGTACTTTTAAAAGAAAAAAATTATTTTGACTATCACCATTAATCAGCAAAGCAGCTACTTCTTTTTCTAATTATTATAAATTTTTCTCAATATTACAAAATGTTGCACACAGAGAGAGGGGAACGTACACTGGGGTGATAGCTGACTGTGATGTGGTCAGAGCTAGGGGGTGGGGACTCTGCCAGGAATCCGTGCACAGAGCCGTGAGGCCCCACGCTGCTCAACCCTCGCCCACACCCTGGATCTCGATCCCTTCTGCGGGTTGCTGCCCAATTACTGTTGACACCCAGGCTGAGGGAGGTGCATGAGGTGCTCGAATAGCAGGACGGTCTGTGACGACTAGCAGAGAAGAAGCGGCTACTGCCTAGCATGCCATTCACCGTACCATCACTGGCATCGGTATTTCTTCGCCGAGGCCACCAAGACAGGGTCTTGTTAAGTTCAGTCCTGACCTCTCCATTCAGGAAACAGTACAACAATGCCACAAAGAAACCCTAAAACATAGTAAAAGTCATAATTTGATACATATTTCCTTCTTCACTTAAAAATCTCTACCTTTAACATAGAATACAGTCAGTTTCATGTCCTCCCTCATCAATTTTAGATCCTAACAGTTATTTGTAATTTAAATAATAATTAATATCTCTCATTATCTGGAGTAATTCCATGACAATTGAAATAAAGGCATGCTCAATAAAGCAAGATATCAAATATATGCAGTTAATAAATGATGAAAAATTATTAAGGTCTATGGTAACTTACCTGGAATGATGAGAAAAGTTGATCAATAAAAAGCCAAACAATTTCTCCTTCAGAGCCCAGACGTCTTAGTGAAAATCCAAGGAATATTGTGTAATGAACTCCAAACAGAGGCATAAGTATTAAAGTAGATTTGGCAAGCCGTCTAATGGAAAAATGGAAAAACACATAAATGATTTTCATATTTATGCTAGTGATTGAAAATTTTAAACTTAAGTTTTAAAGAACAATGCTTCCTTTTGAAAGTGCTGAAATCAATAATGTTGCAGACAAACAATAGGAAACATAAAATGCTTAAATTATTTCAATGCTAGAAACGAAAATAAGACAGGATAGGCAAAAAATAACCCATCACTTAGCAGAGATGAAGGTAGAAAAGTGAGATGAACACATAACAAACACAAAAAAACTTCACAATATTTTGGTTAATAACCTTTGTCACATAGGAGGAAAGATTTGACCACATCTTGACCCATCACATGAATGAAACAAAGATGAAATGTGTGGGAGGGTGATGTTTGAACAGGTGGTGAGGTAGGGGGGGGGGGGAGAAAAATGACCAATCATAAATGTGGAACAAAATAATCTCTGTGACAATCAGTCAAGGTAATATGAAATTTGTTTAAGAAATATGTAAATTTGATCTGTTAAAGAAATAAATAAATAAAACCAGAAAGATACAAAAAATATACAAAAACACACTAAAGAGCCAAAGGACTGGTATACCTGCCTAATATTGTGTAGGGCCCCTGCGAGCACGCAGAAGTGCCGGAACATGACGTGGCATGGACTCGACTAATGTCTGAACTAATGCTGGAGGGAATTGACACCATCCCTCCTGCAGGGCTGTCCATAAATCTGTAAGAGTACAAAGGGGTGGAGATCTCTTCTGAACGGCATGTCGCAAGGCATCCCAGATATGCTCAATAATGTTCATGTCTGGGGTGTTTGGTGGCCAGTGGAGGTGTTTAAACTTAGAAGAGAGTTCCTGGAACCACTCTGTAGCAATTCTGTATGTGTGGGGTGTTGCATTTTTCTGCTGGAATTGCCCAAGTCCGTCGGAATGCACACTGGACATGAGTGAATGCAGGTGATAAGCCAAGATGCGTACGTACGTATCACCGGTCAGAGTCGAATCTAGACATATCAGGGGTCCCATGTTTTTCCAACTGCACATGCTCCACCAGTTTGAACAGTCTCCTGCTGACATGAATTCATGAAGTTGTCTCCATACCTGTACATGTCCATCCGCTCAAAACAATTGGAAACGAGACTCTTCAGACCAGGCAACTTGTTTCAAATCATCAACAGTCCAATGTTGACGGGCCCAGGCAAGTCATAAAGCTTTGTGTCATGCACTCAGCAAGGGGGAACCAGTGGGCCTTCGGATCCAAAAGCACATATCAATGATGTTTCGTTGAATGGTTCACACACTGACACTTGTTGATGGTGCAGCATTGAAATCTGCAGTAATTTGCAGAAGGGATGCACTTCTGTCATGTTGAACGATTCTGTTCAGTTATCATTGGTCCTGTTCTTGCAAGATTTTTTTCCGGCCACAGCAATGTCAGAGATTTGATGTTTTACCAGATTTCTGATATTCACGATGCACTTGTGAAATGGTTGCAGAGGAAAATCCCTATCTCATCGCTACCTCAGAGATGTTGTGTCCCATCTCTCGTGTGTCGACTATAACACCACGTTCAAACTCACTTAAATAGTGACAACCAGCCATTGAAGCAGCAGTAACTGATCTAACGCCTGCGACAGACACTTGTTGTCTTATATATGCATTGACGACTGCAGTGTCATACTCTGAGTGTTTACATATCTCTGTGTTTGCATACACATGCCCATAGCAGTTTCTTTGGCTCTTCAGTCTATATATATATATATATATATATATAAATATATATATATATGTGTGTGTGTGTGTGTGTGAAAAAAACTGACCATAAAATTGCAAAATAGTAAGTGATAGGTTTAGTGTAGGCTTGCTCATGGGTGTGTCTGAGGTCTAGAATATGTTGATAGGTAAGATCCCATCTACAGAGTTCTGAATAGGTGGTGGTGGTTGGAAAAACTCTAACAGCTCTAACCATGAAACAGCTGTTGAGATTGTTTGAATCATGTAAGCTGGTATGAATTTCCACTGAATGGTCTGGGTTGAAGTATAATTTTTTTGCCCATTGCCATTCACCATGTAGGATAGTTGTTGAGTGGTGAGTCCAATGTAAGAAGCAGTGCAATGAAGTTTATGAACACCTTAAAAATAATAATATTCTAACTAAATCACAATTTGGTTTTCAAAATGGTCATTCAACAGAACAAGCTACATTAACAATATTTTAGAAGGAATAAATGATAAATTAATTCCTGTGGGAATTTTTTGTGACTTATCTAAGGCATTTGACTGTTTAGATCACAAAATTTTGATACAGAAATTAAAGTATTATGGTATAGATGGCATTGTTAATAAATGGCTTAGTTCTTACCTTCTAAATATAAAACAGAAAGTGTTAATTGAGAATTTTAAGGCTGCCTTAAGAGGTCCACTGGTTTCTGAGTGGAAATTAATCAGATGTGCAGTACCTCCGGGTTCTATATTGGGGCCATTATTGTTTTTAATATATATAAATGATCTACCTTGTGTTTCATCTAAAAACTCTAAATTTGTCCAATTTGCATATGACACAAACATAGGAATAAAAAATACTTGAGATTTATCTACAGAATATATTTCAAATTAATGTCTTTGAATTTATTAATAAATGGTTTACAGCTAATGGCTTGTCTTTAAACTATGATAAAACTCAGTATATGCAATTCAGTACATCACACAGATAAACACCAGATATAGACATAAAATTTGCAGGCCAGTCCATTCAAGAGGTAGAGTGTGTGAAATTTCTAGCTTTGTATATTGATCATAATTTAAATTCGAAAGTACATGTTTCTGACTTACTAAAGCGATTGGGTGCAGCCTCATTTGCAATTCGCACAATTTCAGCTATAGGTGATCTCCGTATGAGGCAGCTAGTTTATTATTGTCATGTGGAATAATATTCTGGGGCAATTCTACCCATTGAGACAAAGTGTTCAGAGCCCAAAAGTGAGTAATAAGAATTGTGTGTGGGGTTAGTAATAGAACTTCATGTAGAGAGCTGTTCAAGAAGTTAGGAATTTTAACATTAACGTCTGAGTATATGTACATATTAATGTCCTTTGTAGTCACAAATTATACTTTGTTTGAAGCAAATAGTAAAATACACAATTATAGCACTAGAAGTAAAAATGATCTTCACAAGGATTACAAGTCATTGTCATTTGTTCAAAAAGGGGTCCGATATTCAGGGATACATATCTTCAATAAGCTTCCAAACATATTAAATGTCTATCAGATGATAATATATTCAGGAAAAAAATTGAAAGAATTTTTAATTGACAACTCCTACTCTGTCGAAGAATTTATTTCTAAGGTAACTACAAAATAACTGCCAGTAGCTTGTGTAAATGTAGTCTACATAATTAATTTACCATGTATGCTATGACTGTAAATCTCCTGGTATATGTATTATTTTGTTATGTAATTGTTTATGGTACCATGTATGCTATGCCTGTACATGTTCTGGTGTATGTATTATTTTGTTATAGAATTGTTTAATGTACCATATATGTTATGACTGTACATCTACTGGTGTACATATTATTTTGTTATGCAACTATTCATCTGTAAATTGACAACTTTCCACATCCCACAGAGCCAGTCTCCTATATTGGGATCAATGGAAAATGAATGTATTGTATTGAAGACAGGCAAGTTTGTAAATATGGTGAGTCGTAGCATAGGTGGCATGTTCAGTAATAGGAATGGATTCTCCTATGATGGTATTAGAATAGCTGGATGCATGCTGCATGTTTTTCAGTGGAGTCTATTATAGGTGAAAGATCCCTGTGGATATCTAGGAGAGTCAGAAGGTAAGTACTTGTGGACTAAGATGTTTCTTAGGTTATAAGGTCTGCTAAATCAAGTGCAGCGAACAGTGGGCAGGGTTTAGGGAAGAAGGACACATATTTCAGGGAAGGAACATAGAAAGTCATACCCATGGTAAAGAATCTGGTTAATGAATTCTGAGCCAGGAAAGAACTGGGTGTTGAATATCAGTTTGTGGTCATACTTAGGAGGTACAGAATGGGGATTGTGTGTGATAGCACAATATTATGAGGGTAGCAGCAGGAAATGAGGGCTTGAGATAATTTTTGGGAATACCTGGAAAGTGATTCATGATAAGAACCGATGGGTGTACCATGGATGACAAGGCTGTATGGGAGGGCATGTTTGGTGTGGATGTGATGGCAATTGTCAAAGTGTTACTGTTGTAAATTAGTTGGCTTGAAGGGCACAAAGGTGTGGAGGGCATCCTGTTGGAGGGTGATATCCACATTACGGCAGGTGACTGAAGTGTGGGAATAGGATGAAGCGAAATTGATGGAGTGACTGTTGTTGAGCGAGTTGAGGAAATGTAGGAGGTTTTCTTCCCCCTGAATCCATGTCATATCCTCTATGTATCTGAACCACATGGAGGGGCGGAGGGAGCAGTTCTTGAGAAAATCTGCCCCCAAACGGTCCAGGAAGAAGTTGGAATAAGATGGGAACATGTGGGTACCCATGACTGGTGCATATCTCACGATAAATTTGGGAATCAAAGGAGGAGTAGTTTTTAGTGAGGATGAAGTTGGCTAGGGATGTGAGAAAGGATGTCCTGTGAAGATGAAGGTCACATATGAAGGATGTGTTGAAGGGTTTTTCCCCCCCTATCCTATCTTACTTTAGTGCCTAATGGCAGTTTCTTTGTTTCCACTATCCAAATTCAAGGCACGAAATATGCTTGCAAATTAAAATGAATAAAAAACCAGTTGCATTCTTCCTTTTTTTTATGTTCAGCTAGGGACCATGTGCCAAATTCAACTCCGCTCCCATTGTTTTTTCATTCTTCCTCTCCGGTACTCCTTCATTATTAAACTGTGTTTTCTCTTTTTCTCTTCAGACCATTTGCATCCATTTTCTTCTCCTCTCTACCTTGGAATCCTGCCATATTCGAAATCTGCTTTCGAAAATTTTCTCTTTCCATAGCGTCCTGTTCACTGATATTATTTCATTTCAAATCTTTCTTAATCTCTTGAATCCAGGTTATAGTTGATTTTTTCTTCCAAAAATATTTGATTTTTTTTTTGTTAGCCTTGTGTCATCCATGTGATAGATGTGTCCAAAAAATATCAATTTTTTCTGAATGATTCTGTTATTTTTTCAACGTTATGATATATTTCACCATCTGTTCTTAACTTTCATTATACTGTATTTTTCAATGTACCCAAATTTTCCTTACAATACTCCTTTCCAATACTCCAAGCTTATCCAGTTTATAATTTAATACCAGGCATTCACTTGCATAGAGACATCCCGGTTTCACCACTGTATTATAGTGTCTTATTTTAAGGTTTTTAGGTAGGCAGTTTTTGTTGTAAAAATTCTTAGTAATACCATATGCTCTTTCCATTTTGTGTATCCTTTCTTCTATTGCAATCTTTTCTAATCCATTTTCTTCAATTATCTCGCCTAAATATTTGAAATTCTTTACCCTTTCAATTCGGCCAATACATGTCATTAAAATTTTGGAGAATCTTTAATGTTTGTAATGAATTTAGTTTTTTCCACTGAGATTTGCAAACCTGCTATGTTAACTATTTCTTCCAAGAGATTAATTTATGTTTGCACATTTTTTTTTTAAACTTTCTGAAAGGATAATGAAATCATCTGCAAATGCCAGACAATATGTTTTGACTCCTTCATTTTTTTCTCCCCAAGATTATTGGTGGAATATCATGTTCTTTTAAATTTTTCTTCCAAATCCTTACTATTTTCTCCAAGATACAGTTGAAAAGAATGGGCAATAAACCATCACCTTGCCATACACCTGTATTTATTTTGAATGACTGAGACGTTTTACCCATTAATTTTACTTTTGTTATAGTATCTGTGAGGGTTTCACATGTTAAGTTTGCCAATTTTGATTTATCTCCAAATTCCTGAATTACTTTATCTAAGGTTTCCATATCCACCGAATCAAAGGCTTTTTTAAAGTCTATAAATGTTATGACTGTGTATCTGGAGGTCAGATGTCTGTGACAAATGATGGACTTTAAATTAAAAATCTGCCCAGAACAAATTGCATTATTATTAATTAATTGTGACTGAGCAAATGCTGTGGTGGTAATTCCATGCACATCTAATTTTAACTCACACAAGTTTTTGCTTTCAATGTTTTGACTGACTGAAGTGATTTCTTCAGCATATTCATTAATAGTTTATTTGAGTCTAATCCCCTTACCTCCCAGGAGCTAGTTTATTTCAGTAACATTTTTTCCCCTTCCACACTGCACTTACCATTATTTTCCAAATATCCATGCAGGTCTCATAAAAGGTGCCTTATGCACTCCCAAAAGTGTTTTCACCAATTTTCTGTACCCAATTATTATCAACCCAGCTCCTTCACCATACATGTCCCTGATTATGTCCTGTGGCAGTTTTCACATACAAATCAAACAGCCTGCAAAAAAAAAAAAAAAAAAAAAAAAAAAAAAAAAAAAAAAAAAAAAAAAAAAAAAAAACTCTTTGCCCCGTTAATCCATTTGTGTGTAGAATACTCGATAGAAAAAAACTATTTGCAGTTATTATGCCTATTTTTATAAACCCCTGATATGCCACCATTAATTACTTAATGATGTTCGCCAGTAGAACGACAGAGGAAGCACTTCCGTAGTTTTAGTACCTTTCTTCAATTCAATAAATAAGTAGATTCTCTGTAAGTGCTCCAAACAATTTTTGAAATAGTCTTCATTACAGATGAGCCTTCACTGCCCCTTCCTCACAAGCAGGGCATGCTGACCAACCCAGCTGGTCTGGAAATGATGCCTCTGTATCTCTTCTACTCATCACCCAGCTGCTCAGCTTGCTGATGAGTCTTGTCAAAAAAATCATACTCTCTTAACAAAATATTGTTACTCAGAGCAAGTGAACTTGCCCTCCATTGATACTAGTATTGTAGGCTCCATACTACCTAGCCATACTCAATAGCTTTTATCCTACTTCCCTCACATTAATCAGCCTGTAATTCGTAGCCTCATGCATCTTTATGAAATAGTACTGCTATGGAAATTTTCCAGTGCTCTAGGATGTAGCAGGTCTTCAGATGCAGTCTAATATTTCTACACATTGTTCAACAGATTTACAACTATCTTCAATATACATGTAGTAATATTATAACTGTGTGTATAGTAGGAGACCACTGACATATTTTCTTTGGGTGCACATACAGATAGGACTTCTGTGACAACCTTATCAAGAATTTAGCTCTCAAGAAAATGCACCAACAAATGTGCCAACTTTGTAAGTGACAAATAAGTACAAAATGTTCTGACTGGTGTATGAATTCATGTAACAAATTAAATTAAATTTGTAACAGGAGAACAACTGAAACATAAAGTTTTGTAATTTCAATGTATGCTATTTATTTTAGTAACATGTTAAGCTGCTAATGACCAAATTACCAGAATAGCTGAAGAGCAATTAATAAAATAATAAAACCTCTACAATTTTTAACCCACCTAGTTTCCTTACAATACCTTCAAGATTTGCTTATAATTTTCCTAATTTACTTGTTTTTTTCTCAGGTGGAGAATATCCTATTCTAATATTTCGCCTCACATCCTTATATGAAAATTTATTATGGTGACGTTCAACGAGATGATTTAATGTTTCCACCATCCTTGGTAACTTTTTCTCAATTGCATACATCTGAATACTTTCTTTCTCCTTCAATCTCACAATGTAATTTCCTCATTCACTGTTCACCTCTAGCTATTATATGTAATTGACAGTATCCTTGGTTGCCCTTTTCACTTCTATTATTTTCTTATTGTACCAGGTTATCCCTGCATTGCTGTTTTCTTTCTGTTGTAAGCTACCTTAGAATTTGGTAAATTCTAACAAAACAGTTTGTTTCCAGTAGAACAGGCATAGGTGAAAGACCAGATACTACAGAATGACAGGCATTTATGCAGCTAACTAAAGCAGTTAATTTGAGTAATCAGTCAATACTGATACTAAATCACCTTTAAGTAATAAAAATCACGCTTTAAACATACCTAAACAGCAGTAGCAGAACATAATCCATCACAGTAAATGCAATATTTTCTTACGATTCAATATCACTATACTTTTTTTTAACTCTGAAAGTTTTTCATAATAATAAATAGCCTAAAGTTGATCAATCCTGTTCAAAAGAAACCGTAATAAAGAGTTTCGAGCCATTTAAAGCATAAAAAGCCGGGAATATAATTCATCACGTAAATTTCCACTATAAACGTCATGAAACCATGTGTTTGAAGTAGTATTTGAAGTCAGCTGATAGTGTTAGACTAAATTAACAGACTTCAGCATAACATTATAAATTCTAGGAAGACTTATACAATTGGACAGTCTAAAGAGTGTTTTTAAATAAAAGGCGTTAAAGTCTCCTCATGGCCACAGAAACTTTTAATTATTACGAGCCCACCATGTAAAGTTAGTGGAAGAAATAATCTTCAGATAATAAAATAGGAACATTTAAACCTAATGCTATAAAACTTTTTAGTAAACTTCAGTCTTGAAAATATAATAAGAGGAAATAGTGAATTTTACTTATGGCGGTTATGTTAGGATAAAACCTGAAAATGAGATATTTTCAGAAATTAATTACAATGCAAATATAGCAGCTACAGGAGACATTAAACATTGTTGGAGCAGTTGGAAACATGGAGAATTGTTTAAAATATGTTTTAAAGCCAACAAAATAATATTTCTGGACTTGGAAATTTGTTATGTCATACACAGCATGGTTAAGCCTTTCTTTTATACAGATGAAGAAACTGGCCATGTTTGGTATTAAACAAAAGCTAATGTTATTAGAAACCATCTGAGCTTGCTTTCAACTCTCTGTTCCCTAAACTGACAATGACAATTGCATCACATTATTTAAAATCACTTAATCTTACTTTTTACGGCAAACCCGTTAAACCTGCAGAAAATTTTATAACGATATAAAGTGTTAGTTATAAGAAAATCTATCTATTGACAAGATTTTCAGAACACTATAAACAGTATCAGCTGAAATCAGAGAACTATGTTGCGCAGTCAGTGTAACCCTACGCCAAGGCCTTACGAGCATATAAATAGAACTACTATGGCAGCCAATTTTAACTTTTGGTCAGTTGTCTGTGAGCTCTAGATGTGGTAGGATGTTTAGAGCATGGCACACTCAGCATGAAGGGGTAGCCGGAAGATTATGCTTTGTGGCAGCCATTTTCTATTTTCGGCAGAGTAGTGAACTTTAATAACATACAATCTAACTTTCAAACTTTAATAGGGGGTTTGGTCTGGTCTGGTTGATTTTCATTGCCTGCAATCATTTTATTTTGTGAAGAAGTTTCCAATAGTCATCAACTGTAATGTACATGTGAATTATTTATGAGTATATAGTGAATTTTTGACTTTGAAACAATAGCAGTGACTTTATTTCACGATGTTGACCTAACATTTCCTTGCTTGAGGTTTAAATCAATACAAGTGGTGGCCATCTTAAGCTCATGCAGTTGATTATCCAGTAGCTACAGACTACACGGTTAGAGTTAAGGTGATAAGCTGATATTGCAACCCTGGTATCAGGTTTGCTCCTCACACTGTACTGTGTGTTCTCATTATCTACCTCATTAACATCCTTATCTTCCTGTTATCATGTGTAGGTTCCATGCTTTTTCACTTGCAATAAACATTTCTTTGCCCTTTTCTATTACCATTTCTAACAGTTAACACCACTTCTCCACTGTAATGGTGTCACCCTCCTTCAGATACTGAACCTCCCACTGGTTTATTGAGCCCTCTGTTGTCTATCAGAATTACTTCACGATCACTTGATCTTTTTTTAACCTAAAACGCCTTATAATTATCATCAAACTTTATTAGGATAGCACACAGCATGTTTTGTTGCCTTGTGCTTTGTTCCATTCCTTGTGTAAAGCCTCCTTCCTTCCTTATGATGTTTGATATCTTTGCTCCCTTGTATTATTAATCTTATTTCTTTCACAGTCCACACCCGATAGTTAAATCCCTACCAATAAGTATCATACTATTCCCATCTCTGGTCTCCAAATATCAATTCAGCTTCTCTCATATGGCCTCACTATAGATTTTGTCTCTAATTAGTTTTCCTCAGTAACATTCCTACTTCTGATAATACTTACTCTATATGTTTGGGGTTCCACAGTAAATAATATTCATTCTGTATCAATGGAGATTTTCATGGCATATTTTTTTTTTTTTTTAAGCACAATATCACTTTAGTTTGTCATTTGTGGGAGTACAAGCATTTAGCTGCTGATATCTAGGTCTTATAAATTTATTATTTATATTTTTGTGTGTAGGACTTTTACTTATTTATTCCCATTTTAAGCATTTTAACTTTTAATAAAGATTTGATAAAAATGTAGGAGTAATATCTGCTCACTAGAATATATAAGTTCCTCAGTAATTTGCCGATTTGATCAGTTGCCATTAGTAGCTCATTTTCTAAAAAATACTAACCATTAAAAAAAATGGTATGATTTTAGCTTAGTATGTATATTCCATCACTTTTGGTTAAAAATTCCTTTTATCATTTATTTATTAATGTTTACCACATTTGAATTTGTAACACAAAGTTTTTAAAGGTATGCGTAATAGCTTATTAAATGGAATAGGGGGATTTCCTTAATTCAAGCACAAAGATATAGTCAAAGAAGTATTATATGCCAACAAATACACTAGAATATTTTAAAAAAATGGAGATAATAGTTATTAAAACATAGGGATTACTACTGCATCATCAAGTGTCAGTGATTTAAGCAATAATGTGATTTGTGGCTATTAACTGCTTAAACTGCTTTTCATTCTAAGTTTATCACTGTGAGATGAATATAAAAATATATCTACAATAAAAGTGAAATGCATTTTAATAGCTTAACACCATGAAACTCACATGATAGTTATTAAAATTCATTTTCTGCTCTAAAATATGAATGGCATTAGAGAAAAAGATGACAATAATGTTCTAGAAACTCTCCATTGGCTTCAAGTTAAATGAAAAGCCTGATATGCATTTTAAATGTAGTTATTACATTTTTTACCTGGTATTCTAATTAATAACTTACCGGTATATCCTTGTTTCTTCACATACCGAAGATTTCAGTTTTACGAAGAGAACTCTGACAATATTTATGAACAAAAAGAAACATATCTGAAAAAAAGTTAATTTGTATAAGATTCACCACAGTAAAGAGAAATACATCAATACATTTTCATTTTATAATCTCACACTCTGTTTTCCAGCAAGTACCTTTTTTGTAAATTTGGATAGTGTAAGCACCTTAGAATTTGAGTAAATTCTAGTTTCTTAGCTTAAAGCACAAGGTAGGGAGTAAGCTTTCTAGTATACATATCATTTTCATTGCAACTATAGGAAGTGAGAAACGTTTCATGCAGAAGCTGATAATGAAACCTAACTTAAATAATGATTAAAAAACAGTAAAGACCCACAATACTTAATATAAGCACTAAATAAACATTTTTAATAGTAAAGAATCTTTAAACTAAACTGGAAAAGGTAATCTATTATCATCCAACTTGTAAACAATGGATTTTTGCTTCCGTAGTTTCAGGTCGTATAATTAGCGTAAATAAAATTTTAAACACCTTGTGGAAAACACTTTCACTTTTAACATTTTTTTTATCATATGTTTTCGATAATTTCTCGAACTAAAAAATAGAGTCCCTGAAAGAACTAAAAATCTGGTACAACATATTAAAATTTCAGAACATTTCATGCTACAGAACAGATTTTATGTACATGTTAAAGTTATTTCGTCATCAATCACAATGTGGTAATTTCAAAATTAAATTGCAATTAAACCAAGCTACTTTCGTAAACAAAATGACTGTCAAAACATACAACTAAATTCAAAGAAAATTCAGATAACTCCACTTTTTCGATATAAGCAGCAGAAGGATAATTATTGAATAATTAAGACTAAAATTGGGGAATCACTAATTGGTTTTCGGAAACCTATTGCCATTACGCCAGCAAACAAAATTATTTATAAAGAAGCTTATCATTTGAGAATTTTCACTAAACACTTTTTATGTACCTTGAAGACAAGACTACATACAGTTAAAGTTTGAACACCTTCTATAATCACAATCATTTTTCTCTATTTTGAATAAGCGTCCGTATACATGTGGTATGTGGATGGGGGTATATAGGCAGGAGCCTAGGAGAGGGGGTTGTCTTTTGTCTTTACTGTTTCGTCTTTTGTCTTTATTCTATTGTCTGTACTCCGGGAACATTGTGCGAAAGTAATCTGCACTAGGTATGGTGCATGTGTGTCGGTTAGGCCAAACTATAACCAGAAATAGTTGAACTTTGAGGGACCGCATGGCTTGAAGGACTACCATGCTAAATTTTCTGACGAGTGACTAGTAGTGACTTTGAACTATTAATTTTTCTAAAAAAGAGGTTCGTTTGGTTCTCTTCCTCTCCATATACTGCAATTTTTGTGGAAACGTTTGTTCGATCGCCTACTCAACTGTAGAATTCAAATTTTGAAAATGTGACTTTGAAAATAAACTTCAAATTTTGATTCAAGTGAATTTTTGTGATTTCATAGTAGACTGAAATCTTTCCTCAGCTTGGGTAAAAAAAGCTTTGTGGTGGCTGTAAAGCATTTCAGTTGAGTATTCCAGGCAGGCTACATGGTCATTTAAAATTATTTAGTCAAATTTAACAGAACTTTCTGCAAGGTAACATTCAGTTAAGGTACTAGGCCTATACTTCACCCCCAGTACAGCCTTTTTCCCTTACAATAGCCATAATTTGACAAATATAATAATAGACGGCCATTTTTTACCATTTAGGAGAAATATCGATTTAAATAACATTTTAAACTTCTTCAAACTACACAGACGGAAAAAAAAATCCCAACACCAAGAAAAAATTATTGTAGAGTAATGAAATTTGGACAATGCATTTGTCAAGTTAACATGTTTAATTGATTAAATTTTCAAGATCACAGGTTAATTTAAGCTCAAGAAAATGCATTTCAAATGTGAAATACTGTTAAATTAATAGCCGGTGTAACCTCCAGAATTTTGAATGCAAGCCTGCAAACGTGAATGCATTGTGTCATACAGGTTTCGAATGTCACTTTGTGGTATGGAGTTCCATGCTTGTTGTACTTGTGCTGTCAATACTGGGACGGTCAGTGCTGGCTGTGGATGATGCTGGAGTTGTCGTCCAATGATATCCCATACGTGTTCAATTGGAGACAGATCTGGTGATCTCGCAGGCCAAGGTAACATGTCGACACTCTGTAGAGCACGTTGCGAGACAACAGCGGTATGAGGGCGAGCGTTATCCTGTTGAAAAACTCCCCCTTGAATGCTGTTCATGAATGGCAGCACTACAGGTTGAATTACCAGACTGACGTACAAATTTGCAGTCAGTGTGTTTGGTATAACCACAAGAGTGCTCCTGCTGTCATAGGAAATTGCTCCCCAGACCATGACTCCAGCCCTGTAGCGTGCATTCCACTGACTACAAGCCATCGCCGTTTGCGACTCCAGTGGTGTCAAGCCAGAGCTCATTGGAGGACGGAGTGGAGATCTGTTGTGTTTTCTGATGAAAGCAGGTTCTGCCTTGGTGCCAGTGATGGCCGAGTGTTGGTCAGAAGGAGGCCAGGGGAACGCCTGCAACCAAACTGTCTGCGGCCTAGACACACTGGACCTACACCTGGAGTCATGGTCTGGGGAGCAATTTCCTATGACAGCAGGAGCACTCTTGTGGTTATACCAAACACACTGACTGCAAATTTGTACGTCAGTCTGGTAATTCAACCTGTAGTGCTGCCATTCATGAACAGCATTCAAGGGGGAGTTTTTCAACAGGATAACGCTCGCCCTCATACCGCTGTTGTCTCGCAACGTGCTCTACAGAGTGTCGACATGTTACCTTGGCCTGCGAGATCACCAGATCTGTCTCCAATTGAACACGTATGGGATATCATTGGACGACAACTCCAGCATCATCCACAGCCAGCACTGACCGTCCCAGTATTGACAGCACAAGTACAACAAGCATGGAACTCCATACCACAAAGTGACATTCGAAACCTGTATGACACAATGCATTCACGTTTGCAGGCTTGCATTCAAAATTCTGGAGGTTACACCGGCTATTAATTTAACAGTATTTCACATTTGAAATGCATTTTCTTGAGCTTAAATTAACCTGTGATCTTGAAAATTTAATCAATTAAACATGTTAACTTGACAAATGCATTGTCCAAATTTCATTACTCTACAATAATTTTTTCTTGGTGTTGGGATTTTTTTTTCCGTCTGTGTAGTTTAGAACAATTAAATTTGACAAATTTACAAAACATTTTACATAATTAAGAGATAACTCAAAATGTTGTTTATTTGTTAAGATTGTGTAATTTTGTAACACTATTACTCTCCCTACTTCAATACTGGAAATTTCTTGCCTATAAATTCTTGCTGAAACACATGAAATTTGGAAACAGAATTATCATTAAGAAAATTGAGGACTAGAATGAATTACATACAAACAAACATTATTGGAGACGCAAAATCCACCCCTTCCAGAAATTAAAACAATATCAAAAATATGTGTACCACCAGAACTTGGATGTATATTATGAGCCAATAACTAAGATTCTTACCATACATTTTGATATGTCATTTAGTGAAAATGCTGCAGTCAATAATCAATTATTGATGAGATATCTGGTCTAGTGGCCTTGGATTTTTTACATTTATCAAAATAGTGCAAAGATAGGCAGAATAGTAAGTTGTGTTTACTCAACAAACTGTGGATGGCTTCAAATTACAGATCTGAAATGATGGCTGTCATGAGAGCTGACCTCCAAAAAGACCACTGTAATACTAATGCAATCAAAATCTTCCTTATAAAAGTGCTTAGCCCATAAAAATAATTATCAGAATGGTAGTAAAAGTCCTACAGACTTGAAATCAATCAAATTCTAAACAATGAAGTTTATTTAAATAGTGCATGTCAGTATAACAAAAAATTAAGTGGCAAATCATTCAGCGAAGAGTGTACAAGAGGGGTGATAGTTGAAATAGGTATCAATTTCAGATATTATAAACTGTCTTAAAAGAGATTGCTAGGAAATGTGGAATAGGATGCGAGATAAAACTCAGACGTCAACACTGTCTTAACATCCACCCTCAGATACCAGCTTCCCAGTGGTATCGAAAGGACTGCCTATAGAAAAGACGAAACTATGATAACTAGATTTATGCTTAACCATGGGTAGTTACCATCTCAACTGTACATAATTAAAACAATAGAGTCTTGGTCACATGACTGTGATAAAGATATCATATGTGATGAAAACTACATGTTTTTTTGGGTGCAACAGGTACAGGAACAACATTAGTATAAAATTCATGCAAATGATCTATGACAGGGCAGTCAGTTACCAATTAACATGACACTTTTACTAGGATGTAAAAATATTCACACATACAAACAAATTCTAGCCATTCATCAGAATAAACAACCTAAAAGTGTAAAGGAAAATATTAATTACTAATAATAATTTGACAGTTTCAGTTTCAACAATTGCAAGGAAAACTGTTGCTACATGCCCAATCAGACAGTGGAATTTGCCAACAGAGATGTCTTAGTAATCTTGCAACATATTCTACTGTATACGAACAGGGGTATTGGTTAAAAGAAGAGGTTGTTCTCAATGGTTACAGAGTGTACTGCACAGATAGAGGAGCAATTAATTCGTGGAGCAGTTTTCATTCTGGTTAGCAAAGACTACTACAGTTCACTGGTGTTTATAGATCATAACCACAAGATCCTTGGAGTAGATTTCTGGGGTAATAAAAGAGAAAACACTGGATTTTGGCTGCATATTGTAGGAAAAAAAACTCTTTATAGGGGGAATGGTGGAGATCCCCCAATGTTCACAAAGTCAATTCTTTCCTATACTTTCTTCTCTGCAATATTTAATTTAATTAGAACGGCCGCCAACCCAATTGGTTTTAATAATGGGATTTTTCAATGAAGGTTAATATCTAAAGATTGTTCTCAACACAGATTTTAAAGTCCAGGATTTTATTGTTCAACGTTTAAAGACATATTCACTCTGACAACAGAAATTGTTACCAGAAAGACTTCGTTTCCGAAAATTGCAGTTTAATGCCACGATAATTGCATACACTCAATTCAGACACAATAAAAAGTTCACTCCACTTGAAACCTCAACCAAAATCATACAAATTGTCAAATTTAAATTATGGAAAGGAAGTTTGTTAAATTAATAATCTGTTTCAAAAATTATAGTTGCCGTCTACAAATATTCCAAGTCCGTTTATTCATGATTGTTCTAACGCGACACCCACACCATGCGACACTGCCATAACGCTCGCCCACACTTCACACCTTCACCCTCTAACCAGTTCGAAACTAATGCGGCCGAGGTCCCGCCTCAGGTATCTTATATAGGCTCACCCAAGCCTGATGGGAATTTCCACTCATCTAGCGTCTCTATGCGCTCTCTCCCAGCTCCGCTCACAAAGGCTTTCCCCACAAGTTTTTCCGATTTTCCTGAAACTTTGTGATTACGTAGAGTTCCTCATCCTAAGCATTTTCTATCCTTATAAAATTTTTCCTATCTGCTCTCCTTTTGTTGTTATTAATTTCCGAAATTAAATAAACCTATTTTCTAGATCTAGTTTCCAAACTATTTGTTTTAGCACGAGTGTTCTAATCTTCAGGAATTCTACAGCTTTTGACAATTAATTTGGTATATCTCACTACCTTCTAAAACCCTTTCATTAAAAAGATATCGCCTCTCAAAGTTTTCAACCCTTCTCATCAGCCATCATGGAATGCAGAATAATTACTTTGAAATTAAATATCTTATATTGAGAGTGCATTATTTTGATAAAACTTTCCGCCAAACTTACTTAAAAAAATTGTACTTTCATAAAAATAGGTTGCCTCCCAGATGTTTTTCTAGTTTTTCCTTTCCCCTTTGTCAACTTTCATTTCTACCCATTCTCGACAACCTGGATAGCTACGATGCTTTAACCGCTTTCGCTTTGGAATTACTTTTAACATATTTCTACTCAACTCAACGATCTCAAACTGCTGTCATCATCTTTTCACAAGAAGGTCTTTAATCGGACATAATTTTATTTTGACTACTTATTTTATTCTCGACTTACTATTTTTTCCTTTATTGAAAAAGTACCTTAAAATTAGTCATATTTACTCTAAATTCAGTTGGAAACCATGTTTTGTACTTCTAAACAAAGATTCGATACTTTCAGCCTGGTATCTTAATTCATTCATTACCATTCTTTCATACTTCTATGAACCTGCCGGCTGTTGCGTCATCACTGCCACAAAGCGTCTCTGTTCGGACTTAAAGATTGCTCATAACTTCCTTCCGAAAATTCATACTACTACCAATGTGAGTCTTACATTCTCCTCTACACCTGATTAGTGTTATCTTTTGGGGGAAATATTACTTTGGGTAACCTACTAAAACCGATACCAAACACTCTTCCTTCTCGTTTTCTCAGTTGCCAATAAAGCCAACTACGTTACAATATCATATTGGAAGAATGAATGATGAAAAGAGACTCCTGGGGAGAAACTAAATTCATACTCAGTATTCAGAAGTGAGAGTAGTATTACTGATGGGGATTTAAATTTACCAGGTGTAAACTGGTAAGAAATAAGATTAATAACTCAAAGGAACAGAGATTTGCAAATACCTTAATAAGGGAAGGAAAATTTATACAAGTTGTAGAGCAGAACGATTGAGAAAAAAAATGTTGAATATACTCCTAATAAAGCCCAATCATAACTTTATAGGGTGTCAAGTAACTGAAGGCATAAGTAATCATGAAGAATTTCTGATGGATATCAGAGAATTCAGTAAACCAGAGGCCAAACCTGAAGAGCGAAATAGATATAATTATAAAAAGGCACAGATTTCCAACTTGAAGAGAGCAAATGGAAGGATGACACAATTACAATAATAGTCGAAGAGTTCAAGGAGATAATAAGAAAGTGGGAAGAAATATTTAATCTAAAACAGAAAATAAAGACAAAACCTACACACTATAATAGAGATGTTAAATGGTGAAAGGGGTTTGTAAGAAGCAAACATAACAGAGTTAAGAAACAGCAAGGGTAGTAGGGAATATTTAAAACAACTAAACAAGGAACAAATAATAGCAAAGAAAGTGGCTAAAGATCAGTTTATGAAGAATATTATTAGAGCAGGGGGGGGGGGGGGGAGGGAAGGGGGCACTGACTGATGCATCTAGAAATTTTTATGGCCATATTAGAAAACTGTAGGGAAGGGAGGGTGTTAACACAGTAATAGATAAGGAAGGAGAAATAGTTGCAGATGATTTGAGAAAGGCAATAAGTAACTGGTTTAGGGAAACAATTAGAAATGATTCAGAAATGGGATGGTGTAAATTGGAGAATGAGCTTAATAGCACAATTAGAAATGAGCAGAGTATAAAATTTGATTTTCATCCTGAGGATATCAGGATGGAACTAAGAAAGCTGAAAAAGTATAAAGGGGCTGGTTTAGACAATATTACTATGGATGTCTTGAAGACACTAGCAGGATGTCACATTGTACCTTATCTTGAAACATTATTTAAACTTTGTCTGGATACCTGCTACTTACCAAAGGACTGGAAAAGTGTCATAGTACCACTGGTTATAAAGGAAGGATGAAAATTATAGGCCAGTCAGTTTGACATCAATGTTAAGTGAATAAACTGAGAAATTTATATGCCACCACATAAGAAATCTGTGTGAGGAATGTAAGTGGTTTTCAAGTCAACCACACGGCTTTAGATAAGGATATCCATAAGAACCTCAGTTAGTAGGCTACATCCAAGATATGAAATGGACAAGGGAAGCCAAAATGGATAGTGTAGCACTAGATATTTTAAAAGCTTTAAAGCTTTAAAAGTATTTGGTGTAATTAGCCATAAAATTGTAGTAAATAAGGTAAAAACTATTTGAGTGGATGGAAAAGTTATTTCCTGTATAGATGAATTCTTAAAATGTAGCAAGTAAAAAGCTAGGTTAGAAAATGCAGTATCAAAAGAAGTGGAAGTGAAATTGGGAGTCCCACAGGGTAACATATTGGGCTATTGCTATTCTTTATTCTAATGAATGGCTGTGTTGATGATTTACTGTCAGAAGTTATATTATTTCCAGATGACATAATGCTATGTAATAGGATCAAAATGGAAGAATACTGTGGCAGCTGCAGGGTCATTTGGAAAGGATATCTTAAAGTATAGGTCAACATGGGATGAAGATAAATGCAAAGAAGAGCCATCTTGTTAGATATGCAGATAAAAAACTAAAGGTTGATTATGATTGTAAGGTGGAGAAAGAATTCCTTATTGAAGACTTGAAATGTAAATACCTTGGCATAACTTTTGATAACAAACTAAACTGGGCAAGACACATTGGACAGCTAGTAGAAATGGTTTCAAAATCCTTCCCTTGTTGAAGAGGGTGAGGAGGGGATGTAGTAGAGAAGTAAGGGAACTGGGTTACAATACTTTCATTGAATCATTGCTTGAATATGGTGGTGAGGTACGGGGCCCACATTTTGTACCAAATACAGGAGTTTGATGGGGTGCAAGGAAGGTCTGCTAGATTTGTCCCTGGAAGTTACTGCAGAACACAATGAGTAACCAATCTGATAAAGGAGCTGGAATGGGATTCACTGGAGGAGAAGGGTGAAGAGAGTCATGGGAATGAACAAGGCACATGTTGGTAATGAGGGATGGAATGATATTGATGTAAGCAGGACCGGCGTTAGGGAGGGGTAAACGGGGCAAAAGTACCCCACGCCCAGTTGCCCACAAGGGGCCCTCCAGCCTGTGTGCCTACTAGAAAAATCAAACATTAAAAACTTTCTTAAAAAGGGTTTAATTTCTTTTTTTGCATTGAAATTTTCTGACTTTATGAAAAAAAATTATTTATAGTAAAAAAAAGTGTCGGGGGAGGGGGGTATGGGGGCCTCAGAACACTTACCCGGGGCCCGAAAATCCTAGCACCGACCCTGGATGTAAGAATTAAGAGTATTGCATGGAAGGGAAAATGTGGCCATGACCACAAGCTGGCACTATATTTAAGTTGCAATGGTGTGGGAAGATTCTCTTTTGTAAGTAAGGGGATATATTACCAAGAGAAGTCATGAATAATTTACCAAAAATGGTGAATGAATTCAAAGTTAAAATTTGCAGAGGGCAAAAGTAGGTGGTTACAGGAAAGCGAAACAATGGGTGTGTAGGGAAATTGCCTCCAGAGTATACACTCCTTCACCATTAAATAAAATTAAATTAAAAAGTAAATGCCTCAAAATAATAATAGAAAAGTACTCTGGTAACAGCTGGATTTACTTTATAAATTGATTCCTCTTCAACTTCTTACAGCCTTTTTCTTTTCCTTTGAAGCCAAATTAAACAAATGGTAAAATGGCTTATTACAGTTTTTGAAACTTTTCTGACAGGCGTATATCACACACCATTAAATCCCTCTAACTTCTTTAATAAACTTTCAGATGATGAAAGTGATGTAGATATTTTCACATAATTTTCAAATATAACTTCTATGATATAAATAAAATTTAAGAAGTAATATGTAAAAATGTCCATTAGTAAATGACAGAGGATTTGTAGAGTGAAGAGTCGTCTAGTATTATCCTAAATGTTCCTCATCTTTTAACGTTCTTTTACCTGACACTTTAATGAGTGTTCATATATTTTAATGCTTAACTACTTCTTTTCTGATGGTTATTTATATAATTTCTTTGATAGCTTTTTTTTCTACTCATGGTGTAGTAATCATGTTTTTGAAAATAGGGAAGGATTGTGATCTAAAGACTTTGTTTCAATGTGTTAAATTAGTTTATGACAGAACCGCTAGTGAAGTGGGATTTAGTAATATATGCTGATTTCTTATACAAAAAAGTAATGGTTATCTAAACATCATTGTTTCAGTAATCCACTTACATTTCTATGGATGCATTTTTTTATCCTTGTTTCATTAGTTCTTATCTACAGAATATGAGATATTATATAATTATTTCACAGTGCCAGACTTAACTAATTAAATAATCTAATTAATGGATTTATATGAGTAACCAAGTTGATCAGTGGCTGACTGTAGATCAAAAGTTCCCAAGTTCAAATCACAAGAATTTCCACAGACCCTTAACCCAACTTTCACCTCTGGTACAGCTTGTATAGTGATAAATACACCAGAAAGTTTCTGTGGTTTGGAGTCCACGTCCTTTACCTTGTAGGATGACCAGGTTAAATTAGACAAGAAGGAAAGGAACTGACCACCCATGATCCAATAGCGGGATAAGTATATATTCTTTGGGAGAGTCCAACCAACCTTTAGGTTCAAAACCAAGCTTATGAATTTTGTGTCAGAAGTGATTAAAAGAGAAAATACTGCAGTGACTGGGGAATCTTATGAGCATGAAGGAGGGTAGAATGCCAAAGTTAGTACTTTTTAGGACATAAAGGAGATCAATTGGAAGATCATGGGCAAGATGGGTGGACAAAGAGAAGAAAGACACAGAGCAAAGAGAATTGTTTGGAGACAAGTGGTGGACACAAAATCTTGGACTGACCACACGACGTGGAAGAGGATGTGATCACCACGTCTGACCGTTAAAAGTTAATAACTTGTAAACAAGTAAACTTACGACAAAATTTGTCATACCCTAAGATTCTAAATATATAAAAGTTTCGTGAAAATCTGATTAAAAATAGTGTACCATGAGAAAATGGGATTTTTTTAATTCACAAGAGAATAGTAGGGGAGAGTTGGACAAAATGGGGTAGGTGAACAAAACAGGGATTCAGGTATAATGCCTTGATTTGTGGTGATATCGAGTGAAAACTTCAAGAGCTTCTTCTAGGCGAGTGCCATGACAGTGCCCAGTGAACAGAAGTTGTGTAAACCAACCCATTTTGCAACTGCCATATTTTTTAAGTTTCACCTGTAAAAATTAATAATTCGTGTCTGCAATATTACTCTACCAATCGTAAATATTTAAGGATTTAGTTTAGGTAAGTGCAATGCATAATAGCCTATTATTTATGTGTTATTTTAACATTTTGAATTGGTGTCTATGAGTTGTTTGAACAACACTACAGTAACATTTCTTCAAAATGGCATGGCTGGACAAAACTGGATGCAGGTCTTCAGACATAACTGTGAAATTCTCAGTTTTGGACAACTAATTTATTTGCTGATTGAAATTGAATTCACTTGTTTAGTTATTGTTTGACAATCTATAAACATTTTAAAACTATACACAAAGTATTATTTAATAAAGGTGTTCTATAGAAACCTGTGTTTTAATTATTTAAAATCCAAAATCAATATGAATTTTTTTTTTAAATGTTAGTAAATCATCAGGTGGGGCCTAGATTAATTTATTCATTGGATTAACCTACAGTTTAATATCATCATAGTTTTTAAATGTTTAATTTCTGCATACCAAATTACTTGCACCCAATAAACTACAAATAATTTTTTTCTTGTATATTTTACCGTATCAAACATGTGGTTCATTTACGTAGCATGTTCAAAGTTTCTGAGGCTCAATATTAACCTGATTATTAACTAATTGTTAATAATGTTATATGTTTTTGTTCATTTCCCTTAGGCCTAAAAAGATTTAGGCCCTATCCACAGTCTTTCTCTTTTAGGTAATAACATGTCTAGAAAGGAAAAGTATTAGAGAATAACAAACCGGCAAAACTGGTAAGCTGCAGCCATCCAGGAAATGTTGAATGCAACTATGAGGTTCAAAAAGGTATCAGTTACCTACAATATTCTTCAAACTTCCTTAGAAGACAAAGTTAAGAAAGCGCCAAAATGAATATTCTCCACAGCTTGCTGCACAGAAAGGTTTGGGTAGATTTAAGACAATTTTCACTGCTGACCAAGAGAAAGAACTAGTTGCCTATATTCTGTCACTAGAAGAAAGGCTCCTTTGCATAACAATGTCCAACCTTTGGGAACTCACTTTTCAGCTTCCTGAAAATAATGATATTTCTCATAATCTCAATTAAAACCACAACTACAATTTTGGTCGCAAAACCCTGAACAAATGTCCTTAGGCAAAGGGCTTTAACTAAAGTGCTGTGAGTATGTTTTACACTCTTCTCCAGCCCACATATGAAGAATACAACTTTTCACCTAGTGATATATACAATGTTGATCAAACTGGAATTTTAAAATACGACATGGCGGGATTGTGAAGACCTGCAGTAACAAATAATGTATAAATTGTCACATCTAGCAACTAACCAAAGCTCATTGATAAGGAAGAACATCCAACAGAAATGAGATAATGAGTCTGTGGCAACGCCTCCGGTGGAAAATCCATAACTACTCAAGATAGACCATCGCAGACTGCAGACAGCTGTTCACAGATGTAAAACCCTTGGCTGTTACTACACACGGCTTACTCTGGAAATGGCAACAACCATAAACGCATTGTAGGGGCTGCCTACGGAATTTTGGGCTATAGTTATTAAAGCTGGGCAAGCGTTGATTACATACAGTGACAGCTGGATTCAGGGCAGTTACAACAGAGAGTCAAAACAGTTAGAGGCAATGGAATGTGGCTATACAGACAGCAACGACATCCATTAAAGCAGGTCAAAGCATCAGCAGAATTGAGCTGATACTGGAAGAAAGATGATAGGGAAGGAATTGCCACTATCAGTTAGAGCAACTACCCACTATTGGTACTATGGAGGGGGGAGTCTATCAAAACTTAGGTACACGAGCAGAGAGGGGTCTCTCTCTTGCAAAAAGAACATATTTTGGCAGCCATGGAGTGAAGTAGAGAGGCGAGGATGGACTTGCAGGCGAACCTCAGTCTGCAGTAGAGGCCACCAGAAACTATGGCTACGACAGCTATTATAACAGATGGGAGAAAGCCATTGGAGCTACATAATGGGGAAGTAAGATTCTGGAACCAAATTATGGGAGTTATAGCTTATGAAGGAATAAAGGAAGTTAAGAATGTTCTTGCTGTATATAAACTTGATGTGAATAAATTGTATATATGTGAATATCCTTACCAAGAGTTTAAATTATAAGTGCTACTGCTCACATGACCAAAGAGTCTTACCCACAATTTATATGTTCCCCTTGGGAGTGGCAGAGCAAAAAGAAAAAGAGATTCAGCAGTCCCCCACAGTATGCAGCTTTCTTTTATAGAGATAAATGATTTTTCTATACTGCACTAAAGTGTTTCAGTACATTATACGGTACTAAACTTTGATGGTATGAGAATTTATTGCTCATAATTTTTAAGAATTTAATTATTTCGTTGAACTAACTTATCCTTCATATTTTCACCTCATTGACGTTGAATTTCGGCTAAAGCAAATATAACTATTCATGCTTACACATGAATTATCTTAATTCAATTTATAGTAGATACCACATGATGAATAATTTTGTATGAACTAGGAAGTCGCTGATTTTGATTCAATGTTGATTCTGAATTTGAGGTTAATATCCCACCTGTAGGTAATGGACTTATTAGTAGGTTAGTTTACTACTTTCTTCAACTTTCCTTCCCTACTGAGGATTTCAGATATTTCTGCAACTATTTTTTAAATATTTATCATGCAGGAACCAAATGATTCTGGAGAAGTGGGGCCATCGAACCCTTCTGATAGTAGACAAACAAACAATAGCGATGTATCAGAGGATTTCTATGGATTCTGTGGAAATTCATCATCACCAGTTACTAATATTGAAACACAGATACCAAGTACTAATAACAGACCAGAATCTTTAATGAACACTGCGCTAGCTTCAGATAATACTTCAGATTTGAAACAATATATGTTGAGTATGTCTGAACAATTTCAACATTTACTAGCCGAAAAAGTAAATGAGTTATCCAAACAAAATAGACGAACACAATCAGACTTAAAAGGAATGTCTGAACAGTCCTTGAGACCTTAAAAAATCAGTTCAGTTTGCAGTTTCAGAATATTAGTACTCAAATAGACAACATTAGAAAGGAAGTAGAATCTAGCAAAATGATTTGTGAATAAAATACATATGACTTAACAAACAAAATTGACATGATATCACTGAACTGGCCATCAAGGACTTAAGATTAAAGATGAAAAGTTCAGAGGAAAAAATCTGTACAGTTGAACAGAGTTACACAAAAATGGGAGATCAATATGAGAAAATAGTAACAGACATCCACACATTAAGTACACAACATCATGAAACTTGTAAAGAGGTTACAAGACAAAAAACAACTACCACCTGTTTGGTCCAGCACTTTGGTTCAATAGAAGATAAACTTAATAGTGTGGAAACTGAAGATAGATAGATATGTTCACTTTGATCAAATGTGAGAATAATCTCGGGGATGTGGAACAGTACATACACTTATTAGTAATGTCAATATTACTATATAAATGATAATATTATTATATATTGACAACAAGTTAGCAACAACCCATTAGTATAACCAATATCTCCTGTAATCTACAAATACAATCCCGAGTTAATTAATACTTATTATGTGTAACAGTGTATACACTTGTTACCAGCATCTAATAACCAGTTATATATATCATCCAATAAACACTACAATTACATGACTTAAAAGTATCAGAGATACATGAAAAATGTAAAGAGGCACACACCTTAAATCCTTGTGGTAACTTGACTAAGATTACAATTACTTCCTGTGACAAAGTCGAAATTATTAAATTATGGGATGATGGGAACATCCACGCTGTTACCTTCATAAAGAAATTTGAAGCTTATAGGGCTTTTGGAAATTATAATGACACAGAAATAATTAACTGTTTTTACCAGCATCTCAGAGACAGATGATGAATTAAAAAACAATTTTTTGAATAATTTTTGGTTTCATGAGAGGCAGTACAATAAAAAAAGAGAACCATGCAAGGGGAGATGATTTCGTGTGGGGTACGAGGAACAATTAGACTTACAGTATGTGAAGAAGAACAATCTGAAGAAAAAAAGTAAAAAAGAAACAAAAGATTTTTTTTTTTCTTTTTTTTTTTCTTTTTTTTTTTTCTCCAATGGAGCACAGGTTCCGGTGGCAATTTCCCTACACACCCATCATCCCCCTATCCTGCACCCACCTACCTTTGCCCTCTACAAATTTTATCTTTAAATTCTTTCAAAGTTTTCGGTAAATTATTCATCATTTCTCTTGGTAACTCATTTCAATCCCTGACACCCTTACCTAAAAAAAGAATCTTCCCACACCCTTGTGCCTGAAATCAAGTGCCAGCTTGTGGTCATGGTCATCTTTTCCCTTCCATGAACTACTTTTCATACATATTGCAATATCTTTCCATACCTCATCACCAGTATATGCCCTGTGCACTCCCATGACCTTCCTCATCCTCCTCCTGTCTTGCAATGAATCCCATTCCATCTCCTTTATCATATCCGTCACTGATTGCATTCTGCGATAATTTACAGAAACAAATCTAGCAGCCCTTTTTTGCACCCTCTCCAACTCCTGTATTTGATACGTAAAATGAGGGTCCCATACTAAACTACCATATTCGGGCAATGGTCTGACCAAAGTTTTGTAACCCAATTCCTTGACTTCTCTCGTACATCCCCTCATCACTCTCTCCAACAAGTACAGAACTTTGAAACCTTTTCCTACCACCTGTCCAATGTGTCCTGCCCAGTTAAGCTTGTTATCAAAAGTAATGCCAAGACATTTCAAGTCTTCAGCAAGCAATTCTTTCCCCACCTTATATTCATAATTAACCTTTTGTTTTTTATTTGTGTATCTAATAAGCTGACTCTTCTTTGCATTTATCTTCATTCCATGTTTACCAACCCAACTAGATATCCTGTCCAGATCACCCTGCAATTGTTTACAATCCTCTACCGTTTTGATTCTTTTATATAGCATTATGTCATCTGCAAACAACCTAATTTCAGATAGTAAACAATCAACACAAGAAAACACTATTTTATGAAAAAGAAAATTGAGAAGAAAATAAAGAATTCTTCCAGAAACCATCACCTAAAAATGAAAAAAGTTAAGTTGAAACGTAGAAGGATAGGAAAACAGAATGTGGAGAACAATAGTTTTGAAAATTACATTAAAAGGATAAAAAAAAAAGAAGACGATATTGGTGACAAGGAAGGTGGAGAAAACAGAAGTGATGAGCATAAAAAACACATTGAGGAAATAGTAGCAAAACTGCAAATGGAATATTCAGAAATGAAAGAAGTATGTAATTATTCTGATAAAGGGAAATTGAGTTATAATAAAAAGGGAATAAGAAGTGTTGAAGTTTCTGGAAGAACAGAAGAGATTATTAATGCAAGAAATATGGATCATAGTAAACAAGGCAATGAAGCAAGTATAATTTGGTCTAGTGTTGGAATTGAGTGTTGGGGAATTGAAAGAGTAAAAAAGAATGAAGCTGAATTAAAGGTGAAACAAAATGAAAATAATGGAAATGATTGTGTTAGCTCAAAGGAGCAGACTGTTAGATCTTTGAAGGGGCAGATATCAAAGGAAGTAGGGATATTAATGAAAATTATCATTTGTTTAGAATTGTAAAGATTTACCATGAAGGTATTACATATAGGAGACTCATCTTCTTGGAGACTACAAATAAGGACTTGGAAAGCAACCAATTGTAAAATCACAGATACATTAGATCTGTGAGGCTAGTTACAAGAGTTTTTAATATAGGCCTAGCAACAAAAATATTTAAATTCATTCTGGAATGAATCTCAGCTTGATGCTTTAAGAGAGATTAATGGACAGGTTTTATGTTGACTGCTGTAATGGAGAACTGTTGTGAAAGTGTTTTGAAGAAAAGAACACAGAAGTGGTGTAAATTTGTCACTTGTTTTTGTAAAAGATGGATGTATATTGTCTCAAGCTTATGATGTTATTATATACTTTTAGGATCAATGTGCCTTCTTTCCTGTGAATTAATTATTCATTGAGAATAACCATTGTAAACTTTTTTGGCTGTGTACTCTGATGAGTCAGGAGTTGACATATTTCGCATTTTTTAACAAAGTTGTTTTTGTTAATAAGAATGTTGGTTGCACCATGTTTTGTTTTCATAAGCTTTGATGTAGCTGATAAGATAATTGATACAAAAATGTTATTGTTGCAGACTTTTCGCTGATAGGGAGAGGTGTCAGTGTGACAAGATTGGACTGAAGAAGGCACTGCACTACCTCCCGTGACAGGACCGAAAGAATAATCATATTAAAATACGGAAAAGTGGTGTTCCATTTTTTTTTTCTTTTTAGACCATTGTTGTTACTTAGAAAAAAAATTATATATTTACTGTTATTGTAACAAAGCAAAGATTTACAAAGGTCCTCAGTAAAAAGTTTACCACATTATTTTTTTAAATAAATAAATGGTAAACTTGGGGAGGGCTCAGAGAATGATAATTACTCTGAGGAAAAATCAGTAGCTATGGATACCAGATGGTAACAAGATAGCAGAAGATTTGGAAGCGATAAAAAAGTTAGTTCACATTTTTGAGGTGTTTTACTTTTAGCAATGGACCTCTGTAATTCTTCGGATGTTTGTGAATGAAGTAAGATGAAAATAAATGTCAAGTGAAATATATATTTAAATTTATTATTATCTGAAGAGAAAGTTAAATGAGTAAGTATGAAAGTTAAAGCAGCGAATGAGGTAAGAATGGGACATTTGTCCCTGGTGACCAGAATCAAGACTACAAAAAGAAATAATATGAAGTCCAAGACCAACAAAAGTAAGAAGAATCATTTTAAAATATGACATGACAAATTCTTTTTAAAATACAATAAGTTCCCAACAAACCATCTGGAGTATTGGCTCTAAGAGGTAAAAGCTTGAGCTCTGCTGAGCGGGGTGTCCTGGCAACAGTAAAAACGTGTATGAATGTTGCAGAACATTAAACACCTCTAAAAAATGTGTTTTTATGAACTTAATTGCTATTAGTCATGACAGATATATTATTGTACTCAGTTTATCATTTAACACGAAGTTTGACTATGTTGTTCACATAGAGAATAACAGAAGGAAAAATCTGTTAGTGTCCTGGTTTTGTATGACTTTCTCCTATTTTCCCACAGGGGTACACTGATATTTCAGATCAATCCAGTTCAAGGTTAGCCAGAGATTATATAAAACAGCCATTTTCCTTCTCTCAGTCTTCAGCTTATTTTTTAAGTAGAACTATTTTCAGCAAGTATTTTATCAAGTTTCCTAGTTTTTGCCCCACCACGAAGCTACTCCTGGCTACACCCATGAGTCCAACAGTTGTAATCTAACATCCAACAAGTACTTGTCATGCCCATAAGTGAATGTTTCAAAATGTGGTTGCTGAAAATTTATCATCTCGCCTTGAAAAAAGTTTTGTGGACTATAATATCTGTTTTGATAGGAAAGAAATGTAAAACTAGACTCGGTGACAGCAACTTTTCTTAGACGTCAATAATAGCAGTGTTTAAACATGTAAGCTGCCTTAGAATTTGTTAATTCTAACCTTTTTGCTACGAGACATGGGGAACAGGCATCATGCAGGAGCCGATACTGTAGCTTCTAGCCACACACAGGGCGATTTAAAATCTAAAAACTAACTCAATAGATAGTAACAGCCTTAAATAGACTTTCAATGATAAAAAGTAAAACTTAAACTCATCTAAATCATCGTAATCCCCACCAATCCAGCTTGTAAACACGTAAATTTTGTTTCGTGATAATATCATCATTTCACAACACTTTTCTACACGGTAAAAAGCAGTTATAATAGTAACTCAATTTTTGCAGTAAAGAACACAGGATTAATAGTTTCAGACAGTTTAAAAGTGAGAAAACAGAAATTTTAAATTCAGTTGAACAAACTGGCAGTTCCAAACAAGAAAAACAATTCATTTAAAGCATTTCTGACACCAACCGACGTTGTAATTAAAACTTAAATTCTACCTGTACCTTGTACTGAAATGTCAAGCAGTTCTGTACAGTCAATTAAGTCTGAAAGGATTCTGAAAAATTTACTGTGTCTAATTTGAAACACCTGCGGGCTTATATAAATTAACATACTCAAACCAGTCAAACTCAGGAAATAAAAACACTTTCAAACAATATAAAGGAAAACGTAGAATCATGTACTGAACCCCTCTGGCAAAACAGGCTTTACCTTCAGAGTAATTTGCTGTTTACTTTGTAAATCTTTGAAATTTTGAAAATGGATGCCAGATATCGACACAACAATATCGAAGAAATGTGATTATTACAAAACCGTACCACCTAGAAACAAGACAGAGGTAGTTTTGGAAAGCGGAGCAGCTGTAGAAAGTTCTGACATAAGTTTTAAAACCCAAAATAAAGTATTTGAGGGGAAAGTGTGTATCAAAGAGAAACCCCCTTTCCTCCTCCAAAATGTAGGGATACACGAAAACATATTTTATGTTATTATAACCAACCCATTGAGTATACAAGAAACATCAAAGGGGAGAAAGTTGTTTATATTACTTGTCTCTAGAGAACATTAAATTCTGAAAGACATACAGTTTGTATCTTAGAAGCACTACAGTCTGGGTGTCACGTGACTTGGAAGATTTGACATTTCACCAGTTGCCTTTGGACTGTCTTGTGGGCAGGACGTGAGCTGACCATGCAAATAATTAGAGGACACTACTTAATTGTTAACCAGTATACTGGTTCCCTGCAACTTTGTTGCTTTTACTCTACAATTCCAGATTTTGACATTTTTTGATAGCAGGGTACTGCTGATATGAAACTCAGTTTCCCCTTTTAGTAATTAAGCTACCTCTTTTGGAGAAATGATTGGTTATGCTTACAGACATTGCTTATAATTTTTTTTTTTTTTTTTTTTTTTTTGGGGGGGGGGATGTGTTCCATATATTCTCATCTGATACTATTTGTTAATCTTAAGAGTAATTATTCTATATGACCAGAGCCAATAGAGACATTTACTACAATGTTCTGATAATTTCACCACCCTGTGTTTATACTTGGGTGCACTTGTTTTCTTAAGTTAATTTGTTTTAGGAAAAATAGTATAGCATTGACTACTAGGCTTATGTTTAAGTTTTGGTATGTTCCTATAGGAATTTAGAAACAAGTTTAGATACTAATCACCTTTCCTTGGTATTGTCATTTTTTTGATATATAATCTTTTTCCATGAATGGTTTCCTTTTGTATGATGTTGACATTTGGTATGTGCTTTATGTATTTCTTTTTGTACTTTCAACTTCTTATATTTCTGTATGTTAGTAGATAAGCTTCAAACTTCTATTGCTCACACACATGGTGTTTTTGGTTTCGTTTATTCACAGAACAGCTGACTGACCGAGGTCTCCGCAGTTCACCGGCTGTGTCAGGGGTCAGGGATATGGACTATACTTGGCAGACTCAGCTACAGGGCATTTTCTTTGTATAAATACAAGCCCACAGCGATCTGCGTCAGTAACAGGACTTGGGATTTACCCATTTAAGGAAGTGTGTGTGATAATTTTTAGGAAAAACAGAAATTTTGGATAGATAAAAGATAAAGAACATTTAATAAAAATATATATATTTATTTAAATGAAAGACATTCCTGACAAAAATAATTTAACAATTGAACACAAATGTTGATAAAAAACACAAATTTTGATGAAAGAAAAAGAGAATTTTAAACACAAAAATTTAAAGAAAATATGAACTATATGATAATAAGATTTTTGATAATTTCTCTTGAATGTTTTGATATTCTAATTTTTATATTTTGGTGTTTTTTTATATAATTTTCTTTGATGCTTATGTTTAATATTTTGATGTTTTGGATTTGATTTTGATATTTTTTTGATAATTTTGCTTTGATAGTTTGATGTCTGAATGGTTCAGAGATTTGAAAATGTTATGATTAGAATTTGGAGTATGATTGAGAGATAAAGTGGGGACAGACCCTGGTTATTAATTTAAAGGGGATTTTTTTCTCTTTATTTTTCAAGATATTCCATCAGTTTTCTCTTCAAGAAATTACTTCAATCTTCCAGGGGCATGTAAGCACCCCAGAATTTGTTAAATTCTAACCTTTTAGCTACGAGACATGGGGAATGGGTATCTTGTAGGAGCCGATACTGCAGCTGATAGCCTAACACAGGGCGATTTAAAATCTAAAAACTAACTCAACATGCAATAACAGCCTTAAATAGACCTTCAATGGTAAATAGTAGTCATTAAATTCACCTAAGTCATTGCAATCCTCGAGAATCCAACTTGTAGGCACTTAAATTTTGCTTCGATATAATATAACCATTTAACAACACTTTTCGACTTAATAAAAAATAGTTATAATAATAATCAAACAGGTGAAGCTAAATTTTGTAGTAGAGAACACATGGTCAATAGTTTTAGGCAGCTTAAAAAATACGAAAACACAAGTTTTAAATTCAGTCTAATTAATCAGCACTTTCGAACATTAACCTTTTAAGCAGTTTATGATATTAAACAACACGATTATTACAACTTAAATCCTTCCTGAAAACTGTGTTAAGCTTTTTGAGAAGTTCTGTACAGTCAATCAAGTCTAAGATAAATTTCTAAAAACGAATTGCTTCTAATTTTTCATAGTGCCAACTTACATAAATTATCACACTCAAACCAGCCAAAGTCAGGAAATAAAAACACTTTCGAATAATATAACGGGAAACGTAGAATCATATACTGAAAACCCCTTTCCAAAAGAGGCTTTACTTTCAGAGCAATTTGCTGTTTACTTTGTAAATCTTTGAAATTTTGCAAATGGATGCCAGATATCAACACACCAATATCGAAGAAATGCGATCATTACAAAAGTATACCACCTACAAACACCATAGAGATAGTTTTGGAAAGTGGAGCAGTTGTAGAAAGTTCTGACATAAGTTTTAAAACCCAAAATAAAATATTTTAGGGGAAAGTGTATATCAAAGGGAAACCCCCTTTCCTCCTCCAAAAGCGTAGGGATACATGATAATATATTGTATGTTATTACAGCCAATCCATTCAGTTTACGAGAAACATTAAAGGGGAGAAAGTTGTTTATATTACTTGTCTGTAGAGAATATTAAAAATCTGAACGACATACAGTATTTATCTTAGATGCACCACACTCTGGGTGTCACGTGACTTGGAAGATTTGCTCGGGACATGTAGTGCTTTTGCAGCCATTTTTTCGCCAGTTGCCTGTGGATTGTCTTGTGGGTAGGACCCGAGCTCGAAGGAGTGAGAAGCTCTGCCTGAGCTCTTGGAATTGGTTCCAACTATTTGCCTGCAAGGCCACCATCATGGATTTCTAAGATGGTGCTTCTGGTCTAGACTTTAAATATGTTACATGAAATTTTCTACGCTTCAAACTTGAAATCGTTTGAAATGAATATCCCAAGCTCGCTCTAATTTGGGTTGCAAATCTAGGTCTAGCCATTTTGACTGTAAGTGAGAGAAAATTATTGATGTGTTAAATACCCAATTAATAGAAAATTGACATATCGATTTTTTTGTCCATTTAAAATTTACAGTGTGTAGTGTATTTATATTGGTTATGTCTAAAAGCTAAAAATACTATTATTTAAAAATTAAAGCAGAATTTATAAAGCATGCTGGAACCAGAAATAAAGTGGTTTCACATAATTTATGGTTAGGAGAAAGTATACTGACAAAAATATATGAAAATGTATTATAAAGTATTATTGGCATCATGTGGCGTTAACTGAAGTAACTTGCGTCGAGTGAGTGCCAACATTAGGTGCAGTGATGTGTCTCTGCTAGAACTTGTTTGAACATACATATACATCTCTGGACAGAACAACATTAGCATTGAGCAGAGCACTGCTTCAACTTGTGTTTGAACATGATAGACTTGCTTATTACCTCTAAGTATAAAAGAGTGTTTTCTTTACACAATAGCATTATTCTTGCTGTTACGTCATAAATAATAATGAATGAAAGTTCGTAAAATGTACGTCAAATTTTATAGGTGAGTACATCTATAATTAAACTGTTTTTCAGTTAGTTTATCAAGTTCATTGTTTCGATAAAATGAATTTTATAACAATACATTTAAATAATTGAACTGGATAAAATCTAAATCAAGAATTTTAAATTTGTTTTTAGTGACTATTTTTGATTTGCTGAAATATGTTATTATAAAATACAGGGCATTTGCCGGAAAACGCTACCCTCCCAGTCTGTTGCCGTCGGCAACTTGCTCGGTCAGTCAAGCCAGCAGTTTCCGCCACACGGCACCGTGAATCACCGCACTGTTTAACACCTCCGCTGCCCCAACAGTGCAGTGCAGTGACCCTTACATTGTTAAGAACGGTTTCTTTGCATTGTAGATAGTTTGTGACTTCAGTCTCTTATTAATCAGTGTTGTGAATAAACGTTTCTTTGTGGTTTGGCTGGTTTGGGGCTTCATACTCTTATTAATCTGTACCGTGTTTGAGTGTGAGTAAAATTATGGTACGTTACAGTTTGCAACAAAGAATATTTCTCTACGATACATATGTGAAGAAGAAGTCGTTTAAAAAGTGTCGCAGTAAATTTCGTCGCAAATTTCCTGGCGCTTTACTGCCAGCTAAATCAACAATTCTGCGTCTGGTTAAAAAAGTAAGAGAAACGGGTTCATTTTTTAACAAAAAGAGACTGTCGGTCAACCGTATTCTCACAGAGGAGAAAATTGACGATATCGCTTTTCGACTAGAACAGTCACCCAAAAAATCAATAAGTCAGTTAGGGCAGCGTGTGTCTCGAAATATGTTCAGAAGATGTGAAATGTGCATTACACAAGAGGGTCAACACTTCCAGCATCTTTTATAAGGTAAGCTAATGAATTAGGTACGTCACATTTAAATGCTTAGCACACAAGTTTATGAAGTTTATGAAGCGTAATTATTATGAAATAGTCCGCGGCTGACGGTCGTACAATGCCGGAAACTGAGCGCTCGCTCGCCGGGAGCAGTTTCTTCCTTGTAGCGCTAACAGTGGGTTGCGTTTCCCGGCGAACGCCCTGTATATGTCTAATAACACTAAACTTCTTTCACATTCACAGGATACAAAAAATATTTTATTTATAAATATTATTTCTGTCGATTGATTGACATAATTTTGAAGTTGTGTTTATCATGGTTTTAGCTTATTTAGAACAAGGATAAACATTTATTTTTTATATTATTTGTATTATTTTAAAAATAATAGCATTTTTAACAGCATTTAAGGATACCGGTAGTTAAAAAAAAAGGTACAGATATTTCTTAATTAATTTCTATTGTTTTGTAGTGCTTGTTTATAAATGCTATGTTATATGTTTCTTTGTAAATATATGCTTTTATTGAAAATTTAAACAAATTTTTTTGATTATAACTAAAAATATGTAACTTTATTTAAAAATGCACACATATTCTGGGGCAGCTTTTTATCTTTTTGTCCAGAGCGACATAACTGCTAGAGTGGGCCCTGCCAGTGATAACTGCATCAAACTTTCAAGAATATTATAAACTAGCTGGTACCCACGACTTTGTTCGTGATTGTAAAGAATTCATATTGGACAGCTATAGACATCTAACCACCATAGTGCACGATGGGAGACTCGATACCATTACCACACACAAATACCAGTCTTCTGCGTTATGTAGTTCCGGCAGCAAAGTAAAATTTATGGATACACACAAGTCTTTGGATGAAATACAAAAATATTCATGATCGACCAATTTCAAACACCATATCTCACTCACTCCCACAGTTACATAATTTCGGCCAACGTTTCAATCGATGGGAGACTCTGTGTTGCTACCACACACAAACGCCAGTGATCTGCGATTGATAGTTTTCACTTAAAAGTGATACACCGTGACACATGCGTCTTTGGCAGAAATATTAAATTGTCGCAGATCTACCATTTTCATCCCCCATATCTTCCATACCTCCATAGCTACAGACATCTATCAACCATGGTGCACGAAAACAGACACGATTCTACTACCAAACACAAACACCAATGCTGTATGCTATGTAGTTGTGGCAGAAAAGTGACATATGCGGAGACAGTCGAAATACGAAAATATCCTTGGTCGGGCCACTTACAACCACCATATCTACCACAGTACCACAGTTTCTGAAATTCGGCCGCTGTTGTGATCGAAAGGTGACTCTGTGCTACTACTACACACAAACGCCAGTTATCTGTGATCTGTAGTTTTCGCTGAAAAGTGATACACCATGACACTTTTGTCTTTGGCAGAAGTATGAAATTGCCACAGGTCGACCACTTTCAACCCCCATTTCTCCCACACTCCGATAGCTACCGACATCTAACAACCATAGTGCACTACATGAGATACGATTATACTACCAAACACAAACACCAATGCTCTATGCTATGTAGTTGTGGCAGAAAAGCGACATATGCGGAGACAGTCGAAATACGAAAATATCCTTGGCCAGCCACTTACAACCACCATATCTACCACAGAACCACAGTTTCTGAAATTCGGCCGCTGTTGTGATCGAAAGGTGACTCTGTGCTACTACTACACACAAACGCCAGTTATCTGTGATCTGTAGTTTTCGCTGAAAAGTGATACACCATGACACTTTTGTCTTTGGCAGAAGTATGAAATTGCCACAGGTCGACCACTTTCAACACCCATTTCTCCCACACCCCCATAGCTACCGACATCTAACAACCATAGTGCACTACATGAAATACGATTCTACTTCCAAACACAAACACCAATGCTCTATGCTACGTAGTTGTGGCAGAAAAGCGACATATGCGGAGACAATCGAAATACGAAAATATCCTTGGTCGGCCACTTACAACCACCATATCTACCACAGTACCACAGTTTCTGAAATTCGGCCGCTGTTGTGATCGAAAGGTGACTCTGTGCTACTACTACACACAAACGCCAGTTATCTGTGATCTGTAGTTTTCGCTGAAAAGTGATACACCATGACACTATTGTCTTTGGCAGAAGTATGAAATTGCCACAGGTCGACCACTTTCAACCCCCATTTCTCCCACACCCTCATAGCTACCGACATCTAACAACCATAGTGCACTATATGAGATACGATTCTACTACCAAACAGAAACACCAATGCTCTATGCTACGTAGTTGTGGCAGAAAAGCGACATATGCGGAGACAGTCGAAATACGAAAATATCCTTGGTCGGCCACTTACAACCACCATATCTACCACAGTACCACAGTTTCTGAAATTCGGCCGCTGTTGTGATCGAAAGGTGACTCTGTGCTACTACTACACACAAACGCCAGTTATCTGTGATCTATAGTTTTCGCTGAAAAGTGATACACCATGACACTTTTGTCTTTGGCACAAGTATGAAACTGCCACAGGTCGACCACTTTCAACCCCCATTTCTCCCACACTCCCATAGCTACCGACATCTAACAACCATAGTGCACTACATGAGATACGATTCTACTACCAAACACAAACACCAATGCTCTATGCTATGTAGTTGTGGCAGAAAAGCGACATATTTGGAGACAGTGGAAATACGAAAATATTTTTGGTCGGCCACTTACAACCACCATATCTACCACAGTACCACAGTTTCTGAAATTCGGCCGCTGTTGTGATCGAAAGGTGACTCTGTGCTACTACTACACACAAACGCCAGTTATCTGTGATCTGTAGTTTTCGCTGAAAAGTGATACACCATGACACTTTTGTCTTTGGCAGAAGTAAGAAATGGCCACAGGTCGACCACTTTCAACACCCTATTTCTCCCACACCCCCATAGCTACCGACATCTAACAACCATAGTGCACTACATGAGATACGATTCTACTTCCAAACACAAACACCAATGCTCTATGCTACGTAGTTGTGGCAGAAAAGGGACATATGCGGAGACAGTCGAAATACGAAAATATCCTTGGTCGGCCACTTACAACCACCATATCTACCACAGTACCACAGTTTCTGAAATTCGGCCGCTGTTGTGATCGAAAGGTGACTCTGTGCTACTACTACACACAAATGCCAGTTATCTGTGATCTGTAGTTTTCGCTGAAAAGTGGTACACCATGACACTTTTGTCTTTGGCAGAAGTATGAAATTGCCACAGGTCGACCACTTTCTACCCCCATTTCGCCCACACCCCCATAGCTACCGACATCTAACAACCATAGTGCACTACATGAGATACGATTCTACTACCAAACACAAACACCAATGCTCTATGTTATGTAGTTGTGGCAGAAAAGCGACATATGTGGAGACAGTCGAAATACGAAAGTATCCTTGGTCGGCCACTTACAACCACCATATCTACCACAGTACCACAGTTTCTGAAATTCGGTCGCTGTTGTGATCGAAATGTGACTCTGTGCTACTACTACACACAAACGCCAGTTATCTGTGATCTATAGTTTTCGCTGAAAAGTGATACACCATGACACTTTTGTCTTTGGCAGAAGTATGAAATTGCCACAGGTCGACCACTTTCAACCTCCATATCTCCCACACCCCCATAGCTACCGACATCTAACAACCATAGTGCATGACAGGAAAGACGATTCTACTACCATACACAAACAGCAAAGGTCTATGTTATGTAGTTGTGGCAGGAAAGAGAAGTATACGGAGATACGAATTTTTGGTCGAAATATGAAAACGCCCTGCACTGACAAACTTTAATCATTATATCTCCCACATCCCCACAGCTATCGGCATTCGGCCAATGTTGTGCACGACAGGAAACTCCATGCTACTTCCACCCACATACATCAGTGATCTCTGCTAGGTAGTGGTGGCTGAAAAGTGAAATATAGGAAAACACACGTCTATTTTTATATATATATAAGATTAGTAACAGCAGGGACCTTTTTTTTTTATTTGTATGTGTAACAGCTCCATTGTTATCTGTTGCAGTAATAATAATAAATAGATTGGTGACTGAAAAAACAGTCTATGAACCAAGAAGCATCTTCAGGCATCACGGTCAAGTTGATGTGTGAATGATGCAGAAGCCCAGTGTGCATTTAATCATTACAAATTATACAATAAATAGATTTCAATTAAATTTGAAGATAGTTTGATGAAGAAAAATTGACAGAGATAAAAGCCTTTTGGACTCAGTAAAACATGAGGAATTATTTTGAAATGTTTGTGTAATTTATAATGTGTAATTAGTAATATTATCAACTTAGTTTTAAGAGAGTGTACCAAGCATATGGAATATATGACTCATGTAGCTCAAAAGCCTTTAAAATCCCTTCATTCTGGGATGTATTCAAATCGTTGGTGAAAATCATTGGAGGCAATGTTCTCTAGATTGATTTTGGCTTGGAGCAAATTTTAGTCTAAAAGTGTTTAAATTGATTGAAAGTATCTTAAAAGTACCGAGCAGAATCTCTGGAATATTTCTGTGGGTTGCATACCCAGGTTGGACCATATCTGAGCAAATTCATCAACATCATTTTGAGCAGCTTTCAACTGGATTCAGCCATCCTGTCACTCAAGCCTACTTACTGGAGCTAGGAGTCCCATCGCCACAGCATGGATGCACCAGACAAGAAGTGGAGGATAGGTAAGATGAACCTGTCTCCTTTAAGCCAGGCTAATTGATGCATATGAGCCACAACCAGAAGTTTTCGAGCAAGTTATAGAATTTAAAAGTGTTAACAAGTTTTATGTTTTACTGTTGAGTGTCTATTTTCAAGTTAATCAAAATTGTGTTGCCAGAAGTTTTTAAATAATTATTTCATGGTAAAACTTGAACAATTAAATTCTGGTGGTAGTTTTTGGGAAATTTAAATGGTGATTTCATTAAATTATTGCTGAACTTAACAATTTGTTTAATTTATTTGGTAGTGTTAAATAACTAAAGATAACATATCCCATTTTAGTCCAATATTTAAATGGTTGTCATAATTAATTGGGAAAAGAACCTCCTAGTTGCAATCAAGTGCAAACTGTTTAATCACACGAATCCTCAACTCTGTTATTATAATCCTACTGTGCAAGTCTTCCTGTCTTCTGACAAAATCTTCCTTATGAAATCTTGTTTTTCTTTTTATTTAAATTATTTTTTGAATAAAAAATAAATTACATTAAAAAACTGCCAGTAATTTATTCACATTAAGATAACATAGTGATGAAACTGCCCTCATAGAAAACATAGCTGCATTGAAAGATTTGAGTAAAAAAGTAAAATGAAAGTTTAAACTTAAATCACATGTTGCAAAACTTATAAGGGGAATGAACAAGAGGTGGCATACCTAGTTTGTTCAGTTTGCTGCTGTTTCTAGAGAACTAATAATATCCTACAATTTGACTGTGCTAAATAATACCATCAAAGCTTCTTTTTCTATGTTTGCAAGTTTTGCCATACATCGACTAGGCCAGCAATACACCAATCACTTCAGCCAAAACCAATTAATTTTGATAGATCTTGAAAATCTTGCAAAATAACTTGGTCCAAAATATCTCAATACTATGCCGAAGTGTTCCACATCCCCTGCACTACACCTCTGGAATAAATTTTACTATCTTTTAAAAATTTTCAACAATTTTTGAGACTAAAGGTAGTGCACTGTGCCACGATACTGAGATACTGACCTACTAAGCTACCATACTGAAACTGATACTGGAACTGATTATTATTATTATTCTCGTGTCAAAAACATCAAAATACACAGTTAAATACATTTTGTAAATCAACAACTTTAAACACACTTGGCCCAGTACTTCGCAACCTCAATCGCATTGTGTGTTGCTTGAAACAGGTCTTCGTTGTTGCAGGATGATGGGCACATAGGGCACTCGAGCATATGGTTCATAGTTTGGTCTTCTCCGCATTCGCATTTAATACTGGTAGTATCAGTATGACAGCAATCAAGAACCTAGGTTTTTTATAGTGAACTGGCGGCACCTGACAATGCCTCTTGAAAGCTCAATATTTCCTAAACAATTAATATATTCAAAATAGTTCTTTAAACCTAAAAATGCTTTAGCCTAATTCCAAATAATTCCTGAACATGTTAAACTTAATTAATATATTCCTGCAAACCCAATTTGACTGACTTTTCAATGAATAATGCCCCACATCAACAACATAACACTGTCTTTTGAATGTTAAATAGCTAGGTGGGTTTATTTTGTCTTTCCGTCCCATAGTTTTTTCCTAAGCTGACAAGGGAAAGTTTTAACCCTTTCCTCCCTGACGGTACTTATAAGTACCACTGTATGTACCACCATATAATTCAACAGTACCAGTGTCCACTGCATTGTTAAGCCTGTTGATGTATTGTTGTATGATTAAGTCAGACAATGACAACATTTATTTTTAAATTCTGCGTGAAATTGCCGAGAAATTAATTTTTTAAGTTGGGGCTTGACAGAATACTGACCAGAGTAACAAGTGGTACATTACAATGAATTTTTTGATGATAATTTACTTGGTAAGTGTCAGTTTCTGTTATTACTTTTTAGTTTGAACATTTAACCATATATTTTTTACCTATAAAATATGTTTTTCTAGTTTCTTTACTAAATAATCTAGAAAAACCAACGTGGACTTATAAGTACCGTCAGGGAGTTCTGGGTAGTTTTATACAGATTATTGGTCAATAGATTTAGCAAGTATACAATTGGTTTTATCATTGTTTTAGATATTTTTAAATGGATATTTTTATGAAATACGCTCTGATAGAAGCTCTTCTGTTAGAAGTTTATAATTTATCAGCTCTTCTCTTAGAAGTTTATAATTTATCAAGGCAAAAATGAAGAAATGACTGGAATGTTCTCAGATTACTCATTAGGTCAAAGAGTGGTCTTAGAATTGACTGAAAAAATGGAGCAATGACGATGTTATCTAGTATTATCATTATTTTTCATCAGTTTCATTATTAAAAAACTGAAACAACTTTTGTTTGTGGGAGAATCAGAGCCTACTGCAAGGGACTTTTTAACAATCTGCTGATGGAAAACTTAAAAGAGGAGATTGTGACAATGAATTTACAAACCTAGGTAATTGCTACTGGAAATGGAAGGATAAAAAGGTCATACATTTATTATCAAATTTTCATGGCAGCGGAGAAACTCCACTACACTGGTTGGGGTCAATGGCAACTTCAACTCTCTCGGGTTGGATTGGTGACCTGGTGGATCTTTGACCAGAGAGCCTCTCTGGCCGGTCATCGGGGGCCACCTCCGGCAGTAGGTCCCATAGCATTTTACCCATCCTGCCACCCTGTTGTTACATCACTAGTTATATGCAAAGAAAAAGATGGATTGAAGTCGACAATTTCAAGCTCAGGACTCAGGAGTCGTCAAGGACTACAATACCTTCATGTGTGGAGTTGATATTGCTGATCAGCTGATGACTTTGCGTAATGCTGACAGAAGATTACTGAAATCATGGTAAAGATTGTTTTTGGGAATTCTGGATGTTGTATTTGTCAATGCCTATAACATAAATGGTCCGATATTTGAAAAAAAAGTCTGTAAAATTTTTTAGAAGATCCTTTGCACAAGGTATGATGACTATGAAGGATATCGGTAAGAAGAAAAGGTCATCTATATATATTTCACCAAGCCCTCATCCATTCAAACAACACAAGTCATACTATTCCACAATGAGAGATGAAAGATTGGGAAACAGAGGTATACAGTGTCCCTAAATTGTAAAAATCGATGAAGATGTAAAGTATGTAGAATGAAGAAAATACAGTCAAAACATCATTCCAAATGTTGCACTGCAATGTCTTTTGTGTCTGAATGAGCAAAAAGAATTGTTTTTTTTTTTTAATATCATGAGGCAAACATTTCATACCAATATGAACATAATTGATTTCAATTGCTATTTCTGTACATCCTGTGATACACAAAGTCCCTGACGGTACTTATAAGTACCGGTTTTTTTTTGGTGAATGATGTGTTATAGATATTTAAACTGAAAAATTTTAAGATTCTGCATGTGCTTTACATATTAGATCCCTGGTATAACATAGTATTTATAATATTTTTGAAAATCTGTCATTACTGAATGGAATTATGAGTAAAACTTATTATTGACAGCCTGGCTTATCAAGTAGTATTTCTTAAGGGATATAATGTCAAAAATGAAGATTCAAATGTTTCTCTCCTAGTTTAAGAGAGTTTTAAGGTGAAGTATTTACTTCCTTCGTTACTAAAGATTGTTTCTCTTTCTCTCTTAACCTTTCTTTTCTCATTTATATTTCAGCATTATTTTTGTATTCTCTTCTTGTGTATGTATACAGAATAGAAGTAATTAAAATTATATCAATAAATATGTTGTTTTAAAAACAGCTTATCTGTCATACTCAGTACTCACAATATTAGAGAGTATAATTGGACCTTGAATAAATGCATAGATTAGGCGGTTTTTATTTCTTGTCCAACATATCTCATCTTCAAAAATTATTCTGCAGATCACCCATGGAACGATAAAAATAATCGGGAGACCTGAAAATAAAGGAAAAATGCTTTTATCACCAAGTCATGATGAAACCAAACTTACAACAAAACAAGTTTTAATTAGAAATTTAACAGTTTCAGTCATAGTCTTAATATTAATTACTATTAGGTTAAGTAAATATGGGCCTCAATATAAAGGTTGGTTGGACCCTGTTGAAGGAGTCATACTAAGCCTGGTATCACAGGTAGAGTGGCCAATTCCTGTCCTCCTTTCCTAACCTAGCCCAGTGATCTTATTGGCTAAAGGTGACCTTCAGTTTAACATAGAATCCTAAACAAGGAAACATTCTATCATGCTTCTCATTACACACCAAGATGTGTTAGAGTTGAAGACCTAGACAGGGATTCAAACCAGAAACCTTTCCATCTCCAGTCAGGCACCTTGACCACGGAGATACCAGACCACTCTTGCTGATAGCAAAGCAGTGTAATATACAGTTTGTTGATTTAATTTTACTTTATTGTTTAAGGGGTTTCATTTATATAAACAAGCAAGGATTTGTATTGGTTTCCATAATATAATTTGTTTGTTGCTTTTTTGATTGCATTGATGAAAATTACACTGAAGAGCAAAAAAAAAAAACTTGTATAGGCATGCATATGCAACAACAGAGCACGGTGCTGCAGATGGCAATGCCTATATAAGACAACAGGTGTATGGTGCAGTCAGTGGCGAATATAGAATATATTTTCGGGGGTGGGGGGGGGGGGGGGGCAAGATTAAAGTATAGTTAGGTTAAGTAATTTTAAGTAGACACCCCATGAAACTTTATATCAGTTTTCCTGCTCATATTCAGAGGGTAATTTGCGCTGAATGCCCCTTTTACTTTACCGAGATCACGTTTCTTTATTGTTGACTTTTAATAATAAAAAAATATCTATTTTGAAACAAATGAAATGATTAAAGATCTCAGTTACTATTATTTCAAAAATTGGTCAAGATTTTAATAATGTCTCATCTATAAACACTTATCTGAACAAAAAGAGTCAAATACGCGATTTTGATTATTGTGTTTGGAGGGGTTCTAGCTATACATAATGTTTTGTTTTGTAATGGATGTATAAATTGCCAAGACACCTATTTTTTTCTTTTTATGTACACATGCGTATGTGTGTTTTATCAACTATCATTCAAATGACTGTTTTGAGTATCGTTTTGGAAAGGCCCTAAAAGAAAGTTTAATAAATGCAATGTAAATGAAAATGCAACGAAATTTGTTTTATTAATCTTTTCTCCAACTGACAATAAAAGGAATACAATAAGAGAAGAACAAAACTAACAAGAAGGAACTTCACTTTTTATATATATCAATGACTACAAAAACAAAGTCTAGGTTTCTTGGTACACTTGCAAACTTATCAAGAACTTCATCATCACTAACTATATTGTCTCTGTAAATAGAAAGTAAAGCAAGTTCATTAAGCCTACTTTCAGATGTGCTGTTCCTTAGCTAAGTCTTCAGTCTTCTCAGGCTGGAGAAAGTTCTCTCTACGGTTGCGACAGAAACAGGAAGAACTGCGAGTAATTTCAGAAGGGTATAAATGTTGGGGAAGAAAGTCTTGTCACATGTTTCTAGAGAACTTATAGCCATTTTTGGAAGATTTGAAGGATTTTCCTGACTCCACTTTTCTTTCCATCACTTTCCATCTCACTTCACACAATCTCTTTATGTGACAAATCTTCTTCATAGAAACTCAAAGCAGCCTCCAATGAACCAAAATCTGTTATGATGCACAATTGTGAAAGGATGCAACTGTTTCCTTGTCAGATTCAAAACGTTCCTTCAGTGAGTCATAAAAATCATCCAGGTATGGCACATAAACAGATCGTCGATAGAATTCTTCTTCTGTGGTGTAAGGGACATTGCTACATGCTGTGTGAAGGCTGCAAATTCTTGGAATCTCTTCCTTAATGTCAAGTTTAGCAGCGAATGACTTTATTTGATTATACAAGGCTTTAAATGAGTTATCAGCATTTGCCCTCTCCTTTGAAAGAAGGTGTACACACCCGTAACGTTAGTCAAGGCCTGTGGAAGATCTATATTTTTGCTTTGAAGCTGCTCAGATAAGTTATGCGTGATTGATAGCATCTGGCTCAAAACAAATTTTAGGTGTCATCATTTCAATAATTTTTTACAGACAAACTACTAAAGATAGGGAAAATTTCATATGGATTGATTTTAACGTTTAGGTAATGGACAACCTCCCACCAAAATTTCAAGGCAATCAGAGGAAAAAGAGATTTTATAACTATTAGGAAATTTACATAATGTATTCAATCCGAAATGGTCTTCTATAAAGTGAGCCTTGGAGGCTGGAGTGGAGACAGTGAATTGAAAGCACTGATGGTGAGAGGTCACGCACGTTGTACAGCCGATTTGGTGCAATATGTAGCAATAGGCAAGCAGTTAGACCAGAACCGCAGTAGGGCTAAGCAGCCATATTTAAATTGTTTTCAACTGATAGTGTAGGAGTGGACATGCTCTCGATGTAACTGAACTTTATACAGTTACTGGTTCTTGGGAGTTGGTTGTGGCTTGACTCACGATTTATACTTGCAATTTTTATTTTCGGAAAAGAATTTTCGATGCTCTATTTTCAGAATACATGGTCCAAAATTTATTTGACAGTCTATAGTGAACTTTATTTAAAACCTACCTTCACATACTGAGGGATCGAGTGTGATGGTGTAACGGTTAGTGTTCTGGCCTCACATTTGGGAGGACGGCGGTTCGAATCCCCACCCGGGCATCCAGATTTGGGTTTTTCATGGTTTCCCAAATAACTCCAGGCAAATGCTGGGATGCTTCCTTCAAAAGGCCATGGCTGAATTCCTTCCCATTCCTTGCCCCTCAGCCTTTCCCATCTCTAAAGACCTCGCTGTTAAGAGACGTTAAGCAGTTAAAAAACATACTGAGGTTATCAGTATGTTGGCGACCAATCTATCCTTAGGCCACACTAACGGTCACAGTTCAGGGTATGTTGTTATATACTAACCTCAGTAACAGCAGCTTGTTGACACATACTCTGACAGTCACCTCCAATTTTTTATGTAGGTATTTCACCTTGGTCAATGGTGTTTGAGAGGCTGTTAAAACAGCAGTTAGTGATTGACAAAGCTTGAAAAAAAAAAGCTTTTGCTTGCACAATACTTTTTCCTGTGCTCAATTAATTAAAAAAAAAAATTCCGATGTTTGGTTGCAGTTACTTTAGATCATTTTGTAGGTGCTGTAGAAATCAGCCATGATAAGTACATCTCTTGCTGTATTTTTGTGTATAACCACTTTTTTAAAAGTATATTATCAGCTGTTAAAGGGCAGCATTTGAATCTCTTATTATTATGTGAACACCGTGTTTTGAGACTGAATAGTGTAAAACAAAAGTCAGATATTTTGTTTTGATTGACATCTGACAAATTTGCATGAAAATTATTACATTTTGAACAAAATCGGTCACGTGTCTTCAAAGCCGTTGAAAATTTACTGTAGTTATTACTTAAGAATAGGAGCAAAAAAATTGAAAAATACCTTATTTAGAGTCAGCTTGATGGTGGTGTGCAAAGAAAGGAGTGAAGGGATAGTATGAAGTTAAGGTATTGAGGCCTAGTGTCCTGTTTTCAGTTCTCAGTCCAAAGCTAAGGGCAACTGATGCTGCCAAGGAGGACTCCAAGAAGTAGGAATTGAAGTATACCAGTATCATGTTGGCATGAACAGCACCACGGTGAAATAAAATCTTCACATGTACCCAGTCAGATGTTGCCATGAAATCACAATGTTTTGACAGCTGGGTCTGCTGTCTTTGTCAGATAGCATGTTCCTTGGAAGTATGTAAATACTGCACTGTTCGATCTAAACAATGACTGTGTCTGGTACCAACATAGGTTCTTTTCTTTTACTGCCATCACACTACTGATTCTACCCCAACAGTGAAAGGTATTTTACAAGAATAACATGATATATTAGATTCAAATTCAAAGTTTGTATTAAACAAAAGTTCTCTTACAGTTTTATGGTGCCAGGATAATTTAAACAAAGCATTGAACTATAGAATCCAAATGAAGATCACAGATTAGGCACATTCACAGCAAGCTTCCATCCTACTCCTCCAGTTAGGATAAAATTATACCAGTTCTTATGAATAGATGTTTTCGACCTACACTACAGCTCTTTCTACCACAAGCTAACTGTTTTACATTGGCATTGCTCTCCTCGCCTGTCGTGGTTTTATCTTTATGAAACTGAGAGAAGACTGTCCAAAAATTAATATGGTTGCTGCCTTAAGTAAAAAAATTGAGAGTCGTGACTGTCAGGTAAATTAAAAATTTTGTAACTGCGTAACAAAATTTGTTCTCAGAACTGTGAGTCAGTTACTAAGTTATTAAAGCTAGAAATCAGGTTTTTACAGTTAATCTGAACAAGATAGTATTTTCTGTTGCATTAGCCTCAAGCATTCACCTGGAATGATATTTTTAAAAATTCATAGTAAATTGAAGAAGGCAGTTAGAGAGTTCAGATATGCACAGTAGGCATTTTCGAATACGTAGAATTGTTTAAAGCCACTTTTGGATTAATAACTTCAATAGTTTGTGAAATATAACTTAGTCAGATTCTGTTTTTGGTTTACGAATTTTATTTTACCCTTTTGAAAATAGTAAACATGCCTTGTTTGATATCAAATGAAAGTTGTTTCGAGTTTGTAACTGCAGAATTTTAAAAGTTATTAACAGGTTTAGGGAACATTAGAAAATGATTTTTTTACGGCTAAACTATGAAAGCAACATTTTTAAAAAAAGAGGTTTTTAAAGGATCTAGCTACTCTCAAAATTTCCGAGTGATAGGAATATTTTTAGTCATCAAGGTCAAATATGTGATGCAAGTTTACAGGCGTGAGATCTTATATCTGAACAGATTACCAGACTATTCTCATGGGAAACCAGGAAGTCTTGTGTTCCCATGGACGTTTCTATAAATATTAGCCCAGAATTTTCCTTGTCCTCACTCAGTAGGCCAGCCAGTTTAATTTATAGCACTACTATGCTACCATGTTGCACGATGTAGGCATCACTCAGTTGGCCGGTGACCATCGCAGTATTATTATGAGAGTAACCATGCTCTGTGGTGTGTAATTTCAGCACGATGCAGGCCTGAGTCGTTGAGCGCTCAGTCACCCAGTGCTCAGTTGGCCAGTCAGATTTAGTAAGAGTATAACTATGTTACGTTGTGTCGCAATGTAGATGCCTCTCAGTCTGTGGCCCCAGTTTTGAACATCAAGTTAGCTTGTTACTATGTAGCTTTGAGGTAGCACTTTACGCCAAGTGGTGCGTCGGCAAACAAGTCGAACTTTAGAAGAATGTGATGAACTTTTATCTGCTTTCATGTGTAAACCTTGTACATAAACAAATCACACGTGCAATCACCCACCCTCAATGCAACCACTTCCTCCCGCCGCCTCTGGCATCCAACCATAGCCCTGTCTTTGTCACCCAGTTCTCGCCTGGTCTCGAATCCATCAATCGAATCCTTCAACAGGGGCATGACTTCCTTCGGTCCTTCCCAGAAATGCGCACTCTCTTGCCAAAAATTCTGCCAACTGTCCCCCGTACTTGCTTCAGCAGACCACCTAACCTCAAAAACATCTTGGTGCACAAATACCCTCTATCTGACTCTCCAAAAGCACCCTATGGATCTTTTCCCTGTAATAGACCCCGCTGCAAAACCTGCAGCATGCATCCTCCCACTACTACATTTTCCAACCCTATCACAGGGGAAACCTTTCCCATCACGAGACATGCCACATGCTCCACTACGCACATCATATACCAGCTAACCTGTCGCCATTGCACGAGTTCTTACATAGGCCTGACCACACAACAACTATCGACCAGAATGAATGGCCGCAGACAAACAGTTCACACCCGCAATTTATATCTCCCCGTACCAAAACATGCTAATTATCACAACTCCAACAACTTCAATGACTGTTTCACTGTGAGAGCAATCAGAGTTTTCCCCGAAACTACCGCCGCCTCAGAACTTCGCAGATGGGAACTTGCTTACCAAAACATCCTAGATACCAGACACCCACCCGGCCTCAACCACAGATAAAATTCCTTCCTTGACGCATCACTCATTATTAATAGAATTAGAAGTAGCATTATTATCATTTATTTAATTACCTTATTTTATTTTTCAAAATTTAGCTGTCCATATTTATTTACTTTATTTCTCCCCCCCCCCTCCTTTTTTTGTACCACCATCTGCGTATTTATATACAATATCTCAGCCCCACCGTCATATTGATAATCCACCTAGTCATGTAGCAACCCTCGGCGTGTGCATACCTCCCGAGCATCATGACTCATTTTCTACATCATGATTAAGGTTTAACCGAAATATTGAGTTTATTTGTGTGTTTATATATGTTCTCCTCTCATCGCTGCCGTCAACTTTGGTGAGTGATGAGTCATTTTCCCTGTCCTTACAATTATATTACTAAGACTTTAGATACACTGTGTAAAAACATGGCGGCCGAGTTCCTTTTATCAAACTGACCTACTGGCCAAGACAATAGTCTATCTGGAAAAAGAACCTGTTAACTGTGTACTACCAGAAATTCACAGAATGAAGAGCGTAATGAGACAAGTGTCGTGAAGTGTTTGGTTAGGGTTTTGAAGCTTCCAGACCAGTGAAAATGAATTTTGAAGTTTGGTTAATTTAAAAGCACATTTGAATCACGTAATGTTAAATGTTCTACTACGTCACAGGAAAAATTCCAACTCTCAAAGCCTTAAAATCTGAAGTTAATACTATTTTCAAATCGTTCTCTGTCCTCTGCTGAGCTCAGTGATGTAAAATTCTTTCAAATCGGTTAATTCTATCGGGAGTTATGGAATTTCTAAATTTTCCTGTTTTTCCGTTGTTCAACCAAATATTCTGATTTTTATTTATAGCCGGTTGTGTCCTGAAACTAAATTTAAATTGAACCTTTATTTAATTTAAGCATTTTAGAAAAGTTTTTAGTCTGTTAAAAATGTTAGTTTCTGAGTTATTAAATTTTCAAGTTTCGATTTTACGCCGCCATTACCGGTTGGCTGTTATTTACTTATATTTTCAATTTATTGGTTGATGGTTACCGGAAACTTAAAGAATATTAACTGGCTGGTTATTTTACTTGGTTACATTTACTTTTAAAGCTTTGAAGTTGTTTAGATGTGGTGGAATTAAATGTTGAACTAGCTCCCATGTGGAGATGCATTAAACTTTATATTTATTGCTTTAAATTGGTCTGGAGCTGCGAGTTATTAGTGAATTTAATATCAGATGGTGAAATTCTAATTATGAAAGTGCTTTACAGTGTTTAATTTAGTGGAATATTAGTGCTATAGTAGTGTAAACAAACTTGTGTTTTCTGCTTCATGGATTATTACGGATTACGCTTATTTAGGTAAGTTTATGGCTTACATTTTACCTGAAACTTCTTATTTATGGTTGCTATGTGCTATTTATTTACTTTACTGTACTCGAAGTGTTGTTATCTCGATTTTAACTGTGGTATCGTGTACTGAAGTTAATCTCAAACTTTGTCGGATTTTAACGGAATCTCTAAAATAGAGCGAAGGGTACCTTACAACTAGTTCTTTGGAAAACACTTGTTTCTAAATGGTGGTGGCAAGGTTATAGATATAATACAAGTATGGCTTCTGATGATCCTAAGCTGGAGACTGATCTGCCTCAAGTCACGCTCTCTCCATGTGTAGCTGCAAGCAGAGCGCCTGATCTTGCTTCCCTGTTACATTTGAAACCTACACACTGCCCCCTGCCTGACTGGCTAAATATATGGTTTGCTACGGAGCACTAGCACATTTGGCCAGGAAGTGGGCAGGTTGGTAGAATTAATAATAAAGGAACAAGGTCAGGCATTCTACTTGTAGCTGGGGCATGACATGAGGCAGATCAGAGGTCAGTTTGGAACAATTTTGGAGGCCATGCAATACCTGATGAAACCATTATAGCAAGCTGTTGAAACATTGTATTTTCATGATACCATCCAAATGCACACCTTAAAGATTATATTTTCAGCAATGCACCAGAAAATTATCCACGCACATACAGCACCAGTGGGGTCAGAATTTTTGTGGACATTTATAATAGACATTCATCCTGACTTATAATGAATTCAAAATTTGATCAATGTAGGAAGCAGGGAAATTGTTTTAAGTTAATTAGCAAATTCCATAGTTGATTAATAGGAATAATGCCTACGCTGCAAAACCTCTTCCCAGAGTTGGTGGAAATATGAGGTATGCAGGTATTGCAATCTGTACCGTACAAAGGAAAGCAGTCTCTGAGACACTATGATTGGCTGCAGATGAACTCTGCTGTGAGGTAAGTGAATCTGGAGCTAGAATTGCTTATTCTGTCTTGACATCACTTCTGGCATTACCTGTTATACTAGCAATGCAACCTCAACCTCAATAGTAGAGGAAAGGGCATTCTTTCAGATCTGATAATCTGATATTTAATTGGAGCCACTAGCTCTCATGAAAGGATTCCTGTAGTTAATGGTGTTAGGGCAGCCCCTTTTTTTAGATTAAGATCAAGTATTAGACAGAGAGTTTTAACAGAAGTTAGTGTAAGCAGTAATGACACCAAAATTAAAAACTGAATATTGATTAATATGTTACATCAAAATATCAGAGGGTTATCAAAAAAATAGATGAATTTATAGTTCACATAAATGAATTTAATATTATTAATAAAATTGATGTCTTATGCTTGTCTGAACAGTGGTATAACTACAGGAGTAGGTATGTCAAATATTATTTAGCTTCTCAGTACTGTGAAACTAACTTGGAGAAAGGTTACTTAGAAATGATTACAGTTTTGATGATATAAATATTATCAAGTATTGTCATGATAAATACAACACATTCATTTTCCATTGATCACAATACAAGAGACTGGCTCTGTGGAAAGATGTCAATTTATGGATAAACAAATGCATAACAAAATAATACATACACTAGAAGATGTACAGTCATTGCATACATCGGACATTGTTTATGTTAACTACATTTATGCAAAATACTGGCATTTATTTTCTAGATACCCTAGAAATAAATTCTTCAACAGAGTAAAAGGAGTTGAAAATTAAAAAATTATTTTAATTTTTTTGTGTGAATTTAATCTCATCTTGCACTAGACATTTAATATGTGTTGGAAACTTATTGAAGATATGTTTCCCTGATAATCGGAACCCTTTTTGAACAAATGACAATGACTTGTACTCCTTGTGAAGATCATTTTTACTTCTAGTGCCATAATTGTGTATTTCACTATTTGTTTCAAACAAAGTATAATTTGCCACTACAAAGGACATTAATGTGTATATATACTCAGCAAACAATGTTAAAATCCCTAACTTCTTGAACAACTCCCTGTATAACGTTTTACTGCTAGCCCCACACATAATTCTTAATACTCGCATTAGGGCCCTGAGAACTTTGTCTCTATGAGCAGAATTGCCCCAGAATATTATTCCATGTCATCTTAAAGAGTGGAAATAAGCAAAATAAATTAGTTTCCTCTTACGGAGATCACCTATACGTGAAACTATATGTATTTAAAATGTGGCTGCACCCAATCACTTAAATAAGTCAGAAACATGTACCTTCCAATTTAAATTATGATCAATATAGAACCTAGAAATTTCATGCACTCTACATCTTGAATGGACTGGCTTGCAAATTTTATAACTATATCTGGTGTTAATCAGTGTGGTGTACTGAATTGCATATATGGAGTTTTATCAAAGTTTAAAGACAAGCCTTTAGTTGTAAACCATTTATTAATAAGGTCAGAGACATAATTTGAAATATGTTCTGTAGATAAATCTGGAGTATTTTTAATTCCTATATTTGTTTCATCTGCAAATTGGACAAATTTTGAGTTTTTACATGCAACCACAGCTGGGCATAAAACTGTTAATCCATTAATCTTTAATTAACAAAGTTAACAAAATTGCAAAAATTTAACTTTTAAGTTAACATAAAAAGTCATTAATGGTCTTCATAACTTCCGTTAATTTAAACTACTGTTAACCTTAGTTCATTACATTGGTAGTAGAAGTATTTGATTTGTTTGAATAGCTCGCCACGCCATGCTCGACCATTCAGTGAGTCGGATGGCAATCGAATTAGGTAATACGAAGCGCGATTGTGATGCATATACAACTGTTATGCTAGGCATGGCATGGGTGTAAGGAGGAAAGCTAGAGTTTTAGAGTGTTTCTATTTTATGTTTGCAAATTGGCACTGACTACTCGTTTCTAATTCAATTGGTGATCGATTTTGATATTTTTATAATCTAACTTTTTTTACTGCCAGGAAAATGTTACTTTTTATTTGGTACTGTTCATTATTGAAATAAATTAAACTGACATTCATTACATGATTATGTAATGAAAACTAATCTTGAATCCATTAGTGAAAGCAGCAATGCTAAAAATGGCAATGAGAATTTTAAAAATCCTTGGCCACATTGATGATTGCTGCAAGACTGGAAGAATAGTAGATTTGTGAATGCAAACTGTATTTGCCTAAACTTCCTACAATCAAGGCTTATGTGTCCAGCCTTAATAATCTTAAATAACATATGAAGAGGATGCATATATCCAAATATGAACATTTTGAAGTAAAAGTAAAAGCAGTGCCAACTCGTGGCGAAAAAAGAAAAATAGTTAAAACCCTTCTTGAATAAAACATTTGGCATCGTAGCTACCAGCACCATCATATTAAAAGCTAGTGTGTACCAATGTATTGTAAATATTTTTGTTGCCAACATGATTCCACTACATGTTGAAGAATCCGATACTTTTGAGAAGCTGGTTAAAACATTGAACCCCACTAAAAACTCAATTTGCAGAAGGAAATTGTGTAGACATATTATTGATTTCACATCATAGTACATAGCACCTTGCTATTGCTTGCAGTAACACCTATTGCAGTACATAAACACCAACTCCGCTTTTGGATGGTTAACTTTTAACGGTTATCTTTAACTTTCATTCAATTTAAAAAAATGATACACTTTAATGATTATCGAAGTTAACTTTTTAGGTAGTGAATTAACGATTAACAAAGTTAACTTTCCAATTAACTGTGCCAACCTGTGAATGCAACACCGGGTAGATCATTTTTATATATTAAAAACAATAGTGGTACCAATATAGAACCCAGAGGTTAAAAAAAGAGCTACCCTATCACCATTATTGACAGGAATCTGTTCATGAGAATTTGTGGCCCCAATTTAATGTCCTGCTATCTGATTTGAAAAAAACCCTTCTCCCATACTATTGAGGGTTGAGCCATGCCTAGTATAACCCCGCTTACCAATAGCATCTACACATATCAACCCCATGCCAGAGTCTATGTCAGACATAAGAAGCCTTTCCAGTTCCAGATTCACTCGCCTTAGAGTTGATATGTGGCCGATCATAGCGCCTCAGGACTGACCCGAATGTGACACGTTGCTTTTGCTATTTCCTCCAGGTCATTTATGATTTTTTTTTTTTGCTGTCGTCAGTCTTTAGACTGGTTTGATGCAATCCTCCATCCCTTCCTATCCTGTGCTAACCTCTTCATTTCTACATACCCCTTACAGCCCACAGTCCTCAATTATCTGCTTCATATATTCTAATCTCTGTCTACCTCTACAGTTCTTACCTTCAACTGTTCCCTCCACTAACAAATTAACCAATCCAGCATGTCTCAAAATATGACCTACCAGCCTGTCTCTTCTTCCTGTAAGCTTCTTCCATAAACTTCTTTTCTCACCCATCATTTCCAAAACTCGTTCATTTCTTACTTTGTCTGTCCACCTAATTTTCAGCATTCTTCTGTAGCACCACATTTCAAATGCTTCAAGTTTCTTTCTTTCCGGTATTCCTAAAGTCCATGTTTCGCTACCGTAAAGTGCTGTGCTCCACACATAGAGTTTTAAGAAGTTCTTTCTAATTCCTAGATCAATATTTGAAACTAAAAGGTTTCTCTTTTTCATGAAGGCTCTTTTTGCTAGTGCTATTCTGCTTTTAACATCATTCCTGCTTCGGCCATCGGTTGTAATTTTGCTTCCCAAGTAACAGAACTCACTCACTTCTCCTATTGCATCAGATCCTATTTTTATATTTAATCTGCTAGTATTGGTAGTCATTTCTGCTACATTTCATCACTTTTGTTTTACTTTGATTTATATTCAGTCCAAAATCTTCCTTCAGTATTTTGTTCATGCCATTCAATAACTTCTCAATATCCTCAGCCCTCTCTGCTAATAAGACAATGTCAGTCAGCAAATCGTAGCATACTGATTTTTTCTCCCTGAAAACTTATGCCACATGGAAATTTTTCTTTGACTTTCTTCATTGCTTCTTCTACATACAAGTTGAATATTAACGGGGATAGACTACAACCTTGTCTCACACCCTTTTTAACTGATGCATGTCTCTCGTGATTCTCTACTTTTATTACAGCCACTTGATTCTTATATAGTTTATAGAGTATTCTTCTATCTCGATACTTTAGACCTGACTTCTTTAAAATTTTGAACATCTTGTCCCACCTAACATTATCAAAAGCTTTTTCTAAATCAACAAATGCCATAAAAGTATCTTTGTTTTTCTTGATCCGCCCTTCAAGTATTAATCTTAAAGACAGAATTGCTTCCCTTGTACCGCGATTTTTCCTAAACCCAAACTGATCTTCACCTACTATCTCTTCTACTACCCTTTCCATCCTTCTGTATATTATTCTGGTCAGTAATTTTGAAGCATGTGATGTTAGACTAATGGTGCGATAATTCTCACATTTGTCGGCTTGTGCTTTCTTTGGAAGTGTGAAGATGATATTTTTATTAAAATCAGTTGGAATTTCTCCTGTTTCATAACTTTTTGATATCAGCTTGAATAATCTTTCGATTCCTTCCTCTCCTAGAGATTTAAGAAGTTCTGCAGGGATCTCATCAATTCCAACTGCCTTATTTGCTTTCAAGTCATTCAGAGCTTTATTAAATTCTGTCCTCAAAACAGGATCTCCTAAGTCATCAATGTCGACATCGCCTTCCTTTTCCAATACACTATTGTTCAAGTCGTCCCCATCATACAGTTTCTCAATGTATTCCTTCCATCGGTTAGCTCTATCTTCTGAGCTTAAAAGAGGTTTCCCATCGGCAGCTTTAATGTTCATACCTCTTTTCTTCATTTCTCCAAAATTCTGTTTGATCTTTCTATATGCAACATCTACTTTTCCTACGACCATTTCCTTTTCTACTTCTTCACACTTTTCTTGTAGCCATTTTTCTTTTGCTATTTTGCATTTCCTATTTATTTGATTTCTAAATTGCCTGTACTGCTCTCTTCCTGCTTCATCCTGAGCATGTTTGTACCTTCTTCTCTGATCCATCAGCTGCAAAATTTCTTCTGTGATCCAAGGTTTTCGGGCAGCTTGTTCCCTAAAGCCTAAGGTTTCTTTGCCAGCTTTCATTATTTCGGTCTTTAATGCATTCCATTCGTCCTCGGTTGAGCTCCTTTCACAGTTAATTCTTAGACCTAAGTCTACCATTTCTGCAAATTTTTCTCTTGTGCTAGATTGTTTCAGTTTATTCACTTCCAGTCTGTTCTGCTTATACTGCTTCCTTATTCGCTTGAATTTCAGCCTGCACTTCATTACTATCAAATTATGGTCCGAGTCTATGTCTGCTCCTGGGTACGCTTTACAGTCTAGAACTTGATTCCTGAATCTCTGTTTGACCATGATATAATCTAGCTGATACCTGCCTGTATCCCCAGGACGTTTCCAGGTGTATATTCTTCTTGCATGGTTCTTAAACAGTGTGTTTGCCACTACTAGCTTATATCTTTCACAAAATTCTAGCAACCTGCTTCCTCGTTCATTTCTTTCTCCTAGACCAAAACTTCCTACAGTATTCCCCTCTTTTCCTTCTCCCACTATTGCATTCCAATCACCCATGATTATTAAATTTTCCTCCCCTTTCACATATTGGATTAATTCTTCAATTTCAGCGTATATTTTTTCTATTTCTTCGTCATCAAAATAATCCTGTCACTAAACTGTTCATAATAACTCACCCGTTTCCCTACTTTCTTGTACATTACAAATCCTACACCAGTGACTCCATTGACAGCTTGTGTGCTAATTATCCTGTGTTCCCCAGACCAGAAATCCTGTGCTTCCTTCCATTTAATCTCACTAATCCCAACAACATCTAACTTAAGTTGTTCCATCTCCCTTTTTTAGTTTTCTAACCTACCTGCCCTATTCAGACTTCTAACATTCCACGCTCCGACTCGTAGAATGTTTCTATCCATTCTGATGACTCCTCCCTGAGCAGTCCCCACCCGGAGATCTGATTGGGGGACTATTTTACCTCCGGAATATTTTACCCAGGAAGAAGCCATCATGATATATGTAATTTGAGAGGATTACATGTCCTCGGGATACCCTTTGGGTCTTTAATGCAGTGGTTTCCCATTGCATTCTGCATCCCCATGCCGTTGAACATTTCTGATTCATCCGCCTTTAGGGGTCCGTTTCCAACCCCAAGGGCAAGAGGGTGCCCTGAACCGCTCCCCACTCTTCCGCCCTCTTTTCGGAGGCCGTTGGCAAGCAGTGGGTGACTCCTTATACCGGGAATCTTTCAGTCACCAGAGCCTTGTCCGTGCAAACAGGATGCACCATGTGAAGGAGAGGTTGACATTTGGTTGGAAAAGACTAGTATAGTCTCTCCCAAACCCTTACACCCCCATCTCTGATACGGTACTATATCTGATAAATTCCCACTCAGCAAACAGTTGACCACTTAAGGCAGCATTAAAATTCTCCATTGACACTTTCTGTTTTCTATTCAGAAGGTAAGAACTAAGCCATTTATTAACAATGCCATCTATACCATAGTACTTTAATTTCTGTATCAGAATTTTGTGATCTACACAGTCCCACAGGAAACAATTTACCATTTATTCCTTCTAAAATAGTGTCAGTGAATGAAAATATAGCTTGTTCTGTTTGAATGACCCTTTTGAAAACAAAATTGTGATTTAGTTAGAATATTATTATTTTTAAGGTGTTCATAAACTTTACTGTACATTGCTTTCTCAAAAACTGTTAGTAATGAAATAGGACAGTAATTCAAAACAGCTGACTTATCTCCCTTTTTATATAGTGGTTTACCTACACCACACTTAAGCCTTTCTGGAATGGTACCCACAAGTTCAGATATATTTAACAGATAACTTAGTATATTACTTAAATCTGTGGAGCACAGTTTAATTAATCTACTGGAAAGCCCATCATAACCACTCAAGTTTTTTCTCTTAAGAGACATGATAACTTTTCTTATTTCTAAAAATGTTGTATTTTTCATTAATACCTTGTGCACTGTAAACATGTTCCCAGCTTGTGGTGTTGACACACTTTCTAAAACAAGTAACTGATTCATCATTTATTACATGCTGAAGTTTAAAAACATTACCCTTCAAACTAATTGCTATTCAAGTGTTGATAGCTAATAACTGGGTACCATGATCAGAAATGCCAATGATAGATGGCTTGATTGTATAACTGAATTTTGAGGTATCTAGGAAACATTATCTACAGCTGAGTGACTATTATTCATTATTATGGTTGGAAAATTAACTACCTGAGTTAAATTGAATGAACTGACTAATGATTGCAACATGACTTTACAGGGCAAGTTATTTAAAAAAATGTACATTAAAATCCCACACATGATTATAATAGCTACTTTTCTGCTTAAAAATATTAATAAGAGTTCAAACGAAAAAATATAAAAGTTTCCAGAGGATGCTATACATATAGTTACTATTATGTAAAATTTTATTATTGAAATTTAGCTATATAGCACAGGCTTCAAAATGTTGATCAAGACAATACTTGATAACATTTATATCATCAAAACTGTAACCATTTCTAGTATAAATGACAACTCCTCCTTCCTTCAGGTTTGTTCTACAGTAATGTGAAGCTAAATTAAAGTCAGTTACATTTGTCATACCTATTCCTGTAGTTACGTGGTGTTCAGACAAGCATAAAACATAAATTATATTGATGGCATTTTATTCATTTATGTGAAGTAGCAGTTCATTCACATTGTTTGATAACCTTCTGATATTCTGATGTAATTAATTAATCACTACACAATTTTTAATTTTGGTGTCCGAAAACTCATTATAGTTTAATCTAATTTCTGTTAAACCCCTCTACCTAATACTTGACCCTAATTTTTTTTAAAAAGAGCTGCCCTATCTCCATTGTTGACAGGAATCTGTTTGTGAGAATTTGTTTCACCGAATTTAATGTCCTGCCATCCGATTTGAAAGAACCCCTTCCCCTCTACTATTGAGGGTTAGGCCATGCCTAGTATAACCCCACCTACCAATAGCATCTACACGTACCAAGCCCATGCCAGAGCCTCTGTCAGACATAAGAAGCCATTCCTGTTCCAGATTCACTTGCCTTACAGTATAGTTGATACATGGCCGATCATAGCATCTCATGACTGACAGGAGTGTGGCACGTTCCTTTTGCTTTTTTCTCCAGGTCATCTCTGATACTATAACTACCATTCCTGCTCTGACTATTGCCCATTCCTCCCTCTGTCACGATATGAATCTGATCTGTGAAATACATAGAGAACCTATACTTCTACCATCTAAGCAAGACTAGCAACATTTTGAAGTCTTTGCTAGATGGCTAATTTTCAGTAACAAAAATTTGATAATAGTAATTTTGTTCTTTTTCTGAACCATTAACATTTTCAAGCAGAAAAGTAGCTAACATAGTTTTTTGTGTTGATTTTAATATAGATTTTTAACATTGTTGGAGTCATTAGTCAGTTCATACAATCTAACACATGTTCTTAATTTTTCCACAAGAATAATGAATATTTACTCAGCAATAGATAGTGTTTTTCTAGACACCTCAAAATTCAGTTATACAATCAATCCATCTATTAATGGATTTTCAGATTGGTGATGCCTAGTCATTAACCATCAACACTTTCAACACTTTGGTAGGAACTAGTCCTAAGAGTAATGTGTTTTTAAACATCAGTGAATTATAAATGCTGAATCAATTAGTTATCTTCAAAAATTGCTTTAATGCCACAAACTGGAAACATGTTAACAATGATCAAGGTATGAATGAAAAATACGACATTTTTACTTTGTAAGTTGATTTTTTTCCATTTTTTTTATTCACAAACTAGCTAACCCGGCAATGCTTCACTATTGCTGGACTTGAGTAGGCACATAGATTAAATGAAAAAATATTTACATATAAATTTTAAACTGCTGTTTCATTCATTTTCAGTTGGAAAGGGTGAGAGGGGATGCACTTTGGAAAACATGTGCAGGCAGTATTTTTCTGTTTGTTTCAAACTATAAGTGTGCAAATTCCCATTGAAATCTGATGAAATATGTGGTTTTGTCTAAATTATGGGGAGAAGGGGTGGGTTTTTTAATTTTTTTGACAGGTACCTTCTCCGTCATCCCGTCAACAACTCACCAAAGCTTCACCGTAAATGGACGTATGGTTTGCGGGTTTGTTTAAATTATGGGGTGTTATGGGGAAGAGGGGGTAATTAAGGTGGTGGAAAGAGAGGAGAGGGATTGAGTTTTTGTGAAATTAATGTGTACAGTATTTCTCTCTCTTTTTTAAAGTATAAGTGTAGAAATTCTTATCTAAATCGGATAAAAAATGTGGTTTGCCTAAATTATGGGGTGAAAACGTAAAGGGTTGGAAAGAGGCAGAGGGGATGAATATTCGGAAACCATACGTAGGCAGTATTTTTCTGTTTGTTTTAAAGTATAAGTGTACAAATTCTTATCTAAACCGATAAAAAATGTGGTTTGCCTAAATTATGGGGTAAAAACGTAATGGGGTTGGAAAGGGGGAGAGGGGATGAATATTCAGAAACCGTACGTAGGCAGTATTTTTCTGTTTGTTTTAAAGTATAAGTGTACAAATTCTTACCTAAATCGGATAAAAAATGTGGTTTGCCTAAATTATGGGGTAAAAACGTAATGGGGGGTGGAAAGGGGGAGAGGGGATGAATATTCGGAAACAATATGTTGGCAGTATTTTTCTGTTTGTTTTAAAGTATAAGTGTACAAATTCCTATCTAAATCGGATAAAAAATGTGGTATTGCCTAAATTATAGGGTAATGGGGGTGGAAAGGGGGAGAGGGGATGAATATTCGGAAATCGTATGTAGGCAGTATTTTTATGTTTATTTTGAAGTATAAGTGTACAAATTCCTATCTAAATCGGATAAAAAATGTGGTATTGCCTAAATTATGGGGTGTTATGGGGAATAGGGGGTGACTTTTTGGAATTTTTTTTTCACAGGAACCTTCGCAGACGCACACTCGAAAACTCTCCAAAGTTTCATTGCAATCTGATAAATGGTATAGGAATGCATAGAAGACGAACAAACAAACATTGATTTTTATTTATAAGACAAGATAACTTATATATTTTTAATATGGTATTGAATATTACAAGGCTATATTCTGAATCCCACCTAAGGTAAAACTTGTGTGTGGGCTTCAAGTTGTAACTATCTTGATTTTTACATTATGGAGATCAACAGTGACTTAAGATCTATTGGACAATCTATAGGCCTACTTGATTGTGTATAAACAATAATCAAAAGAATATATTAGGAACATAAAGACACAAGTGACACAATTGTTATAAAGATTTGTTCCATGTACATGGACATTTTAAAAATTCTTAGTGGTAAAGTAATATTTAAGACATATATATATATATATATATTGTTTACACCAAGTGATTAAAATATATTAATTCATTTAATAATTCCCCGTAAAAAGTTGTTATGATTCTCAAAAATAGCAAAACCATGTATAACTGTGGGAATAAGAGCATCATGCATTTGTAAAAGGAAGTTACACATTGCCTCTATGAAGAATCACAATGCTAATATTAAAACACATTACAAGCGGGTACTGCAAAATACTGAAAAAGGTCATTAGAGAATCTAAAAGTATGTGCAACAAATATAAGAGTCATGACTGAAAATAAAATTAAGGCAATATGGGACTTTGCAAGAAAGGTAACACAAAAAATAATCGATTATTGCAGGCCATTTCTTCCACAGTTGCTTGTTAAACTAATTATTATTTAGTAAAAACGCCAATACAACTGTTGTCTGATATTCTTTATTTTTCGGACGCGTTTCGCCTCTCGTCGAGGCATCCTCAGCGTACAATGTTTATTTACATTTTGAGGTGTGGTAGTTGGTCTTCTGTGACCTCAACCAGCATGCTGTTTCCACTATTGTGTTTAGCTATATAGTTTGATATACTGTGGCTCTTCAAACTATATAGCTAAACACAATAGTGGAAACAGCATGCTGGTTGAGGTCACAGAAGACCAACTACCACACCTCAAAATGTAAATAAACATTGTACGCTGAGGATGCCTCGACGAGAGGCGAAACGCGTCCGAAAAATAAAGAATATCAGACAACAGTTGTATTGGCGTTTTTACTAAATAATAATTAGTTCAAAAAATAATCAGTTCAATAATGATATTTATACTAAACAAAATTCTGTAGAATCCAACTTGTCAATTACTGATATATTTAATGAATATTTTTTATCTGTTGCCAATAAATTGACTACCAATAGCTCAGTGACACAGTATTTATTTGGTTAATACAGGCATCAAAGACAAATTTGATACTATGTCTGTAAATCTAGTTGCTCCACAATAAATAATAAAAGTTATCATGTCTCTTATAAGCATATACTCAAAGAATTATGATGGGATCTCCAGCAGATTAGTTAAACTGTGTTCCTCAGAATACAATAATATAGTGTGCTAAGTTATCTGTTTAATATTACTTGAGAGTATCTTTTCAGAAAGGTTTAAGTGTACTGCAGTTAAACCACTCTATAAAAAGAGAGATATTTCAGTTGTATTGTCTTATCATCCTATTTAATTGCTAACAGCCTTCTCCTAATTTTCAGTTTGTTAACATACCCTGCTAACATTTCCACTAAACTATGATCGTTAATGTAGCCTAAGGATATTCATAAGTCCAGTCGCCAATCCTCTGTTATACCTCAGGGTATGAAGGTAGGTTCTTTAAAAAATGTTCTCTGTAGACTTTCATGAAATATTCAGACTGAATATTCTTCAGAAATTAATTAATACATCATACAGTAACAAAATTTAAAGCATCAAAATTCTTCACTGAAATAAACAATCGCAGGTTTAAAACCCCGAGACAAGCAGCAAGCAACCCCCTAACTGAATAAAGTTCAATTACATCAGAGTAAATCACTTCTCCACTAACTGTTGAAAATAATCTCCGATTGCTGCCTAGAAACTTCCTTCTTCTTTCCCGCTCTTCATGCCCAATGTGCAGTGCACTGACCACAACCTCAGTGTCCAAGTGCCTTCAATCAACTTGCACCTCCTTGAGTTGTGGTGCTCTATTTATATTACAACATATCCAGATATTACAAAATATCCAATTTTTTTCTGAAATGCTTGAAACTTTTGTGGGAGGTAGCCCTTTGCCTAAACAGTCCTTATGAAATTTTCTCTAGTTTCAGTTGTTTGTCTGTAAAAAATTATTAAAGTGGTCAAACCTAAAATTTCTCACCTTCAGATTATTCAAGCTATGGTGTTAATTCTTGTTTTAAAATAACCTATTCATTCCTCCTGATCTTTTGGTTTATAATCTGGCTTTTTTACAATTTTCTATGTTAGTGCAATCCTTAACTGAATCTTAACTTAAAATTTCTTTATTCTATATCTCCTTAAGTATTTGTTTTACCAAGCTGAAAAATGTTTTAAATGCTTCACAGTGTAGTTTTGAATGCAATATGAATTTATTTAACTGTTAACTAGTCTTCTACATAGAGTTTAATTTTTTCTGTTAAAATTTGTTTTCAAAATTCATGATCGGCTACAACCATTTTTTTGTATTTATTCTTAATTTACTTTTTATTATTATGGCCAAAAAACTGCATGGATCTTTATAAAAACTTGTTCGGTGTGCATCAGAAAAATCCTACTTTCTTTTATCTATTCAAAGTCATCATTTTCTCTTAAAAATGTTACTTAACCTTTATTTAGAGACTCTAAATTTTCATATAATGTAGTCTAAACTTTGATACATCTTGTGAGCTGTAAATCGTTTCTGTAGCTTGAAAACTCAGAGTTTTGGAATTATTTTTCTGCTTTTCCCAGTTGTTTTAAACACTTGTGAATTTCAAAATCAAATATCTCTTCAGTATAATTTTCAAACCTTGAAGTGCCATATATTGTTTTAATTGATATGACTTACTGCATCTCTGAATATGAAGGGAAATTTTCTTTATAACAGCAATGTTGAAAATCGTTATGATCAAATTTCACTATTTGATCCTACTTATCACTTGAAAACTGCAAGAAAATGATTTTAAACATCCTTTTCTATTGGCTTGATACCAGCTCGCAACTTACAAAACTAATTTTGATCATTTATTATCAAAATTTAGGTTATATGACAATTTGAGCATCTCACTTGTTATACTGCAACTAGATGTTCAATCATTGTCTCTTTATGGATTTTTTCCACCTTTGCAGCTCAGTCCTGCACTTCCTTTTTTCAGAAGTGTGTGTTTATTTTGAAAGCATATTTATAAGTCAGACTACCAGGCCTTTTGAACTCTTATATAAACGCAGATGTATTTTCATCCATCTGCGAAACAAGTAACTATGTTCTGTGCATAGTAAATAATTTTTTGTTTGAGCTATGCATAGTTTATAAAGTGGAGACTGGGGACCGCCCCTGCATTTACCTTGATGATTGCAGAAAACTGTCTAAAAGTCACAATCAGGATGGCCAGTATGAGGAGGCCATGACTTCGACCTGGCCCTGTTGTACCTCCCCGATCTAGTGTGATGGAACCTTAATGCACACACCCGCATTGGCAGCTAGTTAGATGTTCACTAAATAACATTTTCTTCTGCTGATGAAAGTTTTATCCTCAAAATTTCACTATTCTGGTTTTCTCCATATTTATGTGTTTCTAGGCCATTATTCAACAATATTCATTTTGACAACATATTGAAATAGCTTTGCTCTAAAATGAATATTAAGTGTTAACACTCTTAAACATTACTAGCATTTATTAAGTTCTGAACATGCTTTTATTTACTTTATCAAATAAAATTTACAAAACAGCCTACTGTATACCTATAATAAATATAAAAAATAAGTAATACATATAATTCTAAATCACCGAAAGCTTTAAATTTATTTATTCTAATACTTACCCCAACCTAAAAATATGTAGAGTTTCACACCACTTGTGTCAGAAAATAGTGCTCGGAAGATTAATTGTGCAAGTAAAGACCTTCCATTAAAATCCAACTGTAATTTGCCATCATAAAATAATGCCAAAAACTGAAGAACAGCTTGCAGTCCCATATGCTTTGCTGAAAGTTCAAAATCAAGGATCAATAACAAAGGAATAAGGTCCTTATAAACATATAAGTAAAATTCTTAATAGTTATAGTATAACTTAACAACAAGCTTCCAACTTTCTATTCAGTGTTTATTAACTTAATAAGAATATGATCATGGTTAAAATTTAAATTACAAATTAAATTTAGCACAAAAAATGGGTAAATGATTTAACACTTTCTATTGCTTGGAAGCAAGGACTAACCAAATTCAGTCATCCAACAACAAGTGATAATTTCTTGATAGATATAAATTAAGCTGTACATACAAGAATGGAACACTATCCTAAATTCTTTGCCCAATCAGGAATTAGAAAATTGTAAAACCTTACAAAAACTGTATGTTATTCTTCAGGGTTGTTTGTTTGGATAAAGTGTACACTTGATCTGAAACTGATATAAGAGAAATTTGTGATGTGATCTAATATTTGTGTGACAAAGAGATGTCAGTAATTAGGATATGTTGACAACATTAGGAGAGATTGGTTCAGCCTACAACATGGTTAAAAGCTGGGTATGTAGGAAAGAAGCAGGACACAAAATGATTGATATGCAAGAAGACTATTGCAGAGAATCATACAGAAAATATGGAAAAATGTGTAAAAAAGCACAAGAGGGTAGAGCAGTAGGACATGAGAAATGTTTTTCCCTTTGGGTTCCAAAACATTCAGTAGCATGTAAAAATATAACAATGAGCAGGAAAATGTTTTAAGGCAATAAAACTAAGGAAGGATATGGAATATGACCCAACACTTACCACAGATGAAGGCAAACGCAAAAAAGAATGGACACAAGAGACGTGCAATATTTTGGAGTATAGCCTTATTCTTGCAAAAGTGAGACACCAGATGGAGTCAGACGTGTACATGACGACGGCCATCTGGTGATTCACCAGACAGCCGTCGTCGTGTACACATCTGGCTCCACCTGGTGTCTCACTTCTGCAAGAATAAGGCTATATGCCAAAATATTGCGCATTTCTTTTTTTTTGTTCCTTTTTGTGTTCATTGTTCCCAGCCGCCTTCATCTGCGGTAAGTGTTGGTTCATATTTCCCTATCCTTCCTTAGTTATATATATATAGCAAAGGAATATGGAGACTGACAGAAAGATAGAGCCAATCTATTGAAATGGAGACTATATTTAAAACGAAATGCAAGTAAATTACTTATTAGATGTTAATTTAGAAATCTAATTTAAATGTGAGCATTACCACATCATTTGTTTGTATTGAAATAAAAACTCAATTTCAGGCATAAGAGAGTGGAAAAATTCCTTTGTAGATAGTGGAATAAATTGTTTTACCAGTTGTTAACAGAAAGAATTTAAAATTTGTAAAGGCAAAAAGTTGATAGAAGGGAAAATTAATCTCATAAAACTTATGATAAAATTTTAAGGAGGTAAATGGGTGTTAGGGAAATTGCAACAGAAAAGAATAGATACAATTACAAAAGGTCACAGATTTTGATATTGAAGTGATATTTCAGGGAATCTTTCAGCATATGGAAGGATGGCACAAGTACAGTGGTAAAAGTGGGAAAAGTTCAAGCACATAAGAAAAAAGGATGAAGAAAAATATATTCCAGAGAAATACAAAATTTAAAAATGTCAATTAATAGAAAGAGTTATCACAGTTTATTGTCAACATAGCAAGAAGAATTCTGAATAAAAATTTGAGAAGTTAAGTAAGTTATAGGTATGTTTTTAGTGAACTAAAGAAAATCTAAATCTAGAGAAAAAATAGGTAGAAAGATATTATTAAGTGCAGAAAATAAAGAAAATTCTGGGGATTACAAACATTGTAATTTTAAAAATGTTAAAAATATAGGGGGTTAAAGTAGGATTTCCAAAGTTTAATTGTAGAAGCACTGTTTCATTTTAATTTTTAATTTAATCCAATTTAATTGCAATGGAGCACAGGCTTTGGTGGCAATTTCCCTACATCCCCATCTTCCTCCTATCCTGCACCCACCTACATCTGCCCTCTACATATTTTATCTCTAAATTGTTTCAACGTTTTCGGTAAATTATTCAATCCTTTCTCTTGGTAACTCATTCCAATCCCTGACACCCTTACCTAAAAAAGAGAATCTTCCCACACACTTGTGCCTGAAATCGAGTGCCAGCTTGTGGTCATGGTCATCTTTTCCCTTCCAAGCACTACTTTTCATACCTACTCCAATATCTTTCCATGCCTCATCGCCAGTATATGCCCTGTATACTCCCATGACCCCCTCATCCTTTTCCTGTCTTGCAATGAATCCCATTCCAGGTCCTTTATCATATCCGTCACTGAATGCATTCTGCAATAATTTCCAGAAACAAATCTAGCAGTGCTTTTTTGCACCCTCTCCAAATCCTGTATTTGATACGCAAAATGAGGATCCCATACTACACTACCATATTCGAGCAATGGTCTGACCAAAGTTTTGTAACCAATTCCTTGACGTCTCTCGTACATCCCCTCATCACTCTCTCCGACAAGTGCCGAATTTTGAAACCTTTTCCTACCACCTGTCCAATGTGTCCTGCCCAGTTAACCTTGTTATCAAATGAAATGCCAAGATATTTATATTTCAAGTATTCAGCAAGCAATTCCTTCCCCACCAAATATTGATAATTAACCTTTTGTTTTTTATTTGTGTATCTAATGAGCTGACTCTTCTTTCCACTTATCTTCATCCCATGTTCACCAACCGAACTAGATATCCTGTCCAGATCACCCTGCAACTGTTTACAATCCTCTATCATTTTGATTCTTCTATATAGATTATGTCATCTGCAAACAATCTAATTTCAGATAGTAAACCATCAACACAATTATTCATTAGAATAATGAATGGCAATCGTTCCAATTTGCTACCCTGCAGGACTCCAATTTTTACTTCCACTTCTTTTGATACTACATTTCCTACCCTAACATTCTGTTATCTACCTTTTAAAAATTCTTTTACCCAACAAATCACTTTCTCATCCACTCCAATAGTTTTTACCTTATTTACTACCATTTTACGGCTCACTCTGGCAAACGCCTTTGACAGATCTAGTGCTACACTATCAATTTGGCCTCCCTTGTACATTTCATCAGAAATATCTTGCATATATCCCACCTACTGAGATTCGCATGAATATCCTTGCCTGAACCCATGTTGGTTGCTTTAAAACCACTTATGTTCCTCACATATATTTTGGATGTGGTTGCATATCAATATTTCCATTAATTTACCTACCACTGATGACAAACTGATTGGCCTGTAATTTTCAACTCTATTTCTCACCCCTCCTTTATATACCAGTACTACTATTACACTTTTCCAGTCCTGTGATAAGCATCAAGTATCCAGACTCAATTTAAATATTATTTCAAGATAAGGTACAATGTCACATCTGGCTATCTTTAAGATATCTGTACTAAGATTAACTACACCAGCCCCTTTATGTTTTTTCAGCATTCTTATTTCCTTCATGATTTCCTCAGGATGAATTTAAAATTTTTTACTGTCTTCATTGTTAAGCTTGTTCTCTGAATTAGACCCTCCCATTTCTGATTCATTGTCCCTAATGCTTTCACTAAACCGATTACTTAAAATCTTTGCCTTTTTCAAATCCTCAGTAACTTCTTCTCTATCCTTATCTATAAGTTTCTCAACACCCTCAATTCCCCTCAGTTTCCTGATATAGCCATAGAAACTTCTAGATGCATCAGTCAATGGTCCTCCTGTACTGACAATACTCTTCATAAACCCATATGGCTAACATAGTCTTTGCTGATATTAAGTCCTTGTTTAGTTGTTTTAAATATTCCCTACTACCCTGCTGTCTCTTAACTCTGTTATGTTCTCGTCTTACCAACCTAATAACCTCCTCACTTCCCTATTATAGTACATAGGTTCCCTAGTTCACTTTATTTTCTGCCTTGGAATAAATTTTTCTTCCCCCTTTGTTATTATCTCCTTGAACTCTTCTCACCTTGACTCTACTGTCCTTGTGCCTTCCTTCCATTTGCTGAATTGTTCTCTGAAATATCTCTTCAAATTTGAAACCTGTGCCTTTTTATAATTTTACGGTACCTATTTCCCCCTTCAATTTTGGCTGCTGGTTTACTGAATCCTGTAATATCCATCAGAACTGCATCATGATTACTTATTCCTTCAATTTCTTGACACTCCACAAGGTTTTCATCGGGCTTAATTAGAAATATATCCAACATATTTTGTCTCCTAATGTTTTGCTCAACCACTTGTGTAAATCCTTCTTCCCTTATTAAGATATTTGCAAATCTTTGTTCCCTTGTGTTATTTATCTTATTTCCTTCCCAGTTTACACCTGGTAAACTTAAATCCCCACCAATGATGATCATTCTATTCTCACCTCTGAAATCTGAATATGAATTTAATTTCTCCCCAAGAGCCTCAACTTCTTCTGTCATTCTTCCACTGCGGTAAACAGCCAATACTCTGATTTTTTCTTTTTTATTACCCCAGAAATCTACCCCAGGTAACTCATGGTCTTGATTTATGAATGCCAGTGAACTGTGGTAGTTTTTGCTAACTAGTATGAAGACTCCTCCACCAATTGCTCCTCTATCTCTGCAGTACACTCTGTAACCATCAGGAAAAACCTCACTGCCTAGTACTTCTTCTTTTAACCAATTTTCTACCCCAGTTATTACCTCATTTGAATGCTTACTTCACAGATAGAATTTAAGATCTTAGAGAAGCACTGCTGAGAAATAAATAGGGTTTCCAAAATTTGAAAAAAAATTCACTATGCAACATATGTCAATTACAGACTGAAAAAAGTAGGAGTTAGCAAGATATTAATTTTAGAAGGTTCAGTCTGACATCCTGCTGGTGGGAAATGTATGGTGCACTTTCAATTAATCATACTTTACTCCCAGATTAAGATTGGTTCAGTAATGGGACAGACACCAAAACATAGGGAACATTTCAATAAAGAATATGATCAAAGAATCTCGGTGGAGTAGTAGGCTAAGTATCCTAAAAGAGATTAGCAGTAAACTGAAACATAACTTCTAGAGGATATAACAGACAAACTATACTATGTAAGAACCTTAGAATTTTGGCAAATTCTAGTTTTGCTTAGGCTGGACTTAAAAATTTTGAGAAGAGTAGTTTTCAACTTAAAGGAATTTTCCTGTAAGCTTTCCCATAGTGACGATTCACCATAAAAATAATTTTAAAGTGTATTTATCATATCACAAAACGTTTATTTTAAGAGATATTCCGATTTGTTCAAGCTTTGAAACACGCGATCATAAAAGTAGAAATTGAAAGATTTGTAATATCTTTAAATTGAGTGAAGCGACAGCTGAACTTTTATCACCAGCTATAGTCAGCATTGTTCCCGATATTTTGGAAGTAAAATTAAATAATTTGGTAAAGTTTAATTAGTGATTTTAATTAAGAGAAAAAATGAACGTTTTAATTAAAAGGAATATTAATTTGAAATTTATATCTGTAGATAGCCCTAATTAAGACAATTACGAACATATAGTGGTTTTAGTCAAAAGTTTTAGCATTTGTCTGGTAATTAAGTTTTTGAAGATATATTGTCGTTGATTGTCGCTGTAAAAATTCAAAAGTTCCGGTTAATCCCCTACTTCAGAGCTTTGTATCACCACGCGGAATTAAATAAAACTTTAAAACTAATCACCATAAATTTCCCACTAAACTGCCGTTGGACTTCTAGTAGATAAGTCTAGACATTGTCAAAGTTTAAACATTTTTAATAATCTGGATCGTCAAATAAATTTCACACACTTTTGATCTGGCGGAAGCAAAAAGATGTGATACAGCTGCTTACGTCGTTGGTTTGGCCACTTGCTATATAAACTCGTGCTTACATGTGACCACGTCTTTGGTTTGATTTCGTCTTTCTGTATCCTGGGAGCATTATGTGAGTGAGCCTGCGTCAGTCTTGTGTCGGGGCGGGAGGAAATCTGTTGAAAGTTGAAGCTACCTAGTTGGCCATGTTGGGACTTTGGTGTGATCGCCTGCGAGGATAACTGTTAACATGAACTTTAAAATTTACATAAGGGGTGCGGTCGGTAAAATTTCTCTCCACAGCCTGCAATATTTTGGAAAAGTCTATTCGATTGCCTACTCAACAGTGTAATGCTATTTTTGAACTTGTGATTTCTTTTAAATAAACTTCAAATTTTTCGAGTAAAGTGGACTTGTGATTTCATAGTAGACAGTAGACCTTTTATAGATTTGTGGTTTAGTAACAGATCTAGTGGCGACCTTTAAGCATTTTTAGTTGAGTTTCTGTCAGGCTACATGGTCAAATTCAAATTATTTTACGAACTTTCCGCAGAACTTTGAATCCACTTAAACTGTTAGTTGAGGCGCTAAGGTGATACTACAGCCCCGGTATCAGCCCTGGGTCTTACAACTATTTTAAGAAAAAGTTGTCACAGGTAAATAGGAACAAAAAAATCTGGGCCTCATCCTGTAAAAATCTCAGATGGATAGGAGCAAATTTAGATGCTGAGGATATTTTTCCTCCTCAATTTTCTTATAAATGGGTGTTCATTTTATTTGGGATGCAGTTTTTCAACAGACTTTGTTGTGGTCGTATGGCTGTTTGAATGGCTCCCTAAGAACATAGCTATAATGAACATGCAGGTGGTATAATTTGGCCAGAGTGTCTGGGACTTGTAAAAACTTTCATACTATGCACTGCCATCATTCCTTTAGCAATCAATATTAAAAAGAACTAAAGGGATTTTCTAAGGTTTTTATTATCTTTTGGGGTAAATGTGAGAACTAAGTTGTAGACTTAAGTGAGTTAGCTGAATCTACCTGCTGTCTTCATTTATTGATGTGTATTTCAGATGCCTTTCCTTAGGCTAACAACTGAAACCAGTTACATTACAAAAATTTTCAGAATATACAATTTTCATTTGACTGTGCAACATGTCACCTGTTAGCTGTTACAGGTTTAAGAAATAGCTTGGCGACTGATGTTCAAGAAACCCTGCAATTTACAAATCCAATTCAAATAGTATAAACTGTTTTAGTAATGGTCAGACCTTCAGATAATCAACTGTGCATAACCCCCAACAGCAACATTGTTGGACAAGATTGGTGTGCAACCACATAAGAAATGTTTGTGAGGAACGTTGGTGGTTCTCAAGTCAACAACATGACTTAGACAAGGACATTCATGCAAATCTCAGTTAGTAGGCTTTATGCAAGATATTTTGTGTGAAATGGACAAATGTATAGTGTAGCACAAGATCTTTTAAAGGCTTGCGATAGAGTGAGCCAAAGAATTGTGGTAAATAAGGTAAAAACCATTGGAGTAGTTGAAAAAGTGACATGTGGAAGGTGAAGAGAGTCATGGGATTATACAAAGCTGGTAGCTCATGTGACATAATGGAAATATTTTTTTTAAATAAATGAAAGAACATAATATTTAGCTCCTTGAGCAAGGATGAAAATTAATAATATATACTCTTAGAAAAAAGCAAGACAACATAGGTTGCTATGGAAATAGATACAAAAGAGATGGTGGCTATTGGTGTAGAAGCGTAGATCAGGTGCTTGTGATTATCATTGCCTAAAAGAACCTGCATCTTCAGAGATTACCCAGTTTCGGTGTAATCCCCAGTGGATTAAAATAATATACAATAAGCTAAAACTCTTTGAATCGAAACAACTGAATTCTTTATAATTATAACTACTCCACAAATCATCGATAACATCACACTCAGTGGTTAAGGTGCTTGCTTTTAAACAATTTGCTGCTCCGGTCCTGGCTTCGAATCCTGTTAGGCATAGGAATTTTTAAGAGTTATGTCTAATCGTATGGGGTATGCCAGACTGCTCTGTGGTTTGGATTACATGTTAAACTGTAGGTTCTGGAGGAAAGGAACTGGCCATCCTACCTCTGACACAATGGTTTAGCAAGCATCCTTAGGGAGGATCCAACCAAACTTCGGGTTGTGGACTAAGTTAGTTTTTTATGTTAGTGATTATGCTTGGGAAGATATTGGTATAAGAATTAGGAGTAGTGCTTGGAAGGGAAATGATAACCATGACCACAAGCAAGAACTCAGTTTCAGGCACAAGGGAGTGGGAAGATTTTATTTCATAATTAAGGAGATGGAGGAAATGGAATAAGTTACCCAGAAAAATCATGAATATATCACCAAAAATTTTAATTTATTACGTTCAGGCAATAGCCTCACCATGTGTTTCACTATCAGCTTTGCCTGTGTTCCATTTGACTGGAAATAGTTTGTATGTAACCACAAATTAAGATGCAGATGCATAACTTCTCTTAAACCCACTCCCAGACCTATATTGCTAATTCTTTCCACACTAACATTTGATTAAATGCTCTCAATGAACATGCCTACCCCTTAAGTCAAGTTAATAGCTTTAAAGTTTTCACCTTGTTTGTGAACCAGGATGAGTGTCACATATTTTCATTCCTGGCATATACAGCAAGGATCCAATCCTAATTTAAGCACAACAGCAATGGAGTAAAGGGGTAGGAAAGTTAAGTGAGAGCTGGAATGCCAACCACATCAGTAATGTCAGTGTGGAAAGAAACCATTCATGGCCTCTGTTGACCACTGTTACATATGTGAGCTCAGTCACATGTTTCAATTTTCTAGATGAAGGACTTAATCTAAAATATAGTGTTTTTTGTGTTTGAGGAGAATTTTTTATTACTGCTGTCTTCCTCCCATTAATTTTGGTCAATGGTGGATATATTTTATCTTTCATTGACATATTAATTTAAATTTAAATAATGCTTATAGTTATTATACGATCTCATACCCACCTGTGTGTAAGCTATTTCCAGTTGGATTTCACTGAAACTTTGATATGTTGTAGTACGATTTATTGCATGAATTTCAAGTCATGACAGAGTTACTTGTAATTCTGCTTGTTTAGGAGTTACTTATCTCTAAATGTTACACATTTCAAGGTCATTTTAAAGCTTCAATATCATTATTATGTTTTTCACCATTAAATCTCAAACTACTGTGAAACTGTTATTATAGTATTATTATATGAATTTTAATTTATTTTTTAAACATATTTTCGTCTTCCTAGCTAATTAATTTTCCTTTTCTTTCTCTCTCTCTTCTTTTTTTTTTAAAAAAAATAGAAAACAAACATACTTAGAATTTTATTAATATATTTTTCTCGGGCAACCAGCCGTGTTAATATATCATATTTGCGGGACATTTCGAAGGTGTCCATCTCTGCCTCCATTCTCAACCAAATGTCAGTGTATAACTGTTTGTTTATTCAGCCGCTGCTACGGAAATGGTGGAAAACTAAAACCAACACAACGCGATTACGTCATCCGCTCTTCTGCTCGTTACCGGCGCGAAACTGTTTCAGCATTTTAATCGCCGGGTTCCAGGCCGCACTGAGTTGATAACCAGTGTCCCTGTTGACTAATAAATCAGTTAATCTTATTTCTACAGCCTCTGTAATAACGCTGGCCCAAAAATCTTTGACCCTACATCTAAGCTAACCAACTTGACTATGAAGCTGATCCGCTCCTTAGAACTACCAGAAAATGTGAAAAGACGACTCCAACCCCGTGCTCCTGTTCCTCCCAGGTTGTACGGTCTACCGAAAGTACACTAAGTAGGAGTACCTATGCGACCTATTGTAAGTACAATTGATAGCCCTATATACTTTTTGGCTAAATACCTCAAAGATATTCTCAACCCATTCGTAGGGAAGGCTCATCGCAGTATTCGAAATTCCAGTGAGTTTGTGGAAATCTTAGACAATATGAAGTTAGATCCTGGTGATTTAATGGTGAGCTTCGATGTGGTCTCTCTTTTTACTCGTGTTCCCTTGGTCGACTCCTTAGATCTGTTAAGGAGGTATTTTGATCAAAAAATGATTGATATTTTCCACCATGTGTTGACAACCACTTATTTTAAGTTTGAAGGAGAATATTACGAACAAGTGGACGGTGTAGCAATGGGTTCGCCGTTGTCTCCTGTCATTGCTGATTTCTTCATGGAATTTTTTGAAGAAGAGGCACTAAATCACGCACCACTCCAGCCGAAGTGTTTTTATAGGTATGTCGATGATACCTTTGTGATTTGGCCCCATGGCAGAAACAGTCTTGACCAATTCCTTGTGCATCTCAATTCAATCCATGAAAATATTCAGTTCACAATGGAATTGGAGGAGGACGGTTGCCTGCCGTTTCTTGATGTGCTTGTTATTAAACGTGCTGATGGTTCGCTGGGACACACTGTGTATCGGAAGCCTACCCATACCGACTTATATTTAAATGCCAACAGCTGTCATCATCCGGCACAACGAAACTCTGTATTAACTACCTTGGTACACAGAGCACAAAGGATTTGTGACAAACATAGCCTGGCTGGTGAATTGGACTATCTCCGGAAAACATTTTTAAATAATGGTTATAATCAGGGACAGATTACTCGTGCGTTTAAACAGAAGGAAAATCGACGGAGAGATCAGAGTGATACCAAGGGCCTTGCGTTTCTGCCGTTTGTGGGTGCCCTAAGTTTCAAAATAGGTAGACTGCTATCACAACACGGAGTCAAGACAATTTATAGACCACCCACTAAAATTAGTAACTTGGTCGGCAGCGTTAAAGATGACCTAGGTTTACGAACCCCTGGTGTATATTATATACCATGTGAATGTGGCCGCGGCTACATTGGACAGACGCAGCGATGCATTGTGCAGCAATGTGTAGAGCACGCCAGAAATGTTCGTCAAGGGCAAGAAGAAAAATCTGCGGTGGCCGAACATAGTGTGCAAGAAGGTCACACTTTTGAATTTGAAAAAACAACCATTTTAGCCCGGGTCAAAGATTTTTGGGCCAGCGTTTTTACAGAGGCTGTAGAAATAAGATTAACTGATTTATTAGTCAACAGGGACACTGGTTATCAACTCAGTGCGGCCTGGAACCCGGCGATTAAAATGCTGAAACAGTTTCGCGCCGGTAACGAGCAGAAGAGCGGATGACGTAATCGCGTTGTGTTGGTTTTTGTTTTCCACCGTTTCCGTAGCAGCGGCTGAATAAACAAACAGTTATACACTGACATTTGGTTGAGAATGGAGGCAGAGATGGACGCCTTCGAAATGTCCCGCAAATATGATATATTAACACGACTGGTTGCCCGAGAAAAATATATTAATATTCAACGCCGTGAAAAATTACGATCCTACATACTTAGAATTTACTCACGACCTCTAATTTTGGTCAAAATGTTTTTCTTGACTCTGATAACATAATGTGATAATCCATATTTAACTATTTCTTTTGTATTATTTACTTTCCTTTTTTTTACCAAGACTCAATTGCTTGCTGATTCTTTGTCAGCATGCGGTGCAATAAACTTTCAACTGGCTCTATCTCGTTTAGTAAAAATCTTGGACTATAAAACCTGTATATCAAAATGATTTTTCTTCAACAGTATTACCTGTGGAAATTAATGTGAAAACTCTCCAAACTTTGGCATTATGATTTTTATTTTCCATATCTTTTTACAGTGTTTGTTTAATTTCGAGTTGAAATTTGCTTTATTATTAAGATTCTGTTTATATTAAATATTTACTGTATTAAGTGCTCTGAACTACCCCTCTTTATCATTTTTACTAAGTTTATTCACTCTTAACAATGTCTCTGAATGATAAATAGTAGCTAAAGATTTAATAGTGTTGATGATAGTTGAAATGTCACAATTACCTCTGCATGAAGCTTGAAATAATATATTCCACTCAGCATTGTGAGGTTACTCGAGAGCCCAATATCAAGAAGAAAGAGTAAATCCTTGAGAATTGAAACCAATGCCCTCATTATAAATGAAACAAATAAATGCATATGAAGCACATTTCTTGGACACCATAATTTCCTGTAACAATAATATAATTTTGTTTTAAACTATATTAAAAATATGTAAATCAAAATCAAGTGGCACCTGCTTAAATACACTTGATTTTAAATGGAAAAAGAATTATTTCTGCAGTAACAATTATTAAAACAGACAGGTAATATGTAGCTGCAGACAAAACATTTATTAGGTGTAAAATGAGTTTATTGTATTAACAAAATACATATTCTATTGTATGAAGCAATAAAGAATGATGGACTGTTTTCTATTTTTGTTTGACAAAACAAAAATTAATTTTCTCTGCTGAAATGAATGGAAAATAGATTATCAACGATTTTACCATTGTTTTAAACATTGTACACAAACTCTTCACGTCACATGAAAGGGATGGAGCAACATACACAAGTTAGCAGGAAATTAATTTCACTTGTTGTTCTTACTGAAATAAGTAGAAGCAATGTATTTTTGTATTGCAAAAAAAATCGTAAGTAGTTTGTTATACACAAAATTGGTTTGTGTATCAGTTAATATAGAGTGCAGCACTACAGAAGAAAAGCTGTTTACTGGAGGACTGAGTTCTATTGATATTTATCCAAAAAAAATTAAAATCGAGGCTAATAATTTAAAATCCCATTAATGAGAAACAATTACATGTATTAAAACAAATAAGGAATGATAGAGAAAATATTCCATCACTGATGGCTAAGTTTAACACAAAAACATAAACACAGATTAAAATATTTTGATAAAAAAATCTTAGTCATGTTATAGTTAAATGACAAAATGGCTTAGTATGCCTCCTTCGGGAGGATCCAACCAACCTTCGGGTTGTGGACTAAGTTAAGTTTTTAAGGTAAATGAACCAAGGGCAAGGGAGGGAAAGCAACAGTGGGGAGGAGGGTTAAGTTTATCAACAATAATGATGGGAAGGTATAATCTCTACAATGGCCAGTCAATGTTATGTATTTTTGATGCAATATATTTTGCATCTGTTAAAAAATAAATAAAAATTAATTGTATACTCCTAATAATGTAAGTGATTGGTTTACAGATGCGATCACAATCAGTGGCGGATACCTAGATACTTTTAGGGAAGAGGCTTGAGCCCCCTAGCTGCCCGCCCTCTGGAGCCACCACTGGTCATAATGCCTGGTGTCTGGAATATGTTGGTAGGCTAGTATGCACCTATGCAATTTTGAATGGCTTGTAGTACCATGAAAAACTTTGACAGCTCTCACTGTAAAACAGGTGTTGAGATTACCACAATTATCATTGATCAATAACCCCCCCCCCTCTCCTTTCCCTTGCATTTCAATCCCTATCCTTCCAACCTAGTTTATCTTTGTCTCAGTCATGTAGTAGATCTCAACGTGTACACATCTGATTCCCTTGCCATACGCCTCACGTTTACTTAACAAAGGTTTGTCCTGGCCTGCCTGTCTTCATCTGTGGTAAATGATGCAATTTTTTACCTATCCTTCCTTATTTTTATTGCTATACAGCAGTTTCATTGTTACTACTATGAAATAATATTTTTTATATATTATGATAACTTACCTAATGCATGCCAGAATACAAAAAGCAATAATAAGTGCTACAAGTGAGATACTATAGCCTGCTCTTGAAACATTTATCACAATAGGAAGAAGTCTCTGAAAACACAAAGAATAAGTTGATAAACATATGTGAATAGTTTTCAGTAACATGTTGCAATGTAAGAATTTATTGTATGTTTCTTTAATATAAAGATCTTAAAGATGTGAGAAATTATTTTAAAAAAATTCAACAGCCATGCAAATTACTTTTATTTTATGCAGTTACATACTTCTACCTTTCATTTCATCACATGAGCACATGACAATAATTTCCCTGTGGATTCAGAGATATTATATATAATAATGACAAAACTTTGGCAGAGGAATTTGGGCTGAATATAAACAAAAACAAGAAAAAGAGCAACCAGATGCAGTGGAAATGATAAGGGTATAGTAGACAAAAAATCAAAACAGATACAGCTGCGAAATAATTTGAGAAATCAATTAAATTCACAATAAAAATTATAAATAAATTAATCTCATAAGATAAGTAAAGTCATTAGTGAACAACCCACATGTAATGAAACAGGCTGAGTGAGAATTCAGTATAAATTTCTCTATAGCTGAAGTTAAATGTTTGTTAAATATTTTACAAAAAAAAAAAAAAAAAAACCAGTACTATGGTGAGAATAATGACGCAACTGTGTGAGACAAAGAGGTTTGATAACATTAAACTTATATTCCCCATTAGAGGGCACTCTTTTATGCCCCAAAAACAGGGATTTTGGTATTATTAGAAGAAGGCTGAGGAAAGAAGAAAGGTATTACACAGTGGATGAAGTTGTTACACTTATACAGAATTAATCAACAACCCAAAAAAAAACTCTGCCAAAGTTACGATTCATATGGTAAAAATGTTCCCAAAAATCAAAAAGAGATCCTTCAGGATATCCAACTACTGGGAGATGAGCTTTTTCGGAAAAAAATCCGCACAGTGTTCAATGCAACATGAACATTTCTGGCTTGACAATGGACAGTTTGAAACACTGTTAAGTCATTGGAATTACCTGCCAAGAAAGCCTATACTACTGGACGACATAAAGAAAACTTTGGTTTACACGCCTGAAGAAAACAGGGAGTTTTGGAATGCCATCATTTCATGGCCCACAACAATGGCATCTTTGGATGAAATCGACTATGAATGAAAACTTTAACTTTCAAATGATATACCCACTGTATCACTGTAGTAGTAAAATGAATATGTATTGAAATTTTCATTTTCTTTTTTTACTTTTCCCATGAAAATTTTCTGCAGAATCCTGTTTACAACAGAAAGGGAAGATGTTCACAACAAAAGATTTTACCACAGCTTTGTGATGTGTCATTTGGAACTTTTTAAAGCACATATAATCAAATGTTGCCTAGTTACTTCACAATAAAATATCAACAAACAAATTTTTTTCATTTATCATGTTATATTCAGTTTTTTGTCTTTCCTGGAAAATTTTGAAATATGGACATATTGCCTTTCTGTGGTTATCAGTTCTCTAGTTCTTGGCCTTCTTGATCATATTATTACAGCAGAAAATGACCTTTTTATGACATAATGTCAGTTGGGGTAGCAGTACCATACATAACCTGTAACCATGGATGTAAAGTGCACGTCCACACCAAAGGAACACAGAGGAACTTTTTGTTGCTTACTGTTGCAGTTTGTTTCTAGTAACACAAACTTATAAGAATCAAGTGGCTATAATAAAAGTATAAAATCAAGGGAGACATACATCAGTTAAAAAGGGTGTGAGACAAGTTTGTAGTCTATCTCCATTAATATTCAACTTGTATACAGATGAAGCAATAAGGGAAGTAAAAGAAATTTTTTTGTGTGGTATAAGGTTTCAAGGAGACAAAAATCAGTATGTTACGATATGCTGATGACATTGTTTTGTTAGCTGAACAGGTTGAGGATATTGAAAAGTTACTGAATGGTATGAACAAAATACTGAAGGAAGATTTGGGACTGTATATAAATCAAAGCAGGACAAATGTGATGAAATATAGCAGAAGTGATACCAATCACAGTAGATTAAATATAAAAATTGGATAAGATACAATAGGAGAACTAAGTGAATTCTGTTACTTGTGAAGCAAAATTACAACTGATGGCCGAAGCAGGAATGATGTTAAAAGCAGAATAGCACTAGCAAAAAGCGCCTTTGTGAAAAATAGAAACCTTTTTGTTTCAAATATTGCTCTAGGACTTAGAAAAAACTTTTTAAAACTCTATGTTTGGAGCACAACACATTATGGTAGTCAAGCATGGACTTTAGGAAAAAATAAAATTGAACCATTTGAATGTGGTGCTACAGAAGAATGCTGAAAATTAAGTGGACAGACAAACTATGAAATGGACAAGTTTTGAAAATGATGGACGAGGAAAGAAGTTTGTGGAAGAAGCTTACTGAAAGAAGAGAAAGGCTGGTAGGCCATATTTTGTGACATGCTGGATTGGTTAATTTGTTAGTGGGGGGTACAGTCAAAAGTAAAAACTGAAGAGGAAGACAGAGATTAGAATATATGAAGCAAATAATTTAAGACATGGGTATGTAGAGATGAAGAGTTTGGAGGGATGGAGGATTGCATCAAACCAGTCGAAAGACTGATGACAGGGGGGGGGGGGGGGGGGGAAAACCTGCGGTGAAAGCAACTAGAAACAAATTGATTACACCAAACCAATAACAGTTCCAAACATGACGATGTCCCTATATTTCTTTTCATCTTTATTGCATCTTTTGAAACAGTCAACTTCAAGAACATTTGTTTCGTTTGACAGAAACAATGAGAAACACTCTGAAATATTTGGCAACCTGATGGAACATGTCACAGGAACAAGCAGCATCAACAAAATGTTTCTCTGTGTTTTTTTGGTGTGGACGTGCCTTAATGTTTGCATCTATGTATAGTTCTCAAGATGGTCACAATCAGTTTTAACTATTTCACCGAAACAGATAATGGTTAAAAAGTGATTCATCAAAAAAGTCACAAATGAAAACCAGTCAATTCATTCTTCAAATTAATTTTGTTTGATTTAAACTGGTATTAGATAAAAGATACAATTCCTAATATGGCATTGTACTTTCAAAATCCTTATTTGAAATCTGAAGATATTTACAACACAACTTCACAGTCACTAGTTATTCCGCTTAAATAACTTTACAAAATCCCCAAACTTTCACAGAAATAATAGGTACTGAGGTTTAGCATAAGTATAAATAATTACAAAGTTCATCACTGAAACAACACTTGAGAAATTTCTTAAGTTCGACTCAGCCAAAATATATTTTATCTCCAAAAGTTATGTGTTAAAAAATTAAAAATCTGACTACTGCTGCACTAGCAGTGACAGCATCGAGTGTGCCTTATAACAAACTGTGGTAATTAGGAAAAATCGAACCTCTGTATATTCCATCCAGCCAAGGGAATGTCACAATCTTCAAAATCTTGATCCCTATTTTAATTCAATCTTCCCAAAAATCTCCCATTTTGTAGAATACAATTATCCCTGAAGTGTGATGGATGACTATTCTAGTTATTTGACTGTAATATTAGAGGAAGAGGTACAAATGTGAAATAGGAGTGGTAATATGAAATACTATGGTTTCTCGCCTTGTAAGTAATCTGGTGAGCTGCTTGAAAACTACTTTCGTTAACTGTAAACTTCTTTGGAATACATTCATATCGCAGTTGGCAGCCATTTTGAGTGAGTGAAGCTGTTTTAATGAGTTCACTAGGAGGAATAATTCTTGGAGGTTGGTGGTATTTAGTTTCATTCTTGTCATAATACATAAATTATTAACATATTTACTAAAAAGACGTTTAGCTAATATATTAAGCTGTAAAATGCCTATTTACATTTAATTTTAGATTTAATTTGCATTTCTGAATTTCAAGATGGCTGTGTCAATACTGCTATTCCATATTTGTACCCTAGTAATCCATATTTGTACCATACTTTTACAACTTTTTTTATTTATAGGCATTTTATTTATCTGTACATTCAGATGGTTCGTTCACTAGAATCTACAATGAACTGTTATTTCATAATGTTATAGTAACATTTTTACTTAACAAAATTTGAAAGATAAACACAAATCCTATAAACTACGAAAATGGTACAAATGGTATACTATTATTACTACACACGATAAGTCACTACAACCTGTTAGTAAAAACTTTTACCCACTAATATAAAGAATTAAACATCTTGAGTTTTTAAAAGTTAAGTCTGTTTTACGCTGGCATCCGTTGAAGAATAAGCTTTGGTAAATCCAGAAGCCACACTACCCGCATCAGTGTTCCACTTAGTTGTTTATAATATATCACGTCCATTTAGGGTATCTCAACTCATTTCTTATATGGTTTGCTGTATTCTGACAGGTTGCTGGCTATGCTGAAGCCAATATTGCTCCGTGGCTTCATCTGACACAGCATCTGCCAGCTTGTCCACTTCTTCCCAGAGCAGTTTGTCTTTCAGAATTTCTGTGGTAGTTTTTCCTGTGATCTTCACTCTGTACTGTCTGAGTTGATCATCAACTATAGCACATTCAAACAGTTTATAATCAGGTGTTCTGCACATGCATAAGTCATTCTCTGCCCTATTAATCCTGTAGAGATATGTTTCATATGGTCCATGACTGGCGAGGAAATGTATCAACCCTTGGGATGGATCATAGGCATTGCTTCAGAAATGGTTTGAAGCTCGAAAGCAGTGGGATGAGTCTGCCACGCAAACTGCAATTAATAATGTCAGAGAAAAGAAGAGGGCCTTCCTGAATGTGGCAAAAACTTTCAATGGCCACTCTATTTAGGCTAGTAAAATCAGATTTACCACCTGCATTAGCCACAAAGAACAAACTTGGGCCAAAAACTGTTTTACCTCCTGAACAAGAACAACAGCTTACTGATTACAACATGACAATGGAAAGTAAATTTTTTGGACTTACCCAAAAGGATCTCCAACAGATAGCATTTCAATGCCAATAATATCCAGAATCCATTTTTGAGTGAACGGGCTGGAAGAGGATGGTTACGCTTTTTCTTGAAGCGGCACAAAAAGAAAATTTCCATCCAAAAACTGATAGCAACCTCATTTAATAGATCTCTAGGTTTCACAAGAGAAAATGTGGCAATATTTTTCTCTCTGCTTTCAGAAGAGATGGAGAAACACAGCTTTCCACCGGACAGAATATACAATGTGGATGAAACGGCTCTAAGCATTGTGCAGAGCAAAGTTCCCCATGTTGTTGGAAGAAAGAGAAGGCAACAAGTAGTAGCAATCTCTTCCACAGAGAATGGATCCCTTGTGACCATTGTCACCTGCAATGAGTGCTGCAGGAAACTTTGTCCCACCTATGTTAATATTCCCACGGAAGAACAACAGCAGTCAGATAATAAGAGGTGCCCCACCTGGGTCCATTCTTGCATGCCATCCCTCTGGATGGATTCAAAGCCAGCTCTTCACAGACTGGTTTCACCATTTTCTGAGAAAGGTGAAGCCAACAGCAAAGTTACTGGTGCTTTTGATTCTGGATGGACATTACAGCCACTCAAGAAATCTGGATGTTATAAACCTCACACGTGAAAACAATGTGAGCATCTTGTGTCTGCTTCCTCATGCCTCCCACAAGATACAACTGCTGGACAGAACTTTCATGACTCCTTTGAAAGCCTATTACTCTGAGCAGGTACTCGTATGGACGAGGGAAATTGCACGTCCAGTAACAAACATGGACATCGCGGAACTATTTAGGAATGCCTACCTCAAGTGCCAGACAGGGGACATAGCTATAAATGGATTTAGGGTCACAGGAATATACCCGTTAAACCCTCATATTTTTACAGAAGCAGATTCCATTGCCAGCAATGAAGGGATGATTGAGGATTCACCCAAAGATCCAGTCAGTGAACCATCTGCAGGAGCCAAGGCTACTAAAAATGGAAAGGCTAATGTTGAAGTCGAGGCAGGAACTTTTTCGAACAGGTCTGGAATTACTCATTGGCAAATTTCACCCATTCCACAAATAAAGAAGAGGCCGGGCACCAGGGGAAGAAAAGCAGGTTCTTCAGCAGTTCTAACCTTGTCTACATACAAGAGATCTCTTGAGCCATCAACAATAGCAACAAATAAACCAAAGACCAAGAAGCAGAGGCTACCGAAGCCTCAGAACCAAATCATTTGATTCTGAGGATGATGTTTTTAACGTAAGAGATGATTCGTCCACGCTCAGTAGCATTCCGGACAACAGTGAATCCACTAATGAAGATGCTGATTGTCTATTTGCTCGGGTACATTTTCGCAGGACAAGGCAGGGGAAGAATGGGTAAAATGTCTAATGTGTGAAATGTGCGTGCACACTGAATGTGCAGGTTATGATAAAGGACGATATGTGTGTGACTTCTACAAGTGACATTACTTAAGAGTATGGAATTAATAACTGAAAATGTTATATTTCGTGTGTTTTCTTTTGCGTTATTACATTTTATAGTGTTTTCTTTGACAATAAATTATTAGATTCTCCATTATTTGTTTTAACTTTAACACACCTGATATGAATGGACTATTCCATATTAATACCCCATAATCTGAAGAGCCAAAAATGTCAAATTTTGTGTTGAGCTTAATTTAAAAATGTTCCTAATGTAGTATGTACCGTATTCGAAAATATATAAAACATTCAAATACATCCCAAAGTATGTGCTGCAGGCATTTTGTTTGTTTACTGTGAAAAAATGAGAAATTATGAACGAAAAGCAAAATGGTATTCCATATTTGTAACACTACCGCTAATGATTTTTAATTCCCCTTAGAGTTATCAGTCTGAGCAGTGTCGATTGTCTTCCCTAAATAATTTGGTGTAAAAGTTTGTTCTGCTGCTAATTTTATTTACCTATTATAATAAATTATTTTTATGCCATCTGGAACAAGGGTTGCCAACTGCCTTGTTTTCGACTGGATTGTTCGGTTCTAATGTGATTTGTTGGTGTGCGGTTCACTACATGCAACCAGACACAAAATGTCCGGTTATTAAGAAATTTTAAAAATTATGGGTTGGTTGCGGGGAGGAAGGAAGATTCCTCAATGGTTGATTGATGGTTTCCCAAATGTGTAGGAAGAAAACAAGGTCGCCGCGTCTGACTCCTTAATCTCCCATTCGCTGAACGTAATTCAACATTTCGTTCCATGTTCAAACATTTACGACAGTTAGTCGAAAATCCGATTATGGTTAAACAATTGGATTATTGTTTCAGGTACCTACACTCTGTCAAAGATGGAACCTCATACTCATTTTGTTCACAGAGAATTAAAGAATGAATACTGTTATTAATTTGTAGGTTACAAATAAATAATGAGTGAGTTAGCAAAGAAAATGCAGAAACTTACTGTAGCTCCATAGATGAGTGGTTGTCAACAGAAGGGTTCAAAACTTGGCTGCATAAGAAAAATGATTGCACCACATATTTTAAAATGTGTAAAATTACTTTACTCGCATAAAAGCAGGGAAATACGGGTTCTTCTGCAGAAGTATTTGTTATTTTCAAAACAATTATTTCCTCAAGTAAAAAATGAATTGCCACATAAATTTTACTTTTTGTAAGTTGAATTCCCCCACCTCCCCCCCCCCCCCTGCACAGCCAAATGTATGGTCGAGGATTTCTGAAAATTCGTGGAAATCTGAAAAGCTGGCAAGACTATAATGGAACTTTTTTTTATTATTGCTCATTTATCTGATTAAAGTTTTAAATAAAATTTATGTCATCCTTCTTTGAATTTAATGAGTTATTTTCTGGTGTTTATTTTATTTTTAGAAAATTTCTATTTCTCAATCACATTTTGGGGCATTCCAAATGATGTCACACATTGCCAGTGATGTCATTCATGAACTCAGATATGAAAATTCCATTTTAATAGTCTCAAATTAGCCACGTAGCAAGAGTTAGCAAATGCTATGGGCCCCATGCCTTCTGGGGGCCCTGCACCTTTTGGCGGCCGCAAGCCTTCTCGGGGCCCCTCCTTCTTCAAATTTGCAAAGGGCTCCACACTGTTTTAATATGACTCTGCGTTTTACACCCTTTAATCGTAATTTTAGCTTTACTATGTTGTTATATAATTACTCTACTTAATTTTGGCTGTCATTTTGTCATATTTTCAGTTTTCTAATCAGTATGCTACAATTTGCTGATGACATTGTCTTGTTAGCAGAGAGGGCTGAGGATATTGAGGAGTTACTGAATGGCATGAACAAAATACTGAAGGAAGATTTTGGACTGAATATAAATCAAAGCAAGACAAAAGTGATGAAATGTAGCAGAAATGATACCAATACTAGTGGATTAAATATAAAAATAGGATCAGATGCAACAGGAGAAGTAAGAGAATTCTGTTACTTGGGAAGTAAAATTACAACTGATGGCCGAAGCAGGAATGATGTTAAAAGCAGAATAGCACTAGCAAAAAGAGCCTTCATGAAAAAGAGAAATCTTTTACTTTCAAATATTGATCTAGGAATTAGAAAGAACTTTTTAAAACTCTTTGTGTGGAGCACAGCACTTTATGGTTTGGTTTAGTAGCGAAACATGGACTTTAGGAATACCGGAAATAAAGAAAATTGAAGCGTTTGAAATGTGGTGCTACAGAAGAATGCTGAGAATTAAGTGGACAGACAAAGTAAGAAATGAATTAGTTTTGGAAATGATGGGTGAGAAAAGAAGTTTGTAGAAGAAGCTTACAGAAAGAATAGACAGGCTGGTAGGTCATGTTTTGAGACATGCAGGATTGGTTAATTTGTTAGTGGAGGGAACAGTCGAAGGTAAGAACTGTAGAGGAAGACAGAGATTAGAATATATGAAGCAGATAATTGAGTATGTGGGCTGTAAGGGGTATGTAGAAATGAAGAGGTTAGCACAGGATAGGAAGGGATGGAGGATTGGATCAAACCAGTCAAAAGACTGACGACAGAAGGAAAAAAAATATATATATATATATATATTTTAATAGCTGACTTTCTTTATTACTCTAAAAAATATACTTACGTTTATTTTCTGACTGTTTTTCGCCAGGAAGTATTCCTACGTGCTGAAAACATGTTGTCATAGCTAATTGTATCTTATCTATTTAAATAGGTTTCTTCTCAATGTTACACTCCAGAAATTTATTGTTTTTGCACGAGACCTCGTTACAGATTGCATCATACTAACCACAAGGCAAATAAATACATTGCGAATTGCTCTACTGTATTTAATAAAAAAAAATTAGCATATAAATCTTTATCTTTCCATATAATACCTGTTACAATGTTTGCAATGTTTTCCGTATGGTTTAGTTTTTTTCAATTTTAGTTTTAATGTATTTATACGGTATCAGTTTTATTCTGACTTGAAGAGTTTTTTTAACATCAAGTTTATGCTAATATCATTTATTTACAATGTTAAAGCCTTTAAATTATCCCCCCCCCATTTTGGGTTTACAATCCTACAATCCTATGGCAAAATGAAGAGTGAAAACAGTATCTTAACACCATATTTTAATTTAATTGCAATAGAGTGCATGCTCTAGTGGCAATTTCCCTACACATCCATATTTTCCTTTCCTGTACCCACATGCTTTTGGATTCTATGAATTTCAAATCTAAAATTTTTTCAGAGATTTTTGTAACTTATTCATCATCTAGTTCATTCCAATCCCCAACTCCCTTACATATGAAAGAAAATCTTCCTATATTCTTATGCCTGAAATCTGGTGCGAGCTTGTTGTCATTTTCATAGTTCTCCTTCCATGCACCACTCCTAATTTTTCAACCAATATCTTTCCATGCCTCATCACCAGTGTATGCTCTTTATACTCCCATAACTCTCTTCATCACCCTCCCATCCTCCCATCTTCCAAAGAATCCCATTCCAGCTCCTTTATTATAGCGATTACTGATCGTGTTCTATGGTAATTTCCAGAGACAAACCTAGTAGCCCTTCTTTGCACCACTTCCAACTCTTGAATTTGATATCCAAATATCAGTTTCATACTACATCACCATATTCATGGAATTGCCTGATCAAAGTTGTCTACCCCAGTCGCCTTACTTCTTTGGTGTATCCCCTCATCACTCTCTCCAATAAGGAACTATCATATAATAATTATGTTTGTGATTTTCAGTTATTAAATATATTTTCATAAATACACCATTAGTGAAAATGTTTGAAGTGTATTATTCTTACAGACACTTAGAACAACAATTAGAATGTACTAAAAGATGTTTGTCACGTATTATAGGCAATAAATATCATATCTTGAAATAAAGTAGGTAAAAAAAAATCATGTAATGGAAAAGTAGCTGAATAAGAAATTTCCAGTGATACAAATGCTCTATCACAATTAAGCATTAGTAACAATAATGTCAATATAGTCTTGTGACTAGCCGAGTGAGCAGTGTGTTTTCACATGATATTTGAGTGATCAGAATCTCTGTCGGCATCTTCACCAGAAGATGGTGACAGAGATTCTGATTGCTGAAATATCATATGAAAATACTTTGCTCATTTGGCTAGTCACCCAAGAAGACCATATTAATTCTCAATGCCGAGAGAAAAGTCGATCTTATGTAACAATAGTCATATTTTTATCCTCATACCCACCATTTTCTTCACCCATCTCCTATTTTTCATTGTTCACCAAATTGCTTCTTTATAATTTCACTTGCTGTGTATGTTTTACATAAATTTTCAGACAAATCTAGCTCTCGTTTGCACCCCAACAAAATCATGTATTTATTCCCATATTGTATGTCCCATATTTTCTGATCATACTCCTTCAGTGGTCTTACCATGGTTTCATACCCTTGTTTCCCTGATACATCACCTATGAACTGTAACTATGCGCATTAGTCATAAGATACATGGAAGATTTTAAGTTTCATAACTCTAAGCTGAAAAGTGTTAATTTGAAATTTTCTAACTCCATGATAGGATAGACCTTGTCATTAAAATTTTTCACATATAACCTATCACCTATCTTTAACAAGGGCAAAATTGTATTTTTTTCATATATAAAATTAGACATTAAGTTATCTTCAATTTAAATACAGTGAGGTATACGTACCACAACTGTAGTATCATTCACAGCTTCTGTGAATGGTTCTGTTACTGTTGCATATGGATCTTCATAACATTCTGTATAGTTGGTCCAAGGCATCCAGGTGCTATTTTCAAAACAATATCTTGTTGCATTTTGCTGTAAACAAAATTTCTAGAAATCCATTTGTTTGCATTTATAATATAGGATTTTAAATTAATTTGGGATTACCTTGTGTTATCTGCAATATGCTCTAGGAAATAAGAATTATTACTTTTATTATCATGCCTCTCAATTTAGAACTCAAAATTTATATTATAGTTTCATATTTTCTTTTTTCGTGTAGAGCTTCTGCATCATTTCTAACCTGTCTTTCATTAAGTTATATTGCTACTGTATTATACCCAAGGATATAAACCAAATTACATATATCAATTAACTTTTCCAGTATAATGACTCTGCTCTATTTTTGATAAGCATTTCTTATATCACTACCCAGTTCACATAATTTCAACAAAATTAAATTTGTTAAAATAGTTAAGTATTCTGTATACAAGAATTTAAGAATGTTTTTAAATTTAATTAACACATGAACTGTTGCCAATTTTCCTGCACACACATTTTCCCCTTTCGTGCACTTTTGCCCTCTACAAATGTTAATTTTAAATTCTTTCAATGTTTTAGGTAGGTTATTCATCATTTCTGTTGATACTGATAATTTAATCAAATCCCTGGCCCCTCAACTAGGGGGGGGGGGGAATCCACCTTGTTATGCCTGAAATGGAGTGCCACTTTTTCATCTACAATTCACAACAGTGACTGTTATACCACACTTCCAAAATTTTCAGTATGGAGTTAATCAGCCATCTGTGTTGTGCTTATTATTTTTTTTAATAAAAAAATAATTTGCTATTCTTATCGTTATTAAATTTGTTTAAAATTTATCTTAATCAAAAAATTTAGTTTATAAAAGCAAAACTGCTTGCAGGTAACCAGTCCTAAAGAAAAATTTAGATAGGTACCAAATATAATTGAACTGGTATCATAGAACCATAAACTAAATGTAATTCCTGTTCTAAAGTTTGACAGTTACAACTGAAATACATTTATGTGGTTAGCAAGTATGCTGACAGTAAATAGTGAATTTAAATATCATGTTTTTCCTGATTAAATATATCATCAGTTTAAAAATTAATTCTTTCATTTAATTCTTATATAACTACAGACAAAAAATTTTCTTTTATGTTTTAAATATTAAAATATTTATGTTTGTTCATATCAAAGCAATTTACTTTTGAGTCTGAATATATGTATCGATTTTTTTGAGAGTTTATTGTTAGTGTTCACAAAAGCTACCACTGAAAACATATGCCTTTGACTATATAAAAACAGACAACTTGACAAATGAAGTGTCTGTAAACATAATTCTTTATTCATCTGTAAGCTACAAAGTAATTACTATACCTGTGGATCAAAGCCAAAGAAATATCCTGGACAACTTTGAACTTGTATTTCTCCTGGTTGTGTTTCTGGCCAACATAGGATTGAGTCCCATGTTGGATTACATACACCTGTAAAATAACAATTATAATAGTAATAAAATCTGTGGATGGGAGATGATATATTGTGAAGTGGAATGAAAGGCACTAAGTAGCAAAAAGGAATTAAAATTAAGGTAGGGATATGAGCCACCACTTACCATTAGACGACGGATTCACTCAAAACAAAATCACAAATGATATAGATATTTTAGGGTCTAGCCTTTTGTCAATAGGAGAACATTATGGGGGTTGGTGTTGTGGGAGAAAGGCTGTTGGCCAGGAAAATGGTGAGGGGAAATTCAAACTGAGGGCAAGTAGAGGGGCAGCGATTCAGAGCTAATGCCTGAGCATAGATAAATATTAAAACTGGTCTCTGGTAGGTGGAAGAGCAAAATAATATAATAAAATATAAATAAGAAAATTTATATACATATAAATTAAAATAAAGTTAAATAAAAGGCTATGAAGTATATATATACATATATATAATGTTCTCCTGTTGATAAAGGGCTCGTCCCAAAAATTTCTTTGTCAGTTTGGTTTTTTGACTTTTCTGTGTGTTTGTGCCCCACATTCATTACCTTAAGGTAAGTGGTGGCTCTTTCCCTATCCTAATTTAATTCTTTTTTGCTACTTAGTGCCTTTGATTTCTTTGTTTACTATATATATATAATGCTGGGTGTTATAGACAATCACAAAACACTGTAATTATATGGCATATACCCTTCATCAGCAGGAGAAAGTGTAAGAGATGGTTTCCAACTTTAAACGTACATCAGCATTTGTTGGAGGATACCAGGTAATGTATGGTTACTACACAGTTATATGTCAGACATTAAATATGATCTTTTTGTAAACATTAGGTTCAAGTTCTTTTCAACAAACATGTTATAATCAATATTTTTAAATTGATTTTGACTGTGATCAGTGGCATAGCTAGGTCAACAAGGGCTCCAGTACAAAAAATTTATTTTGGGCCCTCAGGTCATATGGGCGACCTTTTTTTTTGCTTTGTGTTGCTGGTAGGGGCCCCTTGAGCTGAGGCTGTGGGCCCCTGAGTTGTGCTTGGGGATGAGGGGGCTCCCTGTGTCTCAGGTCATCCTCTGAACTGCACTTGGGGGCCCCTTGAGCCTAGGGGCCCCAGTGCACCACACCGACTAGTCCCATAGTAGCTACACCCCTGAGTGTGATGGTGAGCACAAGTTCCAGAGGTATATTTCATATACACCTTACTTTGCATTTCACAAATTTTCACTTTAAATTCCTTCATCATTTGAGATAAATTGTTCCCTGATTTACCCCTCCCCCAAACACACAAAATTACCCACTCCCTTATGTTTGAATTAACTCCTAGCTTATGGTAATGCTTATCTGATCCCTTTAAAGTACTACTCCTAATATTTATTCCCCTATTTCCTGCCTTCAAATGACTTCAACTCAGCTTCATTATTGCCGATCCCTTAAGGAACAATGCAAATAATATAGCTCGTCAATTTACGGATCATGCAATAATACTAGTAGGTCAACTTTCTTTATATTGACTGGACTAACCATATTCAAATTACTGGTGGCAGTGATAAAACAGCCAGTGAAATTATTCTTGACCTTTTCTCAGACCTTCATCCTGAGTTGCTCATCACTGAACCAACACGGTACCTCAATGGTAACAAAAACATTTGAGATATTCTTGTAACAAATAGACCTGAATTATTTACGGATATTTCTACCAACTCAAGAATAAGTGATCATAAAGCAGTAATTACAACAGCAAAATTAATAACAGAGTGTATATAGAAAAACAAATGCATCATTTACAGATTTCATAAGGCTTCAAAGGAGCGTTTTAGAGCATACCTGAGGGATAATTACCTTACCTTCAAAGTACCATGTGTGACTGTTGAAGAGATGTGGCATCGATTTATATATCTAGTCAGGGAGGTTTTGGGCACAAATATACTGACATCGGCAATCAAGGAAGGGAAGATCCCCTGTGGCATACACTTGAAGTTAAAAAGTTACTTAAAAAGCAAAGGAGGATACACACACACTCAGGGACTAGACACCTTAGTGATTTAGAAAAGTTAGATAAGGTAACAGCATGTGTTAAAAATGTGATGCGTGAGACCCGTAATGACTTCTGTTGCAATTCACTTTCCAAGAGCCTCGCTGAAAACTCAAATAAATTTTGGTCCTATGTTAAAAAAGCCAGTTGTAGTGGTAACAACATGCAAGCAATAATAAAAGACAGTTGTGAAGTAGATGACAGCCATGATAAGGCTACCATATTTAACACAGAATTTAAAAATTAATTCAAGGACAAAAATATGGAAAACATACTAATTTTTCCACATCGTGTGGCATTAGAAATGGATTCGATACAAATTGATAGTGCAGGTATTGTAAAGCATTAAAGCTCTTGAAGTAGTGGAATGCACCAGCTCTCAATAGTATACATGTTGTTGCAAAAAATTGAAAAAAAAAAGTTTTTTTTTTCAGCTTTGTGAAAAAAACATGAAAAAAACCCTAGCACCCTTGTTTTTATTCTAAATTTGTTTTTATTTTTCAAATAACAGTATATTTTATAAATTATAGTTTTATTTAAGGAACTTACATTTTACATGTGTCGTTTTAAATCTTATGAATCGTAAAATGTCTTACGTGCATTAGATTGGCTGTGTGTATGGAGAGTTACTCATCAAACTGCGATTTTGCATTCATCAGCTAAGTTTTTGTAGACTAAATTATTTTAAAATCTTTAATTATCATCTAAATTCTTAGGATTATTGCTAGCGAGAAAAATTATTTAAGATTACACCATAAATAACAGTTTTTAAATTTTTGCGTCATTGTTGTTAACATTATTGCTAGTTATTGCACATTTTACTGAATTAAATTTAGCGTAAGCTTGATAGTTAGATTAAGCATAATACTATAGCACAGGTAAAAATAGTAGTTTAAGTTATTTTGAAGTGTTAAATTTCTTATATACCGTAAGTTGAATCACTAGTTTGAATTTTGATTGTTAAAGTTTTTGTACTGTCCTATATTAAGGCTTTATTATTCTTAAAATAGAGCATTCTGGTAGCTCAGTGGCTAAGGCGCGTGCTTTCAAAACATTCACTACTCCTGCCCCGGGCACAAATCCCGGCAGGCGCAGGAATTTTGAGAGTTGTGTTTAATCATATGAGCTATGCCAGGATTCTCCGTCGTTTGGATTCCACATTAAACTGTAGGTCCTATCTCTGACACAATGGATTAGTATTCCTCCTTCGGGAGGATCCAACCAACCATCGGGTTGTGGACTAAGTTAAGTTTTTTAACTCTTTAAACTCCAGAAGCCTTCCCAAGATAAGCAGGAAGCTTTCTCATGGTAATGGGACTGTATCTTGGTTCTGAACATAATTTGAATTTCATCGTTGTTATTAAATATGTTTGTTGCATGGGGCTGAAATGTAAAATACTGTTTGCATGTTACCGACTCATTAAATTCTACATTAGTATATAAGTTTGTCTTAGATTTTGACTAAGTCTTAAGTTTCAGGCTTAAAATAACACAGTTTCTTAATTAATTAGTTCCGGAATAGTAATAAAATCAACTGGAAATAAAAAATAATTAACATAAGTATTCATATGTAGCATTTAGTTATTCACATTAGGTTAATATAATATCATTATTTTAAGTTCGACTATCGATATCGAAATCAAGTTTACGAAAACAAAAACGTGCGTTCTAATAATTAACCTGTTCTGCCTGAAATTTAATTGTATTTAATTGCCATCTAATATCTATATATATAAAAAAAAAACTTCATACCTTACCTTTTTTAAAAAGCTTTCATAAGTAACAAATTAGTTGTTATCCACATTAGCATTAAATAATATTGACCTTCCATCTTAAGTTTGTTTCGAAATTCATTAGCTTACGTTTTATTCATTGGTTCTTAAGTGGTTTAGTTACCTATTCATTGTTCATAAAACTTCAATCAAATTATATATATATATTCAACTGTTAGTCGAGTATAGCGCCTATAATATTTAGTAAAAAATGTTTAAAAAATACAGTTAAAACATTATAAGAATACTTTATCAAATAAATTTAAGGTTTGTTTAAAAGATGGTTGAAGAGTGTGGGAAAATCATGACTGGAAACTGTGGCGCCTGTTGTAGATACATTGCGAAGGGAATGGGTTGTAGTTGGTGTAAGAAGTGGTTTCACTGGGCATGTGGGGTAGAGGAACAGGGGAAATAAATGAGGCTCTGCCATGGTTTTGATCACTTTGTCTTAGGGATGATAGGATGTGGGAGATGGGTGAAATGATTAGGGAGTTGTGTGAATGGATCAGGGTTCTTGAGGCTCGTGCTGTAAAGGCTCAGCCTCTGCAGGCATGGCTTGTGGTGGCCTCGCCTGTGGAGGTTCAGCCTGTGGGGGCTCAACCTGTGGAAGCTCAACCTGTGGAAGTCCAGCCTGTGGAGGCTCAGACTGCACAGTCACAGCCTGTGGGGGCTTAGCTTGTCGGGGCTCATACTGTAGAGGCAGAAAGTAGAGATAGTGGGTCGGAGGAAGTTGGGAAGGATGGGTGGGAGCTGGTAACAGGTCGTAGGAGAAACATGGTTAACAGGATGAACAAGTCAGACACTTCAGTAATTGTGGGAAAAATAGGTTTGACCTGTTGCCAGAGTCAGGAGGAGAAGAGCCTCATGTAGATGTAGGAGTAGGTAAGATGCAGCAGACCTTTAGGAATAAGGGCGCGCAGGGCACCAATAGGAAAACAAGGGTTCTGCTGCTAGGTAGTAGCCATGGGAGAAGTGTAGGCCCTCTTCTGCAGGATCAGTTAGGTACACGATACCAGGTCACAAGTTTATTTCAAACCTAGTGCAACATTAGGTCAGGTAATAAAGGATATATGCTCACTATGTAGGAGTTTCACTAAGGATGATAGAGTAGTGATAGTGGGAGGCAAGAAATAGTATTGATAGAAACGCGAGTTATACAATAGAGAGTGACCTGAGGAAGGTGGTGAAGGAGGCACAGCATACCAGGGTGGAGTTCATGCAGGTCCTAAGTCGCCATGACCGGCCACAATTGAATTATGCTGTGAGGCGTGTTAATGTGGAAATGGAAGTGCTGCTTGGGAAAGGCATTAGTTCGGTTTTGCAGGTTGTGCCTGTGAACACCATTGGTAGGTGGGGTTTCACTATGCATGGCCGACACCTAAATAGAAGGGGGACGGGAGTACTTTCTGAGTTGTTAGCTAAAGCAGTGAGGGAGCCCATTTCCAGTGATGATGGAGTCAGGACTGTGCCTTTTTTAGGTTAGGGGCTGCTGGTGAAGGGACAAAAATAGATTACTAAAGTGATACTGATTACAGATTCACGATGGGAAAAGTCACAGTTGTTAAAGAAATAGATGAAGTGGCTGAAACAATAACTGATGGGGGTAAAACTGATAAAGAGAAGATAAATTCTGAAAATGTAAAGCCAGTAGTAAGGGTGTTAATGGTAAACTATAGAAGAATAATGAACAAAGTAATCGAATTTGAAAACTTAATAGAAATACATGAACCACAAGTAATAATTGGAGTAGAGAGTTGGTTAAAAGAAGAAGTACTAGACAGTGAGGCTTTTCCTGATGGTGTACCGCAGAGATAGAGAAGTAATTGGTGGAGGAGTTAACATACTAGTTAGCAAGAACTACCACAGTTCACTGGGGTTCATAGATCAAGACCATGAGTTACTTGGGGTATATTTCTGGGGTAATAAAAATGAAAAAATCAGAGTGGAAGAATTACAGAAGAAGGTGAGGCTCTTGGGGAGAAATTAAATTCATACTCATATTTCAGAGGTGAGAATAGAATGATCATCATTGGTAGGGATTTATATTTACCAGGTGTAAACTGGGAAGGAAATAAGATAAATAACACAAGGAAACAAAGATTTGCAAATATCTTAGTAAGGGAAGGAGGATTTACACAAGTGGTTGAGCAAAACACTAGGGAACAAAATATTTTGGATATGCAGTTCTGATGGATATTAGAGGATTCAGTAAACCAGCAACCAAAATTGAAGGGGGAAATAGGTACAATTATAAAAGAACACAGGTTTCAAATTTGAAGAGATATTTCAGAGAACAATTCAGCAAATGGAAGGAAGGCACAAGTACAGTAGAGTCAAGGTGGGAAGAGTTCAAGGAGATAATAGGGAAAGAAAAATTTATCCCAAGACGGAAATTAAGAGAAGTAGAGAACCTATGTACTATAATAGGGAAGTGAGGAGGTTAAAGAAGTTGGTAAGAAGAGAACATAACAGAATTAAGAGACAGCAGGGTAGTTCGGAATATTTAAAACAACTGAACAAGAACTTAATAATAGCAAAGAAAGTGGCTAAAGATGGGTTTATTCCAGTGCAGCAGAACTACTAACTGATGCATCTAGAAATTTCTATGGCTATGTTAGAAAACTGAGGGGAAGGGAGGGTGTTGAGACACTTATAGATAAGGATGGAGGAGAAGTTACTGAGGATTTAAAAAAGGCAGAGATTTTAAGTAACTGGTTTAGTGAGAGCTTTGGAGACAATGAATCAGAGATGGGAGGGTCTAATTCGGAAAAAAGCTTAACAACACAAATAGAAATGAAGATATCAAAAATTTTAAATATATCCTGAGGAAATCATGAATAAAATAAGAAAGCTGAAAAAACATGAAGGGGCTGGTGTAGATAATATTACTACAGATATCTTAAAGATAGCCAGATGTGACATTGTACCTTATCTTGAAATATTATTTAAATTGAGTCTGGATACTTGCTGCTTACCACAGGATTGGAAAAGTGCAATAGTAGTACCAGTAAATAAAGGAGGGGTGAGAAATAGAGTTGAGAATTACAGGCCAATCAGTGGTAGGTAAATTAATGGAAAGATTGATATGCAACCACATCAGAAATATATGTGAAGAACATAAGTGGTTTTCAAGCAGGCAACATGGGTTCAGGCAAGGATATTCATGTGAATCTCATTTGGTGGGATATATGCAAGATATTTCTGATGAAATGGACAAGGGAGGCTAAATTGATAGTGAAGCACTAGATCTGTGAAAGGCGTTTGATAGAGTGAGACAAAAAATGATAGTAAAAAAGGGAAAAACTATTGGAGTGGATGAAAAAGTGATTTGCTGGGTAGAAGAATTTTTAAAAGATAGAAAACAGAAAGTTAGGCTAGGAAATGTAGTATCAAAAGAAGTGAAAGTAAAAATTGGAGTGCAACAGGGTAGCATATTGGGACCATTGCTATTCATTGTTATAATGAATAATTGTGTTGGTTGTTTACTATCTGAAGTTAGATTGTTTGCAGATGACATAATGCTATATAAAAGAACAAAAACGATAGAGGCTTGTAAACAGTTGCAGTTCTGGACAGGATATCTAGTTGGGTTGGTAAACATGGGATGAAGATAAATGCAAAGAAGTGTCAGCTTATTAGATACACAAATAAAAAACAAAAGGTTAATTATGACTATAAGGTGGGGAAAGAATTGCTTGCTGAAGACTTGAAATGTAAATATCTTGGCATTACTTTTGATAACAAGCTTAACTGGGCAGGACACAATGGACAGGTGGTAGGATAAGGTTTCAAGATTCTTCACTTGTGTGGAGAGAGTGATGAGTGGATGTATGAGAGAAGTAAAGGAATTGGGTTTCAAAACTTTGGTCAGACCATTGCTCGAATATGGCAGTGTAGTATGGGACCCTCATTTTGCGTATCAAATACAATAGTTGGAGAGGGTGCAAAAAAGAACTGCAAGTTTTTTTTTCTGGAAATTATTGCAGAATGCAATCAGTGACGGATATGATAAAGGAGCTGAAATGGGATTCATTGCAAGACATGAGGAGGATGAGGAGGGACATGGGAGTGTACAGGGCATATACTGGCAAAGAAGCATGGAAAGATATTGGAGTAGGTATGAAAAGTAGTGCATGGAAGGGAAAAGATGACCATGACCACAAGCTGTCACTCGATTTCAGGCACAAGGGTGTGGGAAGATTCTCTTTTTTAGGTAAGGGTGTCAGGGATAGGAATGAATTACCATGTGAAATGATGAATAAGTAAAAAAAAATGTCCAAAGAATTAAATGTTAAATTTGTAGAGGGCAAATGTAGGTGGCTGCAGGATAGGGGGAAGAAGGGGGTGTAGGGAAATTGCCACCAGAGCCTGTGCTCCATTGCAATTAAAAATCAAATTAAATTTTAAAAAAATGTATCTATGTAGGTAACATAATTTTATTCATCCTCTATGTCAGTACCACAATCACTAGTATCAGCTCCACCAACACTAGTTTGGTCTATGTTGGAATTTTCTGATTGTTCTTCTGTCTCCTCTAGATCCATAACTTCAGAAATAGTTACATTTTCTTTTACTGGTTGTTCTTGTATTGTACGCAAAAATTTTGAGATTGAAATTTTAATTTGTGAGCACACTGTGCATAAAGACTGTGCCGATAATTCTGTATTAAGGTCTTTTAAGTTTGAATTTAAATCTATTATCATACAAAATAGGAGCTATATTTCTTTTTCAATCGTTGGTTTATACCAGCGGTTGCTAGGGAACGATTCATAATTACTGACAATTTAATGACTCAGTATCACAATATGCTGAGAGTTTAACAAGTAAACGAATATAAGGAAATCACAATAAATAATAAAAAGAGGCAAAAAACCGTAGATAAATTTAAAATTCCAAATTTTTTTTTGAAAAGATCCGTAGGTCTACAGATAAATTCGTAGGGCAGGGCTGGCAAATAGCGAGTATCAATCCCATCAACGGGGAATGAGGATTCCTTCTCGTGCTACCCAGCCTCTTCGGGAAGTCTCTGTTCGTAAAAGAAAACTTCAGTCAATGTTGCCAATATTTTCGATTTTTTTTTTTACTGAAACAGAAAAATATAGTAGATTTAAAAATTAAGGTAAGTACTTAGTATAAACTCTAAAACTGTCATATTAAACGATAAATGCCTTACACATTAGAGATTTAGTAGTTATAAAGAAAAAGTGTCCCAGAAGAAAAACGTGTTTTTTTTCCTCATGGTTTTTTTTCCTCATGGTTTTTTTTCGTGTTTTTTTTTTCCAAGTCAGAAAAAAAATCTGTTTTTTTTTTTTAACACTAGGTATAGGCCCCTACCAGTGCAAGTATTTTTAGAGTAAATGGAGGAAGTAGGACAATGTTTGTCTGATACATTTTGTAAATCTTTAGAAGAGATAAAAATACCTTCTGAATGGAAAATTACCCAGGTAATTCCTGTTTTCAAGAAAGGTGATCAGAAGGATTCTAGGAATTATTGACCCATATTGTTAACATCTGTTTGCATTAGAATTTTGGATTGTGTTATATGTCCTTACATCATGAAGTTTCTAGGTGAAAATAATCAACATGGATTTGGAAGAAAAGATTGTATGAAACACAATTGACCCTCTTTTCTCATGACATAATAAAAGTTATTGATACAGGTTCACAAGTTGATGCAATTTTCTTGGATTATCATAAAGCTTTGGACTCCGTGCCACAGAAATGACTTTTAGTGAAAATTTTAGAGTACGTTATATCAAATCAGATTTGTGAATGGATACAAGATTTTTCAACTGGTTGCTCACATTGCTGACAAGGAAGCTTCTTCTAATATAGATGTTACTTGCTGATGATGCAGTTATATATAAGGAAGTAACGTTCTCTGGCAATTGCTTAGAAATTCAGTGTGATCTGGATTTTATTTCGGAATGGTGGTGTAAATGGCAACTTACACTAAACTGCATAAAGTGCAAAGCAATGTGCATAACTAATAAAATAAATCAGTTTGTTCATGAGTGCGCATCCTTAGTTACAGCAACCCTGTAATGAGTTTGTGTGGAGTAATTTGCTCAATTAGGAGAATCGCTCTCAAATGAGCACTAACTGAACAGCTCAGTTTTTGACATGGTTGATTGTTTTAAGTATTTGAGGGTAATAGTACAAAACAAAATGATATAACTTACATTGTGGGTAAAGCTAATGTTAAGATTCATAGGTCGTATTTTGAAGAACAGCAATGCTCATACTAAGGAAATAGTTTATAAAACTCTCATGTGTCCACATTTGGATTAGTGTTGTGGAGTTTGGAATCCTTATCGCAAGGGATTGATTGACACATTAGAGAAAATAAAAAGTAGAGTTGCTCGATTTATGACTGCTTGCTACAAATGAAATATACCCTCTCCATGCACAGCCTTCTGAAATTTTCTAAATCGAGTTCTTTCCGAAGCTTACCATTATTTTGTCCAATGTATATTTAATTCAGTATTTTACTCTTTTGTGATTCTACCCGTCATTTGAATTAACCGATCAGGCCCCTTCTCTTTTGTTTTGCTATTTAAACCTATTTACCATAGAACATGATCAGTAACTGGTATGATAAAGGACCTGGAATGGGATTGATTGGAATATAGGGTGAAGGTGAAGAGAGTAATAGGAGTGTACAAGACATATGTTGGTGAAGAGGCAGGGAAAGATATTGGTGTAAGAATTAAGAGTAGTGCATGAAGGAATAGGACAACCAAGAGCACAAGCTGGCACTCAATTTCAGGCAGAAGGGTGTGCAAGATTTTCTTTTGTAGGTAAGGGTGTGAAAATAAATGGAGAATAATTTCCCAAAATCTCTGATTCAAAAATTTGTAGAGGGTGAAACTATATGGGTACAGGAATGGCAAAAATGGGTGTCTAGGGAAACTGCCAGTAGAGTGCTCATTGCATCACAATTAAATTAATTGTTGGTGAAAATAATTTGAAATTTAACATAAATAAAAGTGAATTTGTGGATATGACAAGAAAGAAGGCAGGGTAACCAGAGGAAATGTTATGGTGAGAGAACAGCTGAAGAAGGTGAATTGTTTCAAATACTGTGAAGAGCTGTAGAGAAAGTGGAAGGCACAATCATGGAATAAGTGGAAGAGAGATGCAGGCAGACATATTGTTTAAGAAGTATAAGAATGCTTATATGCAAGAAGTACATGCCACAACAAAGCAAGGAAGTAACTTATCATACTTCTTAGGTATTTATTCTCACATCGGTGCCAAAACCTGGTCATTGAAGAAGTTGGATACTATTCATATTCAATTGAGTGAAATGAAATTTCTAGGAAGCAAAAGAGGAGTTACAATATAGGATAAGATAAAGAATTAAATGAGTAAGTACATAGTAGAAGAGAAATTCCTGCAGGAAGGACTGATAAGCCAAGTCTAAGATGAGTTGGATGTGTTAAGAGAATGGAGGAGCAGGGGGTACCAAGAAAATTACTCAAAATGAAGATACAATGTAAATGGCCCAGAAATTGTAAACAGTTTAACAGCAGACCTCAAAACTATAAGCAACTATTTTAAGAAATGGTGTCTCGTACCCAGTTCCAGCAAGACGGAAACTAGTATCTTCTATCTTAACAGCCGGGTGGCGAATCTCTCGCTTGACTTTCTTCTTGATGGCACTCCCCTCTGACACAAACCCCTTTCCAAAGTATTTGGGAGTCATAATGGATCACACCTTGTTGTGCAATAAATATCTAAACAACCTTGCAGCAAAACTAAGAATAAAAAATAATATTCTGCAGAAGTTAACTGGCACCTCCTGGGGAGCATCCACCTCCATACTTTGCACATTAGGACTGAGCCTTGTGTATTCTGCAACTGAGTACTGGTCATCTGTCCGGATGAATAGCACCCACACCAAAAACATTGTCTTGAACCAAACAATGCTGATAATTGGAGTTTATAGATCTCCAAATGGAGATATTAACTCCTTCTATAGATTGTTTTCAAAACTTTTAAACGAAATCACTGTTCTATATCAAAACATTATAATAGCAGGGGATTTAAACATTGATGGCCTCTCACAGGACAGATGGGTTGAAATGTTCAATGATACCATTGATGCATATGGCTTAACTAATTTAATCACAGTGCCCACTAGGGAAACAAGCAGTTCGAAGACTCAGCTGGACTACATAATCTCAAACATTTCGAGCGATATTTGCAGAAGTTCTGTTGTAGAAAATTTTGTTGCTGATCACTATGGTCAGGAATTATTTATCAATTATTACCATGGAAAAAATAAAATAAGCAAAGAAATATCTGAATCAGGTAGAAGCATGTCCAAAAAAAATATTACTAAACTTATAGAAGAACTCAAAAAATTCAACTGGGGTAAGATAAAATATATGAAAGATGTAAACAATGCCTGGGAAATCTTTTGTACAAACTTCAGTAGGTGTCTTGAACTGTCTTGTCCCTTAGTAAAAAGAGTTTTAAAAACTAATAATGGAGTCAAAATTCCTTTAACAGTTTCATGTCTAAAGATGAAGCGTGAGATGATGGATGCTTTTCTTTTGTATAAGCAGACAGGTCTCAGTTTTTACAAACAGAGGTACAAAAAATACAAATTAGAATATTTCAATAAAATAAAAACTTGTAAGGCAGAATACTATGAAAAAAGAATTTTAGAATCTTGTAATCTATCAAAAGAAGTCTGGAAAATTGCAAAAGATATATCTGGACTTAACAAATGCACTAGTAATGTTCATGATATCTCTTCAATAAGATTAAATAACTGTGTTTTAAATGACCCTGAGAAGGTAGCCATTGCTTTCAATGAGTATTTTTCTGGTTTCCCTCCTCCCAATGCAAGCACAAATAGTATGAAAACAAACAATTATGGTGGTTCAATTAACTCTACAACCCCCAGGAAGTTGCCCAAATGTGATAAAACAATTTTCCTTAAACCGGTAACAGAAAATGAAGTTAGTTCCATAATAAGGAAATTAAAAAACAAACGTAGCTGTGGCTATGATGATATTTCACCATGGCTACTTAAACAGTGTTTTGCACCTATTCTTACCATCATAACTCATTTAGTAAATATGTCACTTACTACAGGTGAATTCCCCAATATCCTAAAAATATCAGTTATCAAGCCACTTTTTAAGAAAGGCGATAGACAATTATTGAGTAATTATAGACCTATTGCTCTCATTTCCACGTTTAGTAAAATACTAGAATATGTGATTTCTGCTCGAATAACAAAGTTTTTGGAAACAAATAACTTAATTAATAATAGACAATTTGGTTTTAGGAAGGGACTATCAACAGTTAGTGCAATAACAGAATTTATAGAAAGCCTTCTTGAAAACCTCGATAATAATAAACATTCAGCAGCAGTTTTTATGGATTTATCAAAAGCATTTGATACAGTGGATCATACCATATTGCTAGAAAAAATCAAGATGTATGGTATCAGGGGAATAACCTCTGATTTATTAAAATCATATCTGAGTAATAGGTGGCAGCAGACTGAAATACTTCAAAAAACAGCAGAGGAACACATAAAATTCAAATCGAAAAAATGCTTAGTCAAAAGAGGGGTACCACAAGGATCTATTCTGGGCCCACTCCTTTTCATCCTTTATGTCAATGATATACCTCAACAGGACAATAGCTGTACTATTTCTTATGCCGATGATACTACAGTCTTAACCTCAGATACGAATAATACGAGTTTACTTAAAAGTATGCAATTTAAAATTGATGATATTTACCATTACTGCATGAACAATATGTTGAGTCTAAATCCCTCAAAAACTGTTTACATCTTATTTAAGAAACCATACAAACTTGAACTAGGTAAAGACCTTACATGTGGTGATGAAAATATTCTACAGGTAACATCCGCTAAATTCCTAGGTATCACAGTAGATTCCAACCTGTCATGGGAGGAACATATTAATGAAACCTGTAAAAAGGTAAACAAAAATTCCTTTGTATTAAAAAGATTATCTCATTACCTCAGGAAAGACTTTAAGCTGACAGTGTATTATGGATTGATACACTCAATCTTAACTTACGGCATCGAAATATGGGGAGCAGCCGCACACTGCTTCATGGACAGGTTATTTAAGGTACAGAAAAGAGTTATTAGATTTATATTCAGTATAGGACAGAGAGATTCATGTAGGTCCATTTTCCAGCAGAATAAAATATTAACACTTTATGCCTTGTACATTTTTAAAGTAATACTCTTGGTGGTAAACAGCCCAGACAAAACAGTAACCAACCGTAGCATTCATAACCATGGTACAAGAGGTGAAGATAACTATTTTCAAATGAGAGTAAACAAAACTTTGCAGAACAAGATCCACTTAAGAAAGGGGTAATATTTTACAACAAACTCCCCAAGGAAATAAAGTTGCTAAAAGGAGCTAAATTTAAAAGTGAACTGAAAACATACTTAGCTAATAAAGTGTTATATTCCATAAAAGAATTCTGATGTAGTATTCAATTTATGTTGTCTTATGTGTAGAACTACTATTAGAATGCTATGTGTGTAACTAGTTTTAGAATGATATATATGTAAATAATGTGAAATGTAATTTAGACATAGTAATGATGTTAATTGTAAAGAACATTTGTATAGTTATATACTTTGACTTGTCCAATTCTGTACAAACTACAGGCACTGGAAATAAACCAATTTCAATTCAATTTCAATTTCAATTAGTGGATTTATCAAGTCCACTCCACTGTACTGGCTATCTGTTTGAGTAACATCGAACAGTTCAAATTTACTTCGCGATACATGATGTTGCTAACTTAGGATAAAATGATGTATCAATGTGCGTGTGATTGAGGATTTGAATTTGTAGCGCCAATATTAGCGGAGATTGTGGTTAGGTTGAAATTCAGCCTTGACCATAATGGAAACTGAACCTTTTTGTCACAGCCAATGGCACGAGGAATTTAGTTATCAGTTATTTAAGCAACTTTCATAAGCACTAAGTCATGGATCGCGACGTAAACTACTACCCATCGAACCGCATACTATAAGACGACACTTTCAGCTAATTGACCAATAACCTGGATCTCCCCATCCACGACAACATGGAAACCCAATTTCACAGACTTAGCATAAAAACTGCATAAAAACTGCAAAACAGATTATATCTAACAATTTTAATGGGGGAGGAGCATGGAGATTGGAGTGATGGAGATTGGAGTGGATAGCCTCAGCCCCACCAGAATGGCACTCCCTGTTCAACAATCAATAGGCACTAAAGGGACCCGACCTTCCCCGTAAGACCTGGGCTGCTCTCAACAGAGTTAGGTCTGGCCATAGCAGATCTGCTTTATCTCTTTACACGTGGGGGGATGAAAGATTTACCGAATTGTGACTATGGTGATGAAGAACAAACAATCCGTCACGTGACCTTCGATTGCCCACTTCGAGCCTTCAGGGGATCACTGAAGGACTTCATAGATATTTAAAGTGAAGCATTACATTGGCTGCACTATATCGATTTTGAAATTTAACAAAAATTTAATGTTACATTTTATTAGTATGTATCAATCGTACATGTTGTATTATTGATTGTGTGCTATGGCCATATGATAAATAAATAAATAAATGACCCAGAAGAATAGTAAGGATTAGATGGCTGAGAGGATTGGAGGAGCTGTGTTGAAGAGAGGAGAGAACTGGACTAATAGAATTTTGGCGGGAAGAGAGAGAGAGAGAGAGAAAAAAAAATAATTGCAGAGGTTTGTGTGAAAAGCAGATCTGGCCAGTTGCGGGAAACTCTGCATCATGACGAACTCTCTGTGTATCTATTTTCCTAAGATTGTACTTTTTGTCACACACATTATCAGATACTTGTTCAATTTGTTAAAAATATTTCTGGGTACTTTGTATTTGATATCATAATAAAGATAATTATAGTGGAAAATTTGCAAAACCAGTTCAGCATTTATAACTATTTTTGCTTTAGACAAGAAGCCATAATCATTGTTTTATTCATGGACTTTCAAGTTGCAATGCAGTGACCACATTTTTAATTTATGGATGTCCTTTTAAAATAAATATTAAGTATCCTCTATTATCATCAGGTTTACAGCAAATGAAAGCACATTAATAGATTTCTCTTGTTCCAAGTTAGTTAATTCCTTGTTTAGACTTCTTGGACTTTATTTATGTGTTTAAATTATTGTGGCTTTATTGAATTCAAAGGTCACAACAACACTGACTAACATACAACTGTGAAGTGTGTGTTATTAAACTGCCTATATCTCTCATATGGTCTCTGTGTTGTTTTAATGTTTCTGTCAAGAAGAATGTTTAACTTAGAATTCAGTACCTTCCAATTGTTGACAGGTTTTATGATTTACAACAGTAGTGATAATTATGGTTTAATTTTCAAAACTCATTTAGTATTGCTAGCTCTCATCTTGAATGACACAAATATATGTATCCTATCCATGAAAATAGAAAGAAGCTTTTATTGACTAAAGTTAATAGCAGTCTATAAAGAAATCCTGCATGAACAGAGCATTCTACTATAACACTAATTTATTTCTGATCAGAAAGAATTAGAAATTCACAGATAAATAAACTGTTTTCCAAGATATACTGATTTTCATTTCATTCAATGTTGTTATTGATTTATTCTCTGACATCTGTCAGTTAGCAACAGAAAATTCATGTTTTTATATCAGAAAGAAAGGTCAGACAATCTTTATTTTCTTATGGTTTTGACTTTTGCTTTCATATTTCAAACTTATATTAATTTGAAAACTATGTTTTCTTTCTAACCAACCAGATAAATGATGTTGCTGAACCACTTTATTTACAGAAATCTACTGAAAATATATGAACAGATGTAGTCTTACCTGATTTGTTAAATGATGCCGCAAGTGCTGAACATTCCTTTTCCTTTATACTTAATACTCTTCTTTGTTCCTCCATGCCTTTTAATACAGCCTATGGATTAAAACAAATCATATTAGCTTTTCTAAAAAAATATATGGACTTTGTATTATCAGCAGCATCAGTTTATATTAACAGTGCTCAAAAATAATTCTGTTTGATTCCAGAATTTAGAAAGGAAATCATTATGATACAAAAACATAATTACTGTAAAGTTACATGTGACATTTTTCATTTATTTAAAGCAAATTGGTTGGGGAAACAGTTATGCTGTCAAGTGTATACCGCTGAACTAATGGATGGAAGATATATTAAATGTGAAAAATTTAAATTGTTCTGGAAAGTGCTAAGAAGAGTGTGTAATGGGAGTATTAGGAAGCCGAGTGGGTAGGAGTAAAGTTGTAAAAAAAAAAAAAAGGTTTATTTCTGGCTTGAAAAAAAAAAATGAAAAAAACTATGAAAAAATATATTTTTTTTTTCTGGGACACATTTTTTTCATAACTACTAAATCTCAAATTTGTAAGGCATTTATTGTTTAATATGACTGGGTTAGAGTTTATTCTAAGTACTTATCTTAATTTTTAAATCTAACATATTTTTCTGGTTCAGTAGAAAAAAAGAATTACGAAAATATTGGCAACATTGACTGAAATTTTCTTTTATGAACAGGGACTTCCCGAAGAGGCTATGTTGGGCATGAAGGAATCCCCATTCCCTGTTGTTTGGATTGATACTCCCTATTTGAACTAGTACTGCCAGTCCTAAGAATTGATCTGTAGACCTAAAAAAAATAGGAATTTAAAATTTATCCACGGTTTTTTGCCTATTTTTATTACTTATTGTGCTTTCCTTATATTGATATACTTGTTAAACTCTCAGCGTATAGTGATACTGATTCATTAAATTGTCAGTAATTATGTATCGTTTCCTTGCAACCGTTGGCGTAAACCAACAATTTAAATGAATTAAAGCTCCTATTTTGTATATATTTAAATTCAAAGTTAAAAGACCGTAATACAGAACTATCGGTGCAGTCTTTATGCATAGTGTGTACTTTGCTCACAATTTAAAATTGCAATCTCAAAATCTTTTCCGTACAATTCAAGAACAACCAGTAAAAGAAAGTGTAACTACTTCTGAAGTTATGGATATAGAGGAGACAGAAGAATAAACAGAAAATTCCGACACCGACTGAACTAGTGTTGGTAGTGCTAATACTAGTGGATGTGGTACTGACAGAGGATGAATAAAATTATGTTACCTATATAGATACACTTATGAATCATTATGTAAAACGTTATATGATTCAGTAAGATTTAAAACACACTTGTAAAATGTAAGTTCCGTAAATGAAACTATAATTTATCAAATATATTGTTTTCTGAAGAAAAAAAAAAAAATTAGAAAAAAAACAACAAAGGTGATAGATTTTTTTTTCATGTTTTTTTTTCACAAAGCTGAAAAAATACATTTTTTTTTAATTTGCAACAAACACTAGGTAGGAGAGATGTAACAAACTATTTTGGTACACGTGACAGGCTAGCAGAGCGAGCGTTAGGTGGTAAGATAGGACAATATAAATCGGTGAGAATCAAAGAATAAAATGGAGAGTGGAGAGCCTTAGCGAAGAAATAAGCTTTGTTGTTCTAAGCAGAGAAGGAACCCACGATTGGCCAGATTGGCCCATGTGATGATTAGAGAGGTTACGATTGGCTGAAAGAAACAAGCGGCCTTGTTTTGTATGAACAGTAATATTCAAGTTGCGGGACAGTAGAAATGTACATTTCGGTAGGCAGTGAAATACACTGTGGAACCAAGTGTAGTGTTAACCTTGTCGTGCCCGCGATGTATCAAAACGAAGCAGAAGAACGTTAAAACTAATTGACTGTGAACAACTAATGTGTGAGACTTGAGCTGAAGTTAGGTGCAGGAAAGGGGAAAGGTGTGGTGGTGGAACGATTAGTGTTCAGCCCTCGCATCGGGAGGACGGCGGTTCGAATCCCCTCCGGGCATCCAGATTTGGGTTTCCATGGTTTCCCAAATCACTCCAGGAAAATGCCTCCTTCAAAAGGCCATGGCCGAATTCCTTCCCATTCCTTGCCCCCCATCCTTTCCCGCCTCTAAAGACCTAGCTGTTAAGAGACGTTAAGCAGTTAAAAAAAAAAAAAAAAAAAGGAAATGGGGAAGATTGGTGTGTAGGGAAATGCCACCGGAGAGTGTGTGCTCCATTGCAATTAAATTAAATTAAGATCCTAATTGCAAACGTGCAACTTTCGGATGAGAAGTTCATTGTTACATACAGACTTGTAATACGTACTCGGTACCGCCCAGAAGATTTTGGAGATGTTTAATAATCTGTTTTGGTACGGTATTCCAAGTTGATGATAAACGATTTGTAGAATCCTTTAGGAAAGAACACTTAATTAGAATTTCAGTAAATATTTTCCCATAAGGGAATGGCGGCTGTATTGACTTGTGAATGAAGCGGTATATCAATCGCTAATGTCAAAACCTTGTGTAATTCCTTCTAAGAAACATTTGAAGAGAAATCACAGGTTAACTTTTCCATAATCATGAACGGCGGACATTTTATTATTACACTGTTATGAAGTTGTGTAGCAGCCTCAAAGCAGTGTTCCCGTTGTTGTTGCTTTAGGGCGCGTCGACATCGAGGTCATTAGCGCTCCAGTGTTCCCACATGGCGACTGATGGTGAAAATCGTCATAATATTTTTAACCAAACAGACGAGTCATCAGATGATAGAAATATCACAAGTGGTGAGTGAGTATGCAGAATGAAAGGGCTAGTGTTAAATGTAAAAAATTCTGATTGTTATGCAACTTTACTTGGTTCGTTTAAGTAATTTGAAAATCCTTACTATTCGTTTAGTTTTGAATTTCAGGAATATTAAATCATCTTAAGTATTTACTGTGCGCAGTTGCCGAGTGTATGATGATTACAACTCCTTAACTACACCACGAAATGTTATCAACTCACCATTTAATAAGCGAAAATAACGATACACACTGTAAGATAAAAGTAGGATGTGGGTAATGATGAGGATTCAGACGGTATGTGATGTTATTTCAGGGATTACAAAATGGAGTCGTATTTACAAAGAACTTGAAAGTATGAGACCACTTATCAGTATGACGTTACATCAACTCTGGCCTGTATGCATTCACTGATTTGGTTCGGAAGGGTATCATAAAGTCGCTGTATTCTTCCCTGAGCTAGCAGTTCAGAGTGCTTGATATCTTGGATTCTGGCACTGGGACACAATTGATGACCGAGCTCGTCCCACACATGTTCTATCGGCGACAAATCTGGGGATCTTGCTTGTGACGGGAGTATTTCACTATCATGCAGACAGTTCCATGAGAAACGTGCCGTGTGTGGAAGTGCATTGGGACCCCGATACTGTAGCACGAAAGGTAACACATGAGTACGAAAGATGTCCGTGATGTACCGTTGTGCCGCCAGAGTTCCCTCAATCACTACCAGCCGTGACCTGAAGTCATACCTGATGGCTCCCCACACCATGACGCCAGGAGTGACACTACTGTGCATCTCCAAAAAATTGGAAGAATGGGACCTCTCTCCAGGTTACCACCATACTCGCCGCGATTGTCTTCCGAGGTAGTGTAGAACCTCGATTCATAGCTGAAAACAATGCAGCGCCATTTGTCAGCAGTCCGCATTTCCCAGTCTCGGCACTACTCCAAACACAACCATTCGTATTGGGACGGTAATTTCCTCATCCGGCTGCTGCTAGTATGCAACCTATGGTGCGGGATGACATGGAATATTGCAGGAATTCCATAGCTTGTTCTCAGATGGCAGGTGTAGATGTGAAAGGTTTACGATGTGCTTGGTGCGAAATACGGCGATCCTCCCTTGTGGTTATGACACATAGTCAACCGGAACCTTCCCGACGTGTATGTCTGCTCTCACGTTCCGTGCAGTCCAACATCAGTCCATTGTAACATCCGAATGTCCAACAATTCTGGACGTTTTATGATTCGACTAGCCAACCAAATGGATACATTGTAAAGGTCATTTTTTAAACAACATTTAGCTATCACAGTTTGGTGTAGTGACTTTCCCAAAGCACGACCTGGCCACAGCGCGTGTTTGGAATGTGCCGAAGTCGGTATTGAGTCTGGGCAACGGCCTGAGGAATTTGCTGGGCCGGCCGGGTCTACGACCGACGAAGTGCCGAGCCAGGTGGGTGACGCCGCAATCGGGGTTACCGTCGGGTGATCAATCTCGGACATTCGATCTCACGGGATCGCAACGGACGCATCGCCTACCGGCCGTCCCCCACCTACAAGCCAGTGCCCTCCGCCGGTAGTTTTAACCATCTTACGGTATAGCCGAGTGGACGGCGTCTCTTGGCTCGTTATCGCCCATGTATAACAACCTATACGAATAAACCAGTAATTCCAACCATTAATCCACGAGGAGTTCCACACAATCTATTAGCTCCAGCGACAGTCTGCTGAACCGTATGGCCGCTAGGCTTTACGGCATTCCCGGCCGGGCCCGAAGAGATCGTTGTAAGTGAGCCCAGGATCCTTCCCGCATAACTTCAGCTATCCAACTGTTCACGGGTGGCCCCGAGCACACGCCAGAGGGGCCATGACAACGTACGAAGTCGTATGCTGACAACGCTCACATGAGTGTGCAGCATCTCTGTCTTTCACAGTGATCACTCAACCTCTGATGCTGTTCACGTCGCTACATACGTTACCAGGACTGGAACAACACTAAACACACATGAACAAAACTAATGTACTTTAGAGGCCGTTTTACATCTCGCAGAGAAGTGGAACGCTAATCATTTACGTACCCACCGATATTGTGTGCGTTGTTGATTAAGGAGACAGGGGCTATAATCAAATGTCAAATTACTTCTAACAGGGAATAGATTTAAAGGAAAATTTCGTTCGGTGAAAAAGTAGGATTTTAAGGAAATCGCTAGCTGGGCAGAGTTCCATCATAATTAATAAAAATAATGATAACAACGACTAGGGTATTAGATTCTTCGCAGTTAGTAATAATTTACACCATAAAAATACATGACAGCTGATGTTGATTTACTGTTATTAACGCCTATGATATCCAAGCTTACGAGAAGTAACTTAGCTGAAGCATTTAACAAGTTTATTATAATTGTTCCAGTCTAAGATATCTCCACCTAGGACAATACAGCAAGTCAGCGATCGACGAGCACTTGTACACTCGTGACCACTGGGTTAACTTCAACAACATAACGATATTGGCTAGGATATCATATTTTTAGGATTCAATAGTCAAAGAAGTGATTGAAATTCAATTGGTCGATACCTTCAACAGAGATATTGGGCTATGTCTCAGCGCGGCATGAAAACCAGCCTTGGCAACTCTACGCAGAGAGCGTGGGGAGAGTGGCTCCTGGAGCTATCAGGGTGGCGAAATATACATGTACTAGGACCCAAAGAAGCCACTCATATTCCCCACGACAGGCGTCGACAAGGGGACGTCCTCGACGTGGCCGTTGTCAAAGACATCGCCCGACGCATTCAACTACAGACTGTAAATGATCTACCCTCCGATCACCAGCCAGTCCTCCTTAAACTAAAGAATTGGAGCTCATCACTCACGGCAGAAAAAAAATCCAAGCCCACGAACTGGGACTACTTCACCAGGATCGTACACAACAAAATCAACCCAAATTTCAACGTCACCTCAGTAGATAGGATAGACCAGGCCATACACCATTTCGACAGAGTGGTGACGGAGGCTGACAAGCGGTCCTCCACAACAACAACACACAGACCCACAGCTTACGCCGAACTACCGAGCAACTGCGGTATCTCAAAAACGCGTCGAGGAAACTGTGGCAAAGGTTCCGCGATCCACGGGATAAAAGAAGGTATCGACAGCTCACCAATGAACTGAGAGGACGTCTGCAAGAGCTCAAGACAAGGCAGTGGGAAACAAAGATGGCACACCTCACCCTCCAGAACAGGGACGCCTGGCAACTGGCGCGCGCCCTCAAGGAGCCGATGGAACCCAACACAGCGATCAATGGCCCTGCCGGACCATGCTTTCTAGAAGTGGCAAAGGCGGAAGTCCTAGCGGAACACTTCGCGGCACAACATGTCGAAGTTCAATACAACCTAACCGAAGCGGAAAGGCAGACGGCCGCCAACATGCAGCAGACAGCAGAAGAAATCATAGCAGCACCACCAGAAGATGAACCCGAGCTTACCACACCCGGGAAAGTAAGATCAATAATAAAAAAAACTGAGCACCAATAAATCACCAGGCGCAGACCGCATAACAAACATGCACTTAAAGAAATTGGCAACAAAAGGACTAGTCCTACTCACAAGAGTCTTCAATGCATGTATGCTCAAGAGATACTTCCCCGACAGCTGGAAAACTGCCAAGGTGACGGCCATACCGAAACGTGGGAAGGACCAGCGTCTCCCGGCAAACTACAGGCCAATAAGCCTACTCCCCTCCGCCTCTAAAGTACTAGAAAGACTAGTACTTAAGCGAATAAACACCAGCCCAGAGGCGGCAAAAACAATTCGCAAGGAGCAATTGGGCTTTCAAAGCCGAGTCGGTAGCACTAGCCAACTACTCCACTTAACTGAAGACGTGTCAAGGGGATCCAACATGAAAAACTCGACGGCCGCTGTGTTCTTAGACATTGAAAAAGCTTTCGACAAGGTGTGGCACGCCAACCTTATCACCAAACTAAGAACACAGACGACCATCCGTCTCTGTTACGTTCAGTTAATCGGAAGCTACCGTACAAATCGGAAATTGTTTGTCACAATACAAGGACAAAGATCTGGTCTACACCCAATCCCGGTGGGTATTCCTCAAGGATCGCCGCTTGCACCGCTCCTATTCATCAAATATGTAAATGACCCACCTGTAGCACCATGGGTCAAAATCACTCAATTTGCTGACGACACCACTGTGTACGCCACGGGAAATAAACATAATATTATAATCAACAGACTACAGCGGAGCCTACACCTACTCGACAAGTGGTGTCGAGTCAATAAAATCAAAGTTAACCCCACAAAATGTGTCGCAGTATACTTCACAAAAAAACGGCCAACATTAACCAAAAAACTCAAAATTATGGACCAAGAGCTAGAGTGGCAAAAACATACCAAATATTTAGGCATCACGCTGGACTCCAAACTTCTCTTCCGTGAACACATCCTGGATAGGAGAAGGCAGGGCCTGGCTATAATCCAGAATCTCTTTCCGATACTTTACAGCACGGAATTATCGACTCAAACTAAATTACGTATCTATAAATCCGTTATCCGCCCCTTCATCCTGTACGGATGCCAGGTGTGGGGGGACGGCAGCAGACTAAAGCTTGCTCCACCTATAAAGACTTCAAAACAGGTGCCTCAGGACCATCCTACGTGCACCAATGTTAACATCAATAGCTCTTATACACAATGAAACTGCCACAGAAACAATACAAACGGAAATCTTTCATCAAACAGAAACGTTTCATGAAAGAATAGAAAAATTCAGAGAAGGCACTGGCACTCCCATCAAGTACCATTAAGTATCATATATCAGCCGGAATAGCACTGATATCATTACAAGAAAACTGTAGGGGTTTTTCACATAAGGTCGACCATAGCCATGTTTTCCCCTCAAAGCGCAAATAAAAAGAGTCCCCAAAACAACCCTATTCAATACAAAGTGACACATAGCAGTAGAGCTACCTAGGTAGCGGGACATGCACAAACACGCCGTTGAGGCAGCGACACAAAATTAAAAAGCCAGCCGCCGAGCGGGCCGTGGAGAAAGCCGTCGGCTATATAAGGAGGTGCGGCATCCCGGTGGTAGTAAACTGTTTTCTCCACTCCAGCACATAGTGTGTGGGACCAATTGGATCAAATTTGGCATTGGATCTTTTGTACTTGGGATCTTGAAGCTGAAAAACTTTCGTTACGATACGTTCTATCAATCTTCATGATCATCATCGCCATCATCACATAACACTCTTCTCGGGTTAGATCTCCTGGGCTTGGTGATTTTCCTAATTTTTGTTTGTCTGTTGTTGTTTCCCCTACCTACTGTTGATGCAGGTATAATTTTAACAGGTGATTGATTGTATGATGTTTAAAATAGTTATACACTGGAAACATTTGCTTTGTTTGTTCTAACTTTATATAAACTTCTGTTTTGTTATTTTAAATTATAGAGTTATAAATAATCAGACTCTAGAAATTATCGTACACAGTTTCTATTACCATCTTAACTTTGCTTTTATTTTCTCGAGAAAACAAACTACCAATGAGCAGTTTAAAGAAAGAAGATTCCTTTTTAGAAATTGATAGAATATTAAAATTACAAAAGAAGTAACAGAAAATATTCTTGCAAGAATATTTAACTACAGAAAAATAAATGTTTCATTTTCACCGGGTAAAGTTGATGTGACCTGAGAATTTTTTTTAATGAGAACAGCAAGCGTGAAACAATAAGAATATACGCTGCGTTCTGCAAGATTGGACCTAGCGTGGTGGGTGAGCGGTAAGGCTCTGTCCTCGCATTCCGGAGGACGCGGGATTAAACTCCCGTTCGGCCATCCACGGTTTCCCCAAATCACTCAAGACAAATGCCGGAATGGTTTCTGCAATAGGCCATGGCCGAATTCCTTCCAGTTCTTTGCCCCTAGTCCTTTCCCGCCTAGACATTGACGAGGCATCAGGCCATAATCAAACAAACAACAAAAATCTGCAAGATCGGCAGCGATATAAGAAAATTTATTCGTATCTTTTTTCAGTGGATGAAATGATTTTTTAAAATTTAAAAATTTCTCTGTTTGATTGCTATTTTCTAAACCTCTTTGATGCGCTGTAAAAATGTCAAAAATTTAAGATATTTAATAACATATTAAAACTGATGAAGTTGCTTTATTATTTCGGTAATCATTATCTACCTTTTATTGACTTTCCGGTTGGGCAGAAGACCTACATTATCCAAGAATTTATGGTATCAAGTCGAACTGATATGTGCATCATATCTGAAAATTCTGCCCGTTTCAACGACTTAGAATTATTCTGCTTTATGTTATAGTTTAATTACTCATTAGATCTTTTATCATTTCAATTATTGACTGGTTCCTGCAGTAATTTTCACAAACAAATCTTTACACACACATACCAACCCCTGTATTTGATATACAATTCGCGGATCCAATACTACACCACCGAATTCAGTAAATGGTCTGACTAAAGTTTTGTAACCAAATTCTTTCCACTTCTCTTGTACATGCTCTCTTATCACCCTCTTCAGTAATTGGAGAATTTTTAATCTTTTGCATCAAATGCCCAATGTGCCCTGCCCAGTTGAGTTTATCAGAAAACGTTATGCCAAGTTAAAACACTATAAGTCTTTAACAATTAATTCTGTCCCTAACCTATAAAAATAAAAAACCTTTACTTTTCTATCTGTGTACCTAAAAACCTGGCTCTTCTTGGCATTTACTATCATTACATGGTGCCCTACCCAGTTAGATATTCTATCCAGGCCACCCTGCAGCTGTTTACAGTATTCTACAGTTTTTATCCCATTATATACCATTGTGTCACCTGCAAACAACATAAATTCTGACTGTAAATCATCCATCAGTAAACAACGCATCAGTTAAAAAGGGTGTGAGAGACCAGTTTGTAATCTGTCCCTATTAATATTCAACTTGTACACAGAGGAAGCAATAAGGAAGTAAAAAAAAAAAAAGGAATAAATATGACATATGTGTTCAAAGAGAAAAAATCAGTATGCTACGATTTGCTAATGACACTGTTCTGTTAGGAGAACAGACTGGGGATCTTGAGAAACTACTGAATGGTATGAACAAAATACTGAAGGAAGAATTTGTACTAAATATAAACTAAAGCTAGACAAAAGTGATGAAATGTAGTAGAAATGACAGCAATAATAGGAGTTCAAATATGAAAACTGGATCCCATGCAATAGGAAAACTAGGTGTACTCTGTTACAGCTGACGCATGAAGCAGGAATGATGTTTAAAGCAAAATAGCACTATATAAATGAGATTTCTTGAAAAAGAAATATATGCATCTTGCACTAAGAAAGAATTTTTTAAAATTCTATTTGTAGAGCACATCACTTGATGCACCGGGCGCCGTCATATTGGGGGAGTACCAAAACTGCAGCGATCTATCGTGTGAGCGAAAAATGAAAAATAAATTCTACAATAACCGAGCTTGCTGTTCACATATTATTTTAACACATTGTTCATCCAAAAGAGTTTATAAGCTTAATAGCTTCAGCTAGAGGCATAGTCTTATGTCGTCATAAAATAGTGTAACCTCTACTTCCTCGAATCAAGAAAATTACAATTCGTCCCATAACTAGCACTCTCCGGTGCCGCGCCTCCCTCACCTGTTTCCTACCTCTTGGGCTGTAGTCTTGGAGTTCATTCGCATGCGGGAGCATGTTCATGGGGAGAGATTCGACTTACTTATCTAATTCTACCACATTAGACGTAAGGTGATTGCAGTTAACGTCCGTGTCGTAAATATTTACGAAGCATAATTTTTATTTTACAGTAAATTGAAAATAAAACCAAGGCGAAACTGAAAAGGCATCAAACTTGCTTGCAAAACTTTTCTAGAGAAGTCATAGGAATCGTTGTCACCAGAACTAGTTCAACACGCGACGGCAGAAAACTTATTTCACAGAAATTCTTCAGACGAGGCTCATGATGATAAAAATCAGTATTTAAGAGAAAATTTAGCTATGGCTTTAACGTCGTCTACAGTTCAAAATATTACAGAATTCGGTATACCAGACATACCACCACCGTCGCTTTTTCAAAGTACAATCTATGATGATGTTTCAAAACGGTCGCTCTTTGACTCTGCAGCGAGAAATGAAATAATTATTCACGCAACGGAAAAATCCAAGGAAAAAATTATCGACGTCATTTTTCAAATACGCATTTCCAAAGAGTAAGACCAAATGGAGAATCTTATAAAAGAAGATGGGGGTAACATCTAGATCGCGATACCGCTGCAACTACTTAACCGCCTCGCGACGTAAACACTTCCGGATGGAGAGAGTATGACGTCACTAACTTGTTGAATGTGACGTATACTTTCCGCTCGCAGCTTTAAATGTCACTAAGGGACCTTCCACGGAAAGTAGTCCATCACTAATACGTCTCATATCGTGAAATCGTTAATTTTGCACGATTAGTACAGGAATAAATTCATTAGTGATGACGTTTTGATGCAGCCTGGACCACACTGAAACATAACTATTCATCTATTCAAATGTCATGCGGTTCTTGGATGAAGGTGAGCTTTTAAATCCAAATCAACATGGATTCAGAAAAGGCCGATGCTGCGAAACACAACTTGCACTTTTAATTCACGACTTGCGCCGAATTATAGATGAGCAATCCCAGGTTGATTTGGTTCTATTAGACTTTAAAAAAGCTTTCGACACTGTGCCTCACACTAGGTTACTTAGTAAACTTCGCGGCATATCTAGACAAATATGCGACTGGGTTGCAGACTTCCTGAAGGGCAGAACACAGTGTGTAGTTCTCGACGGTGAGCGTTCATCACTTACTGAAGTGGGATCTGGAGTTCCCCAGGGAAGCGTGTTAGGGCCTCTGTTGTTTCTCATATACATCAATGATGTATGCGACATAATAGGGGGGATGAAAAGATTATTTGCCGATGATGCTATTATTTATCGCGAAATCAAAACCCAGGATGACTGCGCTTTGTTACAAGACGATATTATGAAAATAATTGCGTGGTGTAAAGATTCGCAGTTGGAGTTAAACGCTAAAAAGTGCCAAGTCATGCGTGTAAGTAAAAAGGTGACACCAATTAACTATGAATATACAATTAATGGTACTGTCCTTAGAACGGTAGATTCCGCTAAATACCTAGGGGTAACAATTCGTAATAATTTGTCGTGGAATGAGCATATCGAGAATGTAATGGGAAAAGCAAATCGTATGCTCAGATTTCTAGGTCGTAATTTAAATCAATGCACTCAGGAAGTTAAATCGATTGTATACAAGTCACTAGTACGTCCTCACTTAGAGTATTGTTGTTCTGTATGGGGTCCCCATCAAAAGGGGTTAATGGAGGCTTTAGAGAAGGTCCAAAGAAGAGCCGCCCGATTCGTGACAGGTATATATAGTTGGAGGGAAGCGTAAGTGCGATGTTGAAGGAGTTAGGTTGGGAAGACCTGGAACACCGAAGGCGTTGCTCTCGACGGAAGCTAATTGAAAAATTCACGACAGACGTATTTCGGAATGACAGCCAGCAAATATTGCTACCAGCAACATTCATATCTCGAAATGACCGCGAAAATAAGATAAGAGAAATCAGGGCCAGAATTGATTCATTTCTGTACTCATTTTTCCCACGAGCGACTAGGGAATGGAATAGAAAGGATTCACCGGGCGAGTAAACTTAAAATCCGACAGGAGTAGCTTTCGATAAAGCACTCCAGCCATCCTGATCTGGGTTTTCCATGGTTTTCCCATATCGCTCCACGCGAATGCGGGGATGGTTCCTCACAATAGCCCATGGGCGTCTCCTGCCATATCCCGTATAACCCTTCCAAACCATAACCCTTTTCGATAGGTACAATGCACCCTCCGCCACACACTTTTAGTGATTCGCGGAGTAATAATAATAACTATCGAAAACACCTAATAGCGGATACCTAATTTCTATGTCGTATTTATGGCTGTTACTGTCTTTTACATCTTACTACAGCCTGGACTATAGTGAAACGTAAACGTCGCACACGGTATTGCTGATATAATTTCCAAATCGTATCTATCTCTGTTAATATGGTCCAGGCTGGGTTACAACCTAAACGCAAACGGTTATTGACTAAATCTTTTTTATAAATATTTTATGAATGATTTTAATAGCAATTTCAGCTATGCGATAAAATATAGAAGAACGGAATCAAATACAAATCAATGGAATTGTTAAACCTACTAATAACGTTTGCAGGAACAGACTTTATGGAACGTTACTAATGAATGATATCAATCATCAGTTTGGAATGTTGTTGATATTTTAATAATATTATTAATTGTGCAAGTAATAATTTTCTTTACCTTTTCGGTCCGTAATTTTTTATTATTATTATTGCTATCGGTTATATTATATGCCTAACGTGTATTCACAAATCGATCGAAGGCTGAACACGGCACACATGGAAACACAGTGACGTCATACTCTCTCCATCGGGAAGTGTTTACATCGCGAGGCGGTAAAGAGGTTGCAGCGGTATCCCAATTTAGATATTACCCGAAGATATTAACCGATATTTACTTTAAATCTGCAAATATAGTATATTGTTCTTTCTGTTGTTTATTCAACAGTAGGTCTCACTCTTATTTTGGCAAAGAAGGATTTGATTACTGGAGTTACTAATCAGAGCGTCTCAAAACTCACGAAAATTCCTCAAATCACCAGCGCACCATGCTCTGTTGGAGAGAAGGATTTGATTAAAGAACTCCAGTGTAATAGACAATCATTTATAAATACAGATTGAAGACGAAAAATCACAATGGATGGCAATCCTCGAATGAATGTATTCGTTTTACATGCAATAATTTTTTGTTCAAAGGAAACTTTGGATTTGAAACACTAAATACTTTTAATAATGGTAACTTCCTGGGTATATTGCAATTGCTAGGAAAATATGACCCTGTGATGATGGAGCATTTCCACCATATTGCTAATGAGACTAATGTCTATTATTTTGGCAAACGTATTTAAAACGAAAGACGTTGTAAGAAAAATTTGATTATGGATAAGTCTTCTAAATACTTTTCCATCACACTGAATTGAGCTCCTGATGTCAGTCGCGTTGAACAATTATCTTTAACATTGTTGTTGTTGACACTAATGAAAACGAAGACCAAGTATGTGAGTGTTTCGTTGCTTGCAAGCCGGAAAGTGGTTCTTCGGGAGCTGGACTCACTGGCCTCTGTATCAAGGATACTTTTCAAAAGTTCGATTTGGATATGAACGATTGTCGAATCCAAAGTTATGAGAATGGATCCAGTATGGTAGGAAGAAACAAAGGTGTTCAAAGCAGAATTCTGAACCAATATCTTCGAGCATTTTTTAATTTATGTAGCTGTCATTAAATTGATAATAGCAGGTGTCGCCAAAACATGAGTTAAATCGATTTCCTTGTCCAGATTTCTTTTAAAAATATTTGTTCTATTCTCTCGAACAGCTAAGTGACGGGAAGTGGTAACCAAGCACAGAATGACTATCGCCAAAAAATGCGCGAAACTTTTGAGAATTGAGTTTCTAGCTTCACTTCAGTTCGTTATTACTGCTCTTCAGTTCGCGACTCCCTTCTGGAAACAAATTATTCAGTTGCAGCAACAGAGGCCTTGTCCCTGAGTCAGATCATGGAGCAATTTGGCTTACAATGGTGTCTTGGTATAATACTTTGTTTCAAGTAAATATTCTAAGCAAGGCTGTGCAGGCTGAAAGTGGATTTATGAAACACTTCACAATTTCTGGAAAACAGCTCGAAATTTGAGAAAGAGTACCAGCGTTATTCGTTTGCTCTGATAACAGCTAGAGAAATTGCTTCATAGACTGGGACATATTCTATTACTAAGCCAGTCAGATACCGAAGAAAGCAGACATTTTTTTAGTATGAGGCCGTAAATGAGATAGCAACAGATCCAGAAGAATTGTTTACAATTGAGAATTCGTTGGGTACTAAATTTACACAACTATCCAAATTTAATGATACAGAGTCTTTCTTACACATTATCAAAACAATTCCTGACAGATTTAGTGCAGATTTAGAAATAAGTTAACAGATGGGGAAAAAGTTGCCATATCTGGTCGTGAATTGAGTGAGGAACTTTCTAACTGAAACTATTGTTGATGGGGCTTGAATCAGCAGAACCAATAGAAGTTCAACTTATGATTCAAAATGGTTGGCACGATATATTTTTGAATGTGCGGACAGCACTTAGAATTTTTCCAACACTACCAGAAATTTTCGCTAAAGGAGAACGAAGTTTCAGTAAATTAAAACTTAACAAAAAATATTTACGGTAAACGCAGACTCTAGATAGATTGTCAGATCTTGCAATTTTATCTATAGAACATAATATTTCACAAGGACAAAGATTGAAATCTACGCCTTTTAGTTATGATTTTATTTCCTCATTTGTTTACTCAAAAAAAATTTAAAAACTATGTAAATTTGACTAATACGTGATGTGAGTTTTGTGTACGTCATAGTAACTTAAATAAACCTTTTCAGACATATAGTGTTCCTTTTTACAGATGTTGTTTCGCATTCATACCGCTCCTATCCTATACTAATTTTTCTGAGGTTTGAGTTACTATTAATATGTAAAAACTATCATCTGTCAGCGGTTTTGATCAAGTGGAATTCATAACACATTCATACACGTATTTGAATCCCACTGGAACTACATTTTCGATCGGGATAGCCAATCCATTATACCAAATTTTATCCTAAGCAGTTTCGACGTACAACAGTAGAAACATCCTAGCATACAAACATTAACATGTATAATATTAGTAGGATGTAAAAAAATTTATGTTGTCTTCAGTCTGTCTATAGGCACACCTCAATCACGAATAAGCGATTGCACATTTGGGGAGCTGCAATGAAATCTCACGCCACCTGAAAAACTTGCTGGGTCTGGCCCTAACTTCATGGCAGGGAAGCATAGGCTTTAGGAATATCAGAAAGAAGGTAAATTGAAGCATTTGAAGTGTGGTGATACAGAATGTAATATTAAGGAGGTTCATGGGTGCCTTAATTCATTTGTGAATTTAAAATTTAGAATCCCAAGTAATTAATTACAATATAAAGGGTTCTTTCAGTAAAATGCAAAACAGTGTAAATAAATCTAAAATTGCCATAAACCGGCAATTATTTTTTAAACTAAAATAGACATTGCTCAAGGGTGATTTTACGGTAATCAAAACACTGCACCTTTGGCTATACGACATATCAACATCAGCAACCTACGATTGTAACCATGCAAAATGAATCTATCACTTCAGTTAGCATTATAAAAATTATTATATGACGTTAAAAGTTTACAAACGAAATTAATGATTCACAAAACAAAGGCACGGCGTTAATTTTATAAACAAAAATTATTGGATACATATGTTCCGGCTAATACTCACAAGCGTTCGATAGATTGAGGACTCTTATCAGCAAATTTCCTTGTCATGGCGATATATGGGCAGGAGAGCTTCTCTGAATTTTAGTGAAATCACTGTTCCAATCTTTCCTCAATGAATCTAACTCCCACTTGAGTAGTCACAGATGTCTGCCACCAGCCTGATCAGAACGCCCCCCAAAAGCGTCGCTGGATCAGTCCCCTAGCCATGTTCGTCCTTTACCTCGCTCTCCCTGAAGTCGCTGTACTCCTAACAACGGAGTTCCATTGCACCAATCACGTCTCGAAGCCATTTCTTCGGTGTCCCGATAAGCTGAATATGCGAACAATATTATAAACAATACCCTTATCGGACATTCACATACGTTCTCCTCTTTCAAACCACACCTCTTCAGTCAGTTTGTTTTTGATTGGATGGGAGCTTTCCTTCCCTGTCTCTTTTGGTAGAATATCCATCTGTCGGACGTCTCTTTCTAATAGGTACTCTGTCCTTGACTTGACGAGAAGACTAATGTGGCGCATTTCTATGTAAGCAGGTATCGATTCGCTTCGGTCACTGGAGTTTTGTCCCTATGTTTTCGCAAATCTGCGTAAATTTGAAAATATCACGAAGCCAGCTTTCGTTACGGGTCTTCTACTGAAACATAAATGTGTCACTTTAGGGAACGTTTCTATTGAGGTTTCGCTGTCTGACAAGTTACTAAGGACACCCTCCCTTTTGAGTTGTCCTTTGCGGAACAAGAACTTAGGTTGAATTCCTTTCTCTGTATTCTGGGTGTTTGACCCGCAGGAAACTTCAGAGTCTCTGGCATCACATCCACAAAAATAACAATTTTTAGATCATACACACGGCTCAACATGTACCCATATTAATTGAAATTAATTATCATAATATTGCAAGAAGGATGCTGAAAATTAAGTGGTCAGCTAACATACGAAATGAACATGTTCTGGAAATGATAGGTGAGGAAAGAAGTTTGTGGAAGATTCTTACAGAAAGAAGAGACAAGATGGTGGTTCATATTTTAAGACATGCGGAATTGGTTAATTTGTTAATGGAGGGAAATGGAAGTGTAATGGGTGTGTTGAAGTGAAATGGTTAACGCAAAATAGTAGTTGAGAGACTGATGGCAGCAAAAAATATAAATGATTTATTTTCAATTGAGGAAATGGTCTGCAACATGGTATTATTATTTAATTTCTTTTTTTATTTACACTTCCGATATGATATTTGATTGTAGTGTAACATAGTGATGCGAGGAGAATGATGAAATTTATCCCAAATTTTGTATGTAGCTGGGTGATTGCGGTCTCACGAGTTGATTAGACTTGAGTGCTTATATGGGTGAAACATTTATTTCAAAAAAGTTTAATTTAAAAATTTCTGTCATAAGTAATAAAAAAATAACAGATACAAAAATGATCATATGCAATTATATATATATATATGTGTGTGTGTGAGAGTGTGTCTTCTTCGTACAATAAGTGACGCCACAATACATACTTATTTTAAGATATCTTGTTGTGAATATAATATATTAAGAATCGGGATGTACGAAACAGGGACCATTAAATTCAAAACAAAATGATCATAGCTGCAGATGGATTCAAATGCTGATAGTTATGACGGATAAACAAAGTATGAACTGAAAAATGTATAAGAGATTTTAAGTCGACGAGAACGATGTTAAACAACAGGCTGGTGATGATATAATTAAACTAAACATGCTTTCAACATAAATAAAATGGTAGCTCTTCATAGAAGAACACAGTAGTACTTAAAGAAATTTAACAGTTGGACAATAAATATGAGTGCTGCTTCCATTTACATGTATAGAATAGACGCTGAGGTGTGCAATTGTAAGTCCCTGCCGTATAACGCGTTTGGAAGACAGCCAGTCTTAACTTCACATTTTATGATTAACTCTAGTAGAGACGGGAAGTAGCTGGCTGACTCAGACGCTATTTTGTATCTTCGCTGTATTTCTTAAAAAATCGCTAGGATTTATTTCGTAAAAGACACGGAAACAGAAATGACGTTAGCGCGGGGTCTGAAGAGCGGTTATGGCGTTGGGCCCAAGTGGTCCACTCTCCGGGAAGAGAAAAACGACGGACAGCGTTCATATCTCACAGCACTGTGCGTCGTACTCGCATGGCCTTTTATGTTTCTCTGCTACCCAGAACGGTGCGAAATAACAAACAGAAGAGCCTGATAGTATTTTGTGAACAGTGCTTAGTCCACATTTCCTGCAGATCTGATGGTAATAAACTGTATAAACTGTTAAATGAAACTTTTAAATTCATCTTCGTATTGACCTCGGATCAGAAAGGTCGTTCGTTCGAATGCACATTGTGTATGAAAGTTTTTAATTATTTTTGTGCTCTTATGTTTTCGGTACTATTGCGGATACAAATACTTGAGGAATAATATACTTACATTCAAAGAACTGATACAGAATTGAAAAATCGATTGATTTTTCAAGTTTGACAATATAAATACAGCGAATCTAGCTGAAAGGCTTCAAAATCCTAAGCTCTATTTTATTCAAATAAAATAAAATTCACATCACTGATAATATAAACACGAAAGTTTTACCAGTTAAGTCATCTCTGTATCAACAAAACTTTAAAAAGAATGTTATGCTTCCTTAAAATGAGACGGTAAAAATTCGTTCTTTAATTACAGCATTAACTAATGGAAACATTTTACGATAAAAATGGTGTATAACAGATTAGTAATGAATAAAATTTGTTTGACGTTAATGAGCACCTCTACCAAGAATTCTTAACGTATTTTTTTTTTTTTTTTTTTTTTTTTACCTATCTGGGAATGTCGGAGAAAAGATCATAAGAGAAAGCAGAGCTAGAACTGATTCATTTCTATGCTCATTTTTTCCACGAGTGATTAGGGAGTGTAATAGCAAGGATTTGTCGAGCGAGGAAACTTAGAATCAGATAGTAGGTCTCGATAAGTCGCTCGGATCATTCTGATCAGTGAAACTCCGATGTTTTGTTCATGGCTTCGTGTACTTTGCTCATACATTTCTTTTCGTGTTTTGTTTACGGACATAGTGTATACAAGGCACCGAGCGTGGTGGGTTAGCAGTAACTCTTTGGCCTCGCATTCGGGAGGATGCGGGTTCGAAACACCATCCGGCAGCCCGGATTTGTGTTTTCCATTGTTTCTCCAAAACATTCCAGATGAATGTTGCGATGGCTCCTTCAAAAGACCAAGCCGAATTCCTTCCCGTTCCTTTCCCTACGTCTTTTCTTGCCTTTAATGATCCCGACGTAGTAAAAAAAAAATCAAGGTAGGGAAATTTCAGTAAATGGAAAGCATGGCAGACCGGCTTGAGTTGGGAACCGGCGAGGTTCATTACGCACTCGTACAGGCTAAATTTTTAAAAAAGAAAACCATTACTAATATTTTTCATCCTTTACGACTTGACAACAAGTAGAAATTGCTTGCAGAACTAATAAAACCTTAATATGCACTCAAAGTGATTGTCCCCAGTACAACTTCCTGCGCGAATATTTTATGCTCTTTGACGCAAACAAATTTTTCCTATCCTCTTCTGACGCGCTTCCGTTATATCGTATTCAGGAATTTTCTTTCAATATCGTCGTGATGTTAGTCTTTGGAATGGAATACTTTTCTTCTTCTTCTAATGAATATCGGTCATTGGTTGTTTGCTGCCATATTTTACATGTTTAGCCTCTAACAGCTGTTAATAATCCTGTCCTGTTTCGTATACAAGTACCTGGTGCCCACGACTTCTTTCTTGTTTGTCAAAAATTTCAGTAATGCAGAACCAGCAAACGCACCAAAAAAAAAAAAAAAAAAAAAATCATTACTGTGTCCAGATATGGGTGTAGCACGGAACCATTACGGCATTCACCTGGAGTGATAACCGAGTGCCATTGACAACGGAAAGCACGATGACCCTGCATCTAACACGCGTCCTCCCGAATACTAGGATCGAACACTAACCTTTCAACCGCTTGGCTCGGTTAAGAATTGTAATGTATTCAACAATGTAAAATAAAATTTAAAAAATAGGTAATTGGCGATCTTTTTAAAATAAGGTAAAACAGGAAAATCTGTACTCCACTTTAAAAATATTTACTTGACAACAAATGCTCGATATCACAGTAAAAATTTCTTATTCTGTCTATTCAAATTTATAATTTCTTATATTGGCGGGTGAATCAAACGAGGCTGTAATACTGGTCATCGCAGCTCGACTGCCTCCATTGTATATACCTCATATGTAATTAATTTCATATAAATGAATATTTGAGTGCGTGTTTAATTTGTGAGTGGAGTTATTATAAATGCCCAATTCATCAAGTGGTTTGATTGTTTACAAGTAAAATAGATATAAAATATTGACTTGCAATGTCTCGACCGAATTACATTTTCGTAAATGTACAACACTTCTAGATTCGTAATCAGGCAGGTCGCCCTTTAGTTACAGGCCTTTCCTGTCACAATGGATATTGAGAGGATGTATGTAAAATATGCAATAAGAAAGTGAATTACAAGTTTCTGTTTGGAATAAATACCCAAGCGTATTGTAGGACCAACTAATAACGCAGAAATAAGCGAATAGCTTGAAGAAATATCGGCCACGTATTTGGGTTAGTAATGATCAAAAGAAACACAATGATCAAAAACTGTACCAGAAAAAAAATCATACTAAATATGAAAAATGGAGTACAGGTGATGGAGGAACAAGGAAGAGAAGTTTGTTATCTTGGAAATAACACTAGTCTCTATAGCGAAAGTGACGATGATACCGAAAGCAAGTAATGTTACAAAAATTTCAAAAAGAGGTACCTCTTAGAATCGAACTTAAGCTTCATAAGTAATAACGAATAAAAAAAAATCAGCGAACGATCTTCTCCACATGTAATGAGGAAACTAAAAACTGGAAATAAATCCCAATGATATTATGAGTGAATTGAGAAAGCTGAAAAAGAGCTAAGTGGACAGTGCGACTAATATTACTACCTTGTAATATTTTTTTTTTTTTTTTTTTTTTTTTGTAACTGCTTTACGTCTCTTTTTAACATCGAGGTCTTTAGAGACGGGAAAGGATGGGGGGCAAGGATGGGGGCAAGGAATGCGAAGGAATTCGGCCTAGGCCTTTTGAAGGAAGCATCCCGGCATTTGCCTGGAGTGATTTGGGGAAACCATGGAAAACCCAAATCTGGATGCCCGGACGGGGATTCGAACCGCCGTCCTCCCGAATGCGAGGCGAGAACGCTAACCGTTACACCGCGCCGCTCGGTCCTTGTAATATTATTTAAATTACTGCATACCAGAGTATTGGTAAAATGCCACAGTAGGAGCAGCTCATAAAGGAGAGGTAATAAATTAGGGTTGAAAATTACGGTACAATTAGTGGTGGGTAAGTTGATATCCAACCCTCTCAGAAATGTCTGTGAGGGAAGGCAACCGGTTCGTAAAACGACAACATAGGTTTAGGCTAGGATATCCATGAAATCTCAGTTGTTGTCTATATACAACATATTTCAGATGAATTGGCCAAGAGAGGCCAAGATGATGGTGTAGCAATATATTTCTCCAAGGCATTGGACGGAATGAGCCATGAAAGAGTGGGAAATGAGGTAAGAACCACTGGAGTGGGTTAAAAAGTGACTTACTGGGTGAAATAATTCTTAAAACACAGAAAGCTAAGAGTTAGGATAAGAACTATAGTATCAAAAGGGGTGGAATTTAAATACGGTATGCCACAAGGTAATGGATTTGAGCCAATGCCGTTTATTATTGTAATGAATGACTGAGTTGCCGGTTATGTAACAGGATTAAAACCAGAAAGGACTGTGCACAATTACAGGAGGATCTGTAAAGGATATCTAGCTAAGTAGGTCAACGTAGACTGAAGGTGAATACTAAGAAGTGTCAGCTTATTAGGTACACAGATAAAAAAACTAATGGTTCTGTATTATTATGTGGTGACAAAGAAACTGATTACTGAAGACCATAAATTTAATACCTTGTCAAAACGTTTGATAGTAAACTCAACTGGTCAGGTGATGGGGAGGGATTTCAGATTACTTCATTTCCTCTAGAAGGTGATGAGGGACTATACCATAGAGGTGAACGAAATGGGATTTAAAAAAAACCTATCAGACCGTTACTTGTTTGTGGTGTTGCAGTATGGAATCAACATTTTGGGCATCAAACTCAGGAATTGGAGAGATGTAAACAAGAGAAGCTAGATTTGTCCGTGGAAATTATCGTAGCATGCTATCAGTAACTTTTAGGATGAAGCAGCTGGTTTTGAAGTCATTGGAAGACAGTAAGAGATGATGAGAGTGCACGGATTGTACAAGGCTATTGTTGGTGATTATGCTTGGAAGGGTATTCGCAGAAGAATTAAGAGTATTACATGGAAGGGAAGAAATGACAATTACCATAAGCTAACACTTGATTTCAGGCGGAAGAAAGAGGGAAAACTGTCATTTGTAGGTAAGGGAGTAAGCGTTGGTGTAAATAACCAAAATAACTTTGTACAACTTACTAAAAACTCTGAAAGATTTTTAAATTAAAATACGTAAAAAAGCTAAAGTAGATGGGTAGTGATATGGACTGAAAGAATTTAAGATCAATAAAGTAAAATATGCAAAGGGAATGTAGGGATGCAGGGAAGTTTCTGTGGGGGTACGTTCTCCCTTGCGATTAAAATAATATTAAACTACTTTAAACACTAATCAAAAACGATGGAAACAGGTGCAACCATCATCAATGGATGCAGGACGCATTTGTTGCTTGGAGCAGCCTAAGTCCATGAAGTCTTCAGGAATGTTGTTACGGGGGAATATAGGGGTTGGTAGTAAGGGACGAAGAGAGGAGCAGGTTAAAGGGGAGTAGGAATAGAAAAAGTGTTGAATTGGGAACAGAAAAAAAATCGAAGGAATATATATAATGAAGAAAGAATAAGGATTAATTATTACCTTTTTACGTACTATTGTCGTCAGCAAATATTACAAATTTATATTTGGTTATACGAGTCAACTTTCACAGGTTCGAATCTCGTAACTGGAATAAGTAGCAGACTGTAAATTTTCACGAGTGACGTATTTCGTTCACCAAAACCGTAATATCACATTTAAAATTTTGTAGAAGCACTTTCCACACGGCTCCAGTCATAATAAAGAATAAGGAAAAATTTGTTTCTTTCTGTCCAAGTTAGTGTGGTAATGATGACATTTAAAGCTCGTCGATTAGAAGACAAAAATTATTATTCAATATTTTTACATGAAAGCAGAAACTTGAGTGTTAGTCAGAATTTAAGAACTTAAAACAATAAAAAAATAAAAAATAAAAACTCTACATCAGAAAGCTTTTACCAGTAAGTCGAAATTTGCTTCCATATACTGCTTTTAAGCAATAAATACTAAATATTTATATCTAGCTTTAGCATATATTCTTTAGATATTTATTTAATGATTTTTAACCTTATCGGCTGTACACCCAGCCTTTTACAAAAGTTTCCATTGATGTGTACAATAGAATTTTCAATTTATTATTAGATTAGCAATATGAATAATAACAATTCGAGTAAAACATTTTTGAACTAAATGTCAGTCACGCTATAAAACTGATCATTATACAATTGAAAAGGAGACACACACATATATAGATACAAAGTACACAATGCAAAAGAATGTTAAAAGATAAGTTTTCAACATGTTTAAAGGATCCATTTTTATAATATATAAAGAATACTCAAATAAATATATTTCCAACCTTGAAATAGGTCAGTAACGTCCTGTAAATATTTTTGTGGTTTATAAAATAGTAAAATAGTCGCCTTTGTGGGAATTGGTACACTAATGTTTTTAACATGATTTTATTGGAAGTGCTCTTAATTCAAATTACATCCCATCCTAATGCATGGAATAAGTACTAAATACGGTAAATTTGACTGGAACTGAACGAATACACTAACGCATGAGGTTAGTCTGCTAACTAACCTGAATATCTCGATTGTCGCCACACGGAGCGACTTTGGCTATGCGGTCAGGTTTTGGAGGATCGTCGGCCAGGTTCGTGGCCGGCGCCGCATCCGCGTTGCTCTCCGTGGGCACTCTTTATGATAGCGAAGCGCTCCTCGCCTCACCATCCCTGCTGTAATGCCGGGTAATTCTTGAGATGACCTAAACCCGTGGCGGAGGAAGCTGCTGTTTAGTTGGGTAGTTTTTGCGATCAGGCTAAAGTTTGATGAACGAAAGGTTTCTGATAGGATAAAACACAATGGAATTACAATTACAGACCTATTATACAGGGTGTTACAAAAAGGTACGGCCAAACTTCAGGAAACATTCCTCACACACAAACAAAGAAAATAAGTTATGTGGACATGTGTCCGGAAACGCTTACTTTCCATGTTAGAGCTCATTTTATTACTTCTCTTCAAATCACATTAAACATGGAATGGAAACACACAGCAACAGAACGTACCAGCGTGACTTCAAACACTTTGTTACAGGAAATGTTCAAAATGTCCTCCGTTAGCGAGGAGACATGCATCCACCCTCCGTCGCATGGAATCCCTGATGCGCTGATACAGCCCTGGAGAATGGCGTATTGTACCACAGCCGTCCACAATACGAGCACGAAGAGTCTCTACATTTGGTACCGGGGTTGCGTAGACAAGGGCTTTCAAATGTCCCCATAAATGGAAGTCAAGAGGGTTGAGGCCAGGAGAGCGTGGGGGCCATGGGAACGAAACGAAAATGAGCTCTAACATGGAAAGTAAGCGTTTCCGGACACATGTCCACATAACATATTTTCTTTGTTTGTGTGTGAGGAATGTTTCCTGAAAGTTTGGCCATACCTTTTTGTAACACCCTGTATAGCACCACAGTGTTGGCAGCGGCTGAAGACGTTGAGCAAACTAGTCCTGATTGTGAGCAGAGACCTTGCGTCTACTAAGAGACTTGGTTCACCTCTGCTGTCAGTGATGAATTACATAAAATTACCCCCCTGGAATAAAGCGGTCAATAACACAGCCCTTGAAGCTGCGACTGAGTGCGGTTCGCCAGACTCGAATGTGACATTGAGGGCTCGGGGAGTTGGTAGCCGCGCCTCTTAGTGCCATGGTAGAGCCTCTGAATATGTGATTGGCTGTGTAGCGCATGTGACTGAACTTGACGCGGGTGGGGCAGCAACGCTCTGAGTGCAATGCACGATCATGCTCTGTGAAACTTGGACGAGTGCACGGGAACCCATACCCTGCAGTGATGTTTTGAGCGTCTGTAGGGTGTAGGGGAGCGGATGCTAGTAGCGTGCCCGTGGGGCGCTCAGTCACTGCTGCTTCCGCCGCGTTTTTAATGGGGATGCTAGCGGGGTCGGGCGCCCGGCGAGGCCAACAGAGGTATGCCGTGGAGCAGGCGGCTCCCTAGACCTACACCCGGTGGCGGTGCAGCTTCCGCGAAACTCCCCGCGGATACCACTTCAGGGCGACTAATAGTGCTGTGCCTCACCATCTCTGCTAATGTGGCGGATATTCTTGCCACAACGGCAGGTAATTCGGAAGAGCTCAATTCCCCGACGGGGGCGTAGTGAAGTGGTCAAATATTTCTGTTAAGTTTTTTGCAGGTGGGATATGTGCTCCAGTACTATCGATGACGAATATTCGCGCTCCATAAGGCAATGAACGAAACAGAATTGACCTGTTATTTAGATATTAGTAAATGTTATCACAGTGCAGAACCCTAATGCCGCGAAGCTCAACTGATAGTTTACGCACATTTTCTAGACTGTAATTTTTTTAAAATTCGCTCCCACCAAATTAGAATATAGATGAAAAGGATGGCTTAGATATCGACAAGTTGCCGAAATTATGGCTGAAGGAAAGAATTTATAGAAAAATAATACGAACAGTAGAGGTACGACGGGAGGTACTGGTTAATTTATTAAAGGGACTACTATTGCAGGTTTAGACAGTGAAAGAAGGTAACTGAGCACGTAGGATATCGACGAGATAAAGTAATTGCCAGGAATCGAGATGAAATACTGGATCAAAACAGTTGAGAATCTAACGACAAATGGGGTGGAAAACTTTGAAAATAATGTTTTAACTCTGTTTTGCATACATATTTTGTTCTTTTCCTTATAGATATAGGAATCGAATCAAGTAACTAGCCTACGATTTTCGTTTCAGTTAATAGATCTTTTAGGAATTTATATATCTATTCCCGGTTTATTAAAAAAATATTAGCAGTATAATTATAATATACTATATCGTAATGGGGTCTTGTGAGGTGTTCGCCATTGACTACATAAAATTGAACTTTTTAGTGTGCCAAGCAAAAATCTCATGTTTTCTGGTATTACAGGTAAATAAAACTTTTAGAATTTATTGGGTCTTATGGCGTATACACCTCTGAGCATATTTTCTTTACCATAAACATGTTAATATCAATCCCAAACAAGGCCCAGGTTTACAATAAGTCGTTAGCAAAGCATACAATCGTTGCCTATAACGTTATTCAGCTCAAATTGACAACATTGAAAATTCAACCAAATAAGTAGTAAAACACGCATTATAAAACGTGTGCGTAAACAATCAAAATTATACATTGGGTGCCATCTGAATGGGAACACTCTCCATTCGAAATTGATAAACAAAATTTGAAGTGCTAGGTGCCTTCAGAGACAAACATACAGTCTGTGACAAATTGCGGCGTCTAGCTCAGTTGGGCAATTTGTAAAGAGTAGAAACCTCTTGCCTCCAGGACGCTTAAGGGTTTGTTAAACTGTGCCATGAAACATAAGTCTAGGTCTGGTTGGCAACACTTTACCATAGATGGTGATCACCGACGCATGCGTAGGATTCGTCCAGAGGTGGCAGCCCGTCTTCTCTTCAGTCAACAGCGCCCCTCAAACGTACATCTCATATCGGTGTCGAGTTCTACGATCAAGTTCCTTCTTGCAGGCTCCTACCATCAGGTAATTTCTTGCCCCGCCTCCTTTGTCGACGAAGACACCCATGGACACGATATTAAATGTATATAATAGTTGATGAATCGCTATGGACGTGATAAAGTAGGAAAGCGAATTTATGAAAAAGAATGCAAAAATTACTCTTACGAGGGTGAGTCAAATGAAAACCTTAAATATTTTTTTAAATATTATTTATTGTGCAGAAGTGGTACAAAGTTGTATCACTTTTCAACATAATCTCCCCCACGCTCAATGCAAGTCCTCCAGCGCTTACAAAGTGCATAAATTCCTTTAGAAAAAAAATCTTTTGGTAGTCCGCGCAACCACTCATGCACCGCGTGGCGACCTCTTCAGCAGAACGGAACTTCTTTCCTCCCATTGCTTCTTTGAGTGGTGAAAACATATGGAAATCACTTGGGGCAAGGGCTGGTGAGTATGGTGGATGAGGAAGACACTCAAATGCAGGTCTGTGATTGTTGCAACTGTTGTACGGGCAGTGTGGGGCCTTGCATTGTCCATGTTGCAAAAGGACACCTGATGACAGCAATCCTCGCCGCTTTGGGAATTTGATTGCAGGCCGAAGATGATTTTTTTAGGAGATCTGTGGATGATGCACATGGTGACAGTGGTCCCCTCTAGGCAAGTAATGCACCAAAATGACGCCTTTTCGTCTCAAAAGAGAGTCAGCATAACCTTCCCTACTGATGGTTCTGTTCGAAACTTCTTTGGTTTTGGTGATGAGGAATGGCGTCATTCCTTGCTCGCTCTCATTCGTTTCCGGTTGGTGGAAGTGAAACCCAGGTTTCGTCCCCAGAAACGATTCTTGCAAGGAAGCCATCACCTTCTCGTTCAAGTTCTTCACAAGCATCAACACGATCCGTTCTCTCATTTCAGGAGTCAGCTGCCGTGGCACTCATCTTGTGGACACATTGTGAAACTGGAGCACATCAATGCACAATGTGGTGTGCTGAACCATGACTAATCTTTAAACATGCTGCAATGTCATTCAGTGTCACTCGGCGGTTTTCCATCACTATGGCTTCAACTGCTGCAATGTTCTGTGGAGTCACAACTCGTTGTGCCTGACCTGGACGAGGAGCATCTTCCACTGAAGTCACACCATTTGCGAACTTCCTACTCCATTCGTAGACTTGCTGCTGTGACAAACATGCATCACCGTACTGAACCTTCATTCTTCGATGAATTTCAATAGGTTTCACACCTTCACTACTCAAAAACCGAATAACAGAACGCTGTTCTTCCCTGGTGCAAGTCTCAAGTGGGGCAGCCATCTTTATACTGATACTGCGACGGTATTTGTGCATCTGCACTATGCTGCCACCTACAGGCCATTCTGCACGCTGCTTGTAGCACGCTTACCAACTTACAGGATAACGGCGCGAAATTTCGATTTTTTATGAAAAAGAATGCAAAAATTACTCTTACGAGGGTGAGTCAAATGAAAACCTTAAATATTTTTTTAAATATTATTTATTGTGCAGAAGTGGTACAAAGTTGTATCACTTTTCAACATAATCTCCCCCACGCTCATGCAAGTCCTCCAGCGCTTACAAAGTGCATACATTCCTTTAGAAAAAAAAATCTTTGGTAGTCCGCGCAACCACTCATGCACCGCGTGGCGAACCTCTTCAGCAGAACGGAACTTCTTCCTCCCATTGCTTCTTGAGTGGTGAAAACATATGGAAATCACTTGGGGCAAGGGCTGGTGAGTATGGTGGATGAGGAAGACACTCAAAATGCAGGTCTTTGATTGTTGCAACTGTTGTACGGGCAGTGTGGGGCCTTGCATTGTCATGTTGCAAAGGACACCTGATGACAGCAAATCCTCGCCGCTTTGATTTGATTGCAGGCCGAAGATGATTTTTTAGGAGATCTGTGTATGATGCACTGGTGACAGTGGTCCCTCTAGGCACGTAATGCACCAAAATGACGCCTTTTTCGTCTCAAAAGAGAGTCAGCATAACCTTCCCTACTGATGGTTCTGTTCGAAACTTCTTTGGTTTTGGTGATGAGGAATGGCGTCATTCCTTGCTCGCTCTCTTCGTTTCCGGTTGGTGGAAGTGAACCCAGGTTTCGTCCCCAGAAACGATTCTTGCAAGGAAGCCATCACCTTCTCGTTCAAGTTCTTCACAAGCATCAACACGTCGTTCTCTCATTTCAGGAGTCAGCTGCCGTGGCACTCATCTTGTAGACACATTGTGAAACTGGAGCACATCATGCACAATGTGGTGTGCTGAACCATGACTAATCTTTAAACATTCTGCAATGTCATTCAATGTCACTAGGCGGTTTTCCATCACTATGGCTTCAACTGCTTCAATGCTCTGTGGAGTCACAACTCGTTGTGCCTGAGCTGGACGAGGAGCATCTTCCACTTAAGTCACACCATTTGCGAACTTCCTACTCCATTCGTAGACTTGCTACTGTGACAAACATGCATCACCGTACTGAACCTTCATTTTTCGATGAATTTCAATAGGTTTCACACCTTCACTACTCAAAAACCGAATAACAGAACACTGTTCTTCCCTGGTGCAAGTCTCAAGTGGGGCAGCCATCTTTATACTGATACTGCGACGGTATTTGTGCATCTGCACTATGCTGCCACCTATAGGTCATTCTGCACGCTGCTTGTAGCACGCTTACCAACTTACAGGATAACGGCGCGAATTTTCGATTTTTTTTATTACAAATTTAAGGTTTTCATTTGATTCACCCTCATATATACCCACATTTTTAAATCACGTGTTTTCCCTCTGCCACCACAGTTTTGTGAATTGCAGAGTATATATGTAGATGTAATGCTAGGAGGCGTGGTCGCTGAAATCACGTGTCTCCTAACACTTATTTCATTCGCGGCCCTGGTTCCTGCTTCCGTCGTGTGGCTCGGAAACGTCCGGCCATGTTAGGCAGGCGGTTATTTTCCACCACGTGAAAATTCGTCTAATGCAAATAGGGTAGTTAATTGCCACCGGGATATGAGCTGTTTAGGAACTAAAATATTTAATTAATTAAAATTAAAATGTGATGGCAGTTAGATACTAGGTTTTAACCACATAAATGTATGAAAGGAGCGCATGTGTAACTTACTGAGAGGGAGCCTAGTTTCGATGGAGCACTTAGATAGTGATCTCAGCAGTTGGTAGCACTCTGCGGCTCGGCGGAAATGAGATTCACTCGTTTGGTAACAACAGCACGCGGCTACCATAATCTCAATTCACATTATTTCCCTTTTAGTTATTCGTTGTTTTTGTGTAATATTGTATAATTCTCTATGTCGAAGAGCAAATTACATCTCAATGTCTCATTTGTCTTGGTTCTCGTGTCTACAAAATCACTATAGCACATCGTGGGATTACTTTAATTTCGAACTAAAATAAAACGATTTTTCCTATCTGTCATGTCACATGTGCAAAAACTGATCTAAATTAAAAGAATTTATTTATTAACAACAGTTATTTCCGAGGATTAATAATAATCTAGGATGGTATGTAGTGTAGCCTAATAAATCTGATCACGTTTCAGTAATAGTCTACCCGTACTGTTGTTCGATTTGGCTCAAATGGTTCGAATTTCTACTTGCTTTGAGTGAGTTAAGAAAGCGATGTCCGTTGCGGCGTTTCGAATTCACCCCTTCTCCCTCCCTCCCTTCTCCCTCCCCCCCCCCCTCCTCTCTCCCCGCCTCCCTCAAGCAAGAAACGAATGAAGTGTCCCCAGCGTTTTACAGGGTCCGTCTCCTAGTCTAGATGAAAGCGATTTTAGCTGACTAAAATTTCGAAACCAAATCGTTAAATTGAATCGCTAAAACAGCTCTTTCGGTACCTACATAAATGGTAGCTGAAACAATAGAAGTTTTAAACATTCGTGCTCCATGTTTTTTTTTTTTTTATACACATATTATAAGGCAGTTTTGTTGCTGTCTCAATCCCCGCTAAAACAGTGAAGTTGAAACTTGCTTGTTGAGACTTGCGTTCACAGACATCTTTTAAGGAAATAAATAAGATTGTTGTTTCATGTTGGTCGACCGTTTTAAAGAGTTCGAGCTGCGGAAGACTACTGTTTCTTAATGTCACTTTGTTGAGCAACCTCCAGATTTTATGATTCTAATCCAGAATAAAATGTTGCATATTCACCAGCTTACTCACTTCGCCTAGAATAGAATAACAAACCAATTGCTTACATAAAAAAAAAAATGGTTTCGGCTTCTGCCTTGTGATAACTCAAGAACTAGTACACTAGTGTTCCGCGCATGATAGAATTTAAGTGTAAATATCTTGGTATAATGTTCGACAGTAAACTCAACTGGGCAGATGATAGGGAGTGGTTTCAAAACCCTACCTTTATTGCAGAGGGTAATATGCGGGCATAACAGTGAAGTGAGGGAACTGGGTTACAAAACATTGGTTACACCATTGCTTGAATATGGTGGCGTAGTTTAGGACCCATTTGGGTATCAAATAGAGGAGCTGGAGTACGTGCAGAGTTAGACAACTATATTGTATTTGGAAATTACCGAATATCACAATCAGTAACTGAGGGAGCTAGATTGGGACAATTTCAAGTAAGGGAGTCAGAAATTGAAACAAGTTACCAACGGAAATGATGAACACCGTACCAGAATTACTGAGAGAATTTAAAATAATAATTTTAAAGGGCGATTACGATCAATGAATTTTAAGATTTTAAAATTTAAATAAAGAAAATAATCAAATAATAAAACAAGTGTGTATGGAAATAGCTAGAGAGGTATTTGTTCCTGGCTAGTTGACTAAATTTGAAAAATATGTTAATACTTTACCTTAGTATCTATTTTACTGAAAAAACGTATTATTTTTCAAAAAATCGAACAATTAAATTACATATTTTGAATTTTAAAAAACGAATTTAAATTTACCGCGAAAACGGTCATGACTGTCGTGGCGTCTTGAATGACGTCACACCACCCGAACCAAAACAAAGCAGTTGTGCATGTACGGTACATGTCAGGAGTCAAGTATTCTTTAATTAAAAATGAAAAAGTTGCCAAGTGTTACTGCGTCAATTTTGGGCAAATTGCTTTTTTTTTTTACGGCTTTACGCCTTGTCGACAGCTAAGGTCATTAGAGGCGAGATACACTTTTCTTTCAGCATATAACTGACAACAACTGTATTAACGTGACAAAAGTTCCTACAAACAAATAATTTACCAAGTAACCTGTTGTGTTTCACAAAAATGTCAGTAACAACTTTGGCGTCTCGGATGGTGTGACGTAATGCTTTCTCACTGGCGTTCGCGGACACGTGACTGAATGCCTGATTTTGCCGAATTTATTTTCTAAAAATAATAATGATCTTCATCTTTTATAACAAGTAATTTTGTTTTTTGTTATCTTCTTAGCATGATTAATCGTTAAATACTGCTATTTGTCCGATTTATTCTTAGTGGACACAAGCCTATTCAATTAAAATTAAAATTTGTGTCCCCCTCCTCTTAACGGTCCTATATATTCCGTCTTTGCGAAGCTTCGTCATGCAATTGTTTCCAAACGAGTGGCTCTGTGAACCACATTGACGGTTGAGATGGCGTATGTTGCCTGATGTCCCCAATCGTTCAGTACATTACACAGTATTCAACAAAATCATTAACAACTCACATTTATAAAGCCCCTGTTTAAGTTAATGTTGTAATTCGGTGTTCATGTTTACATGTTTTCCAGAAAAATAAATACTTTGTGTTCAGTCGAAAGAATATGACAGTGAAGCTTGTGCATGCACCATTGTTAGACTGTAATTAATCTGCCATTATCAGTCAAGAATTGATGAAGCTACCTTGAGTTGTGAGTACTGATCATCAAGAATCTCTAAGGCTGCGCAGCGTAGACACCACACCTGACTCAGCCGTGGATTGGCGATCGTCTTGCTTGCCGGAAGGAACCTATTCTAATGAAGGAAGCTTCGTGTTGCCACCTATCTGCGATTCGCTTAACTCATGTTCTCTATGTTAGGTGCATTTTTGGTTGTGAAATGTGTGGTTTATGAGACGAAAATTGGAGACCATCACAGCATTTGCCTAGACGTTTGCTCAAAACCGCCTTCAAACCTCAATCATGACTCGATCCTGGTGCCACTACTCCTCAACGAAGCAGGCAGGTAATGTACAAACACCAGGCCACGAGTTCATTATCAATTTTTTTAAAATCCTTCGCCTCAAAGTTGTGAACGAAGGTTAAATTGTGCTAAAAATTGACCCAGAGAATTATCGATTTTATTGGATCAAGTTACGGAAATTTGGCCAGCACTTACATAATCCTTAAAGATGTAAGGACACTTCGTTTGGTTAATTTTTAGAGATAACAAGTTCTGCAGAAAAGCTCCGGCGTAGGATATATCTAATACAGATCACTCGTAATAAAAGTTTCTACGATTTAAATTTGTAGTACGAATTAAGCGTCAAATTTAAGAAATTTGTTCCATTTAGATACTTATTATTTACCAAATAAATTATTCCGTTATCCGGTTTTCAACGTTAATAACAAAAAGTTACTTTTAAAGAACGCGGGTCTGCGGTCTGACATATGCGCATGTGCAGTGCGAGAGTACAGTATAGTATACGCAGCGGGCAGGATTGCACCGTATTCAATTGTGGTAACAAGCAACATCTTACCGTAAGATATAATTTGTCACTGTTTTAAAGAAATAGAATTACAATGTATTATGTTTCTTGATAAATATAAATAAAAACAACTGGGCACAACATACAAGTCCCGGGCCAGAGAGAGCCCACCAGGACTTAACAACAATCCCATGCCCTTAGGTCTCACACGCACCGAGTGAAATACAGGGAAATAGCATTTACTGCATCACCATAACTGAGGTGACTCAATTGCGAGATTTTTAAACCTTGCTTCTCGGTAGGACTTTCAATCATAATTAATTATATTACAAAACCATACATATAATTTTATTAACGTGAAAATGATTAATCAAAGTGAGTTTTAGCAATAATTAGTTAATTAATTTAATTCACAAGCAAATGGTATATGTTCTACGCAAAGATGTGATTTAAAAATGTGTTTTTCATTAACAGTAATTCTTAATTTATAATGGTTCCTCTGAGTTCGGTGGATGAGCGGTAACGCATTTTGGGAAGACGCAGGTTTAAATTCAGTCCAACTATCTAGATTTCGATTTTCCATGATTGCCCAAAATCAATCTATGCAAATGTTCGGAGTTTCCTCGAAAAATCCATGATCGAATTCCCTTCCGTTCCTCGTCCCACTTATAATTCCCTCGACGCTGAATAGGCGTAATGCCATAAGCAAAAAAACAAAACAAAACAAAACAAAAAACAAAAAACCTCGAAAAAAAGAGGCTGAGGAAGAACGTACACAATTTTGGTTTCAGATCCACGGTTAACAATTTCACGTCTGTAGCAAGTTTCCTAACTTTCGTAGATAAAAAAAGTAACTTCAGGCGAGAAGTGTGGGAAACGAATAAATCCAGAAGAAAAAATACACGGAGAAACCTCAAGATAGGAAGAGCGTTTTGGACGCTAAGTAAACGTTGTCATTACAATTAAGTATGGTAAATGAGGAAATGTCTTGCAGCTGGCTAATAAACTTTGATTTAGAGGTCAACGGATCTGTAGCAGTCATATCTGCTCATGTAGTGTCGCCCCTTTGTTCTTATCACCTTCCGCCGTCTCAAATGACGCAACATGAAAACCGTCCCGGAGATGACGCTATACGAATCAATGCGGAAAATGCAGTTTCCTTCTGGGTTACACTTCTGGATCCAAGAACAGATTTTCCCTTTTGTAATCGTATCATGAACGCAGTGGACGCTGTGAAGATAGCAGCCTGGCCTAATCTGGCAGAGGGAGAAACGTGACCTATGAAAATAGAAACAAAGCAACTGAACAAGATCAGTAGATGAAGAGAGAGAAATCCATTGAAACATTTTATTGCACTGTTCTTTGTATTTCAAAACACCAACATACAGCTCGTCATGACTGCAGTTTTGAATCAGATTATGTAAGAGATGTAGTTGAGTGAATTAAAAATTCAATATACAAGAACTGAAACAACACGATAACACTGTTTTAAACTTACACGGCCGTCAGATGTTTGTGGGCTTGGATTATGTGTGGTCAGGACAGAGGTGAGTCAATTCCTCATAACAAGGTCAAGTCGGCTTAACTAATAATAAAATATACAGCCGCGTCGATATAATCTCAGTTTTCAAACACAGTTAATCAAGTTGTTCGTTTATGTAAGATTCTTCATATAATGTTTACATTATCGCATCTGCTGTGTGGGTACTGCGAAAGTATTTTGTTTAGTTGGTATTTCAATTACAATATTTTCTATAAATTAGACGGTTGGGAGTGCCTGTTGTGTCTGTGATGCCAGAAACATACTGCAGGCCATTAAACTTGAGACTGACATGCTTCGCAAACAACATGATCTCAAAACTGTTATCCCACAGTTGGAAAAAGTCGAAAGTTTCTAAGTGCTAGTTCTCTTGCTGTTGCCTTTTTGCGTGGGTACCGAGGAAAGTGTCATGTCTGAGATGCCATTTTTCGTGTTGGTGGGAGCAAATTTATGAAGTATTAAACGCATTTTAACAGCGCGTAACTTATATATATTTATATATATAAGATGAGGTTTGCTTCTCTTTCACAGTGTGATCAGTCGCCTCATTTGATCAGCTATGAAGCAATAATCCAAGAACCCAGGTATCAACCGTATGAAGCAACTGTTTTACCTCTTTACATTTTGCCTGTGAGTGTGACATCTTTTATTTACGTTCGATTGTTGCAGTATATTTTGTACAGTAAACTACAAGTGTTGGTCTATCGCAAAGGGTTTCGGCATAAAAAAAAATCGTCTCGTAGAAAGTTTTATTGAGAGAGCGTCTGCAGTTATTTTGAATTCGATGACAAAAATAAGAAAACAGCAAATTCAAAGAAAAAATTGTGAGTTAATGTACGAAGGTTAACTAAAATAAGCACTGATACGTTTTGTATTATGTGTTAAGTAGTCTGCAAAACATTATACTCTGGATCAACAGCAAAATGGCCGTAAACAAGAAGGATTGCGATTTTTAATGCTAAAAGCATAATTGAACTACTTGAATTGCATAACTGATTTATTTTGTTAAAATGAAAAGAAGTAAAAATATGACTGTAGGATTGTTTATTTTCACAGCTGTCATGTTGTGCAGATATAATTTTCGAGTTTTTCCAAGTGTATCACTCATTATATTTTTTGTTCACATTTCAATCTGCAACTGGTATCTTCTTTAGAGCCTGTTCTACTTGATGGAACTACTTTAAAAGGCTGATGTTATACCATTTCCTACAAACTACGAAAGCTATAACATCAGCCTTCTGCAGCACCTCCCGCACGCAGAAGACGCTCTGAAGAAGATAACAGGTGCAGACTGAAATTTCGGCAAGAAAGAAAAAGAATGATACGGCTGGAAAACACGAAAATTTATTGCAACCTTGCAAAAAAATATTTCTTAATATTGTAGTATCAAAAGGACGAAAAAGCATCTTGTTAAAGGTTAAGCGTGTAGATAATTTAAGGAAGTAACTGATAACTAATTATTGTAAGAGCAGTGATTAGTAAGAACGGAGACTTTGCCGGAGTATAATTGCGATGAAGTCTTCACGAGTGTACCGCCGGCGCCGGGTGTTTTCACAACGCAATCCGGCGGCACACCGTGAAGACTTCATTGCAGTAGTGATTAGTAGTCTCAAGCTTTCGTGTGATGTGAGCAGGTCTACTGGAGTATACGAATGGGCAGTGGAGTTACCTCTTTCGGGGAGCGCATAGCGGCCTCCTTCGGCGACGCCCGGCGGGTCACTGGCGACTCGCGTCACCGCACGCTTCCTTCCGACCAGACCCACCACAACGCGTCCGTCACGCCGCCGCCAGATTAAAAATACTCCGCATCTAGCCTCTCCACGGAAATACACTACTAACGAGAAAACCGGGGTCTGCTCAATCATCTTCTCTTTACACCACACTGTTGTTCACAAACTATTCCTTCCAACAGTTAGCTATCTTCTCGGCTTAAAAGAGGTTATCCATCAGCACCTTTAATCTTTATATACCTTTCCTTCCATTTTCCAAAATTCAGTTTGCTCCTCCTATAGCAGTGGTTCCCAATTAGTTTTTCTCGAGTACCACTTCAAGAAAGAGCTCACCCTCACGTACCCTTTATAACTGAAATGATGGATAAATAAATAAATGCTTTCATTCCAGTCGAGTGCTTCGCACAACCACAGCATTAATGTAATATAATTCACAAACATACAGTTTGTCTTAAATATATTTTGCAAATAATAATGTTTTCGTAATTGTGTTTTTTTCAGTTATAGTAGTGATACCTTATCCAAGAGATTACCACGCGTATCCCTTGAAGCAACATCACGTATCCCTGGGGTAGACTTACCACTAACTGGAAACCACTGTCCTATAGACTGCATCTACTTTAACTACGATCATTTACTTTGATACTTATTCACACTTTTAGTTTTCTTTCGTGCATTTCCTGTTTATCTCAGTTCTAAATAAGTGTAATGCTCTCTTACTGCTTCATCCTGACCATTTTTGTATCTTTTCCTCTGATCAATCAACTCCAAAATTCTTGTGTCATCCAATATTTATTATTATTATTAATCATTATTGCCCTTGAGGACAGTGTTTAAACTCAAATTCATGATTATTCAGTTTTTGTTTGTATTTGTCTTCTTCCTCTTCTCTTCCCAAAACCTCTTCATACGCTCACTGTGTTCCTGTTTCCTTTGTTCAGTCCATTTTTTCCTGTTTTCTTCTGTATTTTAAATTTTGTGTTCATAATTTTGTTCTTGAATTGTCCCCTTTCCCGTGTCATTTCCTTGCTGATCCCTGTGTGATTCAAGTCCTCTTCTATTTCCTGGAATCAACTGGTTTTCCTGAGTGAACCATTTACCACATCAAAGATCCTCTTTGTGAGTCTAGTGCTGTTCATTCGCTGTAAATGTCCGTAGAATTGTAATCTACGTCTTCTGATCATGTCTGTCAGTCGATCTGTATGTTCGTACCGAGCGTGGTGGTGTAACGGATAGCGTTCTGGCCTCGCATTCGGGAGGACGGCGGTTCGAATCCCCGTCCGGGCATCCAGATTTGGGTTTTCCGTGGTTTCCCCAAATCACTCCAGGTGAATGCCGGGATGCTTCCTTCAAAAGGCCATGGCCGAATTCCTTTCCATTCCTTGCCCCCATCCTTTCCCATCTCTAAAGACCACGTTGTTAAAAAGGGACGTTAAACTGTTAAAAAAAAATGTATGTTCGTATAGTTCTTTCGTTGGTCTTTTCATCCATATACCGTCTTTATATATTGCTCCAAAAAATTTTCTAAGGATTTTGCGTTCAACTTTTTCCGCTTCTGTGATGCCTGAAGCTCCAATCATGATTGTTTCTGATGCATATAATGCTTCTGGCAGTACCACTGTTTTGTAATGTCTAGGTTTGGCCTATCTTGATATATTTCTTTTGTTATAATATGACCATGTGAGTCTATAAGCCTTCCGAAGCTTTTCTGATCTTTCTGAATTTGATAGCTTGTTAGATCCTCCTACTTGTATGTATTCCCCTAGATATTTGAATTTCTCAACTATTTTTATGTTTCCAAATTTTGTGTATATTGTTTGTACATTGTTGTTTTGTTTCTCCATGTATTGCGTTTTTTCATACGAAATTTGTAGCCCTGTTTAGGCGGCAATTTGATTTAGCTGCTCCAATGCATCTTGTGCTTCCTGCCTATTGTTGCTGAGAATTGCCAGGTCATCCGCAAATGCCAGGCATCTTATGATTGTTTTGGTATGTCATGTTCTTTCTAGCTGTATTCCTTTGACCTGTGTTTCCCATTGTTTTATAACTTTGTCCAATACCATGTTGAATAAAATCGGTGATAATCCATTTCCTTGTCTGACACCCGTGCAAATTTTGAATGGTTCTGATGTTTCTCCCATAAATTTCACTTTAGACGTGGTATCCGTGAGTGTTTGTTGTATCAGAGCCCTTGTCTTCTTGTCTATGCCGTATTCTTTCATTATGTCAAAGAGCGTCTGTCTGTCTATGGAATCATATGCCTTCCTGAAATCCACAAATGTTTTCAATATTTATTTTTCTCTCTCTTAAATGAATTCCAATCGTATTCTTTTCAATTTTTTAGAGTTATTTCTCAGACGAGGTAGTTGGTAGTGAACCAATTTTATCGAAAGTATATTCGCGGGATTTTCTGTTTCCAATCCTGCCTTGATTGAATGACGCTGTACGCAACCAAAGAGCATGAGACGTGGTTAGGCTAGTCGCAGCAATAGTAGGTTTGGGGACATTCGGTCAGTCAATAAAGATACGAATACTCCCCATTAATGGAAAGGCAGAAATAGATGACATCTTGGAAATGTGAAGGCAGTCGGTCTGTGGAGAGGCAAATCTGCCTGAAAAGGAACCCTTATTGTGTTAGTCTCTCTCGGTGAGGACAGAGCAGTATTGCTTGCCTTGTGGACAGTATCTCTACTTTTCCTTCATTTCAGACGAAGTCTACTTTCGACTAGCAGTTCTTGTCCTTTTCCATTAAACATCCTGTCTTGTTTATCGTCGTATTACACACACTTTAATGACATTTGAACATACCCTACTGCTTAATTTCAACAGGAAATTAGTCAAAAGCAAAGTTATTAATGTTTATATTTAAGTTGCATGTTTTCGACGAATGAAGGAAAAAAGATGGCCGGCCATCTTGTGAATTGGCTGATATACCGAGAGCGACGGCGACAAGCGAACAGGACAGCGGGAGAGGCCATGTTAACGCTTCCTGCGTTCTGTTCAAACGGTAGCGTGGTCTCAGCTTGAGGAGCACGGGCGGCTGCGTGCGACACCATCTTCAAGCTGAATGTTAGTTGTTAGAATTCATGACTATCGATTTGCCCGGTCAGAGAGCAGCTCAAGCCAGATATTAGTGAAGGCGTTTCACAGAGCACAAACATGCAAATTGATGCACAGAATGAAAATTTTAGCATGTAATCAGGATACTTCCTGTACTTTTCGAAAAATACGTTCATCGTATACATTCAATTATAGTTAGCTGCCATTAATGAATTGTAAATATTCCATTTCTGTGCATCTGGCGTTGTTATGAAACATTTATTATACTTAAGTAGGAAAGATATTAAAGGGGTCTGTAAAAAGTTTTAAATTAATGTTTCATAACAGAAGACGTAATTACGAAAATTTAATTACATAATTTGACTCTGTTGTAATCACTAACTCTTAAGTTAATATTGTTTACAAAAATCACTTATCAACATAAGTAACCCCCCCCCCCCTCCACCCCCAGTCTCCCGCATGTACACAGAAGAAATAAAAACCACGCCGAAAATAACAGGAACATTTTATGCAAACTTCGGAACTTCTGATATTCTAATAGAATGGTCTGGTTTGCACATAGGTGGAAAAAATAAGTCAAAATTATCGTTTGCTTTTCGGAGAGCAATAGAGCTATTGCATAGTCATTATAAAACACATAACTTCACCTTAATCTTACCGAGTTTCTATATTAGTTAGGTGAAATTAAAGAACAAAAGGCTGATTTGATATTTATAAGTTGCTTAAGTGACCCGGGGGGGGGGGGTGGAGCTTTTTAAGTTCTCTTGCTTTTTCATTAAAGTTTTGAATATTTCACAGTGACTTGTAATTGACTGTATTCACTAAACTATATCTTCATAAAATTGAATAAAAGTCGACTTTGGTAGATAACATCACATGAAAGTTCTGCAGATATTAAGTGCAATTTCAGTTTGTGCGTATCACATGTGTTGTGAACTAGCTTATTCTACTCGAGTGAAAGTTACTTCATGAAGCCATTCAAATGAATATATTAGAGAGATCATTAAATCCTCCGATTTAATCAACATCAAGATTCATTCTTTCGGAGCGTTATTATTTTAGTTGATTTGATAGCAAATGATTGGTTGTAAACATCAACGTCGGTATGTTCCCTTTATTAACAAACGTAAAAAACACTGAATGCTGCTAACAAATGTCACTCGTATCTTTTATTCCTTTTCCAGATACTATGTCCATTAATGATGGAAGAGTTTTGTGAAAAATGCCTTAATTAAAGTACAAATACTACTTTTAATTCTTAACCTTCCTTTTGAAATTCTGCCCAGTTTTAGGAAAAATGAGACACTAGTGGGTACACAAAATTTTTGTCGACAATGGTTCGGTACAGATCGGTTGAAATGTCGAGACTGAATGAATGGACGGCTACCACTCACACTTGTTATCTGCACGGCGTTCTGACACCGAGAACCCACATTCTTACAATTTTTATTCCCCGACTAGCTTGTACCCACGACTTCGTTCGTGATTGTAAAGAATTCATATTGACAGCTATAGACATCTAACCACCATAGTGCACGATGGGAGACTCGATACTATTACCACACACAAATACCAGTGTTCTGCGCTATGTAGTTCCGGCAGCAAAGTAAAATTTACTGATACACACAAGTCTTTGGATGAAATACGGAAATATTCATGAGCGACCAAGTTCAAACACCATATCTCACACACTCCCACAGTTACCAAATTTCGGCCAACGTTATGATCGATGGGAGACTCTGTGTTACTACCACACACAAACGCCAGTGATCTGCGATTGATAGTTTACACTTAAAAGTGATACACCGTGAAACATGCGTCTTTGGCAGAAATATGAAATTGCCGCAGGTCGACCATTTTCATCCCCCATATCTTCCACACCCCCATAGCTACAGACATCTAACAACCATAGTGCACGACAACAGACACGATTCTACTACCACACATAAACACCAATGCTCTATGCTATGTAGTCGTGGTAGAAAAGTGAAATCTGCGGAGACACATGCCTTTCATCGAAATACGAAAATATCCTTGGTCGGCCACTTACAACCACCATATCTACCACAGTACCACAGTTTCTGAAATTCGGCCGCTGTTGTGATCGAAAGGTGAATCTGTTCTACTACTACACACAAACGTCAGTTATCTGTGATCTGTAGTTTTCGCTGAAAAGTGATACACCATGACACTTTTGTCTTTGGCAGAAGTATGAAATTGCCACAGGTCGACCACTTTCAACCCCCCTTTCTCCCACACCCCCATAGCTACCGACATCTAACAACCATAGTGCACTATATGAGATACGATTCTACTACCAAACACAAACATCAATGCTCTATGCTATGTAGTTGTGGCAGAAAAGTGACGTATGCGGAGACAGTCGAAATGCGAAAATATCATTAGTCGGCCACTTACAGCCACCATATCTACCACAGTACCACAGTTTCTGAAATTCGGCCGCTGTTGTGATCGAAAGGTGACTCTGTGCTACTACTACACACAAACGCCAGTTATCTGTGATCTATAGTTTTCGCTGAAAAGTGATACACCATGACACTTTTGTCTTTGGCAGAAGTATGAAACTGCCGCAGGTCGACCCCTTTCAACCCCCATTTCTCCCACACCCCCATAGCTACCGACATCTAACAACCATAGTGCACTATATGAGATACGATTCTACTATCAAACACAAACACCAATGCTCTATGCTATGTAGTTGTGGCAGAAAAGTGACATATGCGGAGACAGTCGAAATACGAAAATATACTTGGTCGGCCACTAACAACCACCATATCTACCACAGTACCGCAGTTTCTGAAATTCGGCCGCTGGTGTGATCGAAAGGTGACTCTGTGCTACTACTACACACAAACGCCAGTTATCTGTGATCTGTAGTTTTCGCTGAAAAGTGATACACCATGACACTTTTGTCTTTGGCAGAAGTATGAAACTGCCACAGGTCGACCACTTTCAACCCCCATATCTCCCACATCCCCATAGCTACCGACATCTAACAACCATAGTGCACGACAGGAAAGACGATTCTACTACCACACACAAACACCAAAAGTCTATGTTATGTAGTTGTGGCAGGAAAGAGAAGTATACGGAGATACGAATTTTTGGTCGAAATATGAAAACGTCCTGCACTGACCAACTTTAATCATTATATCTCCCACATCCCCACAGCTATCGGCATTCGGCCAACGTTGTGCACGACAGGAAACTCCATGCTACTTCCACCCACAAACATCAGTGTTCTGTGCTAGGTAGTGGTGGCTGAAAAGTGAAATATAGGAAAAAACACGTCTATTTTTATATATATATATATATAAGATTTTATGGTATACCAACATACGCTTGTAGCTTTATCCGCGTCGGCCTAAATGTGTGGATGAATTTAATACTTGTTCAGTATGGTTCGAAAGTAACGGAGGAAAAACTGAAATTTGGAAATGTAAATGAAGTAATCTATGCCAACCAAGTATTTGGCATATTTTGAAGAAAAATAAAGTGATACTTAGATGAATCACTGTAAAAATGATTTTTTTATGCTAAAAACGGCAAATAATAACACAAAAAAGTGCGCATAGAAAGAGAACACGACATATGGTGCTAAAAATGTTTTAGGTTAAGAACAGATTTTCATTTCCTATCTCGTAGGCTTTCAAATTATAAAATCCACAACAAAATCTTTTCAGTAGTTTTTTGCGTGAAGTTTCATCCACTACGGATTTTTATAAATAGAGATTTAAGAAATATTCAAGACCATTACTGCGGCTGACGTCTGTATACTATTGTAAATAGTGAGAAAGCTATTATTACTAAGTACTAATAATTATAAGTGACTATGGAGTTCAATGATACTGGTGGGTAGGGCAATTCAGCAAACAGTACACACAAAACCATGCTGAACTGAATCAATTCCTTCAGTGAGCAGACATTCATGTTCTTGGTTCGGGAAATGCTACAAGATGTGTCCCATTTTCGTCAAACAGAGATTTAAAAGAAATAGGCAATTTTATAACAAATCATTGAAGCTGCAAAAATGTTTCTTTCGCTACTGAAACAATTAGTGCTGATTTTTGTTATGTACGTCAGCACGTATCTAATACAAGGAAGAAGTAGGTTAAGTGAAACAGAGATGTTTACGATACGAGTCAAGTGTAATACGAAATGAAGCATACTGACCATTAAGCCCCTTTTTCCTTGTCTGCACCATGTGTTCCTTCACAAAAAGACACTAAATAAAATGACCCACTGCTAAATGTCAGCCGCTGCTAAGAGCGTCAAGCAATTTGCCTGCACTGGTGGGCCCTTAATTGGCAATTAATTAAGCCATCCCGAGTGTCCGCCGTATTACGTCTGCGGTAGCTATAGGCAATAATTACTGCTCATCTCTCGCCGTGTTTCACTTAAGGCAGAATTAAAACAACGCCAACAGTGCCCAAACGGCTCAACTGATTTGAGAACTATAATGAATTCCGTCGCGTACTTCTTACGTGTTTGCTTAGATATTTAGTACTGGAATTTTGCCGTAATTACGAAAGCCTCGTGGAAACTGGCAGATGGATGAGTAACTTCTCTGAGCCAACAGTGATTCACATTTTTGGTAATGTTTATATAGCCTTTTCTTCTTTTCTGTATTTAGCTTGCTGTGTCCTGTCCGAGTTTGATAGTCCCGGCGCGGCGTACTTAACCTATGGGAGAAAGTATGTGTTGCCACCTGTCTGCGCAACGTGTAACTTTTCATTCTGTCGATAGATGTGAGAGCGCTCTGGTGGCTCAGTGATTAAAGCATCTGTCGAAAGGTCCCAGAATCCCTGTGTCGGCGGTGATTTTCAAAGGCTCTCGACCGGACATTTACCTATAACATAGCTTGCTGTATAAAGGTGGGTTTCCACAAACCGTGGTTTTTTCATCTTTACTGCCTGGCAGTGGGTAGAGGCGCGCCGTATGTGGCGCGACCTCCAAAACCACGCGCCGTGGGAATCAACCTGAATATGGAATATGCCAAAACGCTTCTGCAGTTCGGATTCCCCGTTAACCGGTACGATTCGCGGGTTAGGTTAGGAGAGAAGGAAAAGAACTGGCCATTATCCCCCTGATACGAACCATAGTATAACTCCTTCGAGAGGGTCCAAACCTCCTTCAGATTGTGGATCACGCTTAGCTTACGACAAATGTTTTTTTGTTTGTGAAATGGGTGGTTTATGAGGCGGAGATTTGGGACCGTCCCAACATTTGTCTAGATCAGCAGTCCCAAATCTTTATTGGTACACGGCCCACTTTTAAGTAAAAAAATTTTTCGCGACCCACCTAATATGAGAGTCTGTATAATATCAGAATGGGAACTGTTGTATGAGCTCGATACGCTATAGAGTATCCTATCATACGAAAAGTCAAATTTTCGTACAAAGGATATACCATCAACAAAAACAAGAATTGATAATACATAAAACAACAAACATATTATATATCCGGAGGCGGCTGCACAGACCATCACCTCATCAAGTTGACTGTTGAAATTCCACGATTAGAAGTAACTCAATCAGACTATTAAAATGCAACTGGTCTGCCAAGTCGCTTTTTGGTGGAAACCACCCGCATACCCGATTTTAGTGGTTGATTGGTAGATTTATCATTGTGTTTTACTGCACCCAAATGAATGAAAATAACAGCAGTAAACTTACCAGTCAACCACGAAAATGGAATTTGTAGGTGTTTTCCACTAAGATATGACTTGGCACTTCAGTCGCATTTTAATTTGTAAATCGAAAATGCGTTTAATTATTACAGGCTGACTGTTTAAGGAAACACTTTTTTTTTCTCACAAAAATTTAAGGTAATGATTATTGCACTTGTAAATTATCGTATTATATTTTTTAAATAGATTAAATTAAAGATATATATATATATTTTTGGCAAAACCTCGATTGTTCCGCGACCCACTAAAACACACGCCGCGACCCACTAGTGGGTTGCGACCCATAGTTTGGGAACCGCTCGTTTAGATGGTTGCGGGAGACGGCCTGAATACAGCAATCAGGACGGTCAGTATTGTATCCTGATCCCGCCCCAGTGTGTGGCGCCTTCACGCACTAAGCCATGAAGGCGTGTCTATTATATATGAATCAATCTAACAGACAGGTGGGTAGATATAGACTTGACCGAGCAGATGTGTCCGTGTGCTATAACCGGCTACCGGTCTCTTGTCGCTGTCGGTGTAACCAACGCTAACTCGCCGGGTATCGGGTGACTGCTTGCAGACGGCTGGCCTCTTCGCAGTATTTTTGCCTCCCACTTGACTCTGCAGGCGTACCAACAGAATGGTGTGTGCATCTGTGACGGAGACAGAAGATATACAAGACCACCAACTATTCGAGATTTTTTCAGGGAGCGGAGTATAAGATCGATTATTGCGGACGAAGAGGTAAATATAATAAACGTATCGATAAATATCATGATTTCATTTTTAATAATTTCTCGAAATCACTCAACACTAATGCTGACACGGTTCCTTAAAAAGGCCATAGCCGAATTCCTTCCCATTCATTATTCCCAATCATCTACCACCTGGATGTCGGTGAGGTGAGTATAGTAAAGCCCTAAGCAAAAATAAATAAATATCCCACAACTTGCGCTATCAGGAAATACGAGCCACTGCGACATATCTTTCCGTAACCTTTTCTAACAATTGTATATCAGTCGTATTTTATTTGAATCGGGTTGCGGAGTGTAGCACTAAAGTTTTCCAAAAACAGCAGGTGACGGGGCAGAGACGCAAGTCACGGGAAACGAAGTTCAGGAGCTTCCATGGCGCTGGATTGGTCAGTCAGTGGCCACTTTGCGCCACTGGTGAAGGTCTGATAAGTGGTGTGTTGTGGTTGTCACGCTGTAAGTAGATAATGGGCGACACCACCGCCACATTCCCACGAGGCTCTATCGCAGCAGTACGACTTTACAGCGAAGCCAGACAGTCCAGTGGAGTAATTGGATAGTAATTTTTCAGCAGAAACGTCTTGGAATTGCACGGAATGTTAGATATCCATTAAAGACGCCTCCTCTTTCAAATTCTTGAAACATAAAGCGCAGTTGACTGAAAACAAGACTTTTTCACAAGAAGTTGAATTCCTCCATCAGCTGTCCTAAGAATGTTTACTGCAACATCATTTCCTGAAAAATGTGAAACTAACGTAGGAAAACTTATCATATGCCCCTCCTCTTTTCCTTCCGCAAGTTCAAGTTATCTGGTACTAACTTTTTATATTCTGAAGTCATGTATATACAGTATTATTCCTCCAAGATACTATTTGAATGACTTCAGACATTCATTCTTCTGCTAGTCTTAACTGAAGTTAGTACCTTCATCTAAACAAAGCTCCTACAATTTTTGTCCTTATTTTTCCTTTTTTATACTTCTAGTCTTTGTTTTCATCTCTTCAGCTGCCCCTCTACTAACTGGTTAGTCATTACTGAATGTATCATATTTCTTCTTTTTATGATACTGTTTAACAAATGCCTTTCTCTCAGTGACACGTTGCTGTGACGGACATTAAAGTGCAGTTTATATTACATCTCGAATCATAAAAAAAAAAATCATTTATCTTATTCCAATTGTAATGAGAACTGAATAAGAGTTTTCATTAAAAAAAAGTGCTTTCAGGAGACTGCATATAGTTTTAAAACTCTGAAATTTATTTAGACAGTTAAATGATAACAACTAACGATAAACTTCAATTAGTCGAATGAGTAAGAAATACCAAAAGTCGGATGTATTATTGAAATTTACTTTTTTTTCTGAGTGATCATGAAACTAGAAGGTGGAAAACAAAGCGTTAAGATTTGCATCTAGTTGTTTCCTCTATTGACATACGGTGTTGTTACCAACTTCTACGAAAAAAAAAGAAACAAAACTTCAGCATCTCAAGATGTTTTGTTCAGAAAAGTGTCAAGAATAATTTCAAAATATGCTTCACCATTAATTGATGGGCCTTCATCTCATTTTTTTTTTTCTATGGGCTTTTATTTTTTTTATATGACTTTATATTACTGAAACAGAAAGCGTTTTGATATTACAAATTAATTTCTCTCGAAACCTTTTTTATTTCTTTACCTTTATCTTTCTTGCCTGCAATGTTCATGTGTCCACGACATCGAATTATACCAGAATGTTTCTACACACTAAAAGTACGGTATACATTTTTATTATACATTTATATATGAATCAACAACAAATAAAGCAATAACATTTGCACATTCAATATGTAGCCTGTGTCTGAAACAAAAGTAGCAGTTCCAGTTGCTCGTATTTAATGCATTGTGTTCCGACGAGCTATCAGAGGAGACACAATGTTTCTAAAGAGGCAGCGGCCATAAATATTTGAGTGGGGTCCCAGTCGGTCGTTCCTTCGTAGTCGATACCAAACAGTAGAGGGTACAGTTCCCTTCACTCCCTGCTTTATCGCATGTCGCTGAGCTTAGGCACGCGAGCAGCAGGCGTTTCATTTGAACTAGTTCTACTGCGCGATAGGCGAGACGACGGAAGCTAGCGTTGTAAAATATTATTATTTACTTTTTTTTTTTTTTTTTTTTAACTTAAGGCTTAACGCCTCGTCGACGTCGAGGTGATTAGAGGCGGGATGGGACTGGGCTCAAGGAACGGGAAGGAATTTGGCGATGGCCTTTTTGAAGGATGCAACCCGGCCTTCGCCTGGAGTGATTTGAAGAAACCATGGAAAACCCAAATCTGGATGCCCGGACGGGGATTCGAACCGGCGTCCTCCAGAATCCGAGGCCAGAGCGTTAACCACTCACGCACCATGCTCGGTTGTAAAATTTAATCAATGGATTAGACTTAACCTTGTATTTCACTTCCTGTGCCTTGGACTAAACTTATCCGAGTTTTCGGCCTCTCTCTGCAGAATGTCACACCAAACAGTTAGTAAAAACACGTTATCCACACAGCATGAAACGGAAAAAATTATAAAATTTTCCATTATTTACAATATATTACAACGTCGATAGCAACGATGGCAGTAATAATAACAGTAGTAATAACATTAAAAAAGGGCCGTTTTACCTTTTGTTAAATAGGTGATGGAAAGGATTATTTTAATACTAACCACAGCCAATTTACAACCCTTGTACAAGAGTGGCGATAAATCAGTACGATGCCGAGAACTGCAAAGGGTCGCCGAGGTCCTCTGCCTACCAGCAGGTGTTTGCAAAAGCCTTCTGAATGTGGTAAGGTGTATGCTGATAACACAGAAACGAAAGAATCTGCCTGATTAGAAGGATATGCCCACCACACGAGAATGAACCGTTGCCTCAAATCACAAAGGAGATAGTGAAATAACAATAACTAGACGACCCTTGCGAAAATTTTGCGAATAAAATGCGATGAATAGTGAGGTTGAATATAATGTCACCAAGTTCAGTCATTACTCTTCATATTCCTACTTCATCTTATCTATTTTGGTTAGAAATTCAGGGAGATAAATGGCTCGAAACACAAAAAACGTATTTTAGAAATATTGACATTTTTGCGATTTATGGGTCGAATTAAGAAAAATTCCTTTCTTACAATATAATGTTACCACGGCGGAAACCTTAGTCTTTAATACGATATGTCATTTATCTATATCGATTAGATATGAAGGGAAATATAAGGCTCGTGACACAAAAATACGTTGTAGAACAATTTATACTTTTTCCCTTTAATAGTTGAATTCCAAACACTTCTTTCTTAAAATATGATTTCACAAAGCTGATACATTACTCCTTATATTCCTACTTCATTTATCGATTTTGGTTAGATATCCTGGGAGATAAATGGCTCGAGATACAAAAAACGAATTTTAGAAAAATTGGCATTTTTGCCTTTTAAGGGTCGAATTACGAAACATTCCTTTCTTAAAATATAATGTTACCACGGCGGAGATCTTAATATTTAATATGATACCTCATTTATCTATATCAGTTAGATATTAAGGGAGACAAATGGCCCGTGACACAAAAACAAATTGCAAATATATTGATACTTTTGCCCTTTAAGGGTTGAATTCCGAAAAATTTCTGTCTTAATATATGACGTCACTAAAGCGGATATCTTAATCTTTAAAATGATACTTCATTAAACGGTCTCCGATAGGTATCCAGGGAGATATTTGACTAATAATACAGAAAACAGCATTTTAGAAATATTGACATTTTCGCCCTTTAAGGACCGAATTCCGTAAACTTCATTTCTTAAAATATGACGTGACCAAAGGGAAGACC